>OY757016.1:102302952-102902952 GCA_963580285.1 Lucinisca nassula
ATGTATTTGTATAGGCGGGTTTGCGTAATGACCACATGACCCAAAACAACTGCCTCAGCCAGCGGTCTTTCCTCAGACGATACTGGCATGCATGCAAGATGGCCTTTAGGACATCTGGTTTGACAACAGATGGCTTGTCATCTTTGGTCTCTAGTACACGAGATAAACCATCAGCGTCTTTATTGTGCTTGCAACCACTTCTGAATGTCAAAGTAAAATTGTAATTTGACCGTGCAGCTACCCAGCGATGTTCTTTTGCGTGACATGATGTTTATGTCAGTGGATTATTATCAATTACTATCACAAAATCTGCCCCCGCCCATCGGGATTGAAGAAATAGATAAGCTGCATGTTGCCTTCACGCGGAGCCGAAACCGACCACACACGAGTACTAGTAAACCGCTTAGAGGACTATAATCCTTATCTTGCTGTTCACGACAACCACTATCTTTGCAAACAGTGTAGATTCAGATCAGATGGCTTCTGAAGAAGCCATCTGATCAGGATCTACACTGTTTGGCATTCAGTTTACGAATTTGTAGCAATAAATTACATCAAGTAATTTGATTGGTTGATATAACAAAATGGGTGTGGCTTAGATGAATATTCAGCAAGATAAGGGTTAAACCTTAAAGCAAACAAAGACTACCATAAAAGATGTCCCATAGAGGTAGTCATGAAATTTATCCGCAATGGCCCCTGCGTTTCAGAGCTAAAATCTCTAATTCATGGGACGGACAAATATGTTCTGCAGGTTATGAGGTTCCTGGCCCCGAGGTTATAAAACTTTTTCATGCTCAGCTGATCTGAGCATGAAATTTATCCTGCTCATAAATTTTAAAATGCCAACAGATGTTGGCATTTTAAAAATTATGAGCAGGATAAATGACGTTCTGTGATGATCTGCGCAGGAAAATCACCCGATTTGTTTGAATTTTAATAGTTGTGGGCATTACTAATTTCATGCTCAGTTGAGTTGAGCATGAAAAAAGTTTTATAACCCCGGGGCCAGCTCGCATACGCTATGACTCGGTCATTGCCATCATCATGCTGGTACAGGACCGCGCCCACATCATTGCCTGAGACTTCAGTATAATTTTAAAACGATTTCCTGTAATCAGCATAGCCGAGAATAGGGGTTTCGACTGCGTTTCAATTATAGCTTCGAAAGCATTCTGCTGAGATTCTTCTCACTTAAAAGCGGTTTTCTTCGTCGGCTTTGTCACCTGATGCTCTGTCTCTGGTCGGACCCGTCGAGGTCTAACTGTTGGTGTTCTTTTGCTCCATCATTTCGGTGGTTTCTTGCTGTCTAGTCCTCACCGTTGTTTCATCTCTGTGGTTGTTTGATTTTTGTGTTCACGGAGATGTTGCACTGATGGATTGGGGGGAGTGTGCTTTATGCGGACTGAACAAGTTGTTTGTCTTAATCGCTGCGGAGGTGGGGGCGGGGTTTGTGGCCGATCGCGGTCGATTTGGGCCCCCCAGTGGAATTCGTTTCCGCTGACCGTTCCAAGGCGGTTCTTCTGTCGCGGTTTATTTTTGTTATGGTTTGTGTCGCTTATATTATTTTATTTTGGATAGCCTATTGGCCATTTTGTGGGAAAGTAACTGTCCTTTTGGCTTTCCGCTATTCATGTTTCCATTAGGGTCTGTTGTTTCATGTTTGTGTTTCTTTCCCATTGGTGTCTCTGATGGGAGCTGTAGGTTATTCGTATCGATTCCTGATCATTGACTCCACTTCTATTTAAATTGAATTTCCAATCAGCAAATCATTCAACGGCCGGGTTAAGGCAGCAAAACCTTTTACAAAGCGCCTGATATATCCAGCGATTCCTAGAAATTTTCGAACGTCCTAAAGCCTTTCCCACTCTCAGATACGTCTTTTTACGAACCTTCCCCCCCCCGCTCTCCCGCCCAACTGTTTGAGCCCCAGAACCACCTAAAATCTGCAGTCCTCACCCCTGGACAGCTATGTGTGCGTTAGGACTAGTTGTCCTATAAAATGGCTTTTTTTTAGCGCGGCTCCCCACTAAAAATGTACCTATGGGGGAGTTATGGGGGACAGCACCCCCCCCCCGACCTCACTGCCGCTGAAATGAAATCTGAGGTTGTCTGGGGTCAAAAATGCATCGAAATTGACGCCGGCCAAACATGCTGCAGACAGTGAAAATGGCCCGTGCCAAACCCCTTAATTGTTGCCTTGAAGATTAAGATTTGGTCAAAAATACATGCGAAATCACACTTTTTGACAACTTTGAGATGCCCCCTTGTAACCTTGGCAAATATGATTTAGCCTAAAAAGGTTCCATTTGAAAGGTTTCTGCCCAGTGAACATTACAGCCGAATTTGATGTAAAAAAAACACCATTTATTATGAAATAATGGTTATATAAATTTACAAAGTCCTTCCCTAAGTAGGAATGGGTTAATGAAAAAGATCGAAACTGATCAAAATCAAGGGTTTTCAGCATTTGATTGTAATAATATGATATTTTATAGGTAATTAATGCATTTTAGAATAAAATTAATTTTCGTCTTCAAGATCCCAGTTAATGAAAAAGATCGAAAGTGATCGAAATCATGTTTTTTCAACATCTGATTGTAAAATATATTTTATAGGTAATTAATGCATTTAGAGTAAAATTAAGTTTTTTCTTCCAAGATTCATGTTAACCCTTCTATGTCTTTTTACGTGTCTGAGCCCTCCCCCTTTTTTATGCCCAAGACCACCTAAAATAAAAAGCTAAAAGGTTAACTTTGGAAACAAAAAACAAAAACACATAAAGGAACGAAAATCGGAGACTCGGTTTTATTGGGTCTCTTCATACACAGCCATATAGTTTGCAAGGCTGAATACGCCTCCTAGCACCGGCTTAAGCGATATTCGATTGTCAAAGTAACCAGAATAGGTTCAATGATTCCAAAGGAAAATATAATCTGCACTATGATGAAACACGGGGAGACTTTTTACGACCGCCACACGGCACTTAACACCAGCTGCAGTGAGGTAAAATAAAAAGCTAAAAGGTTGCCTTTGGATACCAAAAAAAAAAAACAATAAAAAAAAAACATAGAGATATGAAAATCGGAGACTCGGTTTTATTGAGTCTCTTCATACACAGTAATATAGTTTGCAAGGCTGCATACGCCTCCTAGCACCGGATTAAGCAATATTCGATTTTCAAAGTAACTAGAATTGGCTCAATGATATATAATCTGCACTATGATGAAGACCGGGAGACGTTTCACGACCGCCACATGGCACTTAACACCAGCTGCAGTGAGGTAAAATAAAACGCTAAAAGGTTGCCTTTGGAAACAAAAACAAAAAAAAAAAATCACAAAAAGGAACGAAAATCGGTGAACAGACCCAAAGGTGTCTCTGACAAGATGTCACTATATGCAGAAAACAGAAAGAAAAAATAAATGCAACCTACTAAATAAGCTTTTTGAAACAAAATTAGTCTTGAAATAAAGTGGTCTTAATAGCGGAATTTCACTGTATTTCTAAGCCCTTGAACCACACTTGTACTCGTATACAGTTAAGCTGGGTTTTACAGGGGTAAAACTTATTTTCCTTATTTCTGCTCTAAAAGTAGATTATGGGTACCCGTTAGAATCGCCTCGATGAGCCGTTTCTTACGTGTACCCACAATCTATACTTTGGACAGAAATAAGAAAAATATCACTACTGTTCGTGTGAATATTTTCATTTTTTTCGGCGGTAAAAGGGGGTCTTTCTGGGAATAGGAAATTTACATTAGATTCTGGCCACGCTGCCCTGCAGGCACAAAACGTTGACTCAACGTTGAACTAACGTTGAACTAACGTTGAAACAACGTTTTCAACGTTGTTTCAACGTTAGTTCAACGTTGAGTGCCTGCTGGGTGGGATTTTGATGAAATTATGCATAATAACTGCTTGGGGTATAGCCTTTGTAATTATGATGCATTTGCTTTCAAATGTTATTCCATTGTATATTTATTACGGTTTGTAGGTTGTCACTACTAAAACAGAGGTACTCTGATATAAACCTTTCTACAGTAATCCGAATTTCATGTATGTAATGTTGAAATATGTTATGAATTAAAACCATCATTGGTGAGGTAATTGATACTATAAATAGCTTCTAATATGAGTGTTGTATTAGTGGCTGGGCATTCAGTTTTCTACATTGGTATCCCCATATTTCAGCTGCAAGCTTTGTATTCATTCAAATTTCATATGTAATTTTACCATGTTCCAATCTTTGTCAAGACACCATTTCAATAAAAAAATATATCCAAATATCTTAGGAATCTGTAGATGAAATTTAATGAAAACTGAGGACGGGTAACATGTTGTTTAAAGAGACTGAATACTGATATTCCTGATCCAGCAAAATATGAAATTATACGATAATTATGTTTCTCTCATCTGTGTAATAGTACTTTACTACTGATTTTAATGTGGGCGACTACGGTTAAGTAGTTCATAAAATAGTTATAAGTGATGTTCTATGTCATGGCCAAAAGCAAACTTTTTTGTTTAGAAGTATACCACAAAGGCATTGTTTACAAACCTCATCAAATGTGCCCATGGAATCCTGTGCATAGTTTTCATTCTGACTGTCTTGTCTAATTTTGTATTGGTGCTAAGGTTGTGTTGAGATTTAACATCCAAATCAACAGTATACCAGTCATTTTAGACGTACCTTCAGATTTTGTGAGATGTTTTACCCGACTTGAGATAAATGACTCTCAAGTCCTTGACTGCCCATTCAAACTGCAAATGTTTTCTCTACAGGCAGTCAATAACACTTGAGAATACTTTTGATAGACATATTTTGTGCCACTGGACGGTTTTCAGTATTTGTATCTGTACCAGGCACCAGTCAACCTATCTTTTTTGTATTTTTGTCTAACAAGAATTTTGTAAAAAAAAAAAAAAATCATTTATATGTATAGGTAACAATGTGGCTACAGTTCATCTTTAGTAAACACAAAAATATGAACTTCATTTTCAAATCTCACCTTATAAACTTTGGTGTAAATGGGATAAATGCTTCAAAAATAACTTAATTTCAAAAGCAATGAATTCATATGAAAAGATAACAATGTGACTACTTGATCACTTTTAGTAATTAAGGCGTACCTATACCAAATTTAGTGACACAGAGGCCTTTCTGATATTTAATCTTCATCAGTGTGTCTCAACCCCAAAGTTCTGAAACCGAAACGGATGATGGACAAGACCCGGCAAACACAGCACATCCCCCTCCGAGCACACACCGACCGACGTAGCTCATGAGACAGGTAAGCTGGAGGCATCAGGCACGAGACGCCTACCCTAGGACTAATAGGCGTCCCCCCAACGAGCCAACATCAGCAAGTCTGGCCCACACTCCACGGAAGTCCCGGCCATCAGGAAGGAGATGTCCAAAGTAGCGAGACTTGCAAAATTTAAAATATAGCAACCAAACCGCTAAGATACATGTCTTACCTGACAAGTCAATCTTAGTTTTATAAAAATTAGAATTTTATACTGCAGAAATCAAAGATATAAAATATAGTTATTTAAATCAGTGCTTGAGTACTGACGCAGTAAATAAGCAAATACATAAAACCAGTGCTTCAGCTGAAGTGCACGACCCGCCGGATGCTTTTAGCTTTATGAGTGTTACCATATATGGGTATGGCGGCCATTTTGGTCATGTGACCTGGACCTAAAACGGTTCCCCCAATAAATGCGCCTTATCGTAAGGAGCAAAAATATATCTTATACTTTAGTACTGTATTCTGAATCGTTTGCAGGATAAAATGCATTCTCACTTTTCCAATACAAAAGCATATGTGTCAAAGTTTGACCTAGGCACAAAGCAGGTCAAGGTCAACCCAGGGTCACCATTTTAGCAATTGATGACGGGCCTACATCCCAGATGCTAATTATCAAGTTTCGTGGAAATCTGCCCAGTAGTTCTGGATAAGACTATTTTTGAAGGGTTTTTACCATATATGGCTTGGCGGCCATTTTGGTCATGTGACCTGGACCCCATGAGCAAATTTTGGTTTCCCCCATCTCATAGAGGCTCCATATGAAATTTGACTTCAATCGGCCCAACGATTCCCGAGGAGAAGCAGTTCGAAAATTTTCACATTTTTCGCCTCGGCGAGGCTATACTAAATGAAATGTAATATTTCGCAAGTTCATTGGTTAGATCTCATTGATATCTATCAGTATGCCAAAAATTGTTTAAATATTCCAAGCGGTTAAGTCACTATCACAAATTTTCACAAACGGGTAACGGACGGACAGGCCGACAGACCATATATGGCTTGGCGGCCATTTTGGTCATGTGACCTGGACCCATGAGCAAATTTTGGTTTCCCCCATCCCTTAGAGGCTCCACATGAAATTTTGACTTCAATCGGCCCAACGGTTTCCGAGGAGAAGCAGTTCGAAAATTTTCACATTTCTCGCCTCGGCGAGGCTATACTAAATGGAATGTAATATTTCGCAAGCTCATTGGTTAGATCTCAATAATATTTATCAGTATGCCAAAAATTGTTTAAATATTCCAAGCGGTTAAGTCACTATCACCAATTTTCACAAACGGGTTACGGACGGACAGACTGACAGACTGACAGACTGACCGAATGACAGAATGACACGGTGATTTAGGGCACCTTAGAAAATCAACCGACTTCAGTCGGTCGCTTTTTCTGCGGGTCGTGCAATAACACTTCTTGTCCAAATCTCAACCGAATATCACTCAGCTGATAATTACAAAAACGCTTAATATTAAGAACAATTACTTCATTAACATGTCCATGAAGTTGAAGTGTAATAAATTCAGACTGAGCCACAATAATAAGACGCAGTCCAACCGCACAATTAAAAGACACCCAATACCTACAAAAAGGATGTGAAAACTCACAAAAGACGAGTACGGTAACAGTGCAAAAGAACAACAAGCTCAGCATCTTCTTGTACAAGTGAAAAAAAAAGATTCAAAATTTAATAACTAATGAACAGCTGAATTATGTATTATAAATTAAGCCTACTAAATTATTTTCAGTAAATACACTATGATACACTTTCTATCCAAACACTCGCATAATCTTTTTAAGCTGAACGATAACTTGCACAGAAATGCAATTTTTAATGTACACTAAAGCAATCAAGAACAGTGCTTAAAAGAACAATGAACTTGCATTCGGCAGAAATGTTCAATAATTGGGTGACAGTTTTACAACCAAAGAAAAATACTAAAAAGCTCCTTACCGATAGATAAACTACATATAAATGAGGCACTATAGAAACGCGAGCAATGAATACCAATGCAGAAAAGAAACATTTTCAAGTATGCATACTGTAAGGAAGGAACCTGTAGCTCTCCCTATCTGATAGCAAAATTTGTCTATGTCATTGAACAGCTTTGGTTTAGCCAATACAATATTCCGTGTGTCGCATTCATCAATGATATCTTTTGCAACAGAGAATAAAAACTCAATATCAGTGTCAGTTTTAATCTTGGGAAATACTGACTAATAATTACTGTATGTTTTATGTGTGTGTGTTAGGATAAGAAAAGTAGAAGTAAAACAAAGATCAGGAATCGATACAATTAACTTACTCCACCCACCAAAGACACCAAAGGGAAAGAAACACAAACATGAAGCGACCAGGCCATAATGGAAACCTAAACAAAGGATGGCCATAAGGACAGTTACTTTCCCACAAAATGGCCAAATGGCCATCCAAAATAAAAAGACACAAGTGATACACACAGTAAGTAGCAACAGACAACAACATAAATAAACCGCCACCGAAGAACCGCCTTGGAACGGTCAGTTGAAAGAATTCCACTGGGGGGCTTAAATCAATTTTACGTGGCCACAATCCTCAAGAAACCCAGTGTACGTAAAGACAGAGTATATTTAAGGCTAAATCTGGCCATGAATATATCAACAGTATAGCCTGTAGGCCAGTACGACTATGTGTACAAGTAACAACCAACCAATAACCATTGCGTCTTTGTACATCACCTCTGTATGGCAAAGGAAATAATGGATCTCCTTGCCTTACACCTATTTTAGTAACACGACTTCTGTAAAGTTGCACATGTTCACAATAATTTTGCTGCTAAAAATAGAAGCAATTGGTGTTGTAAGGGCTAATTTATTAATTAAAATATCTTTTTATTTAGTTTGTTCTTCTATCTACTATTTAGATAGACCACAGTGCATAAATGGAAGGCAAATACTAGAAATTCATGACATTTTAATGGCTTCTAGGCTAGGTCAGCTCAAGATATATTTATTTTGATCTGAATTAGATCCTTTTTATTAGATAAGTGTTAGGAATTTTGAAAGCAATGCATTTCTGTAAGGTTGATCTCAACAAAAAAAGTTAATTTTGCAAAACGACCTACATCCATTAAAGGTGAAAAATAACAGTGTTCCCGGTTTTGAATTTTCATGAAATTTGGCGTAGCTGCAGAAGATACATATTGCAAGTTTTCGTGTTAATATGATATCTTGACAAAGACTGGAACATGTTTATCTTAGGAATTGAAATCGGATAATTTTTTGAAATTTTGATTAAAAATGACATTTTTGATAATTATTTTATCAGAATATGTACACTTTAATTAAATCAAAAGGTTTTGTGGTATCAAATTATTGCCTATGGGGTTCTGCATTCAATCCAGTTCACAAATCTGGAAACTAAATAAAACTTCAGATTTAAGACAAACTTATTTGGAGAATTTAGAGGCAGACATTAGCTCATGGAGGGAGTCAGTCGGGGTTTCCTCCTGGGTCCTACTTTTATTTATATAATTCAATATTTACATTTCCATAGGTTGTATATGCTGAGTATTTAATATACTAAGTTTCAAGAAAAATCATGCGTGGGCACAGATGAAAGATGCCCTTTTCAATGTATTTGGAAAGGCATGTTTTGTTAAGTACTCTGGGAGACAAGACTAGCGCATTAGAAGAACATTTCTTGCACACCAGACAAGGAAATCCGTGATTTTACCCTGGGATAGAAATTTATGTTCTGACCCTGGTGTTCCGACCCCAAATCGAATATAGTCGCGTGTTTGATAAATGCACTGGTTGATTACAACCTCATTCGCGGCGTCGTCATGCGTGACGTCACTCAACATTCCTGTTGTGTCATCACAAAATGGCGGACGTCGGTAACCGAAGCGACAGCAGCATTAAAAATTCGCAATAGAAATGGAAGTTATGCAAGAAAAAGAATCCAATATGGGTGTGAGGGGTGGATAGAAAAATCCGCTCCTCGGGATCACTGTCCGGCATCACTCGGCAAGCCTCGTGATGCCGGACAGTGTCCCTCGGGACGGATTTTTCAATCCACCCCTCACACCCATATAAGATTCTTATAAAACCGGAGAATTCTGTCCTTTTTCTCACGTGTCACCTCATATATTCTAGGAGACAAGAGGCAAGACCCCGCCAAATGGTGCTTGGAGAAATGGATCGGCCTACATGGTGCTTCCATGCAGAGCTGAAACCATTACGATAACACACCCGTGCGACATTATGCATTTTTCACATCTCCAAAATGGCTACGAATCTGATGAAAATCCGTGATATTTTTCTTATAAATGCTCAAAACATAGGTTGTGGGTGCTTGTTAGAACCGCCTCAATGAGGCGGTTCTAACGAGTACCCACAACCTATGTCTTGGAACAAAAATAAGAAAAATAATGTTTACCCCCGTAAACCCCAGTTTTCTCTATATAAAGTTGAGTATAGGGGGGTCTTCATTTCACGGACTTGTTCACGTTATGCGATCAACAAATTGAATACTAGTAAACCGCTTAGAAGTTCTAAGCCTGCCCAGGCTTAGTGTCGTGAGTCGGACCGACCCAAATGGTTTCTCTGGGCAGTAGGGCTTGAGATATCATTTCATCCCACTGTTGGGAAACAGTCCCACAAATAGGAAGCAACGTCTTTAAAATGACCTAACTAGTGTTGATGGGGGTGTAAAACCTCAACACAAACAAAGGTGTCAAGACGCAAGCGAAAAGGAAGCTTCGCACCAGTGTGCTCAACCACTCTGGACATTACTTACGAGTACAACCGCCTTTGACAACATGAAGACCCTTTGTCTCAGTAACATTGCGCACAGCAAAGACTCTAATCAGACTGTCTGAGTTCGCTGAGCGCGTATTGCGTATGATTTAAACCCCTTTTCGATCATGCGCGCTCAAATTACTGTTCCTTATTTTATCAGTTACCCCCTTTATATTTTGCATTGTAACGCATTGACGTGATAAAGATATGCTATCTCAGGACAAGTGAGCTTTATGACGTCAACGTGACATTAGACTTTTATGAATGAACCGGACTACTAGAAAAATAACAAAAAAGTTATTGTTAATGGGAAAAATATAAAAAAAAATTGCTTGAAAAAAATTCATAGGAAAAATAAGGTCAGCTGATACTAAATATATCGACAGCCAGAATGCTGGGACGCACTGAGGACAATCAAAAACTGATCGTAAATTACCAATTTAAGAGTATACAAGGGGGATTAACTGATAAATAGAACACCAGATTCGTGTCATTTGATATCAAGTTTATCAGGCTCGGTTTCGAGAACGCATGTAGAATCGCTCGACATGCCTCGCGATTCTATAAGCGTTCTCAAAGCCTTGCCTGATAAACTTGATATCAAATGACACAAGCCTGGTATTTTCTATATTTCAGTTCAGTAATGCAACAGAAATTAATATTGTACGCATTTGCTGGATCTGTTCTTTGTTTCCTGTGCGTAGCATTTTTGTATGTGGATGAAATACAGCGGAACCGTCACATTCTACTCAATTTACAACGCCCCAAGCATAGAGAGAAACTGTTTTCGGACTTCAACAGCGTTTCAAACGAACCAGTCTTCGAGCCAGTACAGTTTATGGATGCAGGTCACCATCATGGTATGTAGCTGCAGTGTTCAGTACATGCACGGGAAACGACATTGCATATACTGTTTCATGCACTGTTTTGTTTTGGTAGCGTATGTCACTTTAACAAAAGCTTACTCACTCACTCTTTCAATGTAGCGAGCAAGAGTTGCTCAAGAAAACATACTAAGTGAAACACACATGTGCACACGCACGCACACACGCGCACGTACACACACGCATGCGCTCGCGCCAATACTCACGCTGACAACGTTTAAAAATTCAAGGAACAATTGCCTTGGGATGGCCAGCACTCTTTTTGTACCAAATGGAATCTTCCACCTTATATGTTGCACAAATCCGGCGATTTAAAAATTTAGGGAAGTCTGGTTGTGTTTTCTTCAGATTTTATTTGGAAACTGGTTTTGTTTTCTTCAGATTTTATTCGGAAAATGGATGAACTTTTTGCAACAAAGAATAGGCCCTGATCAGACGCCGCGTTCTGTGGCGTCGGATCAGGGCCTGCACTGTTTTCCAATTACCCGTTTTGGGTTTTCCGGTAAAAATGAGTTAACGAGATTTCAATCCTCGCCCTCAATTCCGATGCAGTACGGTCGAACTTAACCAATAGCACAGTATGGGAGCGGAAGTGAACGGCCATTTGCGATTGAGCAGCACTTGCGATTTGTACAGTGGATGATCAGTCACTTGCGATATAACATTATCACGTGGTATCTCAAATATGTAAACACAGAAGCCATTAGCGTGAGTTTTTGGTCATTACTTTTATTTGTGTAAGTTGACAATATATTTGTCACTTTACTGATAATAATTTCGTTGGCATCATTGATCCTATCGGTGGACTTAGCGATGGTGATCAGTTGACATGTGTTTCTCTGTTGCTGGCATACGTTACTAAATAGTGGTTTAAAGGACGGATGAATATTTAGAGGCCACTTCTTTTAGTTTCTCTGACAGCTTTAATAAATTATAAAGCCTACTGACAAAAAAGATGTATACATTGATGTAAAATACGGCAGCTAAATCTTAACTTGTATTCCCATCACTTTTGATCATCTGAACGGTCACTTGACATTGGATTGAACGATCCCTTGCGATCTGTAATCATTGGAATTGAACCGTCACTTGCCAAACTGATCATTGAAATTGAACAGTCACTTGCGATGGTGATTTCACAAATAACCTTTTTTGTGATTTAGGGTCATTCTAAGAAGTCTGATCAGATATTGGCATCAGATAACCAAAATACTTCATTCTATTACCATTGCAGAAAAAGTGTTCAGGACATTGCTACTGTTTCATCAGCATGGTGCGGAACTCTTTTTACTTCTGCAGTTTCAAGTGAAAACACAGGTTTTATTTTATTTGAGGTGCTACGGCCCAGTCAACACTATTCAGGTCATCCTGCAGACGTTGCTTCGAATGTTGTGGCTTTATTTTATTTTAGTATTCTTTATGTTGGTTGGCGCCTGATGCTCCGTCTTTGGTCGGACCCCTCGGAGTCTAACTGTTGGTTTTCTTTTGCTCCAGCAATTCTGTTGTTGTATGCTGTCGAGTCCTCAACCTTGTTTCATCTCTGTAGAATTTTTGATTTGTATGTTCTCGGAGATATTACACTGATGAGTTAGGAAGCCTTCATGTGGACTAAACAAAATTAGTGTATACCGAGACAGAGGTGAGGGCGCTGATTATGGCCATGTAAAATCGATTTCAGCCCCCCCCCCCCCCCCCCCACAAGTGGAATTCTTTCCACTGACCGTTCCAAGGCGGTTCTTCTGTGGCGGTTACTTTTATGTTGTTGTTTGTTACTACTTACTGTGCGTATCACTTGTGTTTTTATTTTGGATGGCCATTTGGCCATTTTGTGGGAAAGTAACTGACCTTATGGCCATCCTTTGTTTAGGTTTCCATTATGGTCTGGTCGCTTCATGTTTGTCTTTATTTCCCTTTTGTGTCTTTGATGGGTGGAGTAAGTTGATTGTATCGATTCCTGATCTTTGTTTTACTTCTACTTTAACCGACACTGAGAAATGACATCTCAGCCTATACCACCCAAACAAACCAATAGGGTTTATATGCAGGGACGGACCGACTCGCACCACTTTGCCAGGACAGGCGACAACCTTCTGAGCGGTTTACCAGTATTCATGTGCGATCGGTTTTAGCTCTGCCTGGAAGCACAGTGCATCCCAGTCTCCGAATGGACAGAGGCTAAAGACCCGATTACATCTTTTCTTTGACATCTTTCAGTAACATTTAATTCTTTTTAACAAAACCCACAAAGCATTAAATTTTACTTCATTCATTTTATGAATTGCAAAAAAATAGCTTACAAGTAATATGTTATCTCTAGCCCTAGTAGGAAGGGCATAAGATCCGGTACCGGACGTCTAGACACGGGGGCTAGAAATCCTATTCCGGATTTTGTCATGGATTTGGACTTCTATTTCACAGAGTGAAGCAAAGAAAATATATTTCAAGGCTGGCAAGGCATTTTTTTATCCCCTGACCGAATAAGTTCGCGGATATAATGATAAGCCAGGCGTTTCTGATATCTTCCAATAAAATAAATAAAATTACATGTACTTGTTAAACTGTATTTGTTCAGTGTAGATCCTGATCAGTTGGTCTGCAGAAGCCATCTTATCTGGATCTACACTGTTTGCAAAGGTATATGGTCGCCGTGTACAGTGGTATAATGGTTAACCCTTCTCTTGCTGAATATTCAGTTTAGCCACACCCATTTCTGACCTTGAACCAATCAGATAAATTGAATGTCAAACAGTGTAGATCCTGATCAGATGTCTTCTTCAGAAGCAATCCGATCTGGATCCACACTGTTTCCAAAGGTAGGGGTCGTCGTGAACAGCATGATAAGAGCTAACGAGTATTAGCCTAAAAATATGATATAAGATTCCAGGACAGTTTGCGGCCCCCGCCCATCGGGGCTTGAAGAAATATATGGGATGCATGATGTTTCCACGCAGAGCTGAAACCGACCCGCACACGAGTACTGGTAAACCGCTTAGAGGACCTAAGCCTGCCCAGGCAACGCAGTGCGAGTCGGCCCGTCCATGCTTATAAACCCTATTGGTTTACTGGGCGACAGGGCTTGAGAAGTCATTTCATCACAATGTCGGGTAAATGTCTCTCAAAATTGGAAGCAACGTCTCCAAAATGACCTTTAGAGTGTTGATGGGGACGTTAAACCTCAAATCAAACAAAGGACACTTTGACTGACGTTTATTGACCCATGAACAACATCGGGTCACGATGCAAGTAAATGAACCCTGAAGATTCACTTACATTACTCACGTTCTTTGCCCGTGACCGATATTGTTTATACGTCAATATTTACATTTCCTGTGCAAAGCCTAATGTAATCCTATAGAAAACAATGTAGTTCATTCTTCCATGAACGCATCGAATCATCCGATTTTCAGTGACGTTAAGTGACGTCAGTCTAAATCATGGTTCTCTACGATCTGATTGGGCATTGGCGACATCAACGCTGTTCCGCTCTTGGCAGAAAAAAAACAGCGTTTAACTGTTTTTCAGCTTTAAAAGTTGCCCTATAAGCATTTTTTATGAGGAGCAAAGAATGTTCGAGTAAATGTTAGAAATAAACTTAAATTTTCTGCTGTACAGGAAAGCATGGACGTCAGCGGAACGCTAGCAAAGTTCACATGATCCCCTTCGGTGTTCATTCACTTTGCAGGCGACCCACTGCGTTCATACTTTCATGAATAGCAGAAAAATGAAAGGCATTTCTTAAAAGAACGTTAAATAAAGTACCTTTCGAGGCGGGGGCATGTCGAACATCTGAGGGTTATTGTTTGTTTAAAATTTAGTTAATACGATGAGCAATAATTAGAATCGCCTCATCATTAATTAGATCTATTTTCCGAAATCACCCCTAACACTTTCTTTTCAGGAGCAATGCATCACAAAAGTGTTACGAGCCAGGCGTAGCAGAAAGAAAAAGCAAACAAGCCTTTTGGAAAAATTTAACAAAATTTATTTACAAGTTAACTTTAACCTGTAGAAGTTAGAAAATTAAATGTACTTAGCTCCGTTATGAAATATCCTGAATGAATCTATTTTCCTTGATCCCACAGAATTCACAGTCCAAAATGAAAAGTAATATATCCTTTAACAATCCAGCACAGGATTTAGAAATAACTTTTCCCTTAAGCCCAAACTTCAAACTCCAAAGTCTCCCTCAAAGAGAAAAATCGAAGCTCTTTTATAGACCCTAATATTTCTCTAGAATGTTCCACAGAGCTGTGGAATAAGATGATGTAATTTTCTAAAAATAATGCAAACCTGAACTTTCTGGAAGGTTCCAAAGTATTTTCCTTGTAAACAAGATGTTTACAAATATATGACTAATTTCTAGAATAATCTTTAAAAAGATATTTATAGCACTATTAGGTCACCCAGTGGGGTGAAAGTGGGAATCAGAAAAATAAATTCTTATGCATAACAAAAGTACGCCCCTACGATGTTGAACCCCTCCAGCCCCACTTTTTATATAGTAAAACTGGGTCGGGGTTTACAGGGGTATATATTATTTTTCTTACTTCTGCTCACAAACATATTTGTGAGAACTCGTTAGAACCGCCTCGATGAGGCGGTTCTAACAAATACCCACAAACTATATTTTGAGCAGAAATATGAAAAATACCAGAATTTTTTATCTGAAAATTGTCAGTTTGTGGTGGTAAAATTTTCAATATATTTGAATAGGCTCGTTTTCGTAATGGAATTATAATTCTCTGTGGAATCAAGAACAAGTTCGACTCCGCCCTAGTAAAAGAGCCATCGGTGTTCGAGCCATTGGAGTTTCGCTGCGTTTGCATTATTTTATATTGATTTCATCACGTGAACAAGTCCGTGAAATAAACACCCCCTTACACCCCACTTTATATAGAGAAAACAGGGGTTTACGGGGGTCTACATTATTTTCCTTATTTCTGCTCCTAGACATAGGTTGTAGGTACTTGTTAGAACCGCCTCAATAAGGCGGTTCTAACGAGCACCCACAACCTATGTTTGCTTTATCGATAAGGAAAATATCATCGATTTTCGTCAAAAAAGTAGCCATTTTCGAGATGTGAAAAAATGCACTATGTCGCACGGGTTTGTCATCGTAATGTTATTTTCATTGTTCTAGACGATGCTTCCGAAGCAAAAGCCTTAGCGGACAGGATCAGAGTTCTTTGCTGGATAATGACGTCGCCATCAACATTATCTGAAAAGGCACAGCACGTGAAAAACACATGGGGAAAACGATGCAATATTCTTCTTTTTATGAGCTCTGTTGCAAATGCTTCTTTTCCTGCTATTGGGTTAAATGTCAGTGAAGGACGAAATCATCTCACAGCCAAGACAATTTTAGCGTTTCGCTATGTTTATGAACATTATTTTAACGAAGCTGATTGGTTCATGAAGGCTGACGATGATACTTACGTCATTTTAGAAAACTTACGTTACTTCCTGTCTGGTGAGAACACAGAAATGCCAGTTTATTTCGGACACCATTTTAAGACACATGTGAAACAGGGATTTTTTAGTGGCGGGGCAGGATATATTTTAAGCAAAGAGGCTTTACGACTATATGGTGAGAAGGGACACAATCGCACGATTTGCCGCCAAGACGGTTCCACAGAGGATGTGGACTTTGGAAGATGTATGGAAAGACTCGGGGTGAAAGCTGGGAATTCAACCGACAGTTTAGGAAGAAGCAGATTTCATTGTTTTCGAATTGAGACTCATTTACATGGGCCGTTGCCAAAATGGTATTTTTCTTATGATTCCAATGGCGCAAAAAAGGTATGTTGGAATAGGTCATTGAAGTTTCATTCAAAGATAATTTTCCTTATTTCTCCATATACAGTCGAACTTCAATGGCTCGAACACCTTTGGGACCCCGAAAATCTATTCGAGACAGGGGTAGTTCGAGCCACTGAGGTTACTGTGAGGAGGCATAACGAGATACTTTTAGAGATCTTTTCGGTGTTCTATAATGAAAATGTATGCTGTGTATACTCATTAGAATCGCCTCATCGAGGCGATTCTAATGAGTACACACAGCATACATTTGCAAGATGAAAGACTAAAATCTCCTTTAATATCCCCCACTATTTCTTATGTAGAGGATTTCCCCAGGGGCTCAAGAATGGGTTCGACACATCCATGGTAAACGAGCCATCGGTGTTCGAGCCATCGAAGTTCTACTATAGGTTTTAATGGCGAGTTGACAAAAACATCACAAAATATCCACCTCTGTTCCTTTGTTTAATGCTATAGTGTGGGCCAGTAGAATGGAAGGCAATGGTCAGGAATCGATAATATCGAAATAATAAAGCAGTGGCATTCTCGTATATTTAACCTGAAACATAAAAGCGCGGCAAGCACTGCATCATGCCACGTCACTGCACTTACATCAAGCAAGTGCCATAAAACTGTCAAAATGAATTCGTAATGGTGCATTAGTATTTGCCTAAATGAAAAATAGAAGTGAAGGCAGTGATCAGGAATCGATACAATTAACCAACAGCTCCCATCAGAGACACCAAAGGGAAAGTAAAACAAACATGAAACAACAGATCCTAATGGAAACACCAATAGTAGAAAGCCAAAAGGACAGTTACTTACCCACAACATGGCCAATTGGCTTTCCAAAACAAAATAATATAAGCGATACAAACACTCAAAGACAAACCATAACAAAAATAAACCGCGACATGAAGTTGACATGATATGACCGAGATAACTATTTTCAATGCTCAAAGGGTCATAGCTCCAAAAGTAAGTAAACCAAAATTACAGTTCTCGTTTTCTGTAGATCCCCTCATGGTACCTTACTTTCGTATGAAATTTACTGAAAGTATCCCAAAACATTTTTCTATTTACAAACAGTTAGTAAAGCCAGACTTCTGTATCTTGTTTTTGACATGTCATCTTATTTTGCTTTACATTTTTACGAAACTTCTCTGAAACCATTTTCAAGTTATAGTATGACAAGGATCACTGTTTACAATGTTCAGAGGGTGGTAACTCCAAAAGCAGATAATTTAAGAGTTATGGTTCTTGTGTTATGCATAACATATCATGGTGATGCACATTTGCATAAATTTTCAAGAAAATATCTGAAAAAGTTTTCAAGGTACAGAACAGAATCAAATTTATTACTGAAATAATCTTTTTCTCCATGTTCAAGAAGCCAAAACTTCTAGAAGTAGGTTATCTTTTGTTCTGCACCTCATCTTATAAAGTCTTAGTATGAAGTTTCATCAAAATTTCTGCAACGCTTTCTAACTTACAGAACGGACACGAATACAATCGGTAGTAATAGCAATTTTAAATATTTACTACGTTCAAAGGGCCGTAACTCCAGAAGTAGGTAAGTCAGAGTTACGGTTTCTATCTTCTGCACGTCGTCTCCTTTTGTGGTAGTATAGCGTAGCTATACAACTTTAACTCGTGATCGTATACTGTTTCCTACTTATAAAATAAACATGAAGTCATATTTCAGTTTTAACAACTTTATTAGGAAGGCACCTCATACGAGTGCACAACTCCTAAATCAGACTAACGGGATGCGAGCTGATCAAGTAGACATATGAAGTCTTGGTCAGAAACCTACGGAACCCGGGAAGGGACATTTCTGTTCCAGTATCTGGCAGAACAGAATTTAAAACGACAAAAATTAGAGTGGCGAGGAAAACAAGAAATATGTCGTTTAACATATTTCTTGTTTTCTTTTCCACTCTGAAAAAGTAGGGTGGAATTTAAAACAATAAAATTAGAATGGAACAGAAAACAAAAATATGTCGTTTAAACGACATATTTCTTGTTTTCCTTTCCACCCTGCGAAAGAAGCGTGGAATTTAAAACAATAAAATGAGAATGGAACAGAAAACAAAAATATGTCGTTTAATATTTCTTGTTTTCCTTTCCACTCCGAAAAAGTAGCGTGGTATTTAAAACTATAAAGATGTCGTTTAATCGACATAATCTTGATCTCCCATTGGTTAAAGATGTCGTTTTTTCAACATAATATGTCATTTAAACGATATAATCCTAGCCTTCCATTGATTGGCTTGTTTGTTTGATTTGAGGTTAAACGACCCAGTCAAACCTGTTTAGGTCATTTTGGATACCTCGCTTCCAATTTTGTGGAACTTTTACCCGACATTGAGATGAAATGACATCTCAAGCCCTGTCGCCGAATTAAACCAAAGGTTTATATGCATGGACGGTCCAACTTGCAACACTTTTCTGGAGCATGCTTAGAACCTCCAAGCGGTTTACCAGTAGGCCTACTCATGTGCGGTTGCTTTCAGCTCTACGTGGAAGCACAATGCAGCCCAGTCTATTTCTTCAAGCACTGGTGTGCGAGGGCCGTCCATTGATTGTTATCACGGCTTAACCAGGGCTTTTCAGTATATTTGGTTTTGAACATGTTGCGTTTTCGAACTGTAGCAGGTAGGACTGACTGGGCTTGTTAAGACAGTCACGTCACCAGTTCAGCAAGGTTTTACTAGCTCATTAAGGTGAATAGGACACGGACGGACTGACAGACGACCAGCTTATGTTTTCGCCTTGTGTTTCTGTGGGATTGAATACCAGCTTCAAACTTTAATATGGTGGAAAGAATTTACTTCTCGGTCAAGTTAGTCAGATAGACGGACATGTGAAAAAGGACTGCTGACACTATGATCCTAGGTTCGTTTCTCTGAATGTGGTGATACGGGATGGGGCTTAAAGAAATAGAAAGTACAATTGAACGCGTTTTGCTTAGAATAAAGCTATGCTTAATTAGTGTAGAGAGTCACAATAAGGAGGATTGATAGTTCGAAAAATTGTTCAACGAGTGTATAATTCAAACGATTAAATCAGCAAGGTGTGCAGAAAAATACATCTATTAGAGAGGTTTTTGTTAATTCACGCAACCATCAATTCCTATAAAAAATAATAAAACCTACTTAGTAGAAAAGGATATTATATAAAATCATACTATACAAAATAAGTTTTCATAATATATAAATCAATCATGGATATATCCCTTTTCCAGTCAAATAGATCATATTTATTTTTAGAATTTCAAGGGAGGTTAATATGCAGAAGCAAATTCAATCAAACTCTATGTTCCCCCACACACCCTCCTATATAAAGTGGAAGATATCATTCCAGAAAAAAATTGGATTTATGAGAACCCAAAATATATTGTCTTCAGCACACACACACACTCACACAAAAAGACGGCTAACTGTTAACCGTTTCACAAAAAGAGTAATTTTCTCGCTTGTGATGCCTCTTTATAGCACCTTTTATATAATCAAAACCAAAACACCCAGCCCAAAATTAACTAAACATCTATTGACATGAGCGATTCTCCTTCAGTATCCCCGGCTCATAAGCACACACACACACACACACACACACACACACACACACACACAGCAGGATTATATTATAAGCCTCAGTCAAAGGGAGCCAATCTGTGTGGTCATCATGCGTGATAAAACCAACATATGGAAAAGCTAGGATTATGTCGTTCGAACGACATGTTATGTTAAAAAAAACATCTTTAACCAATGGGAGGCCAGGATTATGTCGATTAAACGATATCTTTATTGTTTTAAATTATACTTTTTTTCAGAGTGGAAAGGAAAACAAGAAACATGTCGTTTAAACGACATAAGTTTGTTTTCTGTTCCATTCTATTTTTATTGTTTTGAAAACCACCCCACCTTTTTCAGAGTGGAAAGGAAAACAAGAAATAAAACGACATATTTTTGTTTTCTGTTCCATGCTAATTTGTTTTAAATTCCACGCTGCTTTTTCAGAGTGGAACAGAAAACAAGAAATATATTTTTGTTTTCTGTTGCATTCTATTTTTTTTTGTTTTTAGTTCCACCCTACTTTTTCAGAGTGGAAAGGAAAGGAAAACGAAAAATATGTCGTTTAAACGACCTATTTCTTGTTTTCCTCTCAACGCAAATTTTATTGTTTCAAATTCTGTTCTGCTAGAAACTGGAACAGAAATGTCACTTCCCGGGTTCCGTAGAAACCCCAGTATTTATAATCACTACAAAAATCTAACTCACCATCTCTCTCTCTCTCTCTCTCTCTCTCTCTCTCTCTCTCTCTCTCTCTCTCTCATTGCATCATGCTTGTTATCACATTCCTTGCCAATTTCTCTTCTAACTGAAAGCTATCCGTCATGATTCTGATGAATGCACTAATAATATGATATTCAAAGCGCAGTTTCATCAGGTTCTTAAAGTACTTCACATCAACATCTGCTTAAATAACCTTTAACGGAAATATAAGAGTCATATGATATTACGAAACTAAGTTGGCTCACAATCAAGTTATGATTTGAATGGTAGCCAGGTTACATGTAGATGCAGTTTAAGTACATCTTTGCATTTTATACAAAGTTATATAATTGATGTGTCAGTGTATTAAAATTAAACTATTTCATAATAAGAATTGAAGCTTAATATTTTCATAACAGTACTGATGCAGATGCTTACTGCCTCTTCAACACTCACTCAAACATATCGTCACTCTTACATACCTTCAGCAGTAGTTCAGTCATACACATGGTAACATGTCTATGCAAAATATCATGTGCCTCCCATTGTTAAGGAAATTTAATTACCCCCCTTAATTAATTTATCTAATGTTTCTGACCAAAATCGCTTGTACATATACTGTATATATAACACATGTGCAATAAATCAAGATATCATCAACATATATCAGTGACCAGGATGGTACCTAAATAATAACACGATATTACCAATATATACCATTGAACAGGATCATGCAAATATAAACAAAATATCATAAACACATGTCAGTGACTAGGATCAATACACATATATAAGTGTCCAGCATTATATGATACATATTTTAGTCACCAGGATAAAAACCAGGGTGAATAACATATCATCAATCAAGATTATTAATTATTTATTTTCATGTATGTTTCATGTGCTTAGGATTGTAATTAAGCTAATATGTGACCAGGATCTAATATAACATTTGACCAGGATTTGTTAACGTAATTGTTAATTTAATGTCTAAGATGTTTTCTTAATTATATCTTTTAATCAACCCTTCTAATCTAGTAGACTTCCTAATTACCAGGATAATTAATATACCTGTAATCAGGATTTCTACAAACTATATGACCAATAAAAGGGCTCATTAAAACACACTGTATTAGATTAAGTTTTATTCCTTTTTGGATGGCGAATTTACACAGTCACATTGTTCTTTCCTCAAGTCTATAACTGTCAGAGGCTGTGGAATAGGTATAACCGGAACTCTGTAAATTTTGTTCGCTGTTAGTATCCAATCGTTGTTTGCAGAGTTGTTTGCTTGCTGGTGGTGTAAGTTGGTAATAAGGTAATTTGGATGTGGTGGATGCTCTTTGCAATATTCATAGTGTTCCTGTACAACACTAATGTCATCTGGCTGTAATAAAATAATGTTTAATATCACATGTACATCTTCACGGCCTTCAAAAGCATGACCTTCAGGGGCATACTTAGGGGAAAACTGTATTCAAAATTGTCATTTGGGGAGGTAAATCGGTGGTATTACGGTCGGAAATTTTCGTTTTACGGCGACGTGTCAGCGGAGCCGTAAAACGTAATTTGCGACCGTAAAACCACCAATTTACCACCCAAATGACAATGTTCAGTACAGTTATCCCAATTCTAATGTACTTATTCGGTTGTTTTGTTAAAAATTGTACTATTTTGCACAAAGCGGCAGGCGTTGTGAGCTGCGTAAAACCAAATGTAAGCCAATGAAAAACGACGTTACGTGGTGACGTCGGATTTCCGACAGTATATCGTGGAATATACTGTCGCAAATTTTTGACGTTATCCAATCAGACGTCGCGTTACATACGTAAATGCATTAGAATCAGGGCTTTATTATTTTAAATTCACAAAAGTTCTGATCACTGAATCTTCGTCCATGCATAGTCTTCATGACTATACAAGGCACAAATAAATGTCACTGAAGTGCCAATGTACTATAACTATTAGTATAACGATCACATGAGCTTTATACATTATGAAAACACACCATACGATAAAGTTCTTCTGTTATGAGTTCATAACATATTCCAATAGCTAAATACTTTTCAATAGCTAAATACCGTTAACTTCATTAACATACAGTGCTAATATAACTAGTATTCATTAATAATCTGTTTTAATAACACTGTGCAGGATTTTCTTCTATTTCTTTGCCCATGCCGCCGTTGCGTCAGTCCACTTGAAGGGCATTTGTCCTTCCTGAACGTTTTCGACGTTTTGTTCTTCAATCAGAGTGGACATCTCGATAACATCACCTTTGATCAGTGACCGTTTCACATTCACTTTCTCAAGATCATGTTTCTTACACCAATTATCTTAGAGACAAAGTTTCTTTTACGTAAGATTAATAGGATAATTGCAATCAATTATACAGTCGATGCAATACTGATTAACATAACATGTATCCAATTAGTATTGGATTTATTCTCACCTAATATTAAAGGCTTGTAGTTTCTTGTTTCATGGAGTAAATTTTGTATAGGGATCTCTTTCAAACCCGACAAATGTGATGGCAACTTCATTTGTTTAGGTCCTAGTTTAGTTTTAATATCAGACCAAAAGTAAAAGGTTGAAACATTATATAATTTCAAAAGTGCATGCAAAGGATCTGACCTTTCAAATTCACTATGTCTGCCAAAATATTCAGGTAACTGTAAATAATTGTTTGAGGCTTTGTTGTCTCTGATGGGAGCTATGGGTTAATTGTATCGATTCCTGATCATTGCCTTCACTTCTGTTTTACACCTGTTATTTAACCGGATAATGTCAAGTGGTGGTGTAATTTTAATGTCAGCATTCTCAGGTTCATATGACTGATAATTTAATGTAAATGTCAGAGGTCTACTTGTGACAACAATCCAAATACCAAATGACAAGTATATCGCAGTTGGCAACCTTTCTTTCAACACAACTACTTGTTTACAGTACTTCTTAATATCATGCAGGTTTCGCATGAACAGAGCAACAACGTAAAAAATTATTTACGTGGGTCTGATAGAATGCTATCTCGGGATTGCAAAACTGAAAACGATAGTTATTACACATCTGAAATGTATTTCAGATAGAAGGAAAAACTTTGTTTTATCCTTTGAGACCAATAACATTTCGTTTTCTAAACTATACTTTAATAATACATCAGTCTGATTAGTTGAGAGTAGAGGTAGTGGTACGTTATATATTTTATATGCTTCATATTCTTCTTCAGTGTTAATTAGTGGAAACATAATGATAATTCTAATTTCATTATCCTCATGGTATGTTATACATGTCAATGTCTTATAAAATACCAAATATCCTTAAGGGGATTTTTAGGAAGTTCGAAGTTATTAGGAAGTTTTGTTTCTACTTCAGTTGATAGTTCCTTCAGATCTTTTAGTTGACAAATGATGCATTGACAACATGTTTAGTTCTGATTTTAAGCACTCAAGATAAAAGACAGCATCTTGCGTGGTAAGCCTAATTTCATCAAGTATCATTTTGAAGTGTAAGTATGTATGAATAAATTGTTCAAGTCTAACAAACTGTTGTTCGATTGTTCTTTCGAGCAATCTTATTTTACGGTCAAGCTTCTGAATAACTATGATGATCTCCTATTTTCTGCTACTTGCATTCTTGTTAAGTTAAGTACCTATAAACTAACGTCAAGATCATGTATTATCTGATCTTGGTTAAGTGCCAAGGTTTTGATATTTCTGTCTATGTTTTCAAGGTCACTTTCTGATACAGTGCCAAAACGAGTGCTCATTAATTTTCCTATTATAGGAATTAATGACCTTTTGTGTTCATGACTGTTTACTGAAAGTGTCTGGTACTCATCAAAGTTTTCATTAACAGACTTGTCTGTATCTGTTAAAAGGTGAACTTCCACTTGTAAACGTTGGAATGTTTCTACATATCCCATTAAATTTGACTTCTGATAAAAGCTTGTCATAAATTTCACAATTTCATCTTTGCGAACAAGATCGTTTTGAATCTTTAAAATTAGATTTTCAAACGGTCTCAAATCATGAATAAATGTTACAGACCAGTGTGCATCGTTAATAAAGACCTCATTAGTCTTTTGAAATACAACATTTTCGGATGTAAAGAGTCCGGATATCTAGCTAATATACAATGACCCCAAGATTAATGTGATAATCATATTGTTAATCTGAAATTAAATAAAAATAGGCATTACTACACTGTTAAACGAGGTACTCATTTACAATTCACCTCTATTAACATACATGAGGCCCTTACCTCATCAAAGAACATAACATTAAGAGGTCATTTTATAACATTTACCTCACGAGAATTGCTTTAAACTCTCTGCTTTATCTCGAGACTTCCTTCGTCTCTTTTTAAATGACCTGTCTCACTGGCTTCACTATTAGACAGTATCTGTTGTGAATGAACTTCATTCACTTCCATATCACTAGCTAAATCATTATGTTCAACCAAAGGCATAGAACAGGTATAATCAGAGGATAAGTCATCATTGCATTCCATATCTTTGACTTCAGGTTGTTCATCTTGATTTTGCCTAACTTCTTTGTGCTTTAATCTTTTCAGTAATTCCATTAAAGGTATATCATCTTCATCAGAAGACGTTTCTCTTTCTTGTCTGTATTTCTTAACCAGCTTAGCCAAGTGAATTTGTTCTTCTGAATCAGAATCGGTTTCTGTTTCTGATTCAGAGTCCTGGGGTGGAATTACATATGCTGTATCACTAAGTTTCTACTACTTTCCTTTTTGGAAACTGGCCAATCTTCTACATTTGCCATATCAAGTCACCTGCATATACTCTACTTGTTGTGCCATCTAAATGATTTTTAAATAAGAAAGATACAGGTCCTGATTTCTCAATTATTCTCTAATAAGGTTTCAGATTCTATGACGGCTCCAACGTAAAGGCTTATTGAAAATTAGAGAGATAATGCTGGTTGGTGCCTGATGCTCTGTCTCTGGTCGGGCTCATCGGAGTCTAACTGTTGGTTTTCTTTTGCTCCAGCATTTCAGTGGTTTCTTGCTGTCGAGTCCTCACCTCTGTGGTTCTTTGATTTTTGTGTTCACGGAGATGTTGCACTGGTGAGTTAGGAGGCCTTCATGTGGACTGAACAAATTATTTGTCTAAATCGCGACGGAAGTAAGGGCGAGGATTGTGGCCACGTAAAATCGATTTAAGCCCCCCGGTGGAAATCTTCCACTGACCGTTCCAAGGCGGCTCTTCTGTGGCGATTTATTTATGTTGTTGTTTGTTACTTACTGTGTGTATCACTTGTGTCTTTTTATTTTGGATGGCCATATGGCCATTTTGTGGGAAAGTAACTGTCCTTATGGCCTTCCTTTGTTTAGGTTTCCATTATGGTCTGGTCGCTTAATGTTTGTATTTCTTTCCCTTTGGTGTCTTTTATGGGTGGAGTAAGTTAATTGCATCAATTCCTGATCTTTGTTTTACTTCTACTTTCCATTTCTGTCTTAATTTACCCTTTCTTTGTTTATTCTGATAATAAACTGTATCTCCTACTTTTAATTCTACTTCTTTGGCATTTTTATCCCCCGCCGAAGGCGGAGGGATATATTTTTGGCGTTGTCCGTCCGTCCGTCCGTCCTTCCGTCCGTCCGTCACACTTTTTTGTCCGGAACCGTTTCTCAGCAACTATTGCATGGAATTAAATGAAACTTGAAATAAATATGTATTATTATGCTGTGGTGATGCACGCGCAATTTTTTTTTTCGGATTGACTTTTTACATCCAGAGTTATGGCCCCTTGAATGATTGAAATTCTGGATTTTTCGTCGTCTCACTTTGTCCGGAACCGTTTCTCAGCAACTATTGCATGGAATTAAATGAAAATTGAAATAAATATGTATTATTACGCTGCAGTGATGCACGCGCAATTTTTTTTCGGATTGAATTTTTACATCCAGAGTTATGGCCCCTTAAATGATTGAAATTCTGGATTTTTTCGTCATCTCACTTTGTCCGGAACTGTTTCTCAGCAACTATTGCATGGAATTAAATGAAACGTGAAATAAATATGTATTATTATGCTGCGGTGATGCACGCGCAATTTTTTTCTGGATTGACTTTTTACATCCAGAGTTATGGCCCCTTAAATGATCGAAATTCTGGATTTTTCGTCGTCTCACTTTGTCCGGAACCGTTTCTCAGCAACTATTGCATGGAATTAAATGAAACTTATAATAGATATGTATTATTATGCTGTGGTGATGCACGCGCATTTTTTTCCGGATTTACTTTTTACATCCAGAGTTATGGCCCCTTAAATGATTGTAAAGTAGAAGTAAAACAAAGATCAGGAATTGATACAATTAACTTACTCCATCCATAAAAGACACCAAAGGGAAAGAAATACAAACATTAAGCGACCAGACCATAATGGAAACCTAAACAAAGGAAGGCCATATGGACAGTTACTTTCCCACAAAATGGCCATATGGCCATCCAAAATTAAAAGACACAAGTGATACACACAGTAAGTAACAAACAACAACATAAATAAATCGCCACAGAAGAGCCGCCTTGGAACGGTCAGTGGAAGATTTCCACTGGGGGGCTTAAATCGATTTTATGTGGCCACAATCCTCGCCCTTACTTCCGTCGCGATTTAGACAAATAATTTGTTCAGTCCGCATGAAGGCCTCCTAACTCATCAGTGCAACATCTCCGTGAACACAGCAATCGAAGAACCACAGAGGTGAGACAACGGTGAGGACTCGACAGCAAGAAACCACTGAAATGCTGGAGCAAAAGAAAACCAACAGTTAGACTCCGATGAGCCCGACCAGAGACAGAGCATCAGGCACCAACCAACATTATCTCTTTAATTTTCAATAAGCCTTTACGTTGGAGCCGTCATAGAATCTGAGGCCTTACCCACCGGCGTGCAATTAAAGAGGGAAGCAAAGTTGCCAACCGTGATTGGGTTAACTACCATGCATGCAGTCTGTCGTATAATATCCATGTTGTACCCAATCTTTTTATATCGAAGAATGATTTTACGAAATTGGGTGCTGAAGTCATTGCGGTTATATATTTTTCTGAATTTATATACTAAGTCACCATAAAATTCGGGTTCCGATAGACCTTGTTGCAGAAGAGATTTAAGTCCAATATTGAATTTTGAAATTAAATCGGAATGGCGTCTATAAAATTTTGAAAAGGCTTTGAGTAGTTTATGGTACCGATAACCCTGATTAAGGAGTTTAGCCGTTAATAATTTATTACGAGTGTTGAAGTCAGTTACATGACTACACACTCTAGCAAATCGAATTAATTGCGAAATATAAACGCCATAGGATGGCGCACGAGGAACATCACCATCCAAAAAAGGAAAATTTACAATCTCAAAATCAATGTCATCGCGTTTATCATAAATTTTGCACGAAACAAATCCATCTACAATAGATAGATGTAAATCCAAAAACGGGGCCTCGGTATCAGAAGAATTTGCTTTATTTAACTGAAGTTCTAGGGGGTAAATCTGACTGATCAAACCATCAAAATAGGTATTATCAATATTTAAAAATCATCTAAATATCTAGAAGTAGAGCTAAAAGCTTCAATAATTTCAGCTTGGTTATCAATGGAAAGCGACAAAATGAAGTCTCTTTCATAACAATATAAGCCTTTACGTTGGAACCGTCATAGAATCTGAGGCCTGACCGACCGCGTGCAATTAAAGAGGGAAGCAAAGTTGTCAGCGGTGTTTGGGATCCTGGATTTTTCGTCGTCTCACTTTTTTGTCGGGAACTGTTTCTCGGCAACTATTGCATGGAATTATATGAAACTTGAAATAAATATGTATTATTATGCTGTGGTGATGCACGCACAAATTTTTTTCGGATTGACTTTTTACACCCAGAGTTATGGCCCCTTAAATGATTAAAATTCTGGATTTTTCGTCGTCTCACTTTGTCTGGAACCGCTTCTCAGCAACTATTGCATGGAATAAAATGAAACTTGAAATAAATATGTATTATTATGCTGCCGTGATGCACGCGCAATTTTTTTTTCGGATTTACCTGGATTGACTTTTTTATCCAGAGTTATTTCCCCTTAAATGATTGAAATTGAGGAATTTTGTCTATTCGGTGATTATATCGGTTTTTTTTAATATTCGCGAATTTTATTTTGGTATCCTTGAAACCACATAACAGGTAAATAAACCTCAACTTTGACAGAAAAGTTAATCTCTACTGATAATTAGGTCAGTAGGTCAGGGTACAGCCTCTCATCCAGGGAGTAAATGTTCAGCGGGGCCCTTCCTCATTGTCTCTAGTTTGCTTCTTAGAACCATCCTCAATTTTGGCCAGATATATTTTCTTGCCATTCTACACGAAAAACCCATTCGGCGGGGGATATCAATTCAACGAATTTGCTTGTTATCTGCATATTTAGCCCGGCGTTTCTTTGCTTTTTGTAAGTAGTTTCTTACATATACAAAAGCTCTGTGCTGCTGTCGTAAGACAACTTGGTGAAAATCTTTACATAAATATTTTCTCCTAGGCTGTAATATATTTTCAAATGGCAATACTACATCTCTGTTGTACAGCAAATAATAAGGTGAAAATTTAGAAGATTCGCTAACATTAATCTAATTGCTGCTAAACTTTGACAAAGATACAATTCCCAGCTCTGTTGATTATCAGCTACCATTTAACTTAAAATGTCATGCAAAGTTCTATGAAATCTTTCAACTTTTGCATTGCTCTGAGGATGATACATGCTTGTCAAAATATGGTCAACATTAAGTGTTTCCAATGTTTCTCTACTCATCTTATTTACGTTCTATGTTCCGTTGTCCGTCACGATCTGTAAAAGACCGTCAAAACGTGGGAAATATGTCCAATGATCAATTCAGCTACTGTTTCAGCAGTCTTATCTGGAACTGCAAAAGCTTCAGGCCAACAACTATACCAATCAACAAATGCAATGATATATTTATTGCCTGATCAAGACTGAGGTTTGCCATATGGTATGGTGGAATATCTGTCTCTTGTAATGCATGTTTCGTTTTCTGTCGTTGACCTAGTTCTACAGGTCATACAATCAGAAACATACTTGTGAATTTCTTTGAACAAATTTGGTCAAACGTATTTCTGACGAATGGAATTAAAAGTTTTCTGTAGACCCGTATGACCATCATTGTCATGGTACTGAGTTACAACCAAAGATCAAAGATGTTTTGGAATATACAATTTTAAGTTTGGGTTATCATTGGCATTGGATAAATAGTATACCAATCCATCTACCAAGAGATAATGTTATTGAACATCTTTGCTTTCTTCCCCATTCAAAATCAGTGACCCAATGTTTGAGAAATCACCATCCCTAGTTTTTTCAATTTTCATGTCAAAGCCGTCTTTTGTAAAGTCAGAGCAATCACACTTTTCAAATGTATCTTCATTTTGAAGACCACAACCAGCAAATGCTTTTGGATCAAACTGATTAGAGTCTAACACATTCACTTGATATATGTTGTCACTGACATCAAGAACCTTTTACACTTCTACGGCTTCACTAACTGTACTTTCCTCAGCTTTGTAAAAGTCCCACAAAATTGGAAGCAACATCTCCAAAATGACCTATACAGTGTTGACAGGGACGTTAAACTTCAAATCAAAACATTATCTGGATGCCTGGAAAGTAGGTCAGCGCATGTATTTTTTGTACAAGCAATGTACTCTATAGTACAATTATAGCCTGACATACTCAAAGCCCAAAGTTGAATATTTTTGTTTTGCATAGGAGATTCAAGCAAGTATTTCAGAGGCTTTTGATCTGTTCTTATGACAAGCTAAGCATTGTGCAGATAGTAATCTAACTTTTGAAGAGCAAAATGTATTGAAAATGCTTCTTACAGACCACTTACATTGGGACTTACTAAGCTTGTGGGACAAATAATAGATGGGTTTTTCATCACACTCACACTCTTGTGTAAGGCATGCATCAACACACGATTTGCTAGCATCCGTATAAAGAACATATGGTTTATTTGGATCTGGATTAACCAAAAATGGGACAGGTGTTAAACTTTCTTTCAAGAATTCAAATGCAGGTTGATGTATGTCTGACCACTTATAAAGCGCATATTTTCTTGTCAAAGCAGTAATTAGTTCAGCTATCTAAGAGAAGTTTTGAATAAGAACACAAACAAATGAATAATCTAACTTCTTTTACACAATTTGGAACAGGTATACATCTTATTGCATCAACCTTCTTTTCATCAGGTCTGATTCATTGTTCACTAATAACAAAGCCAAGATAATTAGTTTCTAATTGAACTCAAATAATCCTTTGTGACATGCGAAAGCTGTCTTTTCCTTGTCCTTTTCATCCATGGCAACCTGCCAATATCCACTTTTAAGTCCAAAGATGTAAAGTATTTTGCTCTACCAAGTAAGGCTTAGATATCATCTATTAAAGGTAAAGAAAAGTAATTTTCCTTTCTGATTTAACTTTCGAAAATCAACACAGAACCTTTGACTGCCATCTTTCTGGTCAACAATCACAACAGGAAACGACCAAGGTGATCTTGAGCTTTTGATTACATTTGCAGTTATGGCGTAACTATACCGAATTTAGTGACACAGAGGCCATTCTGATGTTTAATCTTCATCAGTGTGTCTCAACCCCAAACTTATGAAACCGAAACGGATGATTAGCAAGCACGAGCTAACATTTCGTTAATTGCTTTGTCAATTAGCTCTCTGTTCTTAATTGGACTTCTATAAGGTTTCATCTTAATTGGCTCATGATTGCCAATATCAATTTGCATTTTAACTGTGTCTGTTTTTCCTAATTCAGAATCTTTATTTGCAAACAAGTCCCTATTTCTCATGATAAGATTTTCAATTTTTGACCTATATTTTTCAGGTACATCAAGGTCTTTATGTCTAATTTATTTTCACAGCTGTTATTTTGAATGACTGAATCTACATAATATATAACATTATTTTGAAGCTCTGATATCTAGCTGACAAACCATGTATATAAATTTTAATATATTTGTTTGTGTTGTTAACAATTAAAACTGGCAAAGATCTATCTTTTGCTAATGTAGAAACAGTATTAATAATTTGTAAAGTAGAAGTGGAAGCAATGATCAGGAATCGATACAATCAACCCACAGCTCCCATCAGAGAAAATAAAGGGAAAGAACACAAACATGAGAGAACAGGCCCTAATGGAAACATCAATAGCGGAAAGCCAATTTGACAGTTACTTTCCCACAAAATAGCCATAAGGCTATCCAAAATAAAATAATTTAAGCGACACAAACATCCAAAGACAAACCATTACAAAAATAAACCGCAAGAGAAGAACCGCCTTGGAACGGTCAACGGAAACGAATTCCAGTGGGGATAGTGTGTGTGTGTGTGGGGGGGGGGGGGGGGCTTAAATCGATTTTACGTGGCCACAATCCTCGCTCTTACTTTTGTCGCGATTAAGACAAATAATTTGTTAAGTCCGCGTTATGATAGAAGTGGAGGCAATGATCAGGAATCGATACAATCAACCCACAGCTCCCATCAGAGACACCAAAGGGAAAGACACGCAAACATGAAACAACAGGCCCAAATGGAAACACCAACAGCGGAAAGCCAAAAGGACAGTCACTTTTCCACAAAATGGCCAATAGGCTATCCAAAATAAAATAACATAAGCGACACAAACACCCAAAGACAAACCATAACAAAATTAAACAGCGACAGAAGAACCGCTTTGGAACGGTCCGCGGAAACGAATTTCACTTGGGGGCTTAAACCGATTTTACGTGGCCACAATCCTCGCCCTTACTTCCGTCGCGATTTAGACAAACAATTTGTTCAGTCCACATGAAGGCCTCCTAACTCATCAGTGCAACATCTCCGTGTACACAAATAATCAAACAACCACAGAGGTGAGACAACGGTGAGGACTCGACAGCAAGAAACCACTGAAATGCTGGAGCAAAAGAAAACCAACAGTTAGACTCCGATGGGCCCGACCAGAGACAGGTTTGGACTGGCTTAAATAGGATTTATTTTGATTTAAAATGCCTAAATCGATTTAAGGGTTCAACATGCTTGCTAAAATCCTGATCTCATGGAGACCGTTGAAGCTCCATGTCTCTCTATGCAGCTATTAAAGGAAAAGTAATTAACCTCTCTAACCAGGTTGCATTCTAAAAAATCCTTAAATAGGCTGTCAGGTCAGGATCTAACAAACAGGCTTCATTATGTCTTTGGATGAAAGTAAAGACTTTGAAGACAGTTTTCCTGAGTTTGGTGCCATTGGTTTCATTGGGTGGCATTCATCTCAATGTCGGGTATAAGTCCCACAAAATTGGAAGCAGCATGTCCAAAATGCCCTAAATAGTGGTGATGGGAATGTTAAACACGAATTCAAACAAACAAAGTAGAAGTAAAACAAAGATCAGGAATCGATACAATTAACTTACTCCACCCATCAAAGACACCAAAGGGAAAGAAACACAAACATTAAACGACCAGACCATTATGGAAACCTAAACAAAGGAAGGTCATAAGGACAGTTACTTTCCCACAAAATGGCCATATGGCCATCCAAAATAAAAAGACACAAGTGATACACACAGTAAGTAACAAACAACAACATAAATAAACCGCCACAGAAGAACCGCCTTGGAATGGTCAGTGGAAAGATTTCCACCGGGGGGCTTAAATCGATTTTACGTGGCCACAATCCTCGCCGGTACTTCCGTATTTAGACAAATAATTTGTTCAGTCCGCATGAAGGCCTCCTAACTCATCAGTGCAACATCTCCGTGAACACAAAAAATCAAAGAACCACAGAGGTGAGACAACGGCGAGGACTCGACAGCAAGAAACCACTGAAATGCTGGAGCAAAAGAAAACCAACAGTTAGATTCCGATGGGCCCGACCAGAGACAGAGCATCAGGCACCAACCAACATTACCAAGAATTAGATCTCTCTAATTCTCGATAAGCCTTTACGTTGGAGCCGTCATAGAATCTGAGGCCTTACCCACCGGCGTGCAATTAAAGAGGGAAGCAAAGCCGCGACCAGGCCAACCACCATGCATGCAGCCCGCCACACAACACCCATGCTGCACCCAACCCCCCTACATCGAAGAATGACCCCACGAAACTGGGCGCCGAAGCCACTGCGATTATATATTTTTCTGAACTCACATACTAAGTCACCACAAAACTCGGGTTCCGATAGACCCTGCTGCAGAAGAGACTTAAGTCCAATATTGAATTTTGAAACCAAATCAGAATGGCGTCTATAAAACCCTGAAAAGGCCCTGCGCAGCTCATGGTACCGATAACCCTGATCAAGGAGTTCAGCCGTTAATAATTTATTACGAGTGTTGAAGTCAGTTACATGACTACACACTCCAGCAAATCGAATTAATTGCGAAATATAAACGCCATAGGATGGCGCACGAGGAACATCACCATCCAAAAAAGGAAAATTCACAATCTCAAAACCAGTCATCGCGTTTATCATAAATTTTGCACGAAACAAACCCATCCACAATAGACAGATGTAAATCAAAAAAAGGGGCCCCGGTATCAGAAGAACTTGCTTTATTTAACTGAAGTTCTGGGGGGTAAATCTGACTGATTAAACCATCGAAATAGGTATTATCAATATCCAATAAATCATCTAAATATCTAGAAGTGGAGCTAAAAGCTTCAATAATTTCAGACTGGGCACCAACGGAAAGCGACAACATGAAGTCTCTTTCATAACAATACAAGAACAGATCAGCCACAAGAGGTGCGCAATTCGCACCCACCGGAACACCCACAATTCGCCCAAATAACTCAGCACCGAATCCAATATAAATATTGTCAAGTAGAAAGGTGAGGGCATCACACACTTTCTGACACGACCAAAGAGTATAATTCTTATGCTCTTTAGACGTGAAAAATGCATTTCTGACATTACATGCAAGATAGAGAGAATCTTCTCTGTGAAAAGCCCATTCAATTAAATCATTAAGCTTTTCCCCCATAAGATTATGAGAAAGTGTAGTGTAAAGAGTGGAAAAATCGTAAGCAGACAGACCCGAAGCACGAAAATGCCCGGACCCCAACTTATTTAAAACCTCATTCGAATTTTTTATAGACCAAAACAGATTTCTTCCCGACCCCTCAAAGACCTTATCACAATATTTAATCACATGCGTTTTAATAGCAGCAAGACGGGAAGTTAATAATCTAGAAAGCCCAGCGGCAGCGCAAGAGCCAGAACCTGCGACAAACCGCGCCCTGTAAGGTCTCCCATGAAGCCCCGGCAACCAGTATAGCGTAGGAAGCCCGTCTTGGCCTTCGGTAACACACACAGCAAACTCGGTGGCCGAATGACAAACATGTTTATCTACTATAGCTCTCCCCTCAGCCAAAGGCCGAAGTTCATAGGCCCCAGCACCACCAAGCTCCCGCTCGAGCGGGAAAACCTGTTCTACCTTCCATTTGCTACAAAACAATTGTTTTCTGTAATCCTTGTCTGAGCTACAGTTTATCACTTTGTATTCCAGACCTTGTATCCTGTACACTGTTTGCATAAAATCCAGGCCTTTATCCGAAAATGAAAACATAAATTATGGGAACTCAAAGGAATCGCCTCATTGAGTACCCACAGTCTATGCTTCAATCTAAATTAACCCATTTAGTACCAGAAAACCCAAAAGAGGTACCCTGGCAAATAGTGCAGGCCCAGATCAGACGTCACAGAACACGGCATCTGATCAGGGCTTACAATGTTTGCAAACTGTTCAACCTTTTTCCTAATAAATTTTGAGGCAAACACAACCTGACAGCCCTAAATTTTGAAATGGTCTCCTGGTATATAGAAGGAGGAAGATTCCATTTGGTACATAAAAGGGTAAAGAAAAATATCACAAAATACCATGTGAAATGCCATGAAATATTACCTAAAATTGTCAGGGGTGTTAACGTAATGATTGGTTAAATGATACTGATAGGCATGAGTTACTGAAGAAAAGAAACAAGTAATCAACAAACTTTCAAGCCCACTTGAAAACAGCTATCTGCAAAATGTTTGGCACAAATGTTATGCTTTGCATAAACAAATGTCTTGATGCACGCCGGTGGGTCAGGCCTCAGATTCTATGACGGCTCCAACGTAAAGGCTTATTGAAAATTAAAGAGATAATGTTGGTTGGTGCCTGATGCTCTGTCTCTGGTCGGGCTCATCGGAGTCTAACTGTTGGTTTTCTTTTGCTCCAGCATTTCAGTGGTTTCTTGCTGTCGAGTCCTCACCGTTGTCTCACCTCTGTGGTTCTTTGATTTCTGTGTTCACGGAGATGTTGCACTGATGAGTTAGGAGGCCTTCATGCGGACTGAACAAATTATTTGTCTAAATCGCGACGGAAGTAAGGGCGAGGATTGTGGCCACGTAAAATCGATTTAAGCCCCCCAGTGGAAATCTTCCACTGACCGTTCCAAGGCGGCTCTTCTGTGGCGATTTATTTATGTTGTTGTTTGTTACTTACTGTGTGTATCACTTGTGTCTTTTAATTTTGGATGGCCATATGGCCATTTTGTGGGAAAGTAACTGTCCATATGGCCTTCCTTTGTTTAGGTTTCCATTATGGTCTGGTCGCTTAATGTTTGTATTTCTTTCCCTTTGGTGTCTTTAATGGATGGAGTAAGTTAATTGTATCAATTCCTGATCTTTGTTTTACTTCTACTTTGATGTTAGGGTTCTCTGTTCCAAGATTATGAATCCATTTTTTTTACCTAACTCTCTATTTTTCTAAGGGTCAGGGGTAGCAAAACAGCTTATTCTTTGTCCAGTATTTGGCCTAACAAGAAGGCATTTTTATAATTTTAAAGTTCACTTTCTCCTCTTAAATCCTCAGCTGCTAAAGTTAGCTGTCAGAATATGAACTGAACAGTTTCCTTGAGGTCACTGCAGGAGATATAGTCTGTAAAAATGTCTGACACCCTATAAACAACTTTAATGAGCCATTACAATTAATTAGAGCAACAGTTTAGGAGAGTAATATGATTTTATTATTCCTCAATGGTGTTATTGTAAAATGGAGCTGAAAAAAATAATGGTGGTCATTCACTTTAATATTTTCATAACAGTACTGATGCAGATGCGTACTGCCTCTTCAACACTCACCCAATCATACCGTCACTCTTTCATACCTTCAACAGTATGATAACATGCCTATGCAAAACAGCATGTGCATAACATCACTATGTTATAGTAGAGTTATGAGAAATTTTGTAAATATCTTAAATTGTTTTCAACATATAAAGCGGAAAAGACTACATCGTAGAAATGGCTATGTTCAATGTGTGCTATAAAAATTAATTTTGATTCTTCTGTCACGGTTTATTTTTGTTATTGATTGTCTTTGGGTGTTTGTGTCGCTTATGTTATTTTATTTTGGATTGTCTATTGGCCATTTTTGTGGGAAAGTAACTGTCCTTTAGGCTTTCCGGTGTTTCCATTAGAGTCTGTTGTTTCATGTTTGTGTGTCTTTCCCTTTGGTGTCTCTGGTGGGAGCTGTGGGTTGATTTATCGATTCCTGATCATTGCCTCCACTTTTATTTTTCAAAGGGAATTAACTCAAAAGAAGGCAAAAGTATATGTTCTGCTCGTCGTCTAATAGTCTTTTACATTTGTATGAAGCATGAACGGTGTCAGAGATATGGATTGAAGTGTTCAAATATCTTGACGTCGTGCTGAAATCTTCAATCACTTAAGATTGCTTTTCTTCCGAAAAATACATGAAAAAAAAAGAAGTGAAGGCAATGATCAGGAATCGATACAATTAACACACAGCTGCCATCAGAGACGCCAAAAGGAAAGAAACACAAACATGAAACAACAGACGCTTTGACGGGAAGCTTTTCAATCTTAGAAGCTTGCAATCCAAGTCTCTTTCATAGCAGAACAAGAGCAAAGCAGCCACAAATGGAACGCAATAGTTCCCATCGGAATTCCCACATTTTTTCTGCATAACTGTGTACCAAACCTAATATAAATGATGTCAAGTACAGGCGGGCCAGGAAACACCTCACCTAATGTGCAACATATGTGCACTATACCAGAGAGTCATTTGCACAACCTTACTCAAAGAAACTTGTGCACTAGACTGCAACCTATGAGCACAAGTATATCTATCTATCTATCTATCTATCTATCTATCTATCTATCTATATATCTATCTATCTATCTATCTAGGATGAAAGCCTACCCAGTAATCATGTAATTACGGTAGGGATCTTTAACCTGCACAGGGGATGATTCATCCTGCACAGGGGGCCTCCAGTTAACGTCCCGATCCGAAGGACGGTGCACTTTATGACATTCATCCCTGCAAATGATGCCAGTGGAGCGTGTTCGGACACCGAAATTTTATCGCCGCTGCCGGGGATCGAACCCGGGACCTCTAGCATCAGAGGCAAGTGCACTAACCACTGAGCTATCACGCTCCACTTCATTTCTCTAGCCTGGAGATGCAGTTCGTTCTTCACCATCAAATTTCTAATGCACATTCAAGTGCAATACTGTATTTGTCTGCTCTTCAATTTTCATAGTCCATTCATATTCTGCATTTCTTTCTTTCTTTCTTTCGTCACATAATAAGCTTTTGGTGTCTCTGGTGGGAATTAAGGCGTAACTATACCAATTTTAGTGACACAGAGGCCTTTCCGATATTTAATCTTCATCAGTGTGTCTAAACCCCAAAGTTTTAAAACCGAAACTGATGATGGACAAGACCCGGCAAACACAGCACATCCCCCTCCGAGCACACATCGACCGACGTAGCTCATGGGACAGGTCAACTGGAGGCATAAGGCAAGAAATGCCTACCAGGGAACTTATGGGCGTCCCCCACCGAGCCAATATCAGCAAACATGGCCCACACTCCACGGAAGTAAATATGCAAATTAGCTAGATACGTCACATAACGTTACATGTACGACGTCCTTAACGACGTCGCATTTACTAACAGTGGAATATTGACATTTTTGTAAACAATCGTGAATAAAATGCGCTTTAAATGTCATATGATGAAAAGAATCTTTCATTCGTGCTCATGTATTATCGAATTTATTAAACTCGTTGAGGAAAGGGGATAAAATGCTCGGCACAGCCTCGCATTTTATCCCTTTTCCTCAACTCGTTTAATAAATTCCATAATACATGAACACTCATGTAAGATCCTCTTTTTAAACCCCTATAGATGTGGGGTGTTCAGGAGTGTTCATCACACGATCATGTTAACGTGGTGGCCTCCCACTCTACACATGATATACAGTCGAACTTCAATGGCTCAAACACTTTTGGAACCACGAAATTCTGTTCGAGACAGGGGTAGTTCGAGCCACTGAGGGTTACTTCAAGGAGACATAACGGGGTTAATTTTACTATTTTCGGTGTTCTACGATGTAAATGTATGCTGCGTTACTAATTAGGATTCTAATGCTTACACACAGCATATATTTGCAAGATAAAAGTCGAAAAGCCCCTTAATTATCCCGCACTACGTCTTATGCAGAGGACTTCCATTGAGACTCAAAAACGGGTTCGAGTCGGTCATGGTAAACGAGTCGAGGAACATATATTATATAAAGGGACAATGATGAAAATTATCAATTGCGAGAAGTTTGAAGTACAGTAGAACTTCGATGGCTCGAAAACCGATGGCTCGTTTACCATAGCTGAGTCGAACCGAGTTGTTCTTTAGTCCCTGGGGATTTATCTATATATAAATAGTGAGGGGAAAATAAGGGAAATTTTCGTTTTTTATCTTACAAATGTATGCTGTGTGTACTCGTTAGAATCGCCTCAACGAGGCGATTCTAATGAGTACACATAGCATACATTTATATTATAGAACACCGGAAAGGAGTCTTAAAATTATCCCCTTTATGCCTCGTGGCAGTAACCCTCAGTGGCTGGAACTACCCCTGTCTCGAACAGATTTTCTTGGTTCCAAAGGTGTTCGAGCCATTGAAGTTCGACTGGATATTGATATTTGGATTTATGAGAAATATCCCAAGCGACACAAAAAATGAGTTTGAATTAGCCAAGATAAATGAGACATCTGTTTTTGAGTTAATAAAGTTTCGAAGTGTTTTTTTTTTTTTTTTTTTTTTTTTTCTTTTCAGGGCATGGACAGTATCAGTGACTATGCCATCTCGTTCCACCATGTGGCTCCAAACAGAATGTATGACCTAGAATACTATGTGTATCACCTACGGCCTTATGGAATTAAGGCACACGGTCAAAATTTAAACCGACACTCAAGGTTATGAGACTGTATGTCTTAGAATCCTTTTCTGGACTAAATGGTACACACGAGTGAAGAAATCGGGCTGCATAACTTCATACTGGATTATTATGTAGGATGAACATATTAGGTCTTTCTTATGAATCTAAATCGATCATTGCTTGAACATACTTTACAAACTTTCTTTTATCATATGACGTCGCGTCTGAGAGTGTAATAACGCCATGTATTATTTTCGATAATCCACTAGTGGATTAAATATGCAAATTAGCTAGATACGCCCAATAACGTTACATGTACGACGTCCTTAACGACGTCGCATTTACAAACAGTGGAATATTGACATTTTTGTAAACAATCTTGAATAAAATGCACTTTAAATGTCATATGATAAATAGAATATTTCGTTCGTACGCATGTCTTATTGCATTTATTAAACTCGTTGAGGAAAAAGGATAAAATGCTCGGCAAAGCCTCGCATTTTATCCATTTTCCTCAACTCGTTTAATAAATTCAATAATACATGAACACTCATGTAAGATCCTCTACATCAACAATTTATTTAACTCGTTGAGGAAAAGGGATAAAATGCTCGGCAAAGCCTCGCATTTTATCCCTTTTCCTCAACTCGTTTAATACATTCAATAATACATGAACACTCATGTAACCTATGCCATGTCGGTCGTGATTTGTCATCGTGTCATGCCGCGTTGTGTTATATTGTTCTATGTCATCTATAATATATAGAGGATCTTACATGAGTGCTCATGTATTATTGAATTTATTAAACGAGTTGAGGAAAAGGGATAAAATGCGAGGCTTTGCCGAGCATTTTATCCCTTTTCCTGTACGAGTTTAATAAATTCAATAATACATGAGCACGAATGCAAGATTCTATTTATCATATGACATTTAAAACGCATTTTATTCACGATTGTTTACAAAAATGTCAATATTCCGCCACTAGTAAACACGAGGTCGTTAAGGACGTCGAACATGTAACGTTACAGGACGTATCTAGCTAATTTGCATATTTAATCCACTAGTGGATTATCGAAAATATTACATGGCGTTATTACACTCTCAGACGCGACGTCATATGATAAATATAGAATGTTTTACGCACTATGGACCGTTCTTATACTTAGACTATGAATCATGTGTATGTTTTGTTTAAAAAGCATTATTGAATAAATTCTGAATATTTTTAGTATTTAACTGGATGAAAGAAGACACAAAGAGGCTCTTTATTGCATTTTATTTGTTCCAAAGTTACGCTCCTTTATATCTAATACATACCTATTTTCCTCTAAGAGTAACATGCCTTGATTTTTTATTTAGACACATAATGCAATATTCTGTCGTGTTATAGTGGTTTCAAACTTTTTAGCTCACCAGAGCCTAAGGCTAAGGCTCCGGGGGAGTTTATAGGATAGCCAGTTGTCCGTCGTCGTCTGCGTCGTCCACCTCGTCTGTCTGGTGGCAACACTTTCAAACGACATCTGCACTGATTGGGCCCAAATTACATCTGTATCATCCTTGGGCTGGCTGGGGGATTGTAAGTTTGTGTTTGTTTTTATGAAAAGCGGCCTTTTAGTTTGGTTGCTATGGCATATTATGTTTCCATAGAGTTATAATCGTCTTGTTTTACTGACATGCGTGCCATATACCTTTCTTGAACTCATTGTTTGCTCAAATATCATGACACAATTGGATGAACACCAACTTTTGTCAGACAACCAACGTCCATTCAAGAAAAGCGGCAGGAATTCCTGCCTGCTTATTGTAAGATATTATGCAGAAAACTAGGAAAAGAACAACAAAATAGAGGCTTCTTACACTTAAGATGGAACAGTCCTTGAAAATGTGGATTCCATTTGATACCCTGGCATGACAGCCACAAATAACTTGAGATGGAATACTTGTTTGTTTGATTTGGGGTTAAACGTCCCCGTCAAAGTAGAAGTAAAACAAAGATCAGGAATTGATACAATTAACTTACTCCCTCCATAAAAGACACCAAAGGGAAAGAAATACAAACATTAAGCGACCAGACCATAATGGAAACCCAAACAAAGGAAGGCCATATGGACAGTTACTTTCCCACAAAATGGCCATATGGCCATCCAAAATTAAAAGACACAAGCGACACACACAGTAAGTAACAAACAACAACATAAATAAATCGCCACAGACTGTAAATGTCATTTTGGAGACGTTGCTTCCAATTTTGTGGGACATTTACCCGACATCGAGATGAAATGACATCTCAAGCCCTGCCGCCAAATGAAACCAATAGGGTTTATAAGCTTGGACGGGCCGACTCGCACCGCTTTGCCTGGGCAAGCTTAGATCCTCTAAGCGGCTTACCAGTACTCGTGTAGAAGCCTCCGTGGTGCAGTGGTTACGCTACTCGCCTTGTAAACCAGGGATCGCAGGATCGATCCCGGGCTTCTCCAGACTTTCGGATGAGTCTTTAAACCGAGGTCCCGTCTCCGTATGACCTTAGCTGTTGGTGGGTCGTAAAACTAAATCTCACTCACTCACTCACCAGTACTCGTGTGCAGGTCGGTTTCAGCTCTACGTGGAAGCATCATGCAGCCCATATATTTCTTCAAGCCCCGATGGACGGGGGCCTTATGGAATACTCATATTAGCGAAATATGTACAAAGGCTAAGAGAACACTTAGTTTCTTAAGGTGAAATCTTTATCAGTGTCCACGATGTAAAATAAGCAGCCTATAAAAGACTTGTTCGCCCGATATTGGAATATGGTAGTTGTGTCGGGAACCCCCAGGGAGTGGTCATTCAGGAAGAAAATGAAGAAGTTCAGAATAGTGATGCTAGAGTTGTAATGAGCAATTACTTCTTTGAAACTGGAAGTATGGCGGGGATATTCAACAAGAGAACCAATAGGTCCTGGTCGCTCCACTGAGCCCTGAGTAGTATTTGGTCCCTTTTTCTTCATCTCCGTGACTATGTTCTTGGGTACTGATAAACAGGTCAAGGTCAGCCTTGGATCATAATTTATCATGACGTCGCCTCTGAGAGTGTAATAACGCCATGTAATAAATTCGATAATCCACTAGTGGATTAAATATGCAAATTAGTTAGATACGCACCGTAACGTTACATGTACAACGTCCTTAGCGACGTCGCGTTTACTTATGGCGGAATATTGACTTGTTTGTAAAACAATTGTAAGTAAAATGCGTTTTAAAAGTCATATGATAAATAGAATCTTGCATTCGTGCTCATGTATTATTAAATTTATTAAACTCGTTGAGGAAAAGGGACAAAATGCTCGACAAAGCCTCGCATTTTATCCCTTTTCCTCAACTCGTTTAATAAATTCAATAATACATGAGCACTCATGTAAGATCCTCTATTTATAAAATAGTGTAGTACTCAGTCACCTGAAGTTACACAAAAAGTTTCAAGAAATCGGTCCAGAGGTTCTGGAGAAGAAGATATTTGTAAGTTTTTAATATGGCCATAGCAGCCATTTTGGTCATATGACCCCCAGCAGGCACATGACGTAATTGTGACGTCATATCGACGTCGGTGCGACGTAATGACATTTATACAACGTCACATCTACGTCGGTGCAACGTTGTGACGTTGCACCGACGTTGATTTGACGTTGCCCTAGCGACGTGTGCCTGCCTGGCCTTGACCATTTGAAAAAAAACCTTTCGTTCAAGCATTACTAAGGTACTTGTAATTAAAATTTAAGTTGAAAAGTTGAAGGACACATGGGGCCAAAGTTGCTGACTGACCTAAACATATAATAGCATTCACTGTCATTCATACAGTACCTACTCTCTTTTCATAACCACAACAGTTTTCGAAACAAATACATCTTTAACCACGTGCCCATTCAAAAGCCTAAGGGACCATGCAAATATGACCTTATCCAAGGATAGGTCAAGGTCAAGTTCATCGAAGGAACAAATTTGGTTGTACTAAGTCACTTAAAATAGAAGTAAAGGCAATGATCAGGAATCGATACAGTTAACCCACACCTCCCATCAGAGACACCGAAGGGACACAATAGCGGAAAGCCCAAAGGACATTTACTTTCCCACAAAATAACCAATTGGCTATCCAAAACAAAAAGATATAAGCGATACACACATTCGAAGACGAACTTTAACAAAACAAACAGAAGAACCGAAAGCTACATACTAAGTTTCACGGCAACTGAACAAGCGGTTCTGGAGAAGAAGATTTTTATTTTGGGATTTTACCATAATTTATGCCAGCATATATTATGCCGGCCATCTTTGTCATTTAACCTGAACCTTTTAAATAAACCTTTATTCTGTCATTAGTAAGCTGCATACAAACCCGCCCCTTGGGCTTGGAGAAATAGATTGGGCTGCATGGTGCTTCCACGCAGAGCTGAAACTGAGCACACATGACTACTGGTAAACCGCCTAGAAGGACTAAGCCTGTCCAGGCAAAGTGGTGTGAGTTAGACCTCCCGATGCAAAAACGCTTTTTTGTTTCATTTGGAGGCAGGGCTTGTGATGTCATTTCATCTAAATGTCGGGTAAAAGTCCCGCAAAATTAGAAAGCAGCGTCAGTAAAATGACCTAAATAGCGTTGACGGGACGTTAAACCTCAAATCAAACAAACAAAATAGAAGTGAAGGCAATGATCAGGAATCGCGCTACAATTAACCCAGACGAGCCATCACAGACACCAAAGGAAAAGAAACACAAACATTAAATAACTAGATCCTAATTGAAACACCAATAGCGGAAAGCCAAAAGGACAGCTACTTTCCCACAAAATGGCTAATTGGCTATCCAAAACAAAAATATTTAAGCGATACACACACTCAAAGACAAATCATAACAAAAATAAACCACGAAAAGACCCGCCTACATACAAAACTGAAATTGGCTCTGCAGTTTTGAAGAAAATGTCATCTTAAATGTCAATGCACATGTACTCCAGTTAACCTGGTGCAAAAACCATCAAATGACCTTGTCACCGAATAACCTTTGACATTGTACCTACTCTCATATGGGCCCCGTCAAGCGATTTTGGTACTTATCGCCTTTGCGAGCAGCGAAGGTTCAGGCGAGCCTGCGCATCCGCGCAGTCTCGCCAGAACCTTCGCTGCTCGCTCATACAAGCAGTGAATCAAGAGGAACCTTCAGACAGAAAGCCATATCCCTGGCCCCTCTGAATGGCAGGGCATGCGCAGTTAAATTTTGTCATGACGGAATGCTCGAAGACACCAATTCGCTTGGCGGGGCTCATATCATAAAGCACAATAGTTTTTGAAAAACTAACAGTTTTACCATCTACCATTCTAAAGCCTAAGGGACCGAATCTGACCGTGCTGTAAAACTGGTCAAGGTTGAGTAGTGTCATTTTTCTTTCAACAAATCTGGTAGTAGTCCTATTGCTACGACTCTTACATATAAAAGTTCAAGCAAATTGGCCCATCACTTCCGGAGAAGATTTTGTACAGGTTTTTACCATATTTGGGCACGGGGTCATCTTGGTCTTGTGGACTGGACCATTCAGTCAAGATTTCATTCCCCCAATTAACTGTTAAAGGGTGGCATATGAAATGAAACTACAATTGGACTAGCTGTTTAAAAGAGAAAATGTCCTTTGAAATCTTGATGGACCTGCAATCAAAACTGGGGCCAAGGTCTTTGAATGAAATTGACCTTTTTGGCATTCATAGACATTAATTTTGTACCTACCCTTAAATCACAGACCACAATATTTTTGAAAAGTGCATTGTTCCCAAATGAAAAGCCGAAGGAACCGTATTGAACCTTGCTGTAAGGTAGGTCAAGGTGACCTAGGATCATCATTTTTGCAAACATGGTAGTACTCAGTCACCCAATGTTACATACTAAGTATCAAGGCAATCAGCTGGGTGGTTATAGAGAAAAGTCTTTCTTTTTTTTGGGGGGGGATTCTTACCATATTTTGGCATGGGGGTCATCCTGGTCATGTGACCTGGGCCATTTGAACAAGTTTTTGTTCCCTCACTTAAACGTACTGTCAGGAGGCTACATATAAAAGTTAAATGAGATTAGCCCAATGATTTCAGAGAAAATGTGTTTTGAAACGTTTTGTCAATGGACCTGCAATCCATGCAACCTTGGCCAAGTTCATCAAATGACCTTGACCTCTAGCATTCATAAACATTCATTTTGTACCTATTCTCGTGTCACAGACCACAGTATCTTTCAAAAGATACACCATTTTACCTTTTTCCCATTAAAAAGCCTATGGAACCAAATTTGACCTTTGCGTAAAGTATATCAGGGTCAACCTACGGTCATCATTTTTGCATATTTAGTAGTACTCAGTCACCAAATGCTACATACTAAGTTTCAAGACGATGGGCCCAGTGTTTATATCGAAGAAAGATTATAGGGGATTACCATATTTGGATATGGCGGCCATATTGGTCAAGTGACCTAATCCATTCATACAGATTTGCATTCCCTCATTGAAAATGAAATAAGCTCGGTGATTTCAGGGAAAATTTATTTTGAAATGCCAATAGATATGCAAACCATGTAACCTTGGGCCAAGGTCCCTGAATGACCTTGTCCTTTGGACTCATAGACAATTATTTTGTATCAATTCTCATGTCACTGACCACAATATTTTCCGGGAAAAATACATTGTATTACCTTCTTCCAATTTAAAAGCCTAAGGAATCAAATTTGACCTTAGCGTAAAATAGGTCAGGGTCAACCTAGGCATTATCTTTGCAAATTTTGTAGTACTTAGTCACCCAATAAAACGTTCCAAGTTTCAAGATAATCAGCCCAGTGGTTCTGGAGAAAGAAAAGAGATTTTAAGGGTTTTACATATCTGGGCAAGCTGGTCATCTTGATAATGTGACCTGAATCTTTCGTATAAATTTCCATTCTCCCACTGTACTTAGGCTTCATTCAAAATTTAAATGAAATTGGCCTAGTGGTTTCAGAAAAAAAAATGTATTTTTAGATGTCAGTGGACCTGCGATCCAATTGACCTTGTGATAAGGTCAAAAAATGACCTTGACCATTAGCATTCATAGACATTCATTTTGTATCTATTTTCATATCATAGACCACAATATTTTTCGGACAAATGCATCGTTATACCTTATTCCCATTGAAAAGCCTGAGGAACCAAATTTGAACCAAATAGGTCAAGGACAACCTAGGGTCATCATTTTTGCAAATTAAGTAGTACTCAGTCACTCATTCCTACATACTAAGTTTCAGGACAATCAGCGTAGTGATTATGGGGAAAAAAGAATTTTAGCTCATCTGGGCCGAAGGCTCCAGGGGAGCTTATTGTATCGTAGGTCGTACGTCGTCCGTCTGTCCGTCCACAATTTTGACCAGTTATATATCTACAACCTGCAGGCTGATCTCAACCATTTCTCGTCTGTAGCATGTGTTTGGTGGGGCATTGATGACATAATCTGTTTTTTCGAAATCGAATGTAAACTTTGATTGCTATTGTTAACTTGATGTTCTTTCGCTATTACGTTCCGGTAATTAGGTCCGTTCCTGAACGGACATATTTCCCCCCATTTTATGCATGGTTGTTATTACTTTTTTTTTTCACCGACATATTGAGTCAGTCATTAAATAAACACCATTTTTGAAAGTCCTTTGATTACCATGTGCAATATTATGAAACTTAAACATAAGTTATATTGCAGTTTGACCATAGTGATACAGAATTGCTTTAGATCATTTAAGACGATATTAATCAAACATATATCCTTGTTTATCATATGAAGTCGCGTCTGAAAGTGTAACAACGCAATGTTGTATTTCCGATAATCCACTAGTGGATTAAATAAGCAAATTTGCTAGATACGTCCCGTAACGTTACATGTACGACGTCCTTAACGACGTCGCGTTTCCTATTGGTGGAATATTGACATTTTTATTAAAAAATCGTGAATAAAATACGTTTGAAATGTCATATGATAAATAGAATCTTGCATTCGTGCTCATGTATTATCGAATTTATTAAACTCGTTGAAGAAAATGGATAAAATGCTCGGCAAAGCCTCGCAATTTATACTTTTTTCCTTAACTCGTTTAATAAATTCGATATTACATGAACACTCATGTAAGATCCTCTATAAACCTTACTTTCCTGTACATAAAATATGGTTTTCTAGGGTGTTCATTACATGGACTTGACAAGATAACGAGATTATTTTTGTTTATTTCTCCTTTTGGTACGCTTGTCACCCCTTAGAACCCCTTTGTGGGATATATATTTTTTTTCACATTTCTGCTGTTGATCATAGATTGTAGGTAATCACCAGAACCATTTATTTATTTATTTATTTGACCATTTAAACCTCCTAATTAGAAGACCGACACATCGTCTTCTCAACACCTTAGATAATTAGATTGTCCACACCCAAGGAAAGTAGATTACTAAAGCACACTTTCAGGTTTATCGGTTTGTTTTACAAAGAGTGTCACTGTTATATACTTAAATCCCTTGGAACTGGCGAAATTTAAATCGACTGGTGTATGAATGTCATTAGACGTGCCACCAGTAACATTTCTGAAAAATTCTGATGCTGAAGCTCTCGTTATCTTTCGATTACATCAAAAGCAACAAGGACTTTAGGACTTTTAAGACGTAATTTGGCTTTTGCAACTAGGCAGACAAAGGATGTGGTAAGTAATTTAGGTCGTAGTACCAAAGCGTTAATCGTAAATCATTAGTCCATAGACAAAATGGCAAATATCAATGTTCAGATCAACAGACATGGACTCTATAAGAGTGTAATCAGGCGTCCGCGGATAGTAAGCATAACTTGGTAAACAAGCTTCGCCCACCATGCCCATCGACCCGAACGAAGAAAATGTGTAAATGCCGAGAAGGGTATGTCCGAGATTTTGGAAGTCTTCCTATGGCTTTCCATTGGCAAACATATCAGAAATAATTCTGGAAATGGCCACATTGTAAGGATCAACAAGATCATGGTGCCTCCCATTGAACTTCTTTAGTGTTGATACCAGTTTGTTTATTTTGATACCCCTGTCATAACAACCTGGTAGTGAGCACCTTCCCACGTTCCATAAAGTCCTGATACTTGGAACAGGCTCTAGCATAAGGGATGAACAGGCTCTAGCATAAGGGATTACGGGATATTACTGCTCAGGAAGGGAAAGTTAACAATGGGAAAATTGAAGTCATCTCGTTTATCGTACAACCTAGTAGTAAGCTTCCCGTTGTCAATATAGAGATAACAATCCAAGTATGAGGAGGAGGTTGCAGTCTCTGTTGTTTCCTTAATTTCAAGTTCACGTGGATAGATGAATTCCAAGTACTCTGCGAATTAAGCATTTTTCAGGGACAATAAATCATCTATATATCTGTAGGTGAAATTGAATTGTTATGCAAGGCGTTTCTTGTCTGCTTTGATGAGACCTTGTAAAACTCCGCCTCATACGAGTACAAGAACAAGTCGGCAAGCAACGGTGCACATTTAGTACCCATTGGTATGCCAATTGTTTGCTGAAATAATAGGCCACTGAACTCCACGAAAATATTGTCAATTAGATATTCCAGCATCCTTATGACATCTGCATCAGTGTACTTTTGTGGTGCATCGGAGTGATATCGAACGAAGTATGTGTCTTTGTAGCCAAGGACAACATACTGGTAGCGACGGTTACCATTCTTGTGGAAAAACATTGATTTATGATTTCCTTGGCCAAAGGTCACTTGTATTGCAGGTCTATTGACATATTATAATAAATTTTCTTGAACAGCACTGGGCCAATTTTATTTAAATTTTATATGCAGCCTTAGGATACTTAGTTTACAAAAATTTATTCGGATGGTCCAGGTCACATGACCAAGATGGCCGCCATACCAAAAATGGTAAAAATCTTTAAAAAATCTTCTTCTCCAGAACCACTGGGCCGATTGTCTTAAAACTTGGTATGTAGCATCAGGTGACTGATGAACCTAGGTTGACCTTGACCTATTTTACGCCAAGGTGAAATTTGGCTCTTAGGCTTTTCAAAGGAAAAAAGGTAATTCAATGCATTTTTCGAAAAAATAATGTGGTCTGTGATATGAGAATGGATAAACAACAACTGCCTGTGAATGCTAAGGGTCAAGGTCATTCATTAACCTTGGCCAAAGGTCACTTGTATTGTATGTCTATTGACATATTAGAATACATTTTCTCTAACACCATTGGGCCAATTTCATTTAAATTTTATATGCAGCCTTAGGATACTTAGGGAACAAAAATATATTTGGATGGGCCATGTAAAATATGGTAAAAACCTTAAAAAATAGTCATCTCCAGAACCACTGTGCCGATTGTCTTGAAACTTAGTATGTAGCAATGGGTGACTGAGTACTACCAAGTTTACAAATATGATGACCCTATGTTGACCTTGACCTATTTTATGCCAAGGTCAAATTTGGTTCCTTAGGCTTTTCAATGGAAAAAAGGTAAATCAATGCATTTTTTTTTTTCTAAAAATATTGTGGTCTGTGATATGAGAATAGGTGAAAAATGAATATCTATGAATGCTTAAGGTGAAGGTCATTTGGTAACCTTAGCCCAAGGTCACTTGTATTGCAGGTGCATTTACATAGTAGAATACATTTTCTCTCTAACACCACTTGATCAATTTTAATTGAATTTTATAAGCTTCCTTAGGACACTTAAAGAACAAATTTATTCAGATGGTCCAGACGTTTGCCATGCCCAAATATGGTAAAAACCTTAAAAACCTTCTTCTCCAGAACCGCTGGGCAAATTGTCTTGAAACTTGGTATGTATCATCGGGTGACTGAGTACTACCACGTTTGCAAAAAAACAATGATGACCTGGATTGACCGTGACCTATTTTTCACAAAAGTCAAATTTGGCTCCATAGGCTTTTCAATTAGGCGTGTTGGTGAACTTCATACAAGGCCTAAATTTTACGAAAACTTACCTCATCGTGCTAAAGGATAAGATGGGTCTCAAATTAAAGATAAATGTCTTATCTTTCATTTTCTAGGGGTCGTACTTTCAGAAATTGGTAGCGTCATATCTTAAATGGGGAGATAACTCTAATACTAGAAAATGGTAAAATCTGCAAATAAGAGTGTTGCAGATTGTGTGATGAAGCTTTACCTTTAAGTACTTATAGTTTTTAGTTTATATCCATAAATGTATATGTGTTTCACATTTTGAGTACGTCTTCTTTATGCAAATTCGGTTGTATATGACCGGAAGTACAGCTAAACGGAGTATTAGCCCTTGCCCTTATGTTAGAGTTTCGCTATAAAAAGTGTTTATGCTTAACTTAGTATAAGCCTAGAAAACATTTTTAAAAACACAATTTTGTAACTTCCCGCAAAACAACAAAACATTCACTGAATTTGTATCACAGTCATTAGGAATCAATTCGTATACAAAGAGTTTACCCTACGATACAGTTTTGCTAAAAATAATAATGTCATTTGTGTGCGTGTTGGTATTTTTTATATATATTTTACTGCATATTTATTACTATGTCTATGTTTTCGCGCGTTGACGCTTATTTCTATTTCTGCTGTATTATGCTGTATAAATTTACAAGTATGAAGGTCTGAAGTCTCTGCAATGGATGAAGTATGAAAATACATTTTTATATTTGCAATTAGAACAGTTTAAATAGGATTGCCAAGTATCGGACGTTATAAAAGTAAGAATAAAGGGCTAAACAAAAATAAACATACTTTATACATCTAAACTTTTGGAACGAGACACTATTCCAGTCAGTGACACCAACAATGCTTTTACTGAGTCAGCTGCGTTCGCTTATTTCTTGATTTTGCTGTTTTACAAGGAGTCACCTTACCCCACCCACTATGAGTAAAATGTGCATATAGTCAGAAATTCGTTTACTCGTGTCACCGAGTAAATCTCAGCCGATGTACTAAAATTCTGTAAACCATTGGTCAACAATAGTTCATTGAACAAGAGGGCCAAGATGACCCTGAATCGCTCACCTGATTTCAAGATGTCACACAACTTCGAAAAGTAATGTGGATAACTGACAGCCATCTTAATCCATGAAGCATAACTGTTGCACTTAGATGGACACCTGAGCATCATAATTGCAAACTTACAGTTTGAATGAAACTGACTTTAGAGGAGGTTGTCATTTAAAGAGTTTTCTATTTTAGCTCTGGCGGCCACCTTGTTCAGTTGGGTGGAGCTATTGTAACTTGTTTGTTAGCGGGCCATCCATAGCCCCAGATAAGAGCGGTTCTCGACACATTATCGTTCTTGTTTCTGCGAAAATAGGTCATCTATAGCCCCGGATGAGATATCCACACAATATTTTTCTTATTTCTGCTCGGAAACATGTGTTGTGGGTACCTATCCACGGTGAGGCGCTTCTAATGAGTACCCATAGCATATATTTACATGTAGAAATTAGAAAATTATCAGTTCTGTCGTTTGTACTTTTCTTGCGCGAGCTATGGGACTCATTAACGTAACATTACTCTGAAATTTGAAAGAAAACGTAGCAAAGGTATAGGAGGAGTTGTCATTTTTTCTGTTTTTAGCTCCAGCTGCCATCTTGTTCTTCCGAGCGAAACCATTTTAGCATTGTTTAGGGTCTTTTAAGCAAGAATTCTACGAGCTATGAAGTTTGAATGAAACTGGGCCAAAGGTGCAGGAGGAGTTGTCATTTAAAGAACGTTTTTTTTAATTATGATTGTTATTATTATTGTTTTATTTTAGCCATGGTGGCCAGCATTCTCGTCTAAACAAAACCATAATAGCTAATTTGGTAGCGGGCCTCTCAGCAACCTTCCTGTGAAGCTTGAATGAAATGGGACCAAAGGAATAGGAGAAAGTGTCACTTAAAGGTCGTTTTTTTCTACTTTTAGCTTTGTTGACCATTTTGTTCATCATTCCTGTGAAGTTTGGGGAAAAATTGAAGCAAAGGTGTAGGTGAAGTTATCATTTAAATATTTTTTTTCTAGTTTTACCTCTGGTGGCCATTTTGTCGATCAGAGCGGAGCTTTTTTACTATTTTGGTGCAACATTACTGTGATGATTGATTGAGATTGGCCTCGTGGTCGTTTAAAGATGCTTTTCTTTTTTTAACATCTGCGGCCATTTTATTCATCATAGTGAAACTGTTTCAGTTATAGTGGCAGGGAGTCACCTAGGCAACATAACTGTAAAGCTGAATCAAATTGGGTTAAGAAGGAGTTAGCGTTTAAAGCAAATTGCTGAGGTGGTTTCTATTTCTAGCTCTGATAGCCATTTTGTTCATGAATATTGGTATTTTTGCTGAAAAAATGTGAGCAGCTTTTGCCTCTGCAAAAGCTGCTCTCATTTTTTCAGCAAAAATTTCAGCATATTTGCCATATTTAATGATCAAAGTTTTAACGATACGTTAACTAACGACGTCGTTAGTTTTGAACAACTGGCCCCTGATAGCCATTTTGTTCATGAAGAGGAAGCCTTTCCTTTATTTTGATAGCAGTCACCTAAGAACTTTTCCCATGGGGTTTGAAGGAAATTCGTCTAAGTGTAAAGGAGGTAAAGTAAAAGATGTCGTTTGAAGTTTTCATTTTTTTTATTTTTTATTTTTTTTAATTTTTAGAACTGCCGGACATATTGTTCATCAGGGTTTTATGTTTGCAGCTATTTAGTAGGGAGCCACCTATGGCACCATTCCTGTGAAGTTTGAATCAGTGGTCCAAAGGTTAAGGAGGAGTTGGCATTTAAAGCAAATTGTTGACGGTTTTTTTTTCTAATTTTATCTTTGGTAGCCACTTTATATTAAGAATGGAACAACTGTTTTATTATTTTGATAAAGAGTCACCTAAGCAACATATTTATGAAGTTTGAATAAAACTGAAAAAAATGTCGTTCAAGTATGTTTCTAACTTTAACTCCTGCTGCCACCTGGTTCATCGGAACGGATCAGGTTCAGTTATTTAGCAGCTATAAAGGAGCCACCTAACCAATATTTATTTGAAGTTTGAATCAAAGTGGTTCAAGGCTTTAAGAAGAGCTAGCATTTGAAGCAACGTTAAATTAACGTGTGAACGTTACTCTATTTTTGACTCTGATGGCCATTTTGCTCATCAAAGTGGAACCGTTTTAGTTACTTTGGCAGAGGATCACCTATGCATGTGCCCAATGATAAAGAAGACGTTGTCGTTGGAAGAAGTTTTTTTTTTTTGTTTTAGCTCTTGTGGCCATCTTGTTCGTCAGAGGGGAACGCTTTTTTGCAATTTTGGTGTATTGTTCCCGGAAGTTTAAATCAAATCTGCACAAGTGTTTGGGAGAAGTTAGCATATAAAACCATTTTGCTCATCAAAGCAGAACCGTTTCATCTATTTGGTAAAGGGTTACCTAATCAACGTTCCTATGAAGTTCGAATGAAAGTAAAGGAGTTTTGTTTGAAGATTTATTCTGGTTTACCTCTAGCGGCCATCCTGTGCATCGGAGCGGAGCAATTTTAGCTGTTCTGGTAGGGAGCCCGCTAGGCAACATTCCTTTGAAGTTTACATCAAATTGCCCCTATGGTTAAGGAGGAATATACATAAAAAGCAAACTGTTGTCATTTTTTCTGCTTTGGGAGGTTCATCTCAGCAACATTCACATTAAGTTAGAATTAAAATTGGCTCAGGGATAATGGAGGAATTATCGATTGAATATATTTCTGTTTTTAGCTCTGGCAGCCATGTTGTCATTAAAGCATAACAATTTTAGCTATTTCGGTAGGGGGCCAATCGGCAATACTCCTGTAAAGTTTGAATCAAGTTGGCACAAGGGTTCATGAGGCAAATTGTTGACGTTTTTTCTATATTTAGACGGTCACCTCAGCAACAATTAAAAGTTGGCCAGGGGTAAAGGAGGGGTTGTCGTTTGAAGTTTTTCTTTCTATTTTATCTCCGGTGGCTATCCTGTTCATCGGAGTGAAACGGTTTAAGCATGTTTGGTGGGGATCTACCTGCGTACGTTCCTGTGAAGTTTGAATCAATTCGGCCCATGGTCACAATAGCTCAACGTAAGCATTTCGTACTCAGGTGAGCTAATATGAGTCTAATGAGTCTATCATTACTGAAAGTGGCCAATCTTATTCGCATGCGAGAAATGCTACTTTTCGTGTGTTCTGATCAATTCGTGCTCTGAACTGCCTGTTGCAGATAAAGCAACAGAGGTTAGAGGAAGACAGCTCTGTTGGTTATGCCTTAGCTCTGGCTTTGCGCTGTGCACGTCTCTTCTCGGCTTCGCTGATTCTTTTCATTAGCACCCCTTCTGATGAGGCCTCGCCACTTTACACGGGCCTGTGCCGTTTGTTTCCACAAATCTGCTGGTATACTGAAGTCCTAGAAGGAGGCTTACAGGGTGATATAGTAAGGCTTCTTCTGGCCACCTTAAGAGCGATTGAAAGTTTCTAGTTTTTCATATAGGATGTCCTTCGGCAAACGGTTCTCAAGCATCCTGGTAACATGGCCTGCCCATCTTAATTGTGCCAGTTTCAGAAGATCATGTACAAGCTGCATCCCTGTCTGGAATCCTGTGTTGCCACTTAATATTTAAAAGTTTCCCAAGACAGCTTGTATGGAAGTGGTTCTGTCTTTACGCGTGCCGTTGTAAACTGTCCACATTTCACATGCATACGTATAATAGTGTTGGCAGCACCACAACTCTGTAGGCTTCCAGCTTTCTGTCTGATTCTACTTCGATACCAAACTGGACCACGTAGCAGGCCGAATGCTGCACTAGCCTTGGCAATCCGGTTATTTTCACTTCATCATCAATACGCACGGCTATTGACAGTGTACCCCAAGATAGGCATTTACAGTCTTTGACCGTTCATTGGGATGTTGCACCCTTTTTTAGTCTTGCCAGATGCCAGGTGATAGATCACCTCAGGATGTTTTATGCTGATTGCTTGGTCATTGCTGCCACAGGAGTCAGGTACTTGATCTACATAATTTATGCGTGTCGTTGTTTACAAAGTTCACTCAAAATTTAGAACATCTCGAAATGCGTACATAGTATTTTTACCACGACAACGATCAGTCCTTTGGCCTCCACCCATCGGAGCATGAAGAAATATATGGGCTGCATGATGCTTCCACGTAGAGCTGAAACCGACCCGAAAACGAGTACTGGTAAACCGCTTAGAGGATCTAAGCCTGCCCAGGCAAAGAAGTGCGAGTCAGCCCGTCCATGCTTATAAACCTTGTTTGTTTCATTGGACGGCAGGGCTTGAGATGTCATTTCATTTCAATGTCGGGTAAAAGTCCCACAAAGTTGGAAGCAACATCTCCAAACTGACCTTTACAGTGTTGACGGGGACGTTAAACCTCAAATCAAACAAACAAACGATCAGTCTCGAATGCATACATTCTATTTTTACATTTTGTTGGCTTGATTTTTATTCACGTTTTGTGGCCCATAGAAAAGTAATTCCGATGTGTTTAGACAGAGTCTTTGAACTAAATAAGACGGCAATACTGAGCTCAGACTCAACATGCAAATATTGATAACTATGCCACAATGAAACTTACCCGATCCCACGGCCTTTGATTGTGTGTGTCGGGGAGGAGTGCACAGAGGCTGGGGAGAGGAAAGGTAGTATAAGTGATTGAACATATTTTAAAATGATTTCGCACCGAAATTTATAAACACTCTACTCAACTGAAGGCTCTATCATTTTTCGCAAGTCGAGCCTATTCATTTCATTAGCACGACTTTGTAGTATAAAATGATTTCCAGGACTTTAAAGTGCAAACATTCTGAGAAGAAAAACAAATGATAATTTAATTATTTGTGTTATTTTACGCTAAATATTGCTTGTAGGTGCCCGTTATAACCGCCTCATTGACGTGCTTCCCACGAGTACCAACGCTCTTTGTTTTGAGCGGTTATAAGAAAAATAACGTTTGCCTCTGTAAATCCTACTTTTACGAATCTGGGGTAGGCCTCACTTTCCCGAGGTGAGGTTTACCGAACATTTCGTTGCATAAGCTTGTTAATGTAATGGCATTTTAAATTTGTGCAGGCCCAACCTGGTGCAATTGCTACATATATAATCTTCTTTTAGAGAACCTCGCATTTTCATGAACAGCTGCCTATGAAATTAAGCCTACTAGCTGGTCAGTCAGAGAGTCGCTGGACTCACTGAAATCGCACAACGTCGAATCAATGTCAAATTTTGGATGCCTTAAAAGTAACGTCGACTCGGAGTTGATTTAGCTTTTACATATCGACGTTTTGTGTTCACGGAGATAAATGCGCCGACAGTTGGATGTAAAATGACTTTCTTAAACCTATACTTTTTCACACAGGATGTGTACCTTTGACAGTGGTTTTCAAAGCCACTATGGGTATCAGGATGTCCAAATGTAATGTTTTGATTAGCGAAATGGTTGCATTTTAAAAAAATTACAAGTTTTATGCTGTGTTATGAAAACTAAAGGTAGCAGAAAGAACGATCATAGGTGAAAAATCCGATTTCGTATGGTAGAAAGAGTTATCTCCTCATAAAATATCAAACAATCTAAAAAAGCGCCCAAATTGCACACAAAAAAATACAAACTTGAAATGTTCTTGACGAAACGGAACAATTTGCGAAAAAAAGACAGTTTTGAAATGAGCAAAATTCATGTTGAAGAACGAGCTCTTTGATTTGGTTTTCAACGAATGAAGAGTTATCTCCCCATTTTTAGTATGATGTTACCCGTTTTGGAGCGTACGACCAATTTATAAATAAAGTAGGGACATTTATCTTTTATTTGAGACCAGTTTCATCCTTTATGGCGGTGAGGTATGTTTTTGTCCATTGAACTTGGTTCGGCAACGCGCCTAAATGGGAAATAGGTAAATCAATGCATTTTTCGAAAAGTATTGTGATCTATGATATGAGAATAGGTAAAAATTGAATGTCTATGAATGCTTAAGGTCAGCATCATTTGGCCCAATGTCACTTCTATTGCAGATCTATTGACATATTAGAATGCAGTTTCTCTAAAACCACTGGACCATTTTCATTTAAATCTTACATGCCGCCTAAGGACTGTAAGGGAACAAAAATTTATTCAAATGTTCTTGGTCACATTACCAAGATGTCCCCATGCCTGAATATGGTAAAACCCTTAAAAAGCTCCTCCTTCAGAACTAATGGGCTGATTGTCCTGAAACTTGGTATGTAGCATTGGGTGACTGAGTACCAGCAAGTTTGAAACAATGATAACAATAGGTTGACCGTGACCCATTTTAGATCAAGGTCAAATTGGTTGATATGGCTTTTAAATGGTGAAAAGGTGGAATAATGCAGTTTTCGAAAAATATTGGGGTCTGTGACATGAGAATAGAGACAAAATGAATGCTAAAAGATCGTGGTAATTTGATGACCTTGGCACAACGTCACTTGGATTGCAGGTCCATTGACATTCCAAAATACATTTTAACCACTGGGCCAATTTCATTTGAATTTTATATACTGGACATGGCGTTATGCCAATTTATTTGGATGGTCCAGGTCATGTAACCAAGATGGCCGAAATGTCCTATTATGGTAACATCACGAAAATACGCCTATATAATTTTGACCACCTCAAACCCCACTTTTATATAGTAAATCTGGGGTTTACAGGGGTAAACTTTATTTTTCTTATTTCTACTCCAAAATATAGATTGTGGGTACTCGTTAGAACCGCCTCGATGAGGCGGTTCTAACCTGTACCCACAATCTATATTTTGAGTAGAAATAAGAAAAATATCACAATTTTTCATTTGAAATTTCCGTTTTAGGGGGGTAAAATTCACACTGTTTTTGTATAGGCGTGCTTTCGTAATGAAAACCTTAAAAATCTTCATCTCAGGAATCACTTGGCTGATTGCCTTGAAACTTGGTATGTAGCATCAGGTGATTGAGTACTACCAAATTTGCTCAAGGCTCATGGGAGCGACCAGGACCTCAAGAACCTCTTGTTGTTTTAGCTAAATTCTTAATTTAGCCACCCACCCAACTGAGGTAAAGGCCAAATATGACCGACTCAGAATATGAAGATAGATAGATAGATAGACTGACAAATAAGTATTATTATATATTTAATTCCTTTTTTTTAGATCATGGGGTTAACAACTGCTCATTAGATTATTATCAAATTGACAAACTCCGGGGACCTGGAAATTTTGGTTTGGAATAGCAGTAGCTTGAAATAAAAGGATTTGAAACCTAATGAACAAATAGGAAAAAAAATGAAACAAAATTGACCAAAATCTAGTTTCCCTTAAGTAGTAGTTTGATATATCAGTGTTTGAGAGACCGAGAATCAACAGTAACATGACTCAAAATAACAAAATAACATCAAGTTAACAAGTCCGTGAAATGAAGACCCCCACCAAACCCCACTTACATAGAGAAAACTGGGGTCTCCGGTGGTATTCATTATTTTGCTTATTTCTGCTCAAAACATAGATTGTGGGTACTCGTTAGAACTGACTCAATGGAGGGGTTCTAACGAGCACCCACAGCATGTGTTTGCAGTATAAATAAGAATTCTAACACATCGCGCCAATATAGGCAATGGAAAATAACTGTGTTTTATTCTGCAACAAATCACAGCTCGGAAGAGCGTGACGAGTGACGTCATTAAAATTCCCAATTTATGACGTCACTAGTCGATTTCCTTGACGTTAGACGGTGTAACGTCATTTTCTCACATCAAAAACGTAAGAAAAGGATATAAATGCATGTGTTTCAGTCGATAATTTTAGCGGGATTTCTTCTAACAATGGCGAAAAGTTGTGCGATTTTGAAGGAAACAACACTGAACATTATTGCCGATTTTCAGCGTGTTAGAATCGAAATAGATCAGCTCTTGTCTGTGATTTGTTGAGTAAAAAATCACAGTTTGTCGGTCAGTTGTAAGTAGACAAATCACGCGCGCTACGCGCTCGTGATTTGTCTACTTTACAACTGACCTCCAAACTGTGATTTATTACTCAACAAATCACAGTTAGAGCTGATCTATTTCTTAAATAATATCACAGATTTTCATCAGAAAAGTCACCATTTTGAAGATATGAAAAGGAGAAGTAAAACAAAGATCAGGAATCGATACAATTAACTTACTCCACCCATCAAAGACACCAAAGGGAAAGAAACACAAACATGAAGCGACCAGACCATAATGGAAACCTAAACAAAGGAAGGCCATAAGGACAGTTACTTTCCCACAAAATGGCCAAATGGCCATCCAAAATAAAAAGACACAAGTGGTACACACAGTAAGTAACAAACAACAACATAAATAAACCGCCACAGAAAAACCGCCTTGGAACGGTCAGTGGAAAGAATTCCACTGGGGGCTTAAATCGATTCTACATGGCCATAATCCTCGCCCTTACCTCTGTCGCGGAATACACTAATTTTGTTTAGTCCGCATGAAGGCTTCCTAACTCATCAGTGTAACATCTCCGAGAACATACAAATAAAAAAAAAACTACAGAGATGAAACAAGGTTGAGGACTCGACAGCATACAACAACAGAATTACTGGAGCGAAAGAAAACCAACAGTTAGACTCCGAGGGGCCCGACCAAAGACGGAGCATCAGGCGCCAACCAACATAAAGAATACTAAAATAAAATTCCATTTATGTTTTTACGCTGGAACCGTCATAAAATCTTAGGCCCGGCCCACCGGTGTGCAATCAAAGAGGGAAGCAAAGTTGCCAACCGTGATTGGGTTAGTAACCATGCATGCAGTCTGTTTTATAACATTAATGCTGTACCCAATCTTTATATATCGACCAACGATTTTCCGAAATTGGGTACTAAAGTCATTACAGGCAAAGACTGCACTATGTCACACGGATATGTCATCGTAATGATAATCAATAAATGGATACGTAAATTGGTGAGATATTTATCTAAAAGGCTATCTGTCTATCTATTTTCTTATACTGAGTCGGTAATATTTGGCCATTACCTCAGTTGGGTGGGTAGCTAAATTTAGATTAAAAAACACACACACACACACAAAACAGGGATTTGCCCAATATATCTGTATGCATTAGAGTGCCATACAATCAGGTTCTAGAAATAACTATTTGGATAAATATCTGTAATATTTTTCAACTTATTTCTGCTCCAAACACCACTAGGGAAAGTGATTGTGGTGGCTCAGAAGCAATGGGTGAGTTAATTGTGAAATGACTTGATAGCTCAGTGGTTAGTACACTTGTCTCTGATGCAGGTGCAATGGTAGCGCATCGGGTTTGTGATCGAGATGTTGCTGGTTCGAGCCTCAAGCTGACCAAAGTGTTGTGCCCTTGAGCAAGGCACTTCATCCACATTGATTAAAAAAAGTACTGGTTACCACCAAGGGAATCCTGCTCTTAATGCTCAGATGTGAGCGAGTAGCACTAATAGGAGAAAAAAGAGTTCTCGGGTTCGATCCCCGGCAGCGGCAATAAAATTTCGGTGTCCGAGCACGCTCCATTGGCATCATTTGCAGGGATGAATGTCATAAAGTGCACCGTCAGAATTGTTGACTGGTGACACGTCCTTAGACAATCCTTCCTTCGGATCGGGACGTTAACTCGATCCCCCCCCCCCCCCCCCCTGTGCAGAGAGAACCATCCCCTGTGCAGGCTGAAGAACCCTACCGTAATTAAATGGTTACTGTGTAGGCTTTCATCCTGCAAAACCATGAGTGTGTGGAATGTACACCTGCGAGTAATGGCCAAATTTGATCGATCACAGTATTAGTAGAAGGAAAGAAAGAAAGACCCATATTCCACATTTGACAGATTTATTTGTGAAATAGGTCATGCACAATGTGGTAAAGGATAAAAATACTGTGTATTTTGTACAAATTTCCTAAAATTATGGTGGAAACCTGGGTGAAATTGGTATCCGTTCCGGTAAATTTACGCACCCCTTGTACACGGAGATAATGCTGCTAGTCATCGAGAAAGTCAAGGTCAGTGCAACCTCCAGTAACCGGTGTTGAGGTTGATTTGTAGCAGACTGAAAATGTTAACCTCGACAGCTGCTCGTCTTCATGCATTTGTGAGGGTAAATAATGTAGAAATCTTTGTATCGCCAGTAATTATACATGAAAAAATTAGCAATGACGATTCACGCAAATAGTGGCCGGTATTGGACTGCAAGCGTAATCGGAGTAACGGTTCCGGCCAATCCGGGACGTTTCGCCCCCAAACAATTTCCTCCCCTAGTCGTTTCGCCCCCAAAACATTCCCCCCTGGTAATTTCCCCCTAGTCGTTTCGCACCCCCCCCCCTAGTCGTTTCGCCCCCTTTTCACTTTAAGACTAAGTTTCACTTTTATTAGAGGTGAGAGGAGGCAAATATTTAAGACGGATCATCGCCCTGTCACGTCAGCATAACTTATCCTTAGTTACCTGCCGGCACCAGGCCTTAAAATGGCCACTCGGGAAGGTGTGACAAGGACTTGTTACACTAAAATTATTGAGGCTATAAAAAGTACTGGATACCACCCAGGAAATCCTGCTCGTAATGCTCAGATGTGAGCGAGTAGCAGTAATTGGGAGAAAAAAAAAGGCTGTTTTCTTTCTCTTTCTTTCTCTATATACTGCCATACGCCCTCTGGCCATTCTAGGCAGGTGTATACTACATACACTCCAGTTTTGCAGGATGAAAGCCTACACAGTAATCATGTGATTATGGTAGAGTTCTTTAACCTGCACAGGGGATGGTTCTCCCTGCACAGGGGGCCTCCAGTTAACGTCCCGATCCGAAGGACGGTGCACTTAAGACATTCATCCCTGCAAATGATGCCAATGGAGCGTGTTCGGACACCGAAATTTTAACGCCGCTGCCGGGGTTTGAACCCGGGACCTCTAGCATCAGAGGCAAGTGCACTAACCACTGAGCGACAGCCTGTCACGCTCTTCAAAAAAACCTGACTTAATCACGCTTTATATAGAGAAAACAGGTTTACCGTGGTGTTCATTATTTTACTTATTTCTGTTCAAAGTCATAGGCTGTGGGTACTCATTAGAACCGTCCCAATATGGCGGCTATAACAAGCACCCACAACCTATGTTTGCAAAATATAGCTTCACAAGTACTTTGTCTGGTCTGAAAAAAATGTTATAACAAAGGCAGTGGCTATTCATACTGCCCCGTACGAATAGCCTGTATTGGCTAATGGTACGGCCCCGTACTGTTAGCCAATATAGGCTATATTGACTAATCGTACGGCTGTTCTAGTTCGGTACCAAGAAAGTGATCATGTTGGTGGTAAGAAAAACCAGCTGATCGCAGGGCCTTGAAAGACTAGCCATTCCTGTGTGGTTGGTACTTTTAAAGTCTTGTAAAGTGCTTATTAATTGTCAGGTATGACCTTTATTAGAAATATGGACAGCCTACCTTAATTTTTTTTTAATAACCATTTTATCGATGCCTGTTTTGGCTGCAGTTGGGAATATAATTTAGGTTTGTTTGTCTCCATATTACCTTAGTTGTTAAGTGGGCCGTTGACCCATGGCCTGTTGTCAGTTACTGGTAAGGGAGTGGGGGAAAGTGTCACTTAGAACTAGTAAACCGCTTAGAGGGTCTAATCCTTTCCAGGAACAGTGAAAATGTAATAAACTGACCAGACATGACCTTAGCTGTTGACATGGCCGTAAAACACCAAAAAAGAACAACCCCCTAAATCCCACTTTATACAGAGAAACTGGGGTTTACGGGGATATACATTATTTTTTTTATTTCTGCTCCAAGACATAGGTTGTGGGTACTCGTTAGAACCCCCTCAACGTGGCGATTAGAACGAACAGCACAACCTACGTATGTTTGAAGTAAAAATATGAAAGATATCGCAGATTTTCATCAGAAAAGTAGCAAATTCGGAGATGTGAAAAATGCACTATGTCGCACCGGTGTGTTATCGTAATGCTACAGACTGAATGGTGAAGTTTAATTTGTTCATGTCATGTGGAAACATTGATGACACAATAATCAGCCTGCGTATCCGCCCAATTTTATCAATGTATCTGTTGTTCACTATGAAGGCAGTTTTGTAGTGATACAGACTAAATGCAAAGTTTTATGTCTTAATAATGATATTATTTGAACCGCTCCATCCCTCAGGAGGATCAGCCTGTGCATCCGCACACGGAAATAACCCCACTTTTTATTTGAAAACTTTAAAGGGTTACACATTATTTTTTCTTTAATATTTCTGCTCAAAATTAAACTTGTGGGTTCTCGTTATAACCCCCCTCGCCGATGTCTCTGTCTAAAGATCTCATACGATGAAGGTACATCCTGGTCCCAGCTAATCTAAGAATTGTCAGCTGAGCTAAGTCAAACTTTGACCCAGATATCAAAAGCCCCTTCAGCTTAACTCCGTTGAATCTGGACCCAGTTGTTCAAACCTCTAAATTAAGTCGGTCAGCTTGTCAAATTCGGCCCCCGCCCATCGGGGCTTGAAGAATTAGATGGGCTGCATGATGCTTCCACGTAGAGCTTAATTCGACTGCACACGAGTACTGGTAAACCGCTTAGAAGATCTCAGCCTGCCAAGGCAAAGCGGTGCGAGTCGGACCGTCCATGCTTATAAACCCTATCGGTTTCATTGGGCGACAGAGCTTGAGATGTCATTTCATCTCAATGTCGGATAAAAGTCCCACAAAATTGGAAGCAACGTCTGCAGAATGACCTATACTGTGGTGACGGGGACATTAAACCTCAAATCAAACAAACAAACCAGATGGTTTAGTAGAATCTGGGCCCAGTGATTCAAAGTCATGTTAACTTAACTAAGTCGAACTTGTCCTAAGTTATCCAAAAGCCTCGTCTGCTAACCTAAGTCGAACTTTGCCAGTTATTCAAATAAAAATGAAAAATAAGTTCCTTTAAGAGCAATGAAAACATTCATAAGAAAGAAGATGGGTCATACTACGTAGTTTCGCCTAATAAAGCCTCATCAGTGACCCTCTAATGATCCGGCAAAGAAAGCCAGAGGGAACATACTGCAATTTTGCGAATTTTGATTAGGCAGTCAATTCAAAGACTGATATGAATCAAAATTGGGTCCAAATAGTTAAAAACCTGTCTAGAATATGAGTCTAAACCAATAATGTATTTCTGATTTCTCAGAATATTCGCGCTGATCTCAAAGGACAAAAAGTAAAATATAAACTGCACTATGGTTGATGTACGGGGAGAAGTTTTATGGCCGCCACACGGCACAACACAAGCTGCAGTGAAGGCAAATAAAAATAAAAAATAAGTTCCTTTAAGAGCAATGAAAACATTCATAAGAAAGAAGATGGGTCATACTACGTAGTTTCGGCTAATAAAGCCTCATCAGTGACCCTCTAATGATCCGGCAAAGAAAGCCAGAGGGAACATACTGCAATTTAGCGAATTTTGAATAGGCAGTCAATTCAAAGACTGATATGAATCAAAATTGGGTCCAAATAGTTAAAAACCTGTCTAGAATATGAGTCTAAACCAATAATGTATTTCTGATTTCTCAGAATATTCGCGCTGATCTCAAAGGACAAAAAGTAAAATATAAACTGCACTATGGTTGATGTACGGGGAGAAGTTTTATGGCCGCCACACGGCACAACACCAGCTGCAGTGAAGGCAAATAAAAATAAAAAATAAGTTCCTTTAAGAGCAATGAAAACATTCATAAGAAAGAAGATGGGTCATACTACGTAGTTTCGGCTAATAAAGCCTCATCAGTGACCCTCTAATGATCCGGCAAAGAAAGCCAGAGGGAACATACTGCAATTTTGCGAATTTTGAATAGGCAGTCAATTCAAAGACTGATATGAATCAAAATTGGGTCCAAATAGTTAAAAACCTGTCTAGAATATGAGTCTAAACCAATAATGTATTTCTGATTTCTCAGAATATTCGCGCTGATCTCAAAGGACAAAAAGTAAAATATAAACTGCACTATGGTTGATGTACGGGGAGAAGTTTTATGGCCGCCACACGGCACAACACCAGCTGCAGTGAAGGCAAATAAAAATAAAAAATAAGTTCCTTTAAGAGCAATGAAAACATTCATAAGAAAGAAGATGGGTCATACTACGTAGTTTCGGCTAATAAAGCCTCATCAGTGACCCTCTAATGATCTGGCAAAGAAAGCCAGAGGGAACATACTGTAATTTTGCAAATTTTGAATAGGCAGTCAATTCAAAGACTCAAAATTGGGTCCAAATAGTTAAAAACCTGTCTAGAATATGAGTCTAAACCAATAATGTATTTCTGATTTCTCAGAATATTCACGCTGATCTCAAAGGACAAAAAGTAAAATATAAACTGCACTATGGTTATAAACAAAGCCTCGTTAACAAAATTAAGTCGATTTTCGGCCGAATAATTCGAACCATTTCAAGCTTCGGTCAAGTTATTCAAAGCCTCGCCTGACATACTAAGTCGAACCTGGACTCAGTTATTTAAAGCCTCGTCTGCTTTATTAAGTCAAACCTTGTCCAAGTTATTCAAAGTTTCCGCTTCTGGTGGGTACCCAAAATCCATGTTCTGGGCAGAAATATGATCCTTCACTGGTCGCATATATGATAAGTTCTATAAACTCATCTGCTAGTTCATACTATTAATGCTTAAAGAGGAAGAAATTGAGAGAAATGCGAGCAGTTAAAAATTTAAGTAAGTTAAGGAAATTGAAGAATTAAAAATATGATAGAAAACATCAAAACAATACCCCGAATTATGTTTCCCTGTGCATTCAGTTGTGAAGGTCTTCCCGCCATGGATACAGCTAAATGTTATTTCCGACACCTTAATTAAGAGCCTCATTGAAATTCTTTTTAGGACATCTGCCTTTAACAGCCTCAATAGTACGTGAACTGCGCTTCTAAAATTGAATGCAGCAAGAACGCTGATATTGCCAAAACACTACCACTTGAAGAAAATTTTTTCATCCACGCTCAATGATATCTCTTTTCTAGGAGAAATGACATCTTGCTTGTAGCTTACCTTGTTTATATTAAGCGAACAAAAATGATAATTTCAATTATACATACTTAAGTATTTTAACACAGCCTTTAAGCTATTATATGCTAGTGGACTCTTCCATTGCTATATGTTGGACAGGTCCATTTGTCATATGAGGGATGTCAGCCCCTCCCCCCCTTTTTTACATTTTTATTCTATTTTTGACGGATAATTCCTTCAGCAAATAGTGCAGGCCCTGATCAGACGTCACATTCTGCGGCGTCTGATCTGGGCCTCCACTGTTTGCCAAGATACCTCTTTTAAGGGTTTCTCGCATGCAATGGGTTAAAGAATACCGTCAATTCTTATCGAAAACGATAATTGGAGCAATTAATTTCATTAACTTACCAATAACCCTAAACAAACTCACAATCGATAATAATATTAAATAATTAAATCTTTTCTGTATACCATTGATATTAATATTTATTAAAATATATAACTGGTATACGTACTTAAATAATATAATTTTGTTTCATACTGCCCAATGCACATTTAATATATGCAAAATATATTTTTAACATATTATTCCTTGGTACCAAACTAGAATAGCCGTACGATTAGCCAATATAGCCTATATTGGCTAACCATACGGGGCCGTACGATTAGCCAATACAGGCTAAACATACGGGGCCGTATGATTAGCCAATACAAGCTATTCATACGGGGCCGTACGAATAGCCACTGCCTATAACAAAAACAGAGTACTGTTCACAAAAAGTAACGGATTCAAAGATGAATAATGTTTGGGCGAAGCTTATATATTCCTATCGTTGGCGTTTGAAAGATTTTCTAGAAACGAAAGATAAGCCAATTATGATCGATGACAATTTTACCATTTTCAACCTTTGCTTACCGACACTGGGACCAATTTAAAAGTGAAAAAGAGATAATCAAAGAATTAATTTTTAATAGAGCACATATTTTCACACCTCACCATTAATCTTTGCTGGCCGACTCTGTTAAAGAAACAATTTAAACAAAACTGGTAAAGGTAAAGTTGCTTAAGCGATAATTAAAGATGTCAAAGAGCGCATGTTTTCACATCTTATTGTTAATCGCATTAATTGCGTGATTAATGTTCCAAATCAAATAAACAATGTGATTAATGGTATTGATCAAAACAGGTAATACTTATCATAATTCCTAATTAACATTTTCATTTAAATTGCATGTTTTTCTCTCCCTTTGTCTCTGTCACACATGGAGATAATAAATCTTTTATATATAAAAAAAATATGGGAAAATATTTTGGGGGCGAAACGACTAGGGTTGGGGGGCGAAATGACTAGGGGCAGAAAAAGAAGGCGAAACAACTAGGTGGGAAACGACCAGGGGGCGAAACCTCTTGTTACCGGAGTAACCGGCATTATGTATTTTTGTCATCGTTGCAATCGAGCCATTGTTTACTGGTGACACGTCCTTAGACAATCCATCACCAGGACCTTTGACCAACAGAACTAGTCCCTAGACCTCACAAGGCTCGTGAATCTAGAGATGGAGTCGTCTGCACCTTCTGCAGTCATCAAGAGAGAAGAGGGGAGCTGGTCTCTGGACAATTCGGCCCACAACAAAATCGGCCCATACAAAATTGGCCCATATCAATTTCGATCCACAATTATTTTAATGATGGTATAATTACTATAGTCGCTTCGGGTAACATCGCGGATTCCGAAACATCGCATTATCGGTATTTTCCACTGACGTAATTGCACAGCGCCCCCTAGATCCCGCTCATGTGGAAAAATCCACAACCCAGAAGTCACATGATTCTTTCCGAAACAAAAATGGGATTTATAATGAATCGTTTCCTGATAAGTTTTATTAATATTTTTACTTTTCTTATATGAAACTCGCATTTTAGAATGTCTGCTTACCCCTCGTGTTACTTTTCATTCCCTAGCAGCTGAAAAAAATTATCCCATGCTGACCCGACTTTGACAGGTGATCGTCTCTAAGCCCTTTAAAAATGGCCACTCATTGTCATTTATGTAAAGGGAGAACAAAAGCGGACCTAGAACTGTCCCCTGTGGGACTCCAGACAGGACAGGGGCCCAATCAGATTTACTTCCATTAACAACCACCCATTGCTCTTTATGGCATAGAAATCCGTTTTAAAGTTTTGCCACCATTGCCATACCCATTAAGTTTGCTTTTCAGAAGCTCGTGAGGAGGTGTATCAAAATATGTTCTAGAGAAGGGTTATCCTTTGGAAGCAAGGATTACACCACAGAACTGAAAAATATGGAGTGTGCATGTTTCTGGGCCAGACTAGCTAGTTCCGACCAATTAGGCCTCATCAGTGACCCTCAAATATTTTCAAAATTCCACAACGGAATCAGTGATCCCAATGGACAAGGAAATATAAACTACACTATAATGTAGGGCAGGGAGACTTCTCAATATCCAAGATGAAAGTGTCAATCTGTCAACCATTATCCAAGATTTTAGCCCAATCAGCTATCACTGTCACTAGTTGTTTCACAGCTAAGGTTATACCCGCTTTTCAGAAGCTCATGAGGAGGTGTATCAAAAGCTTTCTCAAAATCCAAGATGAAAGTGTCAATCTGTCCACCATTATCCAAGATTTTAGCCCAATCAGCTATCACTGTCACTAGTTGTGTTTCACAGCTAAAGTTATACCCGCTTTTTGTCACACCTGCTTTAGCAGGAAGACATAGGCGTGCAAGTTTCCGTCTGTCCATTCGTCCGTCCGGTTGTCTGCCCGTCCGGTTGTCTGTCCGTCTGTCCGTCTTTCCGTCAACATTTTACACTGAGTGTCTTGTCATCGCAACTCCTCCTACAGTTTCATACCGGTTATTTTGAAACTTTGGGTGTGTTTTTGCCATGGTATGAGAATGCCCATGTGGTTTGGACTTCATAGTCCAATCAGTTTTTGTCACTTTTTCCACATTGTGAACTTGGTCATTTTTATCCTTCAATTGATATATGATAGGTACCTCTTGTCATCGCAACTCCTCTTGCAGTTTTATACCGATCATTTTGAAACTTTGCGTGTGCTTTCACCATGGTTTGAGGATGTGTATGTGGTTTCAACATAATTCTCAGAATTTTTTTTTTCACTTTTTGCACATTGTGAACTTAACCATTTTTAGGCTTCAGTTGATATACAATAGGTACCTCTTGTCAGCGCAACTCCTCTTACAGCTTTATATCGATCATTTTGAAACTTTGTGTGTGTTTTTACTCCGGTATGAGGATGTGCATGTGGTTTGGACATTATCTTCGGATCAATTTTATCACTTTTTCCACAATGTGAACTTAGTCATTTTTAACCTTCAATTGATATATGATAGGTACCTCTTGTCATCGCAACTCCTCTTACAGTTTTATACCAATCATTTAAAAACTTTGCATGTGCTTTTGCCATGGTATGAGGATGTGCATGTGATTTCGACATAACTCTAAGAATATTTTTATTTGCTTTTTGCGCATTGTGAACTTAGTCATTTTTAGGCTTCAATTGATATTCCATAGGTACCTCTTGTCATCGCAGCTCCTCTTACAGTTTTATACCAATCATTTTGAAACTTTTCATGTGCTGTCACCATGGTATGAAGATGTGCATGTGGTTTGGACATAATTCTCTGAATATTTTATTCCACTTTTTTGCACATAGTGAATTTAGTCATTTTTAACCTTCAATTGATATACAGGAGGTATCTCTTTGTCACCACAACTCCTCTTACAGTTTTATACTAATCATTTTGAAATTTTGCATGTGTTTTTGCCTTGGCATGAGGCTCTGCATGTGGTTTGGACTTAATCTTCCGATCAATTTTTGTTACTTTTTCCACATTGTGAACTTAGTCATTGTTAACCTTCAGTTGATATATGATAGGTCCCTTGTCATCGCAATTCTTACAGTTTTATACTAATAATATTGAAACTTAGCTTGTGTTTTCTCCATGATTTGAGGATGTTCATATGCTTTGGATATTATTCTCGGATCATTTTAGTTCATTTTATCACATTGTAAACTTTGTCAGTTTTTTACCTCGCATATATAGGCTATGGATTCTTCTCAAAGCCCTATATTCATTTCTTCTGCCTTAAATAAACTTTATTTTTTGTGTTGGGCAGGTGGGGAGCAGGTGCGACATCAACTTCACAGAAGTTGAATTTCTGGTTTAGAAGAAAAATCGGGTATATTGTTTTCATACCAGAGTTGAGTGTTCGTCAGTCCGTCTGTCTGTCCGTCCGTCACATTTCTTGTAAATGGATCTCCTCTGGTTAAAATGATACCTTCAAATACTTTGACGAAAGTCGAAACATGTTAGTGTTAGTAAGACTTGAGTTGTGTTTTCTTGATAAAATGTAGTCACCGATAGGATATGGTTTATAAGGTGCCTCAAAACTGGTTACATGTACGGTAATTTTTGGAAAAAAAACAGCAACATGTTTTGCCTTACATCACACACTCAAACACACATACACATACATGTACTCGCACAAACCCCCCACACAAATGACAAACCCGGGTTACCCCACACACACGCAGACACATATGGCTTGCCATTTTACTATTTATTATGCAAACTAGGTATTTTATATAGCATATTGGCTATCTTACATGTATGTAGGACATAAGATATCTAATATAGCATACAAGATATCTGAATTAGTATTGTTATTTTACATGTAAGATATCTTATATCCTATATAATCTAATATCCTATATAATTGGCCTGATATAATACATGTATTTGAGATATCTTTTTTAATTCCACTCGTATATCAGATATCTTAATACACCATATGATATATTTGTGAAATAAGATATCTTATGCATGTTTATTGATAGAGATATGTGATATGCTAAAAAGATGTCTACCATATGAAATCAGGGTTCAATATTAACTTTTCAAATAACTGGACAAGGTGGCCCAGCAAGTCTTTGGATGCACTGGACTTGATTTAAGTTCAACTGGACTGAAGAAATGATGAAAATCATACTAAAATTTGTTTCATGATCCAGCAAGAAGTCCAAAAGATGCAGACAGAATAGTAAACAGTGCAGTGATATTTCTCGGAAGGGCCCAAGTCATTTTATGAGAAAACTATTAATTCTAGACTGAATCTGATTTAATTTTTGTTTGGGCCCCATATATAAGCTATTCAAATTTGGTGTTAATTTTTTTGTAAGGTGTGCATTTAGGATTCTTTGGCCCATCGATATTTCCAAAAGGCCCATGAAAATTCCAAAAGGCCAATCAAAATCTTAAATTTTTCATGTAAATGAATGGGACATGGGCCCTTGGCTCATTTTGAGGGCCCATCAATATTTTGGACTGTCCCTTTAACCCTAGGGGTTTCTTTAGGGGTAAGGGTTTGACATTACGCAAACACGCCTATACAAATACATTGCCACCTTTATCGTCGCAAAAATGAAAATTTTATGATGAAAAATTGTGATATTTTTAGCTCACCAGAGCCGAAGGCTCCGGGGGAGCTTATAGGATAGGCAGTTGTCCGTCGTCGTCGTCGTCTGCGTCGTATGTCTGTCGTCAACACTTTCAAACGACTTCTCCTCTGAAGCCACTGGGCCGGTTGGGCCCAAATTTTATATGTAGCATCCTTGGGTGGGGGGATTGAAAGTTTGTGTTTTTTATGAAAATCGGCTCATTAGTTTGGTTGATATGGCAACTTAGAGTTCCCATAGACTTATAATGGGGAAAATTGAAAAATGGCATTTACTGCCAAGCCTCTGCAGATATTTTGACAAAACTTTCATAGAAATGTTCCTTAGACAATCTACTCTCTGCCATAGGAATTTAGGGCTGCTGCTCATTTGTATTGGTTGCCATGGAAACCAAAATGAAAAAAATAGAAAAAAAAAATACTTAAAAAATCATCTCCTCAGAAACCGTATGCTCTATGAGGCTGAGAGTTTATGGAAATATTCACCATATTTGCCTTTACAGGTTTTGTGTTTTTTATGAAATTCGGCTCTTTAGTTTGGTTGCTATGGCAACTTAGATTTTCCATAGACTAATAATGGGGAAAATTGAAAAATGGCATTAACTACAAAGCCTTTGCAGATATTTTGACAAAACTTTCATAGAAATGTGCCTTTAGGTAACTTCTCTCAGCAATATGCTTTTATGTCAACCTGTGGGTCCCGTAGGTTGTGCCAGGGCCATGCCACGCCCCCCTCCACTTCATAAAATGCCTTATATCTCAGAAACCTTACAGATTCCCACCCCTAAACCATATATATTCTTGTTCCTTATGATAAGACACATTAAGTGACACCAGCTTGGGGGCTCCCCCGGATTTGCCGGGGGCATGCCCCACCCCCTCCACTTCATTAAATGCCATTTATCTCAGAAACCATTCAGATCCCCACCCCTAAACCGTATATATTCTTGTTTCTTATGATAAGACACACTCAATGACAGCAACCTGGGGGTCCCCCCAGATGTGCCTGGGCCATGGCCCACCCCCTCCATTTCATAAACGGCCCAATATCCCAGAAACCCTACAGATCCCCACCCCAAACCATATATATTCTCGTTCCTTATGATAATTCGCATTCAGTGACACCAACCTGGGGGACACCTAGGATTTGCCGGCCATGCCCAGCCCCCTCCACTTCATAAAAGGCCAAATATTCCAGAAACCTTACAAATCCCCACCCCTAAACTATATATATTCTTGTTCCTTATGATAAGATGCATTAAGTGACACCAACTTGGAGGTTCCCCCAGATGTGCCGGGGACATGCCCCACCCCCTCCACTTCATAAAATGCCATTTATCACAGAAACCATTCAGATCCCCACCCCTTAACCATATATATTCTTTTTCCTTATGATAAGACGCACTCAGTGACACCAACCTAGGGGTCCCCCGGGATGTGCCGGGGCCATGCCTCATCCCCTCCACTTCATAAAAGGCCAAATATTCCAGAAACATTTCAGATCCCCACCCCTAAACCATAAGGCCCCCGCCCATAGGGGCTTGAAGAAATATATGGGCTGCATGATGCTTCCACGCAGAGCTGAATTCGTCACGCACACTAGTACTGGTAAACCGCTTAGAGGATCTAAGCCTGTCCAGGAACCACGGTGTGAGGCGGACTGTCCATGCTAATAAACCCTATTGGTTTCATTGGGTGACAGGGCTTGAGCTGTCATTTCATCTCAATGTCGGGTAAAAGTCCCACAAAATTGGAAGCAACGTCTCCAAAATGACCTTTACAGTGTTGACGGGGACTTTAAACCTCAAATCAAACAAACAAACAAACCTCTAAACCATATGTATTCTTGTTCCTTATGATAAGACACATTCAGTGACACCAACCTAGGAGTCACCCAGGGCATGCCCGGGCCATGCTGCACCCCTCAACTTCACAAAAGACCATATATCTGAGAAACTGTTCAGAGCCTTACCCCTAAACCATAATATATTCTTGTTCCTTATGATAAGACGCAATCAGTGACACCAGCATGGGAGACTCTCGGGGTGCCACCGGCCATGTCCCACCCCTTTACTTCATTAAAAGCCATGTATCTCAGAAACTGTTCAGATCCCCACCCCTTAACCATATATATTCTATTCTTCTTCCTTATGATAAGTCCCCACTTCATAATATGCCATATATCTCAGAAACCATTCAAATCCCCACCCCATAATCACATATATTCTTGTTCATTGTTATTAGACACATTCAGTCACCCCTGGCCCATCTTGTGGGGGGTGGGGGGTCCGCAGGGGCCATTTCTCTCCCATCCGCTTCATAAAAGGGCCTCATATCTCAGAAACCATTCAGCATTCAGTGACAGCAATATTGGGCTTTTCTGGGATCCACCATGCCCGAATCCCTCCACTACTTAAAAATCCTTACATCTCAGGAGCCATACATATCCCCATTGCTAAACCATAATGTCTCTGTTCCTTTTGATAAGATGCATTTAGTGACACCAACCAGGGCTCCATTTGGTTCATGCCCCACCCTCTCTACTTTATAAAACACCTAATATTTCAGATACAGTCCACATGAGTGCTCATTTGTGTATGGGTTTTGTTTGGGAGACTTTATAATTGGTACATTAAAATCATATCCTGTTAAAATACAATGTCATGGGCAGTGCCCACCTGAGCTCTGGTTTATGAAATTTGGCTCTTTGATTTGCTTGCTATGGCAAGTTAAGAATTTCCATTGAGGTATAAATGGGAAAAATTGAAAAATGGCATTTATGCCCTTCAAGATATTTTGTCAAACTTACATAGAAACAGGCATGAGACTTTTCAGATTTTTGGCAGATTTCAGATTTTTTTGTTTTAAAATTTGTTTTGCAAAGTTGCTTGTTTTTGTCTGTAAGTTGTAAAAATGACATTTTTGGAAGGGGTGATAGGGGTTTCAGATTTTTTCACTCCGGTTTCAGATTTTTTTAGCAGTCGTCCAGTCTCATGCCTGTAGAAATGTTCCTTTAATAATGTTCTTTTAGGCCTATTAGTTGCCACAGATGGGAAATTGTCAATTGTCATCTGTTGTCCTGCAACAACACATTCAAGCGACATCAGACCTCTGAAGCCACTAGGCTGATTGGGTCCAAATTCTATCTGTAGTATCCTTGGGCGCAGGGCTTCCATGGTTAATAATTAAAATACAGTAGAATCTCGGTGATTCGAACGCCGATTTGTCGAAACTACCGGATTTTTCGAAAGTGTGTGTTGGTCTCAATCTTTTTTGCTATTATTTTATGTAAAAATATTACCAGTTTTTCGAATTTCCATTATTCGAAAAATTCGATTTTTCGAATAAAATTGTCGGTCCCCATCAAAGAAATTCCTATTTAAATCCATCTCTAAATTTGAAGTCAAAATATGTCAAGCACATTATTAATGCTTGAATAGCATGCTTTCTTTGAGCTTGTTCACACCCGACTGATTTCACAGGTGCATTATATTATTGTGTATACAGGTAATTGACACCTTGTTTATCACAAGCTTCTTACTTGATATAACGGTAATTGGTAATGAGCATCGTTAAGAAGATTATCCTGTTTGATGTTTTTTAAATAAAGCGACTTAGAGCATATGGGATTTTTTGGGAAACTGAAAGTAGACGATTTTCGAAGAATTTTAAAGACAGTTGAAAGTGAAAATACAAAATAAAAATGCAGTACACGAGTGACTAGAAACATGTGGTTTGCCAGCACAAACTTTAACAATATGCTTATTGCATTCTGATCTAGATCGTTGCTGACTACTCCCGAGAGCCATTTCTGTCCCGCCTTTTTACTGGTACAATAGTTCGTCTGTTAGAAATTTATTGTTTTATGTTACAAAATTGTTGCGGGATGTTAAATGGTTTGTTGTTTTGTTTCCTTTTAGATGAGGTACTTTGCTCTTATATAGAAAGTCTGTGTTCTTGCCTATGCAGTCAAATATAATACCGCACGAAAACTTCCGAACATTTCCGAAAACTACAGATTTCGAAAATTCGAAATCCCGATTATTTGAAGACAATCTGGCGGTCCCTGTCACTTCGAATTATCGAGGTTTGACTGTACATTGCTGCCAGTGGGCAGTGTCCCCTGAGCTCTGGTGAGCATAGTGGCCCATGGGCCTCTTGTCCTTATTTTATGCTCAAAATATAGATTGTGGGCACTCGTTAGAACCGCCTCATCGAGGCGGTTCTAACGAGTACCCACAATCTATATTTTAGAGCAGAAATAAGGAAAATAAGGTATACCCCCAGAAAACCCAGTTTTACAATATAAAAGTGGGGTTCAAGGGGTCAAAATTATATAGGCGTGTTTTCGTGATGGAGATACCATTTCATCTGTGTCGGGCCACACAAAATTGGAAGTAATGTCTCCAGAATGACCTAAATAGTATTGACAGGGACATAATACCTCAACCGGCACCCACCCATCGGGGCTTGAAGAAATAGATGGGCTGCATGATGCTTCCACCCAGAGCTGAAACCAACTGCACACGATGACTGGCAAATCGCTTAGAGGGTCTAAGGCGGTGCAAGTCGGAATGTCCATGCATATAAACCATATTTGTTGCATTGGGCGACAGGGCTTGAGATATCATTTCATATCAATGTCGGCTAAAAGTCGCACAAAATTGGGGGCAGTGTCTCCAAAATGACCTATATAGTGTTGACCGGGACGTTAAACCTCAAATCATTCAAACAAAATAATACCTCAACACAAACAAACAAACAAAATAAATAAATAATGTTACATATTCCTTCCAGGTTGGCAATTTGGCAGCAAGATCCAGTGGAGGGCTTCAGGTTTTCTGTAAGAGAGGCTATGCTAATGGAGGTACATTTTTGTAATTACTGTTTTTTTCTGTTACAGTTTGACTTTAATGTCTTTCCAAGTATATTAATTTTATACACCACAACCTCCAGCCCCTGCCAATTGGGGCTTGAAGAAATATATGGGCTGCATGATGCTTCCACGCAGAGCTGAATCTGACCTACACATGAGTACTGGTAAACTGGTTAGAGGATCTAAGCCTGCCCAGGCAAAGCGGTGTGGTTGTCGGACCGTCCATGCTTATAAACCCTAATGGTTTAATAAGGCGACAGGGCTTGAGATGCCATTTCATCTCAATGTAGGGTAAAAGTCCCACAAAGTTGGAAGCAACGTCTCCAAAATGACCTTTACAGTGTTGACGGGGACGTTTAACCTCAAATCAAACAAACAAACACCACAAGCTCATTATAACACAGTTTCAAGATGGATCCCAAAACTGTATAGATTATACAGAAAAATGACCATATATTGTCATTTTTCTATATAATCTATACATTTGTGTTTGGATATAACACGGTTGTTTAACTAACATGGTTTCTACTTTGGACCACATTAATAGTATTAGTGTTATAAAGAGGTTGTGGTGAAACTGCAGTTGTGGGAAATTTTTCATATAGACCTCAAGAACAAGTTTGATACAGAACAAGCCATCAATGTTCAAGCCATTGAGATTTCACTGTAGATGTAAATCTCACCCATCAGTGCTTGGAGGAATTGATTGGGCTGCATGGTGCTTCCACTAAGAGCTGTAATTGACCAAACTTTTGAGTACTGTTAAATCACTCCGAAGGTCTAAGCCTGCCCAGAAAAAGTGGTGCGAGTTTGACCATCCCTTAACCTTTAACCTGCTGAATATTCAATTAAGCCACACTCATTTCTGACTTTGAACCAATCAGATTACTTGATGCAGCTTATTTCTACATATTCATAAACTGAATATCAAACTGTGTAGATCCTGATCAGATGGCTTCTTCAGAAGCCATCTGATCTGGAGCTACACTGTTTGCAAAGATATGGCTTGTCGCCTACAGCAGGGTAAAGGTTAAACTCTGGCGGTTTATTTGGAAGGTTGGGCTTGAGATGTCATTTCATCTCAGTGTTGAGTAAATGTCACACAAAATCACAAGCGGTGTCTCCAAAATGAGGTTGTTGTCTTTACATTTTCATGTGGATGTACCATATTTACCCATGTATTTGGACAGACAGGCCTGAGCAAACAGTGCAGACCCAGATGAGATGCCCTAGAACACTGTTTACCACTCATTCAGCTATTTTAAGACACAACACCGGGTAGTAAATTGTACTTGTTCAAACTTTAGAACAGGTACGGTAAGATGTTGAGGTGTCATAATACATACATAGCTCCAGATAAGGTGCATTTTTAGCTCACCTGAGCCGAAGGCTCATGTGAGGTATTAGTATACCACGAGCCGGCGTCCGTCGTCGTCGTCCGTCGTCGTCGTCCACACTTTCAAAGAAGTATATCTCCGGAACCAGTGGGCCAATCTTGATCAAATTTCATGTGAAGCATTATCAGGTAGGGGGAAAGGCTGCATACTGTTTTCGGGCAGATCGGATTGGAACTCTGGTTGCCATGGCAACAAATAGCTCCCATAGACTTAACATAGGAAAAAGTTTGTCATCACTCTAGCTCCATCAATTTTTTTCTGATCGTCTTCATTCTTGCAGATAACGAGGACAGGCATGAAATCTCGATCAAGTTCGATTTTGGGCTGAATCGGATTATTCACTCAGGAGTTACGTGCCCTTGAGCGTTAGGAAAAAGCTTGTCATCACTCTAGCTCCGTCAATTTTTTTCTGATCGACTTCATTCTTGCAGATAACGAGGACAGGCATGAAATCTCGATCAAGTTCGATTTTGGGCTGAATCAGATTATTCACTCAGGAGTTACGTGCCCTTGAGCGTTGAAAAAATTGCCTATTGACTTAACATGGGGAGAATGTTGTCATCACCGTAGCTGCTTCAATTATTTTCAGATTGGCTTTATTCTTGCAGATAACCAGCACAGCCATGAAATCTCGGCCAAGTTCGATAACTGGCAGAATCGATCATTCGGATCATTCACTTAGGAGTTACCTGCCCTTGTGTGTTTTTGCATTAGGGTTAATGGGAATTTCAAAAATGTATATCTTAAAGACTACTTGGCCAACTTTGATCAAATTTCATGTGTCACATTATTGGGCAAGTGGAAAGGCTTCATTAGGTTTTCAGGCAGATCTGAGTGGAACTCTGGTTGCCATGGCAACATCTAGCTCCCATAGACTTCACATAGGAAAAAGCTTGTCATCACTCTAGCTCCGTCAATTTTTTTTCTGATCGACTTCATTCTTGCAGATAACCAGTACAGGCATAAAATCTCGGTCAAGTTCGATTTTGGGCCGAATCGGATTATTTGCCTTGGAGTTACCTGCCCTTGGGCATAAAAAAATACGTTGTGACCACGATAGCAACTTTATTTTTATTCAGATCAGCTTCAAACTTGCAGGTAACGTGGACAGGCATAAAATCTCAGTTAAGTTCGAATCGGAATATTGACCTCGGAGTTACATGACCTTGAGCGACAAAAAATTGCCCATAGACTTTACATAGGGAAAATGTTGTGACTACGATAGCGACTTGAATTTTTTTCAGATCAGCTTCAAACTTGCAGGTAACGAGGACAGACATAAAATCTTGGTTAAGTTTGATTTTGGGCCGAATCGGATTATTTGCCTTGGAGTTACCTGCCCTTGAGCATAAAAAATACGTTGTGACCACGATAGCAACTTTATTTTTATTCATATCAGCTTCAAACTTGCAGGTAACGAGGACAGGCATAAAATCTCGGTTAAGTTCAATTTTGGGCCGAATCGGAATATTGACCTCGGAGTTACGTGACCTTGAGCGACAAAAAATTTGCCCATAGACTTAATTAGGGAAAATGTTGCGACTACGATAGCGACTTGAATTTTTTTCAGATCAGCTTCAAACTTGCAGGTAACGAGGACAGACATAAAATCTCGGTTAAGTTCGATTTTGGGCCGAATCGGAATATTTGCCTTGGAGTTACCTGCCCTTGAGCATAAAAAAATACGTTGTGACCACGATAGCAACTTTATTTTTATTCATATCAGCTTCAAACTTGCAGGTAACGAGGACAGGCATAAAATCTCGGTTAAATTCGATTTTGGGCCGAATCGGAATATTGACATGGAGTTACGTGACCTTGAGAGACAAAAAAATTTGCCCATAGACTTAACGTAGGGAAAATGTTGTGACAGAAATAGCGACTTCAATTTTTAGCTCACCTGAGCCAAAGGCTCCAGTGAGCTGATAGTATACCAAGGCTCCGGAGTCCGTCGTCTGTCGTCCGTCCATCCGTCGTCCACACTTTCAATGAAGCATATCTCAGAAGGCAGTCGACCAATCTTGTTTAAATTTTATGTGTAGTACCATTGGGCAAGGGGAAAGGCTGCATTAGGTTTTGGAGCTAGTCTGGTTCATTTGTTCCTTCATTCTTCTTTCTCTCCATATAGAGATAATAGACCAATGTTAAATTTTTAATCAAAGATTTCTCAGGAACTATAAAAGCTAGAAGCATCAAATTTGGTATTCAATAGAATAATGATGACTTATTTTGTGTAAGAGACATTGGGCTTTCTCAGCTTATTTGTTCATCTGTTCTTTCATTCTTCTTTCTCTCCATTTTGACCAATGTTAAATTTTCGTCAAAGATTTCTCAGGAACTATAGAAGCTAGAAGTCTCAAACTTGGAATGCAATGCAATAATGATGACTTACATCCTGTAAGGGTCAATGGGCTGGATTCTATTAGCCGATTTAGTAGTCAAGTCTGTGAATTGTTAAAACTTAAGTTCCTCAGGTGAGCGGTTTAGGCTCATTGAGCCTCTTGTTTATGCCCCCATCATTCAAAGAATCATGGAAAGGGCACATAGTGTTCCCCCTGTCTGTCTGTCCATCTGTGTGTGCTTCCAAAACTTAAAGGTGGTCAATAACTTTCTTATTTCTGGATGAATTTTGAAATTATTTTGCAGACATGTTAATCATCATGAGACGATGAGTTGCGAACAAAACCCAGATCCATACCTCCAAGGTCAAGGTCATACTTAGAAGACAAATGTCAAAAAAGGGCCCAAACTCAAAACGCAGTCAATATCTTATTTCCGAATGGATTTTGAAATTACTTGGCTGAAATGTTCAGCATAATGAGATGATGTTTGCTTGCAAAACCCAGGTCAGTACTGCCAAAAAAAAGGGCCTGAAACTAAAACATGGTCAATAACTTTCTTATTTCTTGATGGATTTTGAAATTACTTTGTAGAAATGTTCATCATCATGAGACGATGTCAAAGTTGTACTTAGAGGGAAAAGGTAAAAAAAAGGGCCTGAAACTTAAACAGGGTGAATGACTTTCTTATTTCTGTATGAATTTTGAAATTACTCAGCAGAGATGTTCACCATCATGAGACAATGTGTCACGCACAAAACCCAGGTCCATACCTCCAAGGTCAAGGTAATACTTAGAGGTCAAATGTCAAAAAAGGGTCCAAAACTTAAACACTGTCAATAACTTTTTATGAATTAATACGAACATAGACATTTTCAGGCTGGGGCATCCGTGTCCTATGGAGGCATTTCTGTTTTTTTTCATCCGAAAAGTACTGAAATGACAACATAATTTATGTTGTGGGTATGCATTAGAAGCGTCTTGGTGAGGTGCTTCTAATGAGTACCCACAACATGTTTCATGTGGAAATCAGATAATAATATGTGGATACCCCATCTTAACTGAGGCTATGAACTGTCATAGAGTAAGTAAGATAGTAAGAAGGATGGTAGAAAACTTGTCCTGCTGAACATGGTAACCCGTGGCTTTGCAAACATTGTAGATCCAGATCAGATGGCTTGTAGAGAAGCCATCTGAACAGGATCTTCACTGTCTGTCATTCATTTTGTGAATTTGAACAGATACAAAATATCTAGTAATTTGATTGGTTGAAATGGATAATTTATTCAGCGGGACAAGATTTAACTAACACAGTTTCTGCTAGGGACTCTAACATCCGGAATGAATGTTGGAGAGCGAATTGCCAATTCAAATAAGCTTGAAGCTTTCATCGCAGTCGAACTAAAATAAATTAGTATAAACTAAAAGTGTATTAACCCATTTAGTACCCATCCCCCGCCCATTGGGGCTTGAAGAAATAAATGGGCTGCATGATGCTTCTTTGAAGAGCTGAAACCAACCCGCACAATAGTACTGGTAAACCGCTTAGAAGATATAAGCCTGCCCAGGCAAAGCGGTGCGAGTTGGCCCATCCATGCTTATAAACCCTATTGGTTTCATTGGGCAGCAGGGCTTCAGATGTCATTTCAATGTCGGGTAAAAGTCCCACAAAATTGGAAGCAACATCTCCAAAATGACCTTTACAGTGTTGAAGGGGACGTTAAACCTCAAATAAAAAAAACAAAAACATTTAGTACCAGAAACCCTAAAACGGGTACCCTGGCAAACAGGGGAGGCCCAGATCAGACGCCGCAGAACGCGGCGTCTGATCAGGGCCTCCACTGTTTGCTAATAGTTCAGTCATTTTCCAAATAAATTTTGTTGAAAACACAACCTGACACCCCTAAATTTTGAAATAGACTCCTGCTGTATATGAGAAGGAAGATTTCATTTGGTACAAAAAGGGTTAAAATGTTTAGTAGTACATGGTCATTTATGTTGACTTTGGCACTGTCAGATATAGCCTGTCTTGGGTAAATATATATCTTATACTGTTCAGAAGAAAACTTGATTGCAGGATCGATCCCGGGCTTCTCCAGACTTTCGGATGAGTCTTTAAACCGAGGTCCCGTCTCCGTATGACCTTAGTTGTTGGTGGGACGTAAAACTAAAACTCACTCACTCACTCACTCAGAAGAAAACTTGTTACCTATTTCAGGTGGTGACAATGACCTGGTTGTCATTGGGTCTGGGCCTGGGGGATACGTAGCTGCTATAAAGGCTGCCCAACTGGGAATGAAGGTAAGGGTTTGTTTTTTTTTTGGTGGAAAAATTAAGTTTCAATTTGACTTCATGTTGGGCTTTCAAAGCTGGCTTTTAGCTTATCTTGCTTAACTCATTCAGTACCAGAAACCCCTAAAGAGGTACCTTGGCAAACAGTGCAGGCCCAGATCAGACGCCGCAGAATGCGGCATCTGATCAGGGCCTCCACTGTTTGCTAACAGTTCAGTCATTTTCCAAAAAACACAACCTGACACCCCTAAATTTTGAAATGGACTCCTGCTGTATATAAGGTGAGAGATTTTATTTGGTACAAAAAGGGTTAAGATTTGAATTAGCTGCATCCATTTCTGACTATCAGCCATCAAATTACACGATATAATGTTTTCATTCAAATTCACAAACTGAATAACAAACAGTGCAGATCCTGATCAGATGGCTGTTTGCAAAGGTAGGTGTTGCCATGAACAGCAGGATAAGGGTTAGATTGCATTGTTAATGGTGCCTGCATTACTCTTTCGATATTTTATTTGATTCTAGAACATCTGACATTTGACCACTGCTGACATTAATAACCAATAAGATGGTGTGTGGGGTTATCTGTGCACTTTGGACCTATTCTTCTAATTATCCCCCGCCGAAGGCGGAGGGATATAGTTTTGGCGTTGTCCGTCCGTCCTTCCGTCCTTCCGTCCGTCCGTCCGTCACACTTTGTCCGGAACCGTTTCTCAGCAACTATTGCATGGAATTAAATGAAACTTGAAATAAATATGTATTATTATGCTGCGGTGATGCACGCGCAATTTTTTTTCGGATTGACTTTTTACATCCAGAGTTATGGCCCCTTGAATGATTGAAATTCTGGATTTTTCGTCGTCTCACTTTGTCCGGAACCGTTTCTCGGCAACTATTGCATGGAATTAAATGAAATTTGAAATAAATATGTATTACTATGCTGCGGTGATGCACGCGCAATTTTTTTTCGGATTGACTTTTTACATCCAGAGTTATGGCCCCTTGAATGATTGAAATTCTGGATTTTTCGTCGTCTCACTTTGTCCGGAACCGTTTCTCAGCAACTATTGCATGGAATTAAATGAAAATTGAAATAAATATGTATTATTATGCTGCAGTGATGCACGTGCAATTTTTTTTCGGATTGACTTTTTACATCCAGAGTTATGGCCCCTTGAATGATTGAAATTCTGGATTTTTTCGTCATCTCACTTTGTCCGGAACTGTTTCTCAGCAACTATTGCATGGAATTAAATGAAACGTGAAATAAATATGTATTATTATGCTGCGGTGATGCACGCGCAATTTTTTTCTGGATTGACTTTTTACATCCAGAGTTATGGCCCCTTAAATGATTGAAATTCTGGATTTTTTCGTCATCTCACTTTGTCCGGAACTGTTTCTCAGCAACTATTGCATGGAATTAAATGAAACGTGAAATAAATATGTATTATAATGCTGCGGTGATGCACGCGCAATTTTTTTCGGGATTGACTTTTTACATCCAGAGTTATGGCCCCTTAAATGATCGAAATTCTGGATTTTTCGTCGTCTCACTTTGTCCGGAACCGTTTCTCAGCAACTTTTGCATGGAATTAAATGAAACTTGAAATAAATATGTATTATTATGCTGTGGTAATGCACGCGCATTTTTTTTCCGGATTTACTTTTTACATCCAGAGTTATGGCCCCTTAAATGATTGAAATTCTGGATTTTTCATCGTCTCACTTTTTTGTCGGGAACTGTTTCTCAGCAACTATTGCATGGAATTAAATGAAACTTGAAACAAATATGTATTATTATGCTGTGGTGATGCACGCACAAATTTTTTCAGATTTACTTTTTACACCCAGATTTATGGCCCCTTAAATGATTAAAATTCTGGATTTTTCGTCGTCTCACTTTGTCTGGAACCGCTTCTCAGCAACTATTGCATGGAATAAAATGAAACTTGAAATAAATATGTATTATTATGCTGCTGTGATACACGCGCAATTTTTTTTTCTCAATTTTGGCCAGATATATTTTCTTGCCATTCTACACGAAAAACCCATTCGGCGGGGGATATCAATTCAACGAATTTGCTTGTTAACTTAAATTTACTCTGTGGCTCAAATGCATTTGCGTCAGGCTGGTGATCAGGAAGTCATACTGTCGTGGGTTTCAAGAACTTTTCTTACACCAGATAAGGAAATCTTTGGTGTTATCCTGGGATAGAAATTCTGTTCTAACTCTTGTGTTCTTACCCAGGCAAACTTCATAAGTATAATGCGCGAAAAATAAAACGTTAAAGTAAAACAAAAATTTTCGGTGGTTTTGTGTTATTTCCAACCCTTGGGATGACCGTGCTGCAGGGCTCGAGAAAATGCCGGTTTCCCGGTTCCGGACCGAATTTGCCATCCATAAACCGATTTTGACTTCAGAAGAAGATTAAAAAATCGGTCCATAATTCTATAACATTTAAAAAAAAATCGGTTCAAAATTTTTCGCTAACTCATTATGTTGTAAAAACAAGCTGACCTTTTGCCACTGATAATCCAAGCATGTATACAAAAACCGCCTACAGCACAAGGTGTTAGACCGGTTCATTATCTAACTAGGTGAAAATCGGACAAGTCCACGTCGGGTTCTTTGATCTTATCGCAGCGAAATTTGACCCGTGTGTCAAGATATTTTAATCCGTGAACACTGGCCTCAGGCGTAACGGCAAGGTGAGAAAATTAAGTCAATCAATGCAGGACATACGCTAGTTTGTTTAGAAGCCTCCATGGTCGAGAGGTTACGCTACTCGCCTTGTAAACCAGGAGTCACAGGTTCGATCCCGGGCTTCTCCAGACTTTCGGATGAGTCTTTAAACCGAGGTCCCGTCTCCGTATGACCTTAGCTGTTGGTGGGACGTAAAACTGAAACACTCACTCACGCTAGTTTGTTACACAAGTCATTAATTTATGGCTTACTATAGAACTGGTATTTGAATATATTTTTTTTTCACAGCGCGCAATTTTCAATACACACCTGACATGTCTGAATATTGCGTGTTATGCCTTCAAGGGAAAATGCCTTATTTCACCCATTCTAAACGATATTTTTATTTAAGAAATGCGCTCCATTGAAACCAATAACGTAAACCACGTGTGTGTTACGCCCTTGAATGAATTAAAATGAAACCGCATGACTTGATTTTCCGATCACGTGGCTTCAATATCTATCGCGATTTGTAGACCAAGTGTTTTGTTTCAGGCTTGTGTAATCGTAAAATATGTATTTATATTCTTCAAAACTCGGTTCGGCCATGTAAGATTTTCAATGACTCTCGTTCGGCCATGTATTGGTTCGAGAGTAAAGAAATGTTTTTCGATTTTTTAACCCGTTCAAAACATTTTTTTTTTAGAAATATGCTCTATTAAAATCAATGACATAAAACAGGTGTATGTGTGCTACGTCCTTGACTGCATTAATGTGTATTGTGTAAACGGAAACCGTATGACGTCATTTTCCGACCACGTGGCTGCCATATCGGTCGCCATTTGTAAACAAAGCAATTTGGGCAAAATAAAATGCGTGAAATAAGAGAAATATTTTAAAGGTTTTAAAAAGGGGAAAAAATATAGTGGCCATCGAACTGGTCTCTGACTGCCCCTTGTAGGTTGTTTCCCTTTAGTAGTCCTCAGGTTGGGAGTGACCCGGATATTGGGAAAATGAAAGTAGATGAAATCTGGCTTTAGAAAATGAAAGTAGATGAAATATTAACGATGTGAGCAATAATTGCTGTTTATAATCGAGATACTGGTGCTCATATCCGTTTACAAGTGTAAGAGGAACATCGGTATGTCATTCGTTACGCTAATAACACATTTTGAAATCGCAAATCGCCAATGGCGTTTACGGAAATTACCGAAACCGATAGGCAATTTCCATAATTTTTGGCGAAATCTGGCTGGACCGATTTTGATTCTTCAGTTTCTCGAGCCCTGCCGTGCTGAGTGGAACCTTGGCATAGCCCAGGTTCAGTCCAGCACGCTCATCCCTCAGGTTGGAAACGCCCTTCTACAACAGAACCCCATATTAGATTCGTATAAGATACACTGGTCTAGAGACATTCTCTTGTGGAGAAAAATATGAGTGTTTCTATATTTGCCATATTAACCAATCAAATATTTAACAGTATGTTAACTTACAACATTGAAAACTGACTGTCACAAAATAAAAACAAAGAGGGTAGTGTGGATGAGATGTTCTCACAGAGTGGTGTCATTATATTGGTAATCATATTCATTTTTACAACTGTATTCTTTACAGACAGTCTGTGTAGAGAAAGATCCAACTCTTGGTGGTACATGTTTAAATGTGGGCTGTATACCTTCGAAAGCTCTCCTAAATAACTCACACCTGTATCACCTAGCTGTAGGAAAAGATCTGGCCAACAGAGGCATAGAATGTAAGTATATTTATTTAGACAGGCTTTATCATGCGTAGCAACAAATCATGCTTAAGAAATATATCAGCTCTAGCGATAAATTGTTGAGTAATAAATCACTGTCTTGAGGTCAGTTGTAAAGTAGACCAAATCACAAGCCTGTAGCGCATTAAATATGGTATAAACAGGGTCTTGACAGCTGCAAGTTTCAACCACTTGCTCGACAGTCAACTACATCTTGAAAATGACTTGGAATTACATTATTCCCTATAGATTCGATACATTTTACTCACATTTTTCCAGCAAAATTCCAGAGTATGAGATATTGTACCTATATAAATAGTGAGATATTGTACCTGCGTAGATAGGTAACATTTTGGCTTCTTACAAGCTAAAATAGTTAACCCTTATCCTACGGGTTAATTTAATTAGCCACACCCATATATGACTAGCAGCCAATCAGGTGTCATGATATAATGTTTTTGTTCAAATTCCCAAACTGAATGACAAACAGTTTAGATCCTGATCAGAAGGCTTCTTGAAAAACCATCTGATCTGGATCTACACTGTTTGCAAAGGAAGGGGTTGTTGTGAATAGCAGGATAGGAGTTAACATTTTGGCCACTTACAAGCTTAAAATAGTTAACATTTTGGTCACTTACAAGCTTAACCCATTGAGTACCAGAAACCCAAAAACAGGTAGTTGGCAAACAGTGCATACCCAGATCAGATGCCACAGAACACGGCGTCTGATCAGGGCTTACACTGTTTGCCAAAAGTTCAGCCATTTTCCAAATAAATTTTGAAGATAACGCAACCTGACACCCCTGACTGAAATTTATATAAGATGAAGATTCCATTTGGTACAAAAAGAGTTAAAATAGTTATCATTTTGGTCACTTACAAGCTTAAAATAGTTAACATGTTGGCCACTTACAAGCTTAAAATAGTTAACATGTTGGCCACTTACAAGCTTAAATTAGTTAACATTTTGGCTACTTACAAGCTTAAAATAGTTGACATTTTGGCCACTTGCAAGCTAATTGCTTTAAACAGCATGATGAAATTGCCTTGTGAAAATCATACATCACACGCTGATCTATTTTAGTTCTGACACACTAAAAAACGACAATTACTTTGTTGTCTCCTTCAAACTCTCCCAACCTTTGCCATTGTTATTAGAAATCCTGCTTTTGTCTGTGCATGTAGTCAGGTTGAGTAAGTTTTAGAAATTCAGTTAGAAAATGGTTGAATTTTTTTTTTTTTTTTTTTTTTGAGAACGGTGAAGGCCCTGATCAGACGCTGCATTCTCCAGCGTCTGATCAGAGCCTGCACTGTTTCTGAGTTTTTTGTTTTTGGGTTTCCTGACTGAAATGAGTTAAATGAACTATTGAGCAATACATGAGGCAACAGTTCAATACTTTACATTTATGTCATCTGCTTCTGTAGATGTTACCATAAAAATTTGGATACCTTGAGAACTTACTTTCATGGAGATTGATCATGAAATCTTTTCTACAGTCATTCTCTCCCTTCCGCTGATTTAAGAAGGGCAGTTGTCAGTTTCTGGTGAAAGAATGCGCACTGTACTAGTTAACCGCTTACATATAAGCCTGCCCAGGAAAAGTGTGGATAAGTAAACTGACCTGCTCAAAATGACCTAAAATAGTGTTGACTGGGCCATTAAACTCCAATACAAACAAAACAAAACCTTGAGAACTTGCTGTAATTTAATTCCCGGAAAGGGACATGAATTTGTTTTTTAATATGTTGTGCCCACAAGATAACCTCTTGTGCCGAAAAGATATTATCTTGTTCGGACAACATATTATCTTGTGCGCACAAGGTAATATCTTGTGTGGACAAGATATCTTGTTTGGAAGACATATTATCTTGTGCGCACATGATATTATCTTGTGCAGACAACATAATATCTTGTTCGTAAAACATATAATCTTGTGCGCACAAGATATCTTGTGCGGACAACATAACATCTTGTTCGCACAATATATTATCTATTATCTTGTGCCGACAAGATTTAATCTTGTTCGGACAACATATTATATTGTGCACACAAGAAAATATCTTGTACTGACAAGATATTATCTTGTACGGACAACATATAATCTTGTGCGCACATGATACTATCTTGTGCAGACAACATAATATCTTGTTCGCACAACATATTATCTTGTGCGCACAAGATAATAAGTTGTGCGAACAAGATATTATCTTGTCTGAACAAGATAATATCTTGTGAGGACAAGATAATATCTTGTGTGCACAAGATATTATCTTGTGTGCACAAGATATTATCTTGTTCGCACAACTTAATATCTTGTGCACACAAGATATTATCTTGTCCGCACGAGATATTATCTTGTTCGCACAAGATATTATCTTGTTCGCACAACTTAATATCTTGTCTGCACAAGATCAAGATAATATCTTGTTCGCACAACTTCCCAAGATCTTTGTTATGCAAACAAGATAATATCTTGTGCACACAAGATAATATGTTGTGCGAACAAGATAATATCTTATGCGCACAAGATATTAAGTTGTGCAAACAAGATATTATCTTGTGCGCACAAGATAATAAGTTGTCCGCACAAGATAATAAGTTGTCCGCACAAGATTAATTATGTTGTCCACAAAAGATAATATCTTGTGCGCACAACATATTATCTTGTGCGCACAAGATAATATCTTGTTCGTACAACTTAATATCTTGTTCGCACAACATATTAAAAAAAATATTCATGTCCCTTCCCGGGTTCCGTAGTAATTCTGCTAAAACTTAAACAAATTTGTTCCATGATCCAGCAAGGAGTCCAAAAAAGTGCAGATGGAATCGCAACAGGAGCAGTCTGATCTGGGTCTGCACTGTTTGCTTAAGCCTGCCTGTCCCAATATCTTTAGATCATTACGGTAAAAATTTGTAGTAAAGTTTGATATTGCTTGCTGTTTCAGTTGATAATGTGCGATTAAACCTGGACAAAATGATGGCACAGAAAACCAAAGCTGTCAAAGCTCTTACTGGTGGAATAGCACATCTTTTTAAACAAAATAAGGTAGGTAAGATTTTTCTCTTCATGTTGGATAATACCATCACGAAAACACGGCTACATAATTTTGACCCCCTAAAACCCCACTTTTATATAGTGAAACTGGGGTTTACAGGGGTAAACCTTATTTTTCTTATTTCTGCTCTAAAATATAGAGTGTGGGTACTCGTTAGAACCGCCTCGATGAGGCGGTTCTAACGAGTACCAACAATCTATACTTTGAACAGAAATAAGAAAAATATCACAATTTTTCATCTTAAAATTTTCATTTTTTCGGCGATAAAGGTTATAATGTATTGGTATAGGCGTGTTTTCGTAATGCTATCAACAGGAGGTGCTTTGAGCACACATTGCATGACTAGTGTGAAATAAAATTACACTGACATTAATTTTGGAACAGCCCTCATATTTATTTGCCTATTTTGGGGATCCAACTTTAAATCAGGCTGTATCCAAAACCTTGTTGTAATGAAAAGTGTTATAAAGAGGTTTATTTGTCCATAGATCCAGGTCAGTTGTCTGAAGGTTGTAAGTTCGATACCTGCCTGGTCGGTGGCAATTGATCATGAAATGTTTCCTAGGGTCATTCTCTCCCTTTCACTGAATCAAAAAGGGCAGTTGTCAGTTTCTGGCATAAGTCTGGTTAACTGCTTAGGTATAAATCTGCCCAGGAAAAGTGGTAAGGGAAATTGACAGGCCCAATATGACCTACATAGTGTTGACTGGGTCATTAGACTCCAAACAAAGAGGAGTAACAAGTATATTTGAAGCATAATTTTCCATCTTTCTTGTTAGAAACATATGTTATGGGTACTTAACATAATTGTATTGTCCTCAACGTAACATTTTTATACCCAAAATATTTGTACACCTAAACTCCTTACCATACTTGATCCAAAATTTGAAAACGTACAAATAACTCCCCGATTTTGTGTCTGGAAAAAACTTGGAGAGTGACAAATATTGTAGAGCCTGATGAGACGCTGCAGACCACGGCATATTCTGCGGGCTCTCATCTGGGTCTACAGTTTTGCTCCGGCCTGTATGTCCAAAACATAGGTAAATATGGTTTGTTATTATGGCATAGGCTTATATTCATCCCTATCTGCATCTTATTTTGTTGCTTGACTCTGTGGTTCAGTCTGATGTGTGCTTTACTAGTGAAGCAGGTCCTATTCCCAACGGATCCGGCAACATTCTTTCATGATATTGATCATGAAATAATTTCTACGGACATTCTTTCTCTTGCTCTGATTCTGACAATGAGGGCTGTTGTCAGTTTCCAGAGAAAGAATATTCTAGTTCAGTGCTTATGTAAATAAGCTTGCAGAGAAAAATTTGGGTTTCTAGGTAAATGGACCAGCTTGAAATGGCCTTAACAGCATTGACAGGGCCATCAAACTCCAAATCAAACCACACCAAGTCTACCATGAAAATCCTAAAAAATTTGGACGCCTTTAGGACTTGCCATAATTCTCCTAAAATTGTAACAAACTTTTTTCACAATCCAGCAAATAGTCCAAACAGTGCAGACGGAATGGCAAACAGTGTAGACCCTGATCAGACTGCTCCTTTAGGAGCAGTCTGATCTGGATCTGCACTGTTTGCTCAGACCTGTCTGTCCCAATACTTAGGATCATTACATACCTTTGATTCAGATTTTGTATTTCTGTTTATTTAGGTAACCCATATAAATGGCCATGGTAAGATAACTGGTCCTAATGAGGTAACAGTGTTCAAGAATGACGGCAGCACAGAGAGGGTCTCTACAAAAAATATTCTCATAGCGACGGGCTCTGAGGTTACTCCTTTTCCTGGTATTGATGTGAGTATTATAGTAATGACATTTTGAAAACGTCAGAACAAGTGCCTAATTGTTAAGGGTACTGACTACAGGGGACCCTTGTTATAATGACAGTATTTGTTCCCTATTATAGTGCCGTCATATTGATTAATTGATTATAAAAGGTCTTTTCCACATCATTACTCCAAGAAACAAATGTTATAGACATTTGTTAGAATCGCCTTGGTGAGGCAATTCTAAACAAATATCTATAACATTTGTTTCTTGGAGTATTAGATTACAAGACTCTTTCATGACTATGGATTTGATTTGTGCATTTCCAACCCGAGGGAATCTCTCGTCGCTCGGAACCTAGGCTAAGCCTTTAGCAAAGTAGTCATTCCATTCAAATTGCCATTATAACAAGTTTTTCCATTGTAACGAATGTTGGTATAAAGAGGGTTGACTGTACATAAGGTCTCTCATCGCTGTGGGTTTGAGCCTCACTTGGGTCTCCTGTGAGACACCAAGTTCCGCAATGGAAGCTTTTTTCTCTTGGTTCTATGGCTTTCTCCTACCTGATTCACAGGCAGCTTGACATAAGTGAAATGATCTTAAAGGGCCATAAAACCAAAATGAAACATTTGTCCCCTAAAATAAAATAAAATTCCATTGGGTTTTGTCATTGTCATTTGAACAAATTACCGGGGGTGGTTGGGTGAGGCAAAGGTGATGTGTATCTTGCATCACTGGGGCGTCCAACTGATATTGGCTTTCAGTTGGACCAGGCCTGCTGTCCTTGCAGCAGGTAAGGGTAAAGGGGTAATATTGTTATTTCTTGCACACCAGACAAGGAAATCCATGATTTTACCCTGGGATAGAAATTTATGTTCTGACCCTGGTGTTCCGACACCAAATTGAATATAATCGCGTGTTTGATATGTGCACTGGTTGATTACGACCTTGTGTGCGCCACCGTTAAGGTTGACGTCATGCACTATCCATGACGTCACTATACATTCCTGCAGTGTCAACACAATATGGCGGACGTTGGTAACCGAAGTGACTGCAGCATTGAAATTCCGCGCTAAGAAATGGAAGGTATGCAAGAAAAAGAATCCAATATGGATGTGAGGGGTGGATAGAAAAATCCGTCCCTCGGGATCACTGTCCGGCATCACTCGGCAAGCGTCGTGATGCTGGACAGTGACCCTTGGGGCGGATTTTTCCATCCACCACTCACACCCATATAAGATTCTTATATTCTTCTGTTTCTACACTTCCATTCATTTTCCTTTCTCTCCTCTGGCTCTCACTTTCATCTCCTCTGCTATCTCTTCTATCTCTTCTCCCTTTCTCTGAGAGATGACACAAAATGATCTACAAGGGTTGAAGTGTAGTTAAACCCAAAACAATCAATCAGTTGAACAAATTACCTGTCCTGAATAGCTTGAGCTGTTAGTTTTGGGGTATTGTTTATGTGACTATTGATGACTGTGACTATTGCTGACCATGTGACTATTGCTGACCATGTGACTATTGCTGAACATGTGACTATTGCTGACCATGTGACTATTGCTGACCATGTGACTATTGCTGACCACGTGTCTATTGCTGACCATGTACAAAATCCAGGTAACGGTTATTTATAACTGTGGAACAAGGACTGTTCAAATATGAATGCAAGTAGAATGTTTTCTCATGCACTAATGCGAAAATCACCTGGAAATAAATATCACAGCGTAGAAAAACATTTTACCTTTACATTGATACCAAACCTGTTAAAATCCGTCCACTTTAGCCATGTATATCGTTCGATAAACACTCTCTACTCTTGTATACTTATACAAAACATGGTTGGAAGAAGGTCAGAGAAAGCCGTTGAAATACGGTCCTATATTAAGAATCGTTGTATTCTTGCTATACAATGCAAAGACATTTTTGATGAAATATGTTCGGTTTATGGGCATAATGAAATGTCTTTTCCGACAGTTTTTCGTTGGTGTAAGAAATTCAGCTGTGGGCTAGGCTCAACAGAAGACGCACCACATGATCCTCGGCCGAAAAGAGCAACATCTGCCAAGATGATTGCTAGAGTGAAAGAAATAGTTGCTACCGATGCACGATACACCACTAGGCAAATAGCTAGTATGGTTGGCATCTCATTAGGAGCAGCTCATACAATTCTGAAACGGGATTTGAAAATGAGAAAGATCTGTGCTGGATGGATTCCCCATCTGTTGACAGATGAGCAGAAAAAGACACGCGTTCAGTGCGCCAAGAAGTTGCTTAAAAAGTTTCCAAATTACAATGCACGGTCTTTCGCTAATGTCGTCACAGGTGACGAGACATGGGTTTACTTTTTTGAGCCAAAACGAAAGATTCAGAACAAAATATGGGCAACAAAGTATTGCAAAAGACCATGCATTGCAAAGCGGACCATGAGCGTCAAGAAGGTAATGTATGCCATATTCTTTTCAAATCAGGGCCCTGCTATTCAGGTCGCTGTGCCTAAAGGCAAATCTGTAAATGCGAAGTTTTACAAGAATAAAGTTCTTCGAAAATTGAAGAAATATTTCAAAGAACGAAGACCAGCAACTGGTTTGGCCAATGTCAGATTGCTACATGACAATGCGTCATCGCACAAGGCGCTCATTGTGCAAGACTATCTGAAGCAGGAAAAGGTTGTTGAACACCCTCAACCCCCGTATTCCCCTGACCTTGCCCTGTATGACTTTTTTTGTTCCCGCGGCTGAAAAAATACCTTTCTGGTCGAAAATTTGTACAGCGCAAACACCTCGGTTCTGCAGTATTCCAGTGCCTTCATAGTATACCTAGAAAAGACTACCAAAATGCTTTCAATGATTGGATCAGAAGACTAAAAATTTGTATATCTGTAAAAGGTGAATACTTTGAGGGGACAAAATAAATTTTTCATCGAAATCTATCACAGAATCATTTTTATGTGCTTAGTTGCATTCATATTTAAACAGTCCTCGTATTCTTGTTGATGTGATGTCAGAGTGCATTGTAAATAGGATGATCTGTAAAACATGGGCTGTGCTCATGTGCTGGGACATTGGCTAACATGTAAAATGTAATTTACCATAAAAATCCTTAAAATTCGGACACCTTGAGGACTTGCTGTAATGCTCCTAAAATATTCACAATCCGGCAAGGAGTCCAAAAGGGGCAGTTGGAATGGCAAGGAGTCCAAAAGGTGCAGTTGGAATGGCAAACATTGAAGACCCAGATCAGACTGCTCCTTCAGGAGCAGTCTGATCTGGGTCTGCACTGTTTATTTAGGCCTATCTGTCCCAATACTTAGGAACATTATGGTAACCAGCAGACAACAAAGTAGACGACAGTTGTTGTTATTGTCATTTGAAGTGTTAAAATATTATTCTGACATATAATTGAGTTAGCTACTGAGAAATGTGTACTTATTGAATAGGCAACTAACGAAGGTTCTGGCAGCCTTGTGCATAAATGCAGTCTTAACAGAGCTTCCACTGCTCACAGACATAGAGGAAACTTTGAGATAGCTTTGTGCAAGAAACTTTGAGAAAGCCTTGTGCAAGAATAGCTTTTTACAAAAACTCATGCAGCCCTTTTGGTTGTCTGTGGATTTGAAGTGGAAGAACATATACTGTTAAAATCCTAATAATTCAGACGCATTTAGGACTTGCTGTAATTCTCCAAAAATTTGAACAAATTAGTTTCACGATCTATCAAGGAGTCCAAAAGGTCCAGACAGATTGGCAAACAGTGTAGACCCTGATCAGACTGCTCCTTCTGGAGCAGTCTGATCTGGGTCTGCACTGTTTGCTCAGGCCTATCTGTCCCAATATTTATAGTATTTGCTGTGAATGCCAGCAGACTTAAGTCTCCTAAAGGCCTTTTTTCATATGTTGATGCATTATTTTCACAGATCGATGAAAAGGTAGTCGTATCATCAACAGGAGCATTGTCCTTGGAGAAAGTACCAGAACATATGATAGTGATTGGGGCAGGTGTCATTGGAGTAGAACTGGTATGTAGGATACAAAATAAAGAAATGTGGTTGTATTGCTTTCACTTTCAAGGAGAAGAGAGATAAGTTATCTATGTTATTTCTTTTACCTGGTGCTATGACATAATTACACACCCGCCCCGATAGCTCAGTTGGTAGAGTGTCCGCTCCGGGGAACAGGAGGTCTCGGGTTCGATCCCGGGCCGCGACATACCAAAGTCGTTAAAAATGGTACTAGCTGCTCCTCGTTTGGCACTCAGATTTACGGGGTAGAGCTAGGACTGGTCGATCCAGTGTCAGGATAATGTGACTGGGTGTGGTATCATGTAATGTGTCTGGGACATGATACTTCAGTGAGGCAGCACTATAAACTTGAGCATTGAGCTCCCTGTCGCAACCAGACACCGTCGTGATATGACTGAAAAATTGTTGAAAGCGACGTTAAACCCGAATTCACACACACACATGACGTAATTACAGTAAAACCTGTCTTAGTGGCCACCTCTATTAAGCAATCAACCTGTCTTAAGCAAGCAGATGTTTTGTTCCCGAAAAAGCCAAATGTGTTAAATTTCACCTGTATTAAGCAATCACCTGTCTCAAGCAAGCACATTTCTGTTATCCTTAGGTGCTTGCTTAACACAGGTTGGACTGCACACTGAAGTCTAAGCACACCTATTTAGGCAATGGAAAGGAACTGATTTATTCAGCAATAAATCACAGAGAAGAAGCAACTCATCACGAAAACATGCCTACACAAATACATTGTAAGTTTTACCACAGAAAAATGAAATTTTTCAGACTAAAAATTGTGATATTTTGCTTATTTCGGCTCAAAACATAGATTGTGGATACTCAGTGAGGCGGTTCTAACGAGTACCCATAATCTATGTTTTTGAGCAGAAATAAGAAAAATAATGTACACCCCTACAAACCCCAGTTTTACTATATAAAAGTGGGGTTTAAGGGGGTCAAAATTATATAGGCATGTTTTCGTGATGTGAAGCATGTGACCCAAATAACCTCACTTCTAGATACTTTGACGTAAGTGTAGACATATTTAATAATGGGCTGAGTACTACAGTCAGTGTATTTTTAAGGGAAAGCATATTGTTATGGGAATTGTGTTTTACAAACACATTTTCTAGTCTAGTCAGATTTGGTTCCTACAGGTGCAACATATGCTTTAGCGGAATTCTTGCCTTTGAGAAGAAGGCAGATATCTCAGCATTTTCATCAGAGCCGTAGGTTTTTTTTCCAAATTGCAAGTTATTTGCGTATCATATTTTATCTGAGCATTCAAACACCTCAGTTCCTTACCATACTTGTTCTAAACTTGGAACAAGTACAATATCATATCACACTTCTCAGCTCCTTACCATACTTGTTCTAAATTTGAACAAGTACAATATCATATCACACTTCTCAGCTTCCTACCATACTTGTTCTAAATTTGAACAAGTACAATATCGTATCACACTTCTCAGCTCCTTACCATACCTGTTCTAAATTTGAACAAGTACAATATCGCATCACACTTCTCAGCTTCTTACCATACCTGTTCTAAATTTGAACAAGTACAATATCGTATCACACTTCTCAGCTTCTTATCATACTTGTTCTATATTTGAACAAGTACAATATCGTATCACACTTCTCAGCCCCTTATCATACTTGTTCTAAAATTTGAAGAAGCACAATATCGTATCACAATTCTCAGCTCCTTATCATACTTGTTCTAAAATTTGAAGAAGTATCATTCACTACCCAATGCTGTGTCTAAAAATAGCTGGGGTAGTGGCAAACAGTGTAGGCACATTCTGTGGCATTTAATCTGGGTCTACACTGATCGTTCAGCCATATCTGTCCGAACTAATATTAAGGTGAATATTTCTTTCATTTACAGGGGTCTGTGTGGCAGAGACTAGGAGCTAAAGTTACATGTGTAGAGTTCCTCGGACATATCGGTGGATTAGGAATAGATATGGAAGTGTCGAAAAACTTTCAGAGAATCTTAAAGAAGCAAGGCTTAGACTTTAAAGTAAACACTAAAGTTACTAGTGCGTCTCGGAATGGAAATCAAGTGAAAGTTTCGGTGGAAGGGGTAAAGGATGGAAAGAAGGAAGAAGTGAGTAGTGAATGAATGAACAGAAAAATTTACAAAATGGCATTCATGAACAGAAAAGACTCAGATCAGACTGTGTTGTCGCACAGTCTGATCTGAGTCTTTGCAGTTCAGCCCAACAGGGAACACACTGGTTAGTCTGCAGGAGTATTCAGAGTCTTTCCCGTGTATGATTGACTTGGTACAGTATTTACAACAGTGATTCAACCCATTGTATGCGGAAAATACCTAAAGGGGTACCTTGCCAACAGTGTAGGCCCAGATCAGACGCCGCAGAATCAGGGCCTGCACTATTTGCTCACAGAATTTTCTGTCAGAAATACAGTAAAACCTGTCATTGTGGCCACCGCTATTAAGCAAGCAACCTGCCTTAAGCAAGCAGGCTTTCAGTTCCCGAAAAAGGAAAATGTTTTAAAATTCACCTGTGTTAAGCAAGCACCTGTCTTAAGTAAGCACTTTTTGATTATCTCATAGGTGCTTGCTTAATACAGGTTGGATTGTAGAATAAAAATGGAAAAATAGGCCTGACACCCCTTATATGACAAGTGGACTTTTCCTAAAGGGGTACCTTGGCAAACAGTGTAGGCCCAGATCAGACGCCGCAGAACGCGGCGTCTGATCAGGGCCTGCACTATTTGCTAACAGAATTTTCTGTCAAAAATACATGTAGAATAAAATGGAAAAATAGGCCTGACACCCCTTATATGACAAGTGGACTTATCCAACATATAGCAGTGGAAGAGTCCACTAGCATACAATGGGTTAAATGGCCAGGTCCCAGTTGTTCATAAACATATTGTTAACAATTGTTAAAATGTTGGTCTTTACGCTAATTCATGTAGTTTTGAGGACTAAAATTTGAAAAGCTATTTGCAAAAGCTACTGCCATTTTTGAAACAAAAATATCTATTAGATACAGTGAAATTCCGCTACAAAGACCACCTAAGATTAAGACTAATCCTGCTTTAAAAAGTTTATTTTGTTGGTTGCAGTTATTCTGTCTTTGTGTTTTCTGCATACAGTGTCCTCTGGTCATGGACCGCCTTTTGGACTGTTCAAAAGTGGTTTTAAAGACCACTTTTGAACGTTCCCAAGGTGGTCTTAATATAGGAATTTTACTGTATTTTCAGCCCCCGCCCATCAGGACTTGAAGAAATATATGGGCTGCATGATGCTTCCACGCAGAGCTGAAACCGACCCGCACACGAGTACTGGTAAACAGCTTAGAGGATCTAAGCCTGCCAAGGCAAAGCGGTGCGAGTCAGCCCGTCCATGCTTATAAACCTTATTGGTTTCGTTGGACGACAGGGCTTGAGATGTCATTTCATCTTAATGTCGGGTAAATGTCCAAAAAATTGGAAGCAACGTCTCCAAAATGACCTTTACAGTGTTGACGGGGATGTTAAACCTCAAAACAAACAAATTTACTGTATTTTACTTAGACCATTTATTCCTTATCCTGCTATTCACGGCAACCCCTACCATTGCAAACAGTGTAGATCCAGATCAGATAGCTTAGATCATGAAGCCATCTGATCAGGATCTACATTGTTTATCATGCAGTTTGTGAACTGAATGAAAACATCACATCAAGTAGTTTGATTGGTGGATAGTCAGAAATGGGTATGGCTATAAGTATTTTATTCAGTGAGGTAAGGCTTTAGGGGAATGGATACACCTTCAGGGGAGGCAACTCCTGCCGAAGTATGTTTGTCTCCCATGTCAATTGTTTGTTTGATTTGAGGTCTAACGTCCCCGTCAATACTGTAAAGGTCAATTTGGAGACGTTGCTTCCAATTTTTGGGGACTTTTACTCGACATTGAGATGAAATGACCTCTCAAGCCCTGTCGCCCAATGAAACCATTAGGGTTTATAAGCATGGACGGGCCGACTCGCACCGCTTTTCCTGGGCAGGCTTAGATCCTCTAAGCTGTTTACCAGTACTCATGTACGTGTCGGTTTCAGCTCTGCGTGGAAGCATCATGCAGCCCATATATTTCTTCAAGCCCCGATGGGCGGGGGGCCGGGGTGCCGATCTCCCATGTCAGTAGGAGTCAACTCTTAAAGGAAAGAATTCGTTCCTAAGGAGCAAATTCTTTCCTTTAAAAGTAGACCCCTTTTTCAGTGGGACAGGGCTTATAGAAAAGTGAACAGGAAGTCCCTAAAGTTTTCTCCCTTTGAAAAAATAGCGGAAAAACCTGCCACGTGTTCCCATTCCCCTTAATGTTTTGATCGCTAACAAGTTCACTAAGCTAATGATGCAATGAATGACTGGGCCTAGATGTTTATTGCATTTTCGGTCTACAGCTGTAGCCTCTCACAGTATAGTTGTCTTATGTGGAATGCTGCAGGTTTGAGGGTTGCTTGGGCCAGTTACTTAACCTTTTTGTACCAAATGGAATCTTCCTCCTTATATATACAGTAGTAGAAGCCTCCGTGGTGTAGTGGTTAGGCGACGCACCTTGTAAACCAGTGGTTGCAGGATCGATCCCGGGCTTCTCCGGACATTCGGATGAGTCTTTTAACCGAGGTCCTGTCTCCATATGACCTTAAGTGTTGGTGGGATGTAACACGCAAACACTCAATCACACACCTTATATATAGCAGGAATCCAATCAAAATTTAGGGGTGTCAGGTTGTGTTTTCATGAAAATTTATTTTTGAAAATGACTGAACTTTCAGCAAACAGTGGAGGCCCTGATCAGACGCTGCATTCTGCGGCGTCATCTGGGCCTGAATTGTTTGCCAGGGTACCCGTTTTGGGGTTTCCGGTACTAAATGGGTTAAAAACTGATCCTTTGTACTTAACTGGATACCTAATACCCTAATAGCCAGCAAAACTGGGGCCTAGCCTGTTTACTGATGGGACTTAATCACTTTTGCCGCTGGCCTCAATGGCCCAGTCCGATGCATGTCAGACTGGTAATCAGGAGGTCACAGGTTTGATCCCTGCTAAGTCTGGCAATATTCTTCCGTGGAGATTTAAAATGAAATATTTTCTATAGTCATGTCCCTTCCACTGAGTGAAGAATAGAGGGTGTTGGTTTCTGGTGAAAGAACTTGCACTTATCCACTTGCACTGCTGAAAGAACTTGCACTGTTAGCCACTTATGAGTGTATGAGACTGCCCAGTAAATGTGTGGTTAGGTAGATTAACTGGCTGGATATGTCCTTAATAGTGTTGACAGGCCCATGAAATTCCAAACCAACAAGCCAACTGCTGTTTGTCCCAATGGCCACCTTTTGTCAAGAGTTAAGGGGTACTCTTTGAGGGATAGGGAAACCATTTATTTTAGCTCTAGCGGATGAAATCGAGAACAGCTATTGCACAACTCCTGGCATTGAAATAGGTATTGGCATCCATATTTAAGTTTTTTTTATGCCCCCGGAATCTAAGAGTTTCGGGGGCATATAGTTTTTGGTCTGTCTGTCTGTTTGTCCGTATGTCTGTTTGTCCGTTTGGCCGTTTGTTTATCTACAAAAACCTTAACATTGGGCATAACTTTTGAATGGTAATAGATAGAGCTTTCATATTTCACATGTGTATACCTTATCATAAGACCTTTCCAGTGGTACCATATTTTTTGATCTCGTGACCTTGAACTTGACCTTTGACCAATTTTTTTCAAAATTTTTAAAAACATTAACATTGGCCATAACTTTCGATTGGTAAGTGATAGGGCTTTCGTATTTCATATGTGCATTCATTGTCACAAGACCTTTCTAGTGGTACCATAATTTTTGACCTTGTGACCTTGACCGTGATGTTTGACTTACTTTTTAAAAACATTAACATTGGCCATAACTTTCGATTGGTAAGTGGTAGGGCTTTCATATTTCACATGTGCACTCCTTGTCACAAGACCTTTCTAGTGATACCATAATTTTTGACCTCGTGACCTTGACCTTGATGTTTGACCTACTTTTATAAACTTTAACATTGGCCATAACTTTCGATTGGTAAGTAGTAGGGCTTTCATATTTCACACATGCACTCCTTGTCACAAGACCTTTCTTGTGGTACTATAATTTTTGTCCATCCAGACACCCCCCTCAAGGTCAAGGTCACTGTGGCTATTTTTAGAAAAACTTTGTCATCCCTCTAGCGCCAAGATTTCTTTACTGATTTCAATATAACTTCACACAAATGTTCTTTATGACAATATCTCGAGCGAGTTCGACTTTCAAGGTCATGACCTCAAGGTCAAGGTCACTGTGGCTATTTTTAGAAAAACTTTGTCATCGCTCTAGCGCTTACATTTCTTCACCGATTTCAATATAACTTCACACAAATGTTCCTTACAAAAATATCTCGAGCGAGTTCGACTTGCAAGGTCATGGCCTAAAGGTCAAGGTCACTGTGGCTATTTTTAGAAAAACTTTGTCATCACTCTAGCGCTTACATTTCTTCACCGATTTCAATATAACTTCACACAAATGTTCCTTATGACAATATCTCGAGCCATTTGGACTTTCAAGGTCACTGTGGCTATTTTTAGAAAAACTTTGTCATCGGTCTAGCGACTACATTTCTTCACTGATTTCAGTATAACTTCACACAAATGTTCCTTATGACAATACCTCGAACGAGTTCCACTTTCAAGGTCAAGGTCACTGTGGCTATTTTTAGAAAAACTTTGTCATTGCTCTAGTGCTTACATTTTTTCACCAATTTCAATATAACTTCACAGGTTCGAGCCTCGCTCGGGCCACGTGTGAGACGCCAAGTCCTGCAATGGAAGGTCAGGTGGTTTTTCTCCGGGTACTCCGGTTTTCGCCCACCTCTGATTAACGATCGGCTCGATATGAGTGAAATAATCTTGAAAGGGCTGTAAAACCCAAACCAAAAAAAAAAAAATATAACTTCACACAAATGTTCCTTATGACAATATCTCTAGCGAGTCCCACTTTCAAGGTCAAGGTCACTGTGGCTATTTTTAGAAAATCTTTGTCATCGCTCTAGCGCCTACATTTCTTCACCAATTTCAATATAACTTCACACAAATGTTCATTATGACAATATCTCAAGCGATTTCGACTTTCAAGGTCAAGGTCACTGTGGCTATTTTTAGAAAAACTTTGTCATCGCTCTAGCGACTACATTTCTTCACCTATTTCAATAGAACTTCACACAAATGTTCCTTATGACAATATCTCTAGCGAGTTCGACTTTCAAGGTCAAGGTCACTATGGCTTTTTTTAGAAAAACTTTGTCATCGCTCTAGCGCTTACATTTCTTCACCAATTTCAATATAACTTCACACAAATGTTCCTTATGACAATATCTCAAGCGATTTGGACTTTCAAGGTCAAGGTCACTGTGGATATTTTTAGAAAAACCTTGTCATCGCTCTAGCGACTACATTTCTTCACTGATTTCAATATAACTTCACACAAATGTTACTTATGACAATACCTCGAGCGAGTTGGACTTTGAAGGTCAAGGTCACTGTGGCCATTTTTAGAAAAACTTTGTCATTGCTCTAGCGCTTACATTTTTTCACCAATTTCAATATAATTTCACATAAATGTTCCTTATGACAATATCTCGAGCGATTTTGACTTTCAAGGTCAAGGTCACTGGCTATTTTTAGAAAAACTTTGCCATCGCTCTTGCACCTACATTTATTGATGGATTTTAATGTTTCTTATGATGACATCTCTAGTTGCTTTGACTTTCAAGGTCATGACCTCAAGGTCAAGGTCACTGTGGCTATTTTTAGAAAAACTTTGTCATCGCTCTACCGCTTACATTTATGAACAGATTTTAATATAACTTCACACAAAAGATGCTTATGATAATATCTTGAGCAAGATCTACTTTCGCGGTCAAGGTCACTATGGCTATTTTTAGAGAAACATTGTCATCACTCTAGTTTTACCTTGTTACCTTGATGTTTGACCTTTTTTATTAAATTTAACATTGGCCATAACTTTCAATTGGTAAGTGATAGGGCTTTCATATTTCACATGTGCATACTATGTCACAAGACCTTTTCAACAATCCCATAATTTTTTAACCTTGTGACCTTGACCTACTTTTTTAAGACTTGAACATTGGCCATACCTTTTGATTGCTTAGTGATACTGCTTCCATATTTAACATGCGCTGTCCGGGGGCATCAGTGTTTCACAAACACATCTTGCTAAAAGCTCATATTTTGCAAACCATATGATGGATTTAGTTCATATTTGGTGTGATGATAGTTATAGACCTGTCCAACATGTTACTCCATATTACCCCCACCCACGCCTATGACCCCATGATCACAGATTTAGAAATTTTGACTGTACAAGTTTTTTAAGAGCCCCTATTTTCCAAACCATATGATTGCTTTTGGTTTATATTTGGTATGATGGTGGCCTCGGTAGCTCAGTTGGATGCGCGTCTGACTGACAGGTTTGATTCCTGCAGGGGTCGGCATCATGAAATCTTTTCTACAGTCATTCTCTCCTTCCGCTGATTCAAGAAGGGCAGTTGTCATTTTCTGGCGAAAGAATGTGCACTGTACTGGTTAACCGCTTACATATAAGCCTGCACAGGAAGTGTGGTTAGGTAAACTGACCAGCTAAAAATGACCTAAATAGTGTTGGCTGGGCCGTTAAACTCCAAAACAAACCAACATGATGGTATATGATAGGCCAAAAAGTTTCTTAAGCAATACCCTCACCTATTTCCATGACCTAAAGGACACTTACAGGCGAGCTTTCCTGTCTGATATCAGCTCTTGTTTAATAACCTCTACTTAGATTAAGATTCAGATTTTCTGAAAGTTATCTCCCTTTGAAAAATGTTAATTATGTTTACAGGTGTGCCCCCTCATCCTTTGGGGAAGGCAGCTGTTACAAACTTACTTATGTCTGCCTTGCTGATAAGGATCTACTCTTAAAGGAAAGAATTTCCTCCTCAGGAGCAAATTCTTTCCTTTAAGAGTAGACCTTCGACACTGTTTTCACAGTTACCTCTTATCTGGAGCTATTTTATTGTTGTAGATTGACTGTGATACACTACTCGTATGTATTGGAAGACGTCCCTACACAAACAATCTAGGTCTTGAGGAGATGAGTATTCCTACAGACAAACAAGGCCGAATCAATGTAAACTCGAGATTCCAGACTTCTGTCCCCAGGTATGATTTTGTTGGGATACCTTTGTATATATTTGAGCCAGAACACACAAAAAAAAAAGCTACAAAAACTAAAATACGAGTTAATGCATATTATTAGAGTGCGTTTAGGTAATGAGACTGGCTCAAAAATGACCTAAATATGTTGACTGGGCTGTCAAACTCTAATACAAACAAACAGTTATTAGAGGGCAAATTGCAAAATATTAATTCTTGATGGCAGCATTGTTTCACCAGAAACTGACAACTACCCTTCTTGTTGGCCGCCGCCCATAGAGGCTTGAAGAAATATATGGGCTGCATAATGCTTCCATGCAGAGCTGAATCCGGCCCACACACTAGTACTGGTTAACCGCTTAGAGGATCTAAGCCTGTCCAGGAACCGCAGTGCGAGGCGGACCGTCCATGCTAAGAAACCCTATTGGTTTCATTGGGCGACAGGGCTTGAGATGTCATTTCATCTCAATGTCGGGTAAAAGTCCCACAAAATTGGAAGCAACGTCTCCAAAATGACCTTTACAGTGTTGATGGGGACGTTAAACCTCAAATCGAACAAACAAACTACCTTTCTTGAATGGAAGTGCGAGGATGATTGGTGAAAATATGTTCATGATCAATCTCCATGAAAGAATATTTACATTTGAGTATTTATAGAAAAAAAAACATAATGGTTTACAACTGGGATGTAACATTGTTTATACTTTTACCCATTGTATGCTAGTGGACTCTTCCATTGCTATATGTTGGACAAGCTCATTTTGTCATATAAGGGGTGTAAGGCCTGTTTTTCTGTTTTTATTCTATTTTTGAAGGAAAATTCTGTTTGCAAATAGTGCAGGGCCTGATCAGACACCGCATTCTGCGGTGTCTGATTTGTGCTTGCACTGTTTGCCAAGGTACCCCTTTAGGGGTTTCCCCGCATATAATGGGTTAATGGATACATTTACTCATGCAATGTCACATAATGAGTATGTAACATAAAAATAAACCATAGTTCTCTCCAATATGACTGGAAGATGTAGAGGTTATGATGTAAACGACACTCTTACACTGTTAATAGGAATCAGATCCAGTGCATTAACCCTTTTTGTACCAAATAGAATCTTCCACCTTATATATAGCAGAAGTCCATTTCGAAATTTAGGGGTGTAAGGTTGTGTTTTCGTCAAAATTAATTCAGTGAACGGCTTATCATTTTGCAAACAGTGTAGGCATTCTGTGGCATTTGATCTGGGCCTGCCCTGTTTGCCAACTACCCGTTTTGGGTTTTCCGGTACAAAATGGGTTAAGCCACAAGTCTATTATAGCCGTTGCCTTTGGAAACAAACAACACAAACAGCAGAACTTTGATGGCTTGTTTACCACGGATGCCTCAAACACATTATCGAGTCACTAGGGAATTCCTGCTGATATGAAATTCCTTCACACAAAATACACAACCTCTTTGTAACACTAGTTGGGGTCCAAAGAAGAAACTGTGTTAACCCATTGTATGCTAGTGGACTCTTCCATTGCTATATGTTGGACAATTCCATTTGTCATATAAGGGATGTCAGGCCTATTATGTTTTTATTAGCTCACCTGTCACGTAGTGACAAGGTGAGCTTTTGGGATCACTTTTTGTCCGTCGTGCGTCCTTGCGTGCGTCCGTGCGTGCGTCCGTAAACTTTTCTTCAAACGACATCTCCTCCTAAACCACTGATCGTATTTTGACCAAACTGCACAGGAATGATCCTTAGGTGGTCCCCTTTCAAAGTTGTTCAAATGGTTCCGGTCCGTTGCACATATAGGTCACAGTAGCCAAAAATAGATTTTTTTCACTGCAAACTTAAAAAATCTTCTTCTCTGAAACCGCAAGGCCCAGGTCTTTGATATTTGGTGTGAAGTTTCATCTAGTGGACCCCTACCAAGATTGTTCAAATTATAGTGCTGGGGCCAAAAATGCCCCCGCACGGGGGCCCTTTGGTTTTACATGGGCTTATATAGGGAAAATCTTTAAAAATCTTCTTCTCTGAAACCGCAAGGCCCAGGTCTTTGATATTTGGTATGAAGCTTCATCTAGTGGACCCCTACCAAGATTGTTCAAATTATAATGCTGGAGCCAAAAATGCCCCCGCACGGGGGCCCTTTGGTTTTACATGGGCTTATATAGGGAAAATCTTTAAAAATCTTCTTCTCTGAAACCGCAAGGCCCAGGTCTTTGATATTTGGTATGAAGCATCATCTAGTGGACCCCTACCAAGATTGTTCAAATTATAGTGCTGGGGCCAAAAATGCCCCTGCACGGGGGCCCTTTGGTTTTACATGGGCTTATATAGGGAAAATCTTTAAAAATCTTCTTCTCTGAAACCGCAAGGCCCAGGTCTTTGATATTTGGTATGAAGCTTTATCTAGTGGACCCCTACCAAGATTGTTCAAATTATAGTGCTGGATCTAAAACTGCCCCCGCACGGGGGCTCTTTGGTTTTACATGGGCTTATATAGGGAAAATCTTGAAAAATCTTCTTCTCTGAAACCGCAAGGCCCAGGTCTTTGATATTCATCTAGTGGACCCCTACCAAGATTGTTCAAATTATAGTGCTGGAGCTAAAAATGCCCCCCACACGGGGGCCCTTTGGTTTTACATGGGCTTATATAGGGAAAATCTTTAAAAATCTTCTTCTCTGAAACCGCAAGGCCCAGGTCTTTGATATTTGGTATGAAGCTTCATCTAGTGGACCCCTACCAAGATTATTCAAATTATAGTGCTGGGGCCAAAAATGCCCCCGCACCAGGGCACTTTTGTTTTACATATAGGCTTATATAGGGAAAATCTTGAAAAATCTTCTTCTCTGAAACTGCAAGGCCCAGGTCTTTGATATTTGGTATGAAGCTTCATCTTGTGGACCTCTACCAAGATTGTTCAAATTATAGCCCTGGGGCTAAAAATGCCCCCGCTCCAGGGCCCTTTGGTTTTACATAGACGTATATAGGGAAAATCTTGAAAAATCTTCTTCTTTGAAACCACAAGGCTTAGGTCTTTGATATTTGTTATGAAGCTTCAGCTAGTGGACCTCTATAAAGATTGTTCAAATTATAGCCCTGAGACCCAAAATGCCTCCGCCATGTGGCCCTTTGGTTTTACATAGACTTATATAGGGAAAATCTTTAAAAATCATCTTCTCTGAAACACAAGGCTTAGGTCTTTGATATTTGTTATGAAGCTTCAGCTAGTGGACCTCTACCAAGATTGTTCAAATTATAGCCCTAGGGCCAAAAATGCCCCTGCTCCGGGGCCCTTTGGTTTAACATAGACTTATATAGGGAAAATCTTGTTTTACATAGACTTCTATATGCAGGGTAAACCTTTAAAATCTTCTTCTCTGAAACCAGATAGCCCAGGTCTTTCATATTCGATATGAAGTTTCATCTTGTGGACCTCTACCAAGATTGTTCAAATTATAGCCCTGGGGCCAAAATTGACCCTGCCCGGGGCCCACTTGTTATACATTGGATCAGGTGAGCGAACCAGGGCCCTCTGGGCCCTCTTGTTCAATTTTTGATGGAAATTTCTGTTAGCAAATAGTGCCGGCCCTGATCAGATGTCGCATTCTGTGGCGTCTGATCTGGGCCTGCACTGTTTGCCAAGGTACCCCTTTAGGGGTTTCCAGCATACAATGAGTTAAAGATACAGACATGTTATGTCAGATTATATAGAAAAAGGACCGTTAATGGCCATTTTTCTTTATAATCTGTATTTTGAGGATCCATCTTTAACCCATTTTGTACCAGAAACCCCAAAACGGGTACCCTGGCAAACAGTGCAGGCCTAGATCAGACGCCGCAGAATGCGGCGTCTGATCAGGGCCTCCACTGTTTGCAAAAAGTTCAGCCATTTTCCAAATAAATTTTGTTGAAAACACAACCTGAAACACCTAAACTTCGAAATGGACTCCTGCTGTATATCAGGAGGAAGATTCCATTTGGTACAGAAAGAGTTAAAACACATTATATACCTGTGGACACAAAAGCGTTCAAACTTTGATGAGCTTCATTTCATTCTGACTTGAAACATCATTCAATATATCCTAGAATTCTATCGGTCAACTACCAAAAAACACAAGGTGGTGTACATTTCATTGCTGACTCCCGCACTGTCCAATTAAAATACATCTCAAATGTCAATCAGAAAGTGTTTTCCAAAATGAGACCAATCAATTGCTTGATCTAGTTTTAGAACTTTTTGATGAATGACATTTGCTTGTCAAACTATCTTGAAACAAAGAGATTCATTGAAAGTTATTTCATCGGAGTTTGAACGGTTTTGTGTCCACAGGTGTATCCAAAATTGTTATAATGAACAGTGTTATAAAGAAGTATATGTGTATATTACTCTCTTTTTACAGCATATATGCCATAGGAGATTGTATAGCAGGTCCAATGTTGGCTCACAAGGCTGAAGATGAAGGTACAGTATAGTGTATTGTATAGGAACTGATAAGCATGAAAGCTTTTGACAGCCATTTTTATGCACCCGCATCGGATGATTCGGGGAGCATAAAGTTTTTCGGTTTTCTGTACGTGCATACTGGTGTCCGAATGTACGTCCTTCTGTACGAAAGTGTGTACGTACGTAATCCTGTTAGACTCAGGTTAAGGTTTTTGATCAGGGCAGAACTTGAGCTCATATTTTTCAAACCATGCAATGGATGTGGTTTATATTTAGTATGATGATAGATATGGGTCCAAAGTTTTATCCAGCAATACCCCCACACCTACCCATGGTCTCAAGGTCAAGGACTTAGAAATTTTTAATGTTTAACACTCAGGTTAAGGTTTTTGGTCAGGGTAGAACTTGAGCTCATATTTTCAAACCATGCAATGGTTGTGGTTTATATTTAGTATGATGATAGATATGGTTGCAGGTCCAAAGTTTCATTGAGCCATACCCCCACCTCTTAACTGAAGGTCAAGGTCTCAGACATAGAAATTTTTTATATTATATTTTTTGAGAGCTCATATTTCTTGAACCATGTGATGGATTTGCTACATATTTGGAATGTTGACAGATACATGTCAAAAGTTTCATTCAGCCATAACCCTGCCGCATGACCTTAAAGTGATGGGGGGGGGAGGGGGGGGAGGTAGGTCCCTGGGCGGGGGCATTTGTGTTGTATTGACAAATTTCTAGTTCAAATGGAGACTACCTATGACAATAAGTGGCATTTTGAATTGGCTACAATTACTGGTTGTGCAGTGAATACCACAATTTTCCTCTGGGTCGGGCCTAGTGGGTAAGAGCAGTGACTCTTTATCATTAACCCTTCTCTTGCTGAATATTCATGTAAGCCACACCCATTTCTGTCTATCAACCAATCAAATTACTTGATATAATTTATTGCTACAAATTCATAAACTGAATGCCAAACAGTGTAGATCCTGATCAGATGATATAGGAAGCCATCTGATCTGGATCTGCACTGTTTGCAAAGATAGGGGTTGTCGTGAACAGCAAGATAAGGGTTAAGCCTCTTATAACTGTGGTTTGAGCCTCAAATGGGTCACATGTGAGACACCAAGTTCTACAATGGAAGGTCAGGAGGATGTCCTCCAGTTTTTGCGCACCTTTGATTAACAATCAGCTTGAAATAAGTGAAATAATCTTGAAAGGGCCATGAAACCAAAAAAATCCTCTAGATTTTAAGCAAAGTATAAAAAGAACTTACCCTTATCCCACTGAACATGACAACCCCTCCTTTGCAAACAGTGTAGATTAATAGATGGCTTCTGAAGTAGCATTCTGATCGGGATCTACTCTTTATTATACAGTTTGCAGATTTGAATGAAAAACTATCATGTAATTTGAATGGCTGATAGTCAGAAGTGGGTGTGTGTAAAGTATAGTAAAACTCCTATATTAAGACCACCTTTGGGACCATATAAAAGTGGTCTTGAAGACCACTTTTGAACAGTCCCAAAGGTTGTCCCTGAGAAGAGGTCATTGTGTGCAGGAAATTTGATGAAAGAATAGCTGCACCCTTCTAAATAAGATTTTTAAAGCAGATTTAGTCTTAATTTTAGGTGGTCTAGATAGCGGAATTTTACTTTAATTTTTTCAGCAGGACAAGGGTTAAAAGTATCTAGGGACAAAAGTTTAATCAATCACGGCAAACCATGAATGTTTAATCAATCATGGAAAACCATGATCAACTATGTAGTCATTTGCCTTAACCCTTTTTGTACTGAATGGAATCTTCCACCATATATATAGTACAAATCCATTTCCAAATTTAAGAGTCTCAGGTTGTGTTTTTTCTTCAAAATTTTATTGGAAAATGGCTGAACTTTTCGCAAATAGTATAGTCCCTGATCAGACACAGAATGTAGTGATTTAATAAGTAACTAAAGTATTTAGCAATTTAATAAGTAACTACATAAAATGCAGATGCAAGTTGCTCATATTTTTCCAGCAAAAATAACAAAATTTTAGGTATTAAACGTGCTAGAATAGTTAACAATTTGACCACTAACAAGCTCGTTAAGCTAATCATGCCTTGAACAACTGGGCCCAGGAAAATTATCCTTCATTATCCTTGTTACATCTCCTGGGCCCAGTTGTTCAAAGCATAGTTAGCTTAACAAGCTTGTTAGTGGTCAAATTGTTAACTGTTCTAGCAAGCACAATATATAAAACTTGGTATTTTTGCTGAAAAAATGTGAGCAACTTTTCACATTTTTTCAGCAAAAATATTAGCAATTTCCCATTTTTTGTGATCAAAGTTTTAACGATTTGTTAACTAACGACACCATTAGTTTTGAACAACTGGTCCCTGGTGGAGCAACAATTTGACCGCAAATGAGCTTGTTAAGCTAACGATGCTTTGAACAACTGGGCCCAGGAAAATTATCCTTCATTATCCTTGTTATTCCTCCTTGTGGGACCGGCCCCGATAGCTCAGTTGGTAGAGTGTCCGCCCAGGGGAACGGGAGGTCACGGGTTCGATCCCGGGCCGCGACATACCAAAGTCGTTAAAAATGGTACTGCTCCTCGCTTGGCACTCAGATTTACGGGGTATAGCTAGGACTGGTCGACCCAGTGTCAAGATAATGTGACTGGGTGTGGTATCATGTAAGGTGTCTTGGACATGATACTTCAGTGAGGCAGCACTATAAAAGTGAGCATTGAGCTCCCTGTCGCAACCAGACACCGTCGTGATATGACTGAAAAATTGTTGAAAGCGACGTTAAAACCCGAATTCACACACACTCCTCCTGGTGGAGCAGTTGGTAACTTTTGCAGAGTGACTAACAGTGGAGGTTGTGATCAGACTGTTCCAGTAGAAGCTGTCTTGCTAGAGCAGTCAGATGTGGGTATACACTTTGGATCCAGTGTTTTCTGTCCAAATACAGTAAAATTCCTCTATTAAGACCACCTTTGGGACTGTTCAAAAGTGGTTTTTAAGAGCCAATAGTTAATCAGAGGTGGGTGAAAACCAGAGTACCCGGAGAAAAAGACCACTTTTGAACAGTCCCAAAGGTGGTCTCTGTATGCAGAAAACACAGAGAAAGAATAATTGCAACCTACTAAATAAGCTTTTTAAAGGAGAATTAGTCTTAATTTTATGTGGTCTTAATAGCAGAAATTTACTGACGGGCCTCTGTGGCCTAGTGGATAAGAGCGCTGACTCTTAATCATTAGGTCTCTCACCGCTGTGGTTCGAGCCTCGCTTGGGTCACATGTGAGACGCCAAGTTCTGCAACAGAAGGTCAGGTGCTTTTTCTCCGGGTACTCCGGTTTTGGCCCACCTCTGATTAACGATCGGCTTGATATGAGTGAAATAATCTTGAAACGGCCGAAAAAAAAAAAAAAAAGCAGCAGTTTACTGTACTTGTTATTTTAATAATTAGTTTGAATTTTTCAGGTATAATCTGTGTGGAGGGTATGTGTGGTGGGGCGGTACATATAGACTATAATTGTGTGCCATCCGTAATCTACACACATCCCGAAGTAGCTTGGGTTGGAAAGACAGAAGAACAGTTGAAAGAGGAGGTACGTTATCGTCACTTTATCATATTATGCCACTGTTATTTAGTAGACAATCTCATGTCATTAAAATGATATGACCACCAGGGCCTAGTTATTCAAAGCACCGTTAGCTTAACGAGCTCATTAGTGGTCAAATTGTTAACTATTCTAGCACGTTTAATACCTAAAATTTTATTATTTTTGCAGAAAAATGGTAGCAGCTCTTGCATCTGCAAAAGCTGCTCACATTTTTTCTGCAAAAATATAAGTATATTTGTCCTATTAAAAGATCACATTGTTTTAACGATGCATTAACTAACAACGTCGTTTGTTTTAAACAACTGCCCCCCAAAGCATCGTTAGCTTATCGAGCTCGTTAGTGGTCAAATTGTTAACTCTTCTAGCAAGTACAATATCGTAAATTTTGGTATTTTTGCTGAAAAAATGTGAGCAGCTTTTGCATCCGCAAAAGTTGCTCACATTTTTCAGCAAAAATTTCAGCATATTTGCCATATTTAATGATCAAAGTTTTAACAATACATTAACTAACGACATCGTTAGTTTTGAACAACTGGCCCCAGTATAATAACACATGGTTACTGGCACATAAACTCAAGACGCTGTCCATATTAACCATATGTTTTCTATTTAACCCATTGTATGCTGGAAATGCCTAAAGGGGTACCTTGGCAAACAGTGCAGACCCAGATCAGACGCCGCAGAATGCGGGGTCTGATCTGGGCCTAGATTGGGCTGCATGGCACTTCCCTGCAGAGCTGAGATTGGGCTGCATGGAACTTGCTTGCAGAGCTGAAACTGACTGAACTTTTGAGTACTGGTAAACTCAGGCCTCATATTTTTCAGGCATCTGCTGGATTTCAGGCTTTTAGAGTTTTTTTTTTTTTTTTTTTCGATTTCAGGCCCATAGATATTTATGTTTCCTCCTATTCCATAAAAATCATGACAATTTTGATATCTTGAGGACTTGCTGTAATTGTCCAAAAATTTTAACAAATTTGTTTCTCAATCCAACAAGAAGTTCAAAAGATGCAGACAAAATGGGAAACAGTGTAGACCCTGATCAGACTGCTCCTTCAGGAGCAGTCTGATCTGGGTCTTCACTGTTTGCTTAGGCATGTCTGTCCCAATACTTAGGATTATTATGATATTCTGTTTAAAATGGCTATTTAAGGTTTCAAAATTAGGCATGGTTAAACTGGTCAGTATGAGGCCTGTAAACTGCTCAGAAGTCTAAGCCTGCCCAGGCAAAGTGGTGCATGTCAGACCATCCCTTTAACCCTAGCCGTGTCTTTGGGCAGTAGGACTTGAGATGTCATTTCATGTGAATATTGGATAAAAGTTCCATGAAATTGGAGGCATCATCTACAAAATCATTACGATAACACACCAGTGCAAAGTAGTGCATTTTTCACATACCCAAAATGGCTACCTTTCTGATGAAAATCCGTGAAATTTTTCTGATTTGTACTGCAAACAGGTTTTGGGTGCTCGTTAGGACTGCCTCATTGAGGAGGTCCTAACGAGTACCCACAACCTATGTCCTGGAGCAGAAATACAAAAAATAATGTATACCCTCGTAAACCCCAGTTTTCTCTATATAAAGTGGGGTTTAGGTGGGTCTTAATTTAACAGGCTTGTTCACGTGATGTGACCTAAATACATACAATACTTAAAGGAAAGATTTGCCCCCTTAACCCATTCAGTACCAGAAACCCCTAAAGGGGTACCTTGGCAAACAGCGCAGACCCATATCAGACGCCACAGATCAGGGCCTACACTGTTTGCAAAAAGTTAAGCCATTTCTCAAATACATTTTGAAGAAAACACAACCTGACACCCCTAAATTGACACCCCTAATAGTTGGAAGATTCCATTTGGTAAAAAAAAGGTTTAGAATAGACCGCATTTACAGAGGAATATGATAGTTGGGACAGCAAATAGGAAGTCGCAATAGTTATTTCCCTTTCAATTTTCATTACGATAACACATCCGTGTGACAAAGTGCATTTTTCACATCTCCAAATTGGCTACTTTTATTATGAAAATTCGTGATATTTTGCTTATAAATACTGCAAACATAGGTTGTGGGTGCTCATTAGAACCGCCTCATTGAGGCGGTTCTAACGAGTACCCACAACCTATGTCTTGGGGCAAAAATAAGAAAATTAATGTTTACCCCCTTAAACCCCACTTTTCTCTATATAAAGTGGGGTATAGGGAGGTGTTCATTTCACGGACTTGTTAACATGATGGTCAGTAATATGACCGGTGTATCCAGTTCCGTAAGTTTCATGGAATAATTTCCCTTTATTTCAGGGCGTAGAGTACACAGTAGGCAAGTTCCCACTGGCAGCCAACAGTCGAGCTAAGACAGTAGATGACACAGATGGTTTCGTGAAAGTTCTCGGAGATAAGGCTACAGACAGGATGCTAGGAACTCATTTCATTGGATCTGTAAGACTGACATATTAGTAGCTGAGCTTGAGTGAAATTAGTTACATTTTAGAGTCAGTAACTAGCACAGTAAAATTCCGCTATTAAAACCACCTAAAATTAAGGCTTATTCCACTTAAAAAAGTTATTTGGTAGGTAGCAGCTATTCTTTCTTTGTGCTTGAAGAAATATATGGGCTGCACGATGCTTCCACGCAGAGCTTAATCCGACCCACACACAAGTACTGGTAAACCCCTTAGAGGATCTAAGCCTGCCCAGGCAAAGTGGTGCGAGTCGGACCGTCCATGCTTATAAACCCTATTGGTTTCATTGGGCGACAGGGCTTGAGATTCATTTCATCTCAACATCGGGTAAAAGTCCCACAAGATTGGAAGCAACGTCTCCAAAATGACCTTAACAGTGTTGGCGGGGATGTTAAACCTCAAATCAAACAAACAATTCTTTGTGTTTTCTGCATATAGTGTCCACTGGTCAGAGACCACCTTCGGGTCTGTTCAAAAGTGGTCTAAAGACCACTTTTGAACAGTTCCAAATAAAGACCACTTTTGAACAGTTCCAAAGGTGGTCTTAATATAGGAATTTTACGGTATTTTGAAATTGGTGTTTTATTTCTGTTGGACTGGTATAGATTTTTCATTTAAGATCATCAGGCAGTGCTGTCGCTCCCACCTGTCTTTGGAATATTCTGTTGACATAAAGGTAACCAAGTTATAATAGACTGTTTGTATAAATTCAGCTGTAACACAAAGGTATAAGACTATTTATTCTTGCACACCAGATAAGGAAATCCATAGTTTTAGCTTGGAATAGAAAGTCTGTTGTAACCCTGGTGTTCTTACCCAAAATCGAATATTCTCGTGTGTTTGATAAATGCTCTGGTTGAATACGACCTCATGTATGCCGTCGTTAAGATTGTCGTCACAGGATGTTACGTGATGTCACTAAACATTCCTTTAGTGTCATCACAATATGGCGGATGTAGGTAACCAAAGTGACTGCAGCATTAAAAATCTGCGCTAAGAAACGGAAGGTATGCAAGAAAAAGAATCCTACACGGGTATGAGGGGTGGATAGAAAAATCCGTCCCTCTGGCTCACTGTCCGGTATCACTCAGCAAGCCTCGTGATGCCGAACAGTGACCCTCGGGGCGGATTTTTCCATCCACCCCTCGCACCTATATAAGATTCTTATAGTCTGCTCGCAGAAAGAATGCGAAAAGGCACTCTTCTTGTCAACTTGGCGAATTTGACATAAATTGATAACTGAACTGCTCCACTCTGCCAGACCATTACGAAAACATGCCTATACAAATATATTGGTAAAATTTTACCAACAAAAAGGAAATTTTTCAGATAAAAATTCTGATAGTTTTCATATTTCTGTTCAAAACATAGATTGTGCGTTACTCGTTAGAACCGCCGCCGAGGCGGTTCTAATGAGTACCCACAATCTATGTTATTGAGCAGAAACAAGAAAAATAATGTCTACCCCTGAAACCCCAGTTTTATTATATAAAAGTGGGATTCAAGGGGTCAAAACTATACAGGCGTGTTTTCGTAATACTTAGTTCTGACTACTGTGTGTGATTTGAAATTTCCATAAAAATTAGCTTGGCCTATGACAGCCTCTTGTAACAGCTGGTCACATGATCCAGTCGAATTCTGTTGTTGTTGTTCTTTTTCGAGCCCTTGTGACTGTGCTCCACTGAAGGTGTGACTTTTTCAACCAAGTCCATCATGCTTTGCGATACCTTATGAACTTATTAATAAATTTCTTATTTGATTGGATCATCTTTCTCACTGTTATAAGACATTGCACGCCAATGCTGAAGTTCACAAAAACTTAACATGAGAAAGTGAAAATATGAACTGTATGCCCTTTATATTTGTTTGACCTGAACACTTGGCTAGGTTATACAGGGAAAATTTTAGCATGCATTTCTATATTTCTCTTAGAACACATATAAACATGAACAAGCATCCATAGCATAGTTGTTTTTACAGTCGCAAATCCCGTTTTAAGGCTGCTCTGTTGCATTGCCATAAAACACAATTTCCGACTGTAAGACCACCAATTTACCTCCCCAAATGATAATTTTGAAGACATGTATTTGCTTAATTTATCTTCAATATGCCTCCTTACCAAGCATTATGAGTTACCCTTGGTGGCTAGAACTATTCTCTCTTGCAAACCTGGGGCCAGTTGTTCAATACTAACAACGTCGTTAGTTAACATATCATTAAAACTTTGATCATTAAATATGGCAAATATGCTAATACTTTTGCTGACAAAAGTGAGCAGCTGCTCACATTTTTTCAGCAAAAATACTAAATTTTCGATATTGTACTTGCTAGAACAGTTAAAAATTTGACAACTAATGAGCTCGTTAAGCTAACGATGCGTTGAACAACTGGCCCCTGATAAGGAAATCCTGGCCTTAACCCTGGGAATGAAATGCTTATCCTACCCAGGAATAGGCTAAAATCAAGAATTTTCGCGTGTCTGATGTGCACTGGTTAAATAGGACATCAAGTATGCCGTTGTTAAGTTAGACATCACTGCACATACAGTGGCGTCAAAAACACCGCATTATTGTCATCAAAATATAGCAGATGTCGACAATCGAAGTGTCTGCATAATGAAAAATCCATTCTCAGAAATGAAAGGTCTCAGAAAGGAAAGGTACGCAAGCCTCGTGATGCCAGACAGTGACCCTGGGGACTCATTTTTCTATCGACCTCTTAACACCTATGTAAGATTCTTATTGTCTACAACAAATTGTCATGTCAGCCATTGATGATTCTCCAGACTTAAACCGAGGTCCTGTCTCCGTATGACAGTTGTTGGTGAGACGTAAAACTCAAACACTGAACTGAAACATTGAGCCATTGATGATACATGGTATACGTCACATTTCTTGCCTTGTTTCAGGTTGCAGGAGAATTAATTAATGAAGCATGTCTAGCAATGGAGTATGGTGCTTCTTGTGAAGATGTAGCGAGAGTCTGCCATGCTCATCCAGTAAGTTTTACACATTAGTATTTTTATGCAAGCTGCAAAGTCCATATTTGAGGGTTATGCTACTTGAGCTGTTTTTACATGCATATGTAATAAGTTAACCCTTCTCTTGCTGAATATTCAGTTTAGCCACACCCATTTCTGACTTTGAACTAATCAGATCACTTGATGTAATTTATTCCTACAAATTCATAAACTGAATGTCAAACAGTGTAGATCCTGATCAGATGGCTTCTACAGAAGCCATCTGATCTGGATCTACACTGTTTCAAAAGATAGGGGTTGTCGTGAACAGCAGGATAAGAGTTAAAAAAGTTTTACCTCCAGTTTACCTATCTCTGCAAATGATCGGAAGAATGCTTTTTATATTTGGACCATAAGTACCTTAGAGGATCAGCTTTCATTCTATACTGTCTGATACGTGGGCCTATGTTCACTGCTTGGATAGTAAAATACCTCTAGTTTCTATATGTGAAATTTCAAGACACTGGCTAGTGTATGTAGCTGATACCTGGTCCCAAAATCCAGGCAGAGGACAGATTTTCTTACAACAGGGTTTGTATATAATTATGCACACAAAGAGAATTGGATATAGAGAATACCAAGTTTGTGTCTGTTGATATCAAGTTTATCAGGCAAGGCTTCGAGAATGCTTGTAGAATCGCGAGGCTTGCCCAGCGATTCTACATGCGTTCTCGAAGCCGAGCCTGATAAACTTGATATCAAATGACACAAATCTGGTATTCAGTTTATCACTTTATCCCCTGGTATACTCTTAAATTAGCAATTTACGATCAGTTATCGATGGTGTGTCCCAACATTCCTGTGATCAATATATTTTGTATCGGCTAACCATATTTTTTCTTATAATATTTTCTTCAAATATTTTTTTCATTTTCTCCAGTAATAATAACATTGCATATTTGCCAATTTTTCCAGTAGTCCGGTTCATCCATAAAATTGCAATGTCACATTGACCTGATAAAGCACACTTGTCCTGAGATAGCACATCTTTATCATGTCAATGTGCTACAATGCAATTAATATAGGAGGTAACTGATAAAACCATAACATCACAATACATCTGGGCCCCGTCAAGCGATTTTGGTACTTATCGCCTATGCGAGCAGCGAAGGTTCAGGCGAGCCTGCGCATCCGCGCAGTCTTGCCAGAACCTTAGCTGCTCGCTCATACAAGCAGTTAATCAAGAGGAACCTTCAGACAGAAAGCCATATCCCTGGCCCCTCTGAATGGCTGGGCATGCGCAGTTAAAATTTGTCATGACGGAATGCTCGAAGACACAAATTCGCTTGGCGGGGGTCATTTGTGACTATCACTGATTTTTGTTCAAAATGCAGATAATGGTTATTTATAGACAATAGCCTTGCTATTCTTATCGCTGTGAGGTCAGTGTTGCATATGTGGATTGTCTATAAAATCTGGATTTGGTTTGGCAAATAGTGTAGACCCAGATCTGATCAGGGTCTACACTGTTTGCTTACAGTACAGGAATGTTAAGGGTTAAACAAAATCTATGTCCCAATTTAGGACCATTTTCCAGCCTACACTCAGAGACAGTCAACCCACCAGTCCGCCCCCGCCCATCGGGGCTTGAAGAAATAAATTGTCAGCCTTGATAGCGCAGTGGTTAACGTGTTCGACTTATGATCGAGAGGTTGTGCGTTCGAACCGGCCACCGGTATCGAGGTGTGTCCTTGGGTAAGACACGTAATGACACTGCTCCACTCAACCCAGGTGTAAATGGGTAGCAGTGGTGTAAAAGCTACTGCCTCTCTCTCGCCCGCGTGAAAACACCCGGAACGAGTGTTCGAGAGCGATTCAATAAGCTTGAAGCTTTCATCCCAATCGAACTAAAATAAATTAGTATAAACTAAATAAATGGGCTGCATGATGCTTCCACGCAGAGCTGAAACCGACCCGCACACTAGTACTGGTAAACCACTTAGAGGATCTAAGCCTGCCAAGGCAAAGCGGTGCGAGTCGGCCCGTCCATGCTTATAAACCCTATTGGTTTCATTGGGCGGCAGGGCTTGAGATGTCATTTCATCTCAATGTCGGGTAAAAGTCCCACAAAATTGGAAGCAACGTCTCCAAAATGGCCTTTACAGTGTTGATGGGGACGTTAAACCTCAAATCAAACAAACAAAACAACCCACCAGTACTGTAAGTGCTTTGATTTTTGTAAGATGAAAGCGGAATCAACATCTTTTTTTTATTTCAGACTGTAGCTGAAGCCCTAAGAGAAGCTAATCTGATGGCTTACTGCGGAAAACCAATCAACTTCTAAACAAGCGTTTTCAGGGAGGAGAAATCTACACCATGAAACGAACATCTCATCTGTTGAATTGGATTTGCCATTATCATTATGTAAATTGGGACATGATAGAAAGTTGATATTTCTACCGGGCAATGATTGAAAAATGTCCTTTCAGAAATTCACCATATTTGCATTATTTGCTGGCTCCCAGCTTGCACATTGTCAATATTGGAAAAACAGGTAACCAGACCCCCCTGACCTTTCAAGGTCAGGGGGGTCTGGTTACCTAATTTTCCAACACTGATAACCTTCAGACTAGGAACCAGCAGATAATGCAAATAAGGTGAATGGTCAACAACATACCTCCAGATAAGGAGGCGTTACAAGGATATTCTGCTGCATAAATTAATTAAGCCACACCCATTGATGACTATCAACAAGTCCAATTACTTGATGTAATATGTTTGTTTGATTCACAAAATGCATGACAAACAGTGTAGATCCTGATCAGATGGCTTCTTCAGAAGCCGTCTGATCTGGATCTGCACTGTTTGCAATTGTAGGGGTTGGCGTGTACACTGGGAAAAGGGTTAAAGGCATTTATTCTTGTAACAGTAGGGCACACTGTGTGTTCATAATTGTTTATTGCCCCCTGTGATATACTGTCTATATCAGATCAAAAGCCGCCCTTAATAGGGTGAGAAGTAGCTCCTGTTGAATCCTTAAAGGCATTTATTCTTGATTATTGAGGACTATCATTTCATTACATAATATTATGTAGCCCTCAGTGCTGACTGAAGAGATCTCCTCTGTCTTCAACAGGTAAGGGGCCACATTGGGAAAAATCAATAGTTTACTAACCGTTGACTAGAGTGTACATTATTGATTTTCCCTTTAAGTGCCTCAGTCAGGGGATTCAACAGGAGCTACTAATCACCCTATTAAGAGCCGCCTTTGATCTGCTATAGACAGTTTTATCACAGGGGGCAATAAAACAATTATGAACACACAGTGTGTCCTACTGTTACAAGAATAAATGCCTTATAATGTACACTCTGGTCATGGAGGTGTTCTGATGAGTATATACAATATAATGTTTTCTGCAGAAATAAGAAAAATATCAGGGGCCAGTTGTTCAAAGCCTCGTTAGCTTAACAAGTTCATCAGTGGTCATATTGCTAACTGTTCTAGCAAGTTCAAAATCTAAAATTTTTGTATTTTTGCTGAAAAAAAAATGTGTGCATTTGCAAAACTATTAACAAATTTGCCATATTAAATGATCAAATGTTTAATGATACGTTAACTAACAAATTTGTTAGTTTTGAACAACTGGCCCCAGTACTTAAGTACTTATCGGATGTCTTGAGCTATGCGTGAAGAGAGGAACTGGCTGTAAATTGTATTGTGTCATTGTGTTCAATAAGTGGTTTTAACATTATTGGAAGCATAATTTATGAAATCAGCCGCATCATGAGAAAACATGTTTTCACCATTTTGAACAACAAGGGTGAAGATCAGCCTGCACATCAGTGCAGTCTCCGCAGCATTTAGTTGCTGCTTGATTAGTGTAATTTCTGTATATTTAAAATGTGACGACTGTTGCTAATCTGTGTAGCTGAGCTGGCTGACTTGTGGCTTACCTGGGTCCAGTTGTTCAAAGCATTATTAGCTTAATGAGCTTTTTTGAGATCAGGGCCCAGTTGTTCAAAATCTTGTTAACTTAACAAGCTCATTGGTGGTCAAATTGTTTTCTCTTCTTGTGAGTACAAAGTCTAAGTCACTAGCATATTTGCTGAAAAAAAATGTGAGTAGCTTTTGCAAATCGCGTGATTTGTCTATTTACAACTACCCGACAAACTGTGATTTATTACCCAACAAATCACAGTTAGAGCTGATCTATTTCGATTCTAACAGGCTGCAAAAGCAAAAGCTACTCACAGTTTTTTTTCAGCAAAAATATTAGCATGTTTGCCATACCAAATTGTCAAAGCTTTAACAATATGTTAACTAACGACTTAGTTAGTTTTGACCAACTTCCCATATCAAATGTCCTGGTGTACGAATTTTATTGAATGTGTCACCAGTAACAGTTCTGATTCAATTCTGAACATCTGGGCCCAGGTCGCAAACCCCGAAAGATAGCTTTTCTCATAATAAGGCTCAAATATTCGTATGTGATGTGGCTCACTTGCATTTGAAAACTCATGTAAAGACAAACTATAATGAGTTTGAGTACTAACTTCTGCTCTGATTTAACCACTTTCTGAAAGAAAGTACTTCTTTGCTTGATGGATACAAGTGTTTTTGTATGATTTCCTGTATGAGTGGAATACTGTTTTTAATAACATGAGGCGGAATCTTCGTAGTATATAGCAAGAGTCCTTGGCAAAATTTAGGGGTGTCGGGTTCAGTCCTTTTCAGAAATTTGATTTGAAAATGGTTGAACATTCTGCAAGCATTGAAGACCCTGATAAGATTATAAGAATCTGATATGGGGTTCTGCTGTAGATTAGCGTTTCCAACCCCAGGGATGTCCGTGCTGAGCGGAACCGAGGCTACGCCGAGGGTAGCCTCGGTTCTGCTCAGCACGGTCATCCCGAGGGTTGGAAACGCCCATCTACAACAGTACAACCTATTTGGATTCTTTTTCTTGCACAACACCTCCGGTTAGTTTTGACAGCTCGAACATGTATATTGTTTACAAAATAAAAGTAGTGCAGAAGTAGTTCAGGCAGTTGAATAGAATTGAAGCGCATTTATGTTCGTTGCCTGGGTCGGAACACAAGGGTCAGAACATAAATTTCTATCCCAAGGTAAAATCACGGATTTCCTTGTCTGGTGTTCAAGAAGCCACATTCTGCTGCATCAGATCTGGGCCTGCACTGTTTGACAATGACCCATTTATGGGTTTCCCATATAAAAAGGGTTAAGATCAACCTGCGTAACTGCACAGTCTGATTAGAGCATTTGCATTGACTCACAGGAACTGATAAGGTGGGTATTTAAGAAATAGATCAGCTCTAACTGTGATTTGTTGAGTAATAAATCACAGTTTGAAGGTCAGTTGTAAAGTAGACAAATCACGTGCGCGCAGCGCGCATGATTTGTCTATTTACAACTACCCGACAAACTGTGATTTATTACCCAACAAATCACAGTTAGAGCTGATCTATTTCGATTCTAACAGGCTGAAAATCGGCAATAATGCTGTTGTTTCCTTCAAAATCTCACAGCTTTACGCCATTGTTAGAAGAAATCCCGCTAAAATTATCGACTGAAACACATGCATTTATATCCTTTTCTAACGTTTTCGATGCGAGAATGTGACGTTACACCGTCTAACGTCAAGGAAATCGACTAGTGACGTCATTAATTTGCAGTTTTTAATGAAGTCACTCGTCAAGCTCTTCCTTGCCGTGATTTGTTGCAGAATAAAACACAGTTATTTTCCATTGCCTATATAGGCGTGGTGTGTTAGAATTTATGATATAAATTGAAGGACAGTTTTTATCAATTCTCCATAAAAACCTCACCCCCATATAAACCTCACCCCCGCTCATCAGGGCTTGAAGAAATATTTCGGCTGCATGATGTTTCCAGGCAGAGCTGAACCGACCGCACACAAGTACTGGAAAACAGCTTAGAAGATCTAAGCTTGCCCAGGCAAAGCATTGCGAGTCGGACAGTCCATGCTTATAAACCCTATTGGTTTCATTGGGCTTGGGATGTAATTTCATCTCAGTGTCGGGTAAAAGTCCCACAAAATTGGAAGCAACATCTCCAGGATGACCTATACAGTGTTGACGGGGACGTAAAACCTCAAATCAAACAAAATTTCTCCATAAAAACCTATGTTGTGGGTATGCATTAGACCCGCCCCTCACTCAATATTGAGGAGGGTCTAATGAATACCCACAACATAGGTTTATATGAAGTTGTCACCAAATTCCCACCTCATTTGTTCCTGTGTATGTGCATGAAACTTGGTTGTATCCAAGCCTATATCCCAAAGACAAACAGACGTGCTGACTTATATCCTCAGTGGTCAGAGGAAGGCACAGTTTCCTAAGGTGAGGCTCAAGTAAATTGTATAGCACACTACAATCTCTTTGTTTGCTTGTTTTGGAGTTCAACGGCCTAGTGGACACTATTTAGGTCATATCGAACCGGTCAGTTATCTATCCACACTTTTCAGGTACAGTACACATTCTTTCGCCAGAAACTGACAACTGCCCTTCTTGAATCAGCAGAAGGGAGAGAATGGTCGTAGAAAAGATTTCATGACCAATCTCCAAGAAAGAATGTTGCCGATTCCAGCAGGTGTCAAACCCACATCCTCCTGAAAACCAGCCAGACGCGCATTGGACTGAGCCACCAGGGCCGGCTTCACAACCTCTTTGTAACACTATTATTTTGATCCAAAGCAGAAACCTTGTTAAATATCAGTGTTATATCCAAACAAAAATGTACTGTAGTGATCCTAAGTATTGGGACAGATTGGCCTAAGCAAACAGTGCTGACCCAGTTCAGACTGCTCCTGGTCTGAGCAGAGTCTACACTGTTTGCTATATTTCCAACTGCACCTTTTGGACTCCTTGCAGGTTCGTGAAACAAATTTTAGAACTACATCAAGTCCTCAAACTTTCCAATTTTTAGGATTTTTACGTTTTTAGATCCATCTTTAAATCATGTTATTTCTAAAACCGTTTGCTTCGATACCTGCCAGGGTTGGCAACATTCTTTCATGAAATCTTTTCTACAGTCATTCTCTCCCTTCCGCTGATTCAAGAAGGGCAGTTGTCAGTTTCTGGCAAAATAATGTGCACTGTACTGGTTAACTGGTATAAGCCTGCCCAGGAAAAGCGTGCATAAGTAAACTGACCGGCTAAAAAATGACTTAAATAGTGTTGACTGGGCCATTAAACCCCAATACAAACAATTTCTAAAACCGTGATATAATGAACAGAATTATAAAGAAGTTTAGATGTATTTGCTGTTTCTGTCTTGAATACTTTTTCACAGATCACTTTACAAGTATTTATGTGTAAATATGTAATATGATATTTTTCTGTGTAAATGCTTTGCAACAACTTTTAGTTTGACCTTGCTTTATAGGCTGTTTATCAATTTGTTATAATATTGAGTGAAATCGGCCTAGATTGACAATTGCAGCTTTAAGTCAGAATTGATTTTACTTTTAAACACTCAAAAGTTTTTATGATGAAATACTTCATGTGAAGTCAATTTCAGTTAACAAATTTGAGTACATCAGAATAGATTCCTTGTTTTAGAGCAAAGCAAAATGTGTCTTAATACATTTCAGTTTTAAGGGCAATAGGTACACATTCATGGGCTGCAATTAACAAAAATATATTTGTGTCCCTTATCAATGGGTGTCTATTCTAGCATGATTAACCAAAAATAGAAGATAATGTACCTGCAGTTTAGAAACAATATGAAACAATATGTACATACACCAGTGGACACAAAAGCCACAAAAGGGTTCAAACTCCGATGAAGTACCTTTCAATGAATCTCTTTGCATCAAGTTTGTTTGACAAGCAAATGTTATTCATCAAAGTAGTCTAAAACTGGATCAAGCAATATACATTGATTGGTCTTATTTTGACAAGCACTTTTTTCCATTTTTAGATCTGATTGACATTCGGGATGTATTCTGATTGGACAGTGCAAGGTCTACAATGAAATATACAACACTTTGTGTTTTGGATTTAAGCCTGTCTAGCAGTTGACTGACAGGATGTAAGGAAATATTGAATGAAACATCAGATCAAAATGAAATGAAGCTCATCAAAGTTTGAACGGATTTGTGTCCACAGGTGTAGGCTAGACTGATCAGCTTACAAATCCAGGGCCCAAGGTTGTAAAATTTTATGAAGTTTGTAATGATAATGATTTACTAAAATATCTGTGTAGATTAGGCATATTTTCCTGCTGAGAATCGGAGATTTTCATTTGTCCTGTTCATGAAATTTAAAATTCCAACAGTTATTGGCATTTTAAACTTTATGAGAAGAAAAAAATTCATGCTTAAGTGAGTTTGGCATGGAGAAAGTTGTACAACCTTGGAGCCAGACAGTCTGATCAGAGCTGGGTCTATTCTGTGGATAGCCTGTCAAAAATATTTACATTGCGTAAGTGCTTCTGTGACATTTTCTAATGTTAGTGAGACATTAGGTCTTAAAAATGAATATACATGTATTCGTGTTAAATTTTCCAAGCGCATGTGAATTAGTTCATAGTGCGACAAAAGATAATTGATGAAATAACTTATGATTTTATTATTGTTAAATCATTTCCTTCCAGCAGTTACGGGGTAGCCGGATTCATGTGCCTTTAAAAGAGTTTTAATCAATGGTTATAATCATGATTTTCAGCAGGCATGAGGCCTCAGTGACTCAGTCAGATCCGCAACAGTCACAGGTTCTATGCCCTCCAGGGGCCAGTTGTTCAAAACTAATGACGTCGTTAGTTAACGTATCATTAAAACTTTGATCCCTTATTATGGCAAATATGCTAATCTAATATTTTTGCTGAAAAAATGTGAGCAGCTTTTGCGGATGCAAAAGCTGCTCACATTTTTTCAGCAAAAATACCAAAATTTTCTATATTTTTCTTGCTAGAACAGTTAACAATTTGACCACTAACGAGCTCGTTAAGCTAACGATGCTTTGAACAACTGGCCCCTGGTCTGCAACATTCTTTCATGGAGACACAAAGACCTCTCTTCATAACGACAGTATCTGTTCCCTATCATTTTGCGAGTATATAGAATTTTCCGCTATAAGGAATCCCAATAATTAGTATACCAGGTAATAAATGACCACTTCCCTTAGTTACTCTGAGAAACAACTGTGTTAACAAATGTGGCTATTTGTTAGAATCTCCATCAACACTATTCAGTATTAGGCCATTTTGGAGACGCTGCTTCCAATTTTGTTTAACTTTTACCTGCCATTGACAAAAAGTGGTGCGAGTCAGACAAATATTAACCCTTTTGGTTTGTTTGAGCGGCAAGCTCAAACAAACCAAAAGGGTTGCCGCTCAAACAAACCAAAAGGGTTAATTGTCCGACTCGCACCACTTTGCCAGTGCAGTCTTAGGCCCCTAAGCGGTTACCAGTACCCATGTGCAGTCTGTTTCAGCTCTGCATGGAAGCATCATGCAGTCCAAACTATTTCTTCAAGCCCCGATGGGTGGGGTTGACCACACACTTGTAGACGGCATTGTGCAGAAGTGCATTGAGTACACAAGGGTCATAATTTTATCTGCAAATTTAGCAGTTATTGGACTTTTGTAATTTTTTTTTTGTTTAGAATTTTGTCCAGATAATAGCTGTACGTCAGTCATGTCATGTCATCATCACATTCACAGGTCTGAGAAATAAACACCCTCGAAAATTCCAGTTAACTTAGTAAAAAGACGTGTTTGATCCCCATTTCAGTACAAGAGGGCCCTGATTCGCTCACCTGAATGTCACCGTCTCTAGTACATTCTATTTTTAGCTCTGGTGGCCATCTTGTTGATCAGAGTGGAACATTAGCTATTTAGGTAGGGTGTCACCTAGGCAACATTCCTTTGAAGTTTAAATCAAATTGACCCAAGGGTTTAGGAAGAGTTCTCATGTGAAGCAAATTTACGTTTTTATACCCCGCCACACGATAGTAGCGGGATATTATGTTATACCCTCCTGTGTCCGTCCGTCCGTCCGTATGTCTGTCCGGGCACACCAATGGGCACTAGTTGGGTAGGACGTTGTTGAGTATTTGCCGTTTATTCCGTTAGTGTCCGAAAAAAGTAGCCAACAAGATTTATTGCTTTGTTGGGTAGTTTAGGGGTATTTTTGTGTCTTGTTGGGTAGTTTTTAACATGGAAGTACCCAATAAGTGTCCATATGTGAGGACGTCCGTCCGTCCGCACTTTGTTTCCGATCGATAACTTGAGTATTTTTTCATGGATTTTGTTCAAATTTTGCATACATATTGGTATCGAGGATGAGTGGTTTGGGATTGTTAATGGGCAAAATCCGTTAATTTCTAGCAGAGTTATTGCCCTTTTCAGTATCTGAAAAATGGTTTCTGGCCTCTAATTCCCTTACTATATGGAATATCTGGATGAAACTTCACAGATATATAGAGAACTAAACGGTTCATATTGTGGCCAAGGACTGCTACTCTGGCTGTTCCAGTTCTTGAGTTATCTGCCCTTGACGTATTTAAAAAATTGCATTTTAGACTAGTTCGTTTATCATTTACAATATCTTGCTGAAACTTCATAGATATGTAGTAGATGAATTGTTATATACTGTGGCAAAGGAACATGACTCTGGCTTTCCCAGCGAGTTCTCTGCCTTTGAAATATCTGAAAAATGGTTTTTGGCCTCTAGTTCCCTTACTATATGGAATATCTCGATGAAACTTCACAGATATATAGAGGACTTAATGGTTCATATCGTGGCCAAGGACCGCTACTCTGGCTATACCAGTTCTTGAGTTATCTGTCCTTGAAGTATTTAAATGCATTTTAGACTGTAGTTCCTTTATTGTTTACAATATCTTGCTGAAACTTCATAGATATGTAGTAGATTAAATGTTACATACTGTGGCAAAGGAACATGACTCTGGCTTTCCCAGCAATTGAGTTATCTGCCCTTGAAATATATAGTCAGACAGGCAGTACATCGAAAAACATGAAATTCTTACATGTACCACATAAAGATACATGTTCCACAGCCATTTAAGGTAAATACTTGCCTCCATAATTTTCTAATAATGTCAACTTATTGAGTTGCCTTCCCATCAAATGTCTGAAAAATGGATTTTTACATATGCTTACTACATCTTCTAACAACTTCATCCACTCACATTAGACATTACACTTGCGGATCATATCTCTGCTATCCCCTTTCTAGTTATTTAGCCTTGATATATTTTCAAATAAGTTACATTGCTTAGCAGTGGCGAGGTATTATGCAGTGTCTGCGGTGCTTTTATTCTATTTTTAGCTCTGTTGGCCACATTGTTCATCGGAGCGAGACCATTTTAGCTATTTTGGTAGAGAGTCATCTAAGCAACATTCCTATGAAGTTTGAATGTAATTGGCCCAAGGGTACAGGAAAAGTTGTCGTTTGAAGATTTCTATTTTTGGCCATGGTGGCCATCTTGTTTATCAGAGTGGAATGATTTTAACTATGTTGGTAGGGAGTCACCTGGGCAACATTCCTGTGAAGTTTGAAGCAAATTTACAATGTTTTTCTATTTTTAGCTCTGGTGGTCATTTTGTTCATCGGAGCGGGATCATTTTAGCGCATATGGTAGAGGGTCAATGACATAATATTCCTGTGAAGTTTGAATCAAAATGTCCCAAGGGGTAAGGAGGTATTGTCGTTTGAAGAATTTTTCTATTTTTAGCTCTGGCAGCTATCTTGTTAGTCAGAGTGGAACAATTTTAGCTATTTCGGTAGGGAGTCAACGACATAATATTCCTGTGAAGTTTGAATCAAAATGGCCCAAGGGGTAAGGAGGAGTTGTCGTTTGAAGTATTTTCTATTTTTATACCCCCGCAAACGAAGTTTGAAGGGGGTATATAGGAGTCAGCTTGTCGTCTGTCGTCGGTCCGTTACAAAAAACTTTAACATTGCTCATAACTTCCTTATTCTTTGACCGATTTCTTTAATATTCACACACCACACACCTTGCCACTAGTACTTAAGATTGATATACACAAACCTGACCTTGACCTTTACGTTGACCTTCCTCAAGGTCAAATACTTGTAAAAATTTGTCGGTACAAAAAAACTTTAACATTGCACATAACTTCCTCATTCTTTGACCGATTTCTTTAATATTCACACACCACACACCTTGCTACTAGTACTTAAGATTGATATACACAAACCTGACCTTGACCTTCATGTTGACCTTCCTCAAGGTCAAATACTTGTAAAAATTTGTATATAAATACTTGTAAAAATTTGTTGTTGGTCCGTTCCAAAAACTTTAACATTGCACATGTTACTATCTGACAACGCATGCGGGGGTATAATTGGCGCCCGTTAGGCGGCAGCTCTAGTTAGCTCTGGCGGCCATCTTGTTCGCCGCATTGAACAATTTTAGCTATTTTGGTAGGGAGTCACCTAACTAACATTCCTGTGAAATTTGAATCAAATTGGCCCAAGGGTTGAGGAGGAATTCGCGTTTTACGTAAATTTACAAAGTTTTTCTGGTTTTAGCTATGGCGGCAATTTTGCTCATCAGAGCAAAAACGTTTTAGCTATTTTGGTAGTTGGTCATCTAAACAACATTCCTATGAAGTTTGAATGAAATTGGCCCAAGGGTAAAGGAGTAGTCGTTTGTAGAATTTTTCTATTTTTAGCTCTGGCAGCCATCTTGTTAGTCAGAGTGGAATGATTTTAGCAATTTCTTTAGGGAGTCACCTACATAACATTCTTGTGAAGTTTGAATCAAATTGGCCCAAGGGTTAAGGAGGAGTTCGTGTTTGAAGCAAATTTACGATGTTTTTCTACTTTTAGCTATGGGGGCCATTCTGCTCATCAGAGCAGAACCTTTTAAGCATTTTTGGTAGATGGTCACCTAAGGAACATTCCTATAAAGTTTGAATAAGATTGGCCCAAGGGTACAGGAGGAGTTGTCGTTTAAAGATTTTTTCTATTTTTAGCTCTGGCGGCCATCTTGTTTGTTAGAGCATAACGATTTTAGCTATTTTGGTAGGGAGTCATTTGGGCAACATTCCTGTGAAGTTTGAATCGAATTGGCCCAAGGGTTGAAGAGGAGTTTGTGTTTGAAGCAAATTTACGATGTTTTTCTATTTTTAGCTATGGTGGCCATTTTGCTCATCAGAACAATACCGTTTTAGCTATTTTAGTAGAGGGTCACCTAAGCAACATTCCTATGAAGTTTGAATTAATTTGACCCAAGGGTACAGGACTTGTCGTTTAAAGAATTTTCTATTTTTAGCTCTGGGGGCCATTTAGTTCACCGGAGCTGAAACGTTTTAGCTATTTTGGTAGAGGGTCACCTAAGCAACATTCCTATAAAGTTTGAATGAAATTGGCCTTAAGGTAAAGGAGAATTTGTCGTTTAAAGATATTTATATTTTAGCTCTGGCGGCCATCTTGTGCAGCGGAGCGGAAAAATTTTAGCTATTTTTGTAGAGGGTCACCTCAGCAATATTCCTATGAAGTTTTATTGAAATTGGCTCAAGGGTTCAGGAGTTAGCATTTAAAGCAAATTGTTGACGACACACGAGCGACAGACATTGACCGATCACAATAGCTCACCATGAGCACTTCGTGCTCAGGTGAGCTAAAAATGCGCTAAAGTGTGGGTTTAGCAGTCCGATCCTCTGACAGCTCTAGTTTAACAAGTTTTCTTTTGTCCTCTGACTACAGTGAAACCGTGATAGCTCATTTACCATGGCTGGTTAAAACTCATTTTCAAGTCCTCAGGAAAATATTCCATTACTGCAGATATTAACCCTTTTTGTACCAAATGGAATCTCCCTTCTTATATATAGCAGGAGTCCATTTCAAACTTTAGGGTGTACAGTTGTGTTTTCTTCAAAATTTATTTGGAAAATGGCTGAACATTTTGCAAACAGTAAAGCTGATCTGGGCCTGCACTGTTTGCCAGGGTACCCATTTTGGGGTTTCCGGTACAAAATGGGTTAATATGTATGTCGAGGAAAGAGAATTTTCTTATTTTAGACTTGTAAATGTATGTTGTGTGGAAAATGTCTTGTCTGACTGGTAATGAGGTCACAGCATATTCTATCGTAAAAAAATCGATCTTGAGCTCTCTTCTCCTAGTCATTCTCTTCTTCCTGCTGCTGATTCAAGAAGGGCAGTTGTCTGTATCTAGCAGAAGAATGTGCATTGTACTGGTTAACTGCCAGGAAATGTGTGGTTAGGTAAACTGCCCACCTCAGATTACCTCAATAGTGTTGACTGGGTTGTTAAACCTCAAACCAACAAGAATAACAACTCAATAGATTTACTTCCATAAGGTGATTTTAATGACAACCTACTATATACCCATGTACCTTTATTTTAAAGGGAACTGATACACCTTCAGGGGAATTGATACACCTTCAGGGGAGGCAACTCCTGCAAAAGTATTATTGTCTCCCATATCAATAGGGGTCAACTCTTAAAGGAAAGAATTTGCTCCTGAGGAGCAAATTCCTTCCTTTAAGAGTAGACCCCTTTTTCAGTGGCACAGAGTTTATAGAAAAGCAAACAGGAAGTCCCGAAAGTTATCTCCCTTTGTTCCCCTTAAAGAAAAGTCTAAAACATACCCCTGTTTTGCCTGATGACATGGCGCTATGATTAACCATCAGTGGCTCAAACTACTGCTGCCTTGAAGTAAATTTTCATGGTCCCAAAGGTGTGTGAGCCATTGAAGTTCAAGTGCCATAAAATCCTAAATATTCTGACATCTTTGACTTGCTGTAATTCTCCCAAAGTTTTAACAAATTTTTGCATGATCCAGCAAGGAGTCCACAAGATGCTGACTGAATGGCTAGCAGTGTAGTTTGTTTGATTTGCGGTTTAACACTTTAAAGGTCATTTTGGAGACGTTGCTTCCAATTTTGTGGGACTTTTACCCGACATTGAGATGAAATGACATCTCAAGCCCTGTCGCCCAATGAAACCCATAGGATTTATTAGCATGGGCGGTCGGCCTCGCACCGCGGTTCCTGGACAGGCTTAGATCCTCTAAGCTGTTTACCAGTACTAGTATGCGGGCCGGATTCAGCTCTGCGTGGAAGCATCGTGCAGCCCATATATTTCTTCAAGCCCCTATGGGTGGGGGCCGAGCTAGCAGTGTAGACCCTGATCAGACCTTCAGGAGCAGTCTGATCTGGGTCTGCACTTTTTGCTTACGGATATGTCCCAATACTTGGGATCATTACAGGAGCAGTCTGATTTGGGTCTGCAATGTTTGCTGAGGCCTATCTGTCCAAATACTTGGGGATCATTACAGTATGTCTCAGTGGAACTACTTGGGAGTCTTTGCTGTATCCCGAGGATACGTTGAAGCTTTGTGTGATTTTTGTTTTGTTTTAGGTCATATCAAGTGGATCAATTTACCTAACCACGCTTCCTGGGCAGGCTTATGCATAAGCGGTTAACAAGTGCAGTGCAGTGCAGTGCACATTCTTTTGTCAGAAACTGACAACTGCCCTTCTCGAAGCTTTATGTGAATAGCAAAGGCTCTGATCAGACTGCGTGGAAGCATAGGCTGATCTGAGTTATGCTATAAAGTATTTTTCCTCCTAGAATTGCTCAGTTGTAACTCTTCAAGCACTGCAGAAAATTCTAGAACCTACAGCAAACATGGGACCCCTTGTCAATGTCACTGCATGCATCTTGTCAAAATGAATAATAATATAGATATGGTTTTGGGGTGGAGATCTGAACAGATTCTGGGATACTAAATGTTCTGAAAATGGTGTAACCCTTTGGAAGCAAGGAATACAGCACAGAAATGAAAACCATGAAGTGTACAAGATTTTTCTGGACCAGACTTGCTAGTTTCAGCCAATTAAGCCTCATCAGTGACCCTCAAATATTTTCTAAATTCCACAGCCCAAAGGACTAAAAAAGATAACCCACTCTAATCCTTACATGGAGGGGTTGGGCATACCCCTCCACCTGGGGACCACATACAGATTCTAAAAAATTTAACATATAAAATTTATCAGTCCTTGACCTTGATGTCATGGACAGAGGCAGGGGAACTTTGGACTCAGAGCAACCATCATACCAAATATGACCCAAATGCATCAAATGATTTGGAAATTATGAGCTGTGAAAAACTTGAACATGAAAAATTTCTTTAAGTCTGTGGCCTTGACCTTAAGGGCATGGGTGGGGGTATTACTTTATAGAACTTTGGACCTACCAAAAAATGACTCAAAAATGAAAATATGAGCTGTTAAAAAACTTCATTAAAAATATCTTAAGTCTGTGACCTTGACCTTTAAGTCTTGGGCAAAGGCGGAGTATTGCTGAATAAAACTGAACCTGTATCTACATGTATCATCCAACCAAATCCATCATATGTTTTGGGAAATATGAGCTCTTAAAAAAAAACTTAAATATAAATGAGAGCCAACACTGATTCCAACGCCAATGATGATGGCGACTTCGTCCAGGCAAGCCATCACGAAAACACGCCTATATAATTCTTACTCCCTTTAACCCACTTTTATATAGCAAAACTGGGGTTTACGGGGGTAAACCTTATTTTGTTATTTCTGCTCTTAAATATATATTGTGGGTACTTGTTATAGTAGGTAATCTGTATTTTGAGCAGATATAAGAAAAATATCAAAACTTAAATATAAATGGAAGCCAACGCTGATTCCAACGCTAATGATGATGTGGACCGTAATGCAATAGCTCTTCCTGTAATTCGTCCAGGCAAGCCATCACGAAAACACGCATTTATAATTCTGACCCCCTTGAACCCCACTTTTATATAGCAAAACTGGGGTTTACGGGGGTAAACCTTATTTTGTTATTTTTGCTCTAAAATATATATTGTGGGTACTCGTTAGAACCGCCTCGATGAGGGGGTTCTAACGTGTAGCCACAATCTATATTTTGAGCAGATATGAGAAAAAATATCACAATTTTTTATTTTAAAATTTCCATTTTTTTTGGCGATAAAGGTTAAAATGTATCTGTATAGGCGTGTTTTCGTAATGTAAAAAGGTAATCCCTTGGAGGCACTGAATACACAACAGCTGAAAACTATAATGTACAAGTTTTTTCTGGGCCAGACTAGCTAGTTTTGGCCAATGCAGCTTCATCACTGACCCTCAAATATTTTCAAATTCCACAATGAAATCAATGTTCCCAAAGACTAGAATTCATAATCTACACTATGATGAAGGGCAACGAGACCGAACCAATTATTTACATTAATGGACAGCAACTCTGGGATGAAAGGTTTAAGGGGAATGGGAACACCTGGCAGATTTTTCTGCCCTTTTTCAAAGGTAGACAACTTTTGGAACTACCTGTTTTCTTTTCTATAAGATCTGTCGCATTGAAAAAGGGGTCTACTCTTAAAGGAAAGAATTTGCTCCTCAGGAGCAAATTCTTTCCTTTAAGGGTTGACCCCTATTGATATGGGAAACAAAAATACTTTTGAAGGAGTTGCCTACCCTGAAGGTGTATCCATTCCCCTTAAACCTTAAAGATGTATTGCTTGTATTGCCACTTACATGCACATAATCAATGTATAGTAGTCGCAGATAAGATTGACTAGGCGGAGCTATTGTTTGTACCTGCCTTAGGAATATTCCATTAACAAAAAGGTAAACCAAGTCACCCGATTCTGTGAATTCAACTGTAACACAAACATAGCTGTGGCGAATATGACCATTTCGGCCGCTTGTAGAAATCGTGCGAAAGGCACTCTACCGAATCTTCTGGTGGACTCGACGAATTTGACATATATTGACAACACCTGAATAGCTCCGCCTAGCCAATCTTATCTGCGACTACTATAAAACAAGTTAAACAATGCTTAATCAATACAAAACATAAACAATGTTAAAACACTGTAAAACATTTACATATAAATGAAAATTCTAACATAAAACACAGATGTAAACTATGCAAAATCAACAGGCAACATTCTGCACAATAAAACATTTTGATAGCACTTAACTGATTTATGAAAAACAAAAATGATTCTAACTAGAGCAGTCTGATATGATAATGATAAATAAGTGATTTAAAAGACAGCCCAACTGTGACTGTGACCTTAACCTTTTGACTTTGATACCAAAAGTTATCTTGGGCCAGTTGTTCAAAGCATTGTTAGCTTAACAAGCTCATCAGTGGTAAAAGTGATAACTATTCTAGAAAGTACAATATATAAAATATTGGTATTTCTGCTGAAAAACTGAGAGCAGCTTTTGCATTTGTAGAAGCTTCTCACATTTTTTTTCAGCAAAAGTATTAGTAAATTTGCCATATAAAACATTTTAACGAAAAAAAAACTCAGATTCAATGAAAAAGCACCACTTTTGAAATTTTGATTTTTTTTAGTTTAAGGGCATAAAAGTGACCTACTTTTTCAACTGATAAATATGGTATTGTAAAGTTGTCACCGAAGCACAAGTTTGTTTGACATACAATGCAAAAATTGCAAAATTTTCGTAATCACAATATTTTTGGCACTTTCTTTACTGTCACAATAAGGTCCGGATTCTTTATGTTAAAAAGCCAGCAAGACATTTCATAAGACGTCTAAGTAATGTCGATCGTCATCGTGCCCTCGGTATGGTTGAAGGTGGTCTTTCATACCGCCAAGCTGCAGATTGCTTGACTGGTTAAAAGGCACAACGCTAAAGGGTCTGTGGAGGATAGACAACGCCCTGGACATGAACGTGTTACTACACGTCAGCAGGACCAGTACATTGTTTTCAGTCATTTACGCGACCGATTCAGGACGTCTATGGAAACTGCTCAGGAGACAGTGGCAACACATAACCAACACGTAAGTGCCTTAACTGTACAGCAGCGTTTCCAGGAATGCGGTATTTCTAGCCATAAGATGTATAGGGGGGATGTTTTGACGGCGGAACATCGAATCAGTCGCTTTAATTGGTGTTGACAGCGTATCAGACAGCTTTGGCGTGGTGTACTGTTCACGGACAAGTCCCGTTTTTGTGTTGGAATGTTCGATAGGCGGCATAAAGTATGGCGTCGATGTGGGGAGCGATTTCAATATTGTTGTGTTAAACAGGTATCACATTGGGGTGGTGATAGCGTAATGGGCACAAAACCCAACTCATCATTGTTGATGGCACGTCTGTACATCAATGAAATCTTAGAGCCTGAGGTGGTACCGTTTTTACGCAATAATGGTGACTCCATGCTTTTCCAACAGGACAATGCATATATGCTCATACTGGGAGGCTAACCATGGACTTTTTCAATCAAAATGGTGTGCAAGTTGGCCTGCGTTTTCGCCGGATTTAAACCCCATCGAGCACCTTTAGGACCAGCTCGGAAAACGTCTGTACAGCCGACATCATCTGCCAATTAACTGTCAGCAGCTTGCCATGGCGCTACAGGAAGAATGGGACAAGATAACACAAGGCCAGAAACAGCGTTTAATTTGAAGCATAAGGTGTCGATGTTAAGCAACACTTGATGCTAATGGTGGACATACCCAGTATTAGGATATGTGATTTTGATTTTTTAGGTGTATGGACTTATTCGAGTCTCCGTACCTCTGCATCCAATGTAATGCTGTAACTCTTTGGTGAGTCTGTGGATAAGTTAGTGATAATTCAGTAAATGTGATCAAATGCTGGAAATATTGTGAATCAATTAAAATTTGAGGTATAGTACTAGTGGTGCGTTTTCATTGAATCTGAGTATATTAACTAACAACGTTATTAGTGTTGAACAACTCGTTACCGGTTTTCTTATGCCAGGACACATGAAAAAACAACAAGGTGTAATAGTCTGGAAACATTTTACAGTCTGGAGACATTTTACACTGTAAAAGTGAGTTCTGACAATTTCTGCCAATCAATAGTACAACTTCACTCAACTCTGAAAAGTGTGTGGGGTTTCATAAATGGCAGGCTAACAAGTGATCCAAAAGCACATGAACATACATGCACATACATTCATTGAATTCCCAGTAACTCCTTGTGATAAAATTCTTGAATAACATAAGCTCCAAAAGCAGAGGCAAAAGTACATTATAATGTATTTGTTGCTTCACCTTTTGTCTTTAAATGTGTGTATGTGTTTGTATGCATGCATGTGTGCATGTGTTTCAACACCCCACCAATAGTTAAAGGCATTTATTCTTGATTATTGGGGACTATCATTTCATTACATAATATTATGTAGCCCTCAGAGCTGACTGAAGAGAAGTCCTCTGTCGTTAACAGGTAAGGGGCCTCCTTGGGGAAAATCAATAATTTACTAACTGTTGACTGGTGTACATTATTGTTTTCCCCTTAAGTGTCTCAGTCAGGGGATACAACAGGAGCATTCAGGGCCGCCTTTGATCTGCTGTCGTCAGTATATCGCAAGGGGCGATAAAACAATTAGGAAAACACAGTGTGTCCTACTGTTACAAGAATAAATGCCATTAAGTCTACCATAATACTGCAATTATGACTACTATCTCAATTATGCAACTATATGCACTCTGTATGTGTGTGAATGATCAACAATAATACTGCAATAATGACTACTCTTTAATGAAGTCGTGAAACTGGTCTCAATTTTCAACCTGTGTGTGTGTATGTGTATAATTAAACCCTCACCAACAGCTAAGTAAATTGACAATTCACCGACTCGAACATCGCTTGTTTGTTTACCATGGCCAATTTGAACTTTTTCAGTACCTCCTGCTAACAATATATGTAGCATACATTTGGGAGAATTTTTTTTTTAACTTAATGTTGTGTGTACCGTAGTCATTAGAATCCCCTCACTGAGGCGATTCTAATGAGTGCACACAACATACTATTATTTTACAGACTATTGAAAAGGGATCCTTACATTATCCCCATTCCGCTTACTGGCATGACGTTATGTTTAACCTACCTTGTACCGGACACCCCAAAATGGGTAACTGGCAAACAGTGCAGGCCCAGATCAGACGCCGCAGAATGCGGCGTCTGATCTGGGCCTACACTGTTTGCAAAAAAAATTAGCCTTTTATCCCAATTTATTCTGAAGTAAACACAACCTGAAACCTTCATTTTGAAATGGACTCCTGTTTTATATCCTTAGGACTGCCGGGCATTTTTGAAACCATGACTAAAATGGGGGTAGGGGAGAACATTTCGCCCTGGAACCCGATCTTTTGGTTCATTTAGTCTTGTCTAGCCCGTTTTCAATAGAAGACAAAATGTACTGTTCGGTATGTGAAAACAAACTTTCTGATGACGTCATAGGTCATGGCGCAGGGGTCACGCTATGCTAAAACATGCTCACGGACTTCTTTTTTTTTTTTTTTTTTTTTTTTTTTTGCGTTTTTCTCAACCTAATTTTCCTCTCGTTTTCTATCATTTTATCTTATGTACGTTTCACTCTTTTGTACCTATTCTCGACATGTCTTTGTTTTGGCCGCACTTGTTTCGTACAGACAGCACGCCGTCTCAAAGAACATGGGGCAGAATGGCAATTTCAGAGGCTAATTTTTTCGACTTTTTGCCAGGTTTGGAAGCCTCTGGTCCTGTTCCAGTATCTCTTAGAGGATTGATATGCATGTTGCAAACAGTTGTTGGAATACCCTATTCAAAAACACCCTTATCAAAAGTATGGTTGAATATGGGAAAGAATGAGGGTCGTTCAAAAAGTTTTTGGCAGCAATTACGCAAAAATACGCTATGGTAGTGGAAAGGATATGGTGAAGTTATTTAGAACAGCGGAACTAGCCGTTTTAAACTTGAAATCTTTATTTTTCGACATATTTTGTTGAATTATGAGGAAATCGGGGCAATTTACAGGGATTTTCACTTTTTCACCATATCCTTAGGACTGCCGGGCATTTTTGAAACCATGACTAAAATGGGGGTAGGGGAGAACATTTCGCCCTGGAACCCGATCTTTTGGTTCATTTAGTCTTGTCTAGCCCGTTTTCAATAGAAGACAAAATGTACTGTTCGGTATGTGAAAACAAACTTTCTGATGACGTCATAGGTCATGGCGCAGGGGTCACGCTATGCTAAAACATGCTCACGGACTTCTTTTTTTTTTTTTTTTTTTTTTTTTTTGCGTTTTTCTCAACCTAATTTTCCTCTCGTTTTCTATCATTTTATCTTATGTACGTTTCACTCTTTTGTACCTATTCTCGACATGTCTTTGTTTTGGCCGCACTTGTTTCGTACAGACAGCACGCCGTCTCAAAGAACATGGGGCAGAATGGCAATTTCAGAGGCTAATTTTTTCGACTTTTTGCCAGGTTTGGAAGCCTCTGGTCCTGTTCCAGTATCTCTTAGAGGATTGATATGCATGTTGCAAACAGTTGTTGGAATACCCTATTCAAAAACACCCTTATCAAAAGTATGGTTGAATATGGGAAAGAATGAGGGTCGTTCAAAAAGTTTTTGGCAGCAATTACGCAAAAATACGCTATGGTAGTGGAAAGGATATGGTGAAGTTATTTAGAACAGCGGAACTAGCCGTTTTAAACTTGAAATCTTTATTTTTCGACATATTTTGTTGAATTATGAGGAAATCGGGGCAATTTACAGGGATTTTCACTTTTTCACCATATCCTTAGGACTGCCGGGCATTTTTGAAACCATGACTAAAATGGGGGTAGGGGAGAACATTTCGCCCTGGAACCCGATCTTTTGGTTCATTTAGTCTTGTCTAGCCCGTTTTCAATAGAAGACAAAATATGTACTGTTCGGTATGTGAAAACAAACTTTCTGATGACGTCATAGGTCATGGCGCAGGGGTCACGCTATGCTAAAACATGCTCACGGACTTCTTTTTTTTTTTTTTTTTTTTTTTTTTTGCGTTTTTCTCAACCTAATTTTCCTCTCGTTTTCTATCATTTTATCTTATGTACGTTTCACTCTTTTGTACCTATTCTCGACATGTCTTTGTTTTGGCCGCACTTGTTTCGTACAGACAGCACGCCGTCTCAAAGAACATGGGGCAGAATGGCAATTTCAGAGGCTAATTTTTTCGACTTTTTGCCAGGTTTGGAAGCCTCTGGTCCTGTTCCAGTATCTCTTAGAGGATTGATATGCATGTTGCAAACAGTTGTTGGAATACCCTATTCAAAAACACCCTTATCAAAAGTATGGTTGAATATGGGAAAGAATGAGGGTCGTTCAAAAAGTTTTTGGCAGCAATTACGCAAAAATACGCTATGGTAGTGGAAAGGATATGGTGAAGTTATTTAGAACAGCGGAACTAGCCGTTTTAAACTTGAAATCTTTATTTTTCGACATATTTTGTTGAATTATGAGGAAATCGGGGCAATTTACAGGGATTTTCACTTTTTCACCATATCCTTAGGACTGCCGGGCATTTTTGAAACCATGACTAAAATGGGGGTAGGGGAGAACATTTCGCCCTGGAACCCGATCTTTTGGTTCATTTAGTCTTGTCTAGCCCGTGACAAAATGTACTGTTCGGTATGTGAAAACAAACTTTCTGATGACGTCATAGGTCATGGCGCAGGGGTCACGCTATGCTAAAACATGCTCACGGACTTCTTTTTTTTTTTTTTTTTTTTTTTTTTTGCGTTTTTCTCAACCTAATTTTCCTCTCGTTTTCTATCATTTTATCTTATGTACGTTTCACTCTTTTGTACCTATTCTCGACATGTCTTTGTTTTGGCCGCACTTGTTTCGTACAGACAGCACGCCGTCTCAAAGAACATGGGGCAGAATGGCAATTTCAGAGGCTAATTTTTTCGACTTTTTGCCAGGTTTGGAAGCCTCTGGTCCTGTTCCAGTATCTCTTAGAGGATTGATATGCATGTTGCAAACAGTTGTTGGAATACCCTATTCAAAAACACCCTTATCAAAAGTATGGTTGAATATGGGAAAGAATGAGGGTCGTTCAAAAAGTTTTTGGCAGCAATTACGCAAAAATACGCTATGGTAGTGGAAAGGATATAAAGAGGAAGATTCCATTTAGTACAAAAAGGGTTAGCAGGCCTCGGTAGCTCAGTCGAATGCGCGTCTGACTGGCGATCAGAAGGACGTGGGTTCGATACCTGCCATGGTCGGCAACACTCTTTTGTGGAGATTGATCATGAAATTTTTTCAGTGGTCATTCTCTCCCTTCCACTGATTCAAGAAGGGCAGTTGTCAGTTTCTGGGAAATGTGCACTCTACTGGTTAACCGCTTCGCCTACCCAGGAAAAGTGTGGATAGATCAACTGACCAGCTCAAAAATGACGTAAAAAAGTGTTTACTGGGCCGATAAACTCCAATATAAACAAACAGAAAGGGTTAACTCCCGGTGACACAAACTACCCCATCTCAAACAAAATTTCACAATCCCAAGCATGTTCCAAGCCAATGAAGCAGTACAATAATAATGTAATAATATTGTCTACCGTCGAAATCACACATCTACCTTTTAAACCTATTTCCTGCTAAACATGACAACACCTACCTTTGCAAACAGTGTAGATCCAGATCAGATGGCTTCTGAAGACACATCTATCCTTAACTAAAGGATAAACATGACAATCTTTACTTTTGCAAACAGTGAAGATCCAGATCAGATAGCTTCTGAAGACACACATCTACCCAAACCCTTATCCTGCTGAACATGACAACCCCAACCTTTGCAAACAGTGTAGATCGAGATCAGGTGGCTTCTGAAGACACACATCTACCTTTAGCCCTTATCTACCTTTACCTTTGCAAACAGTGTAGATACAGATCAGATGGCTTCTGAAGACACACATCTACCCTAACCCTTATCCTGCTGAACATGACATCCTCTACCTTTGCAAACAGTGTAGATCCAGATCAGATGGCTCCTGAAGAAGCCATCTGGTCAGGATCTACACTGTTTGTCATGTAGTTTGTGAAATGACCAATAACGTTATATCAAGTAATCTGAATGGTGGATAGTCAGAAATAGGTGTCGCTAAATCAGTTTATTCAGCAGGATAAGGGTTGACTTTAACACTTCAAGCACCAAACATAAACGCATCAAACAACATTTTTCAAATATCTTTTGGATGTTTTTAGGAGAAATAAGGCATGACATTGTATGTGAATTGTCTGCCAAGCATCCATCTTTAAACCATGTTATTATCAAAACCATACATGTAATACAGTGAAATTTCGAAAACTCGAACACAGATAGCTTGTTTATCATGGCTAATTCGAACTCGTGATTTGGTCCCACTTACAATACCTCTAGACATCCATATATTTGGATTTTTAGGGAGGTTTTCCTGATTTGATCTGTAAAAGGTATGTTGTGTGTACTCATTAGAATCGCCTCAGTGAGGCGATTCTAATGAGTATACACAACATACTTTTATTTTAAAGAAGATCGTGGAGATATTCAAGTGATCTCCATTGTGCTTCATGACCTGAAACTATGATTAAACCTAGGTAGTTGGAACTCCCTCTATTTCAAACAAATTTCAATGGTCAGAAAGATATTGGAGTTATCAAAGACTGTATAATGAACAGTGTTATAAAGAAATTTAGGTGTAGTTATGTACCTATGCAATATTATTGAGTTGGAACTCCCTCTATTTCAAACAAATTTCAATGGTCTGATAGATATTCGAGTTATCAAAAGTTAGACTGTATAATGAACAGTGTTAAAAAGAAATTTAGGTGTAGTTATGTACCTATGCAATATTATTGAGTGTGACAAAATTACTGTAATTCTGATTCAAAAAGTTAGCTCAAGCTAAGAAGGATTAAGAATAATTAACCATTCTTGCATAAAATCCTATTTACATAGCTGTTTGAAGCTCTTCTTGAATGGGCTAGAAGCCATGTTTAAACAACAAAACCCATGTTCAAATAATGAAATTCACGTGCTGTTTTAACATGTGTTATAAACTTTTGATATCACAAGGTAGGCCTTGCTTTATTTACGTTATGCTGAATAACATAACTGTCGCCCTCAACAAAGCTTTTAAAATTTTATGATGACGTCATTGTTAACAACATTCTGGACTAGTCGCCATGTTGGTTTTACAGCTGCATTTGAAGAGTTTAAGGGGAATGGGAACACCTGGCACATTTTCCGCCATTTTTCAAAGGGAGCCAACTTTTGGGACTTCCTGTTCGCTTTTCTAAAGCTCAGTCCCACTGGAAAAGGGGTCTACTCTTAAAGGAAAGAATTTGCTCCTCAGGAGCAGATTCTTTCCTTTAAGAGTTGACCCCTATTGACATGGGAGACAAAAATACTTTTGAAGAAGTTGCCTGCCCTGAAGGTGTTCCCATTCCCCTTAAACAGAGCTTTAGGATGTTTTCATTATAATTTGCCTTTGGAATTGGAAGTTTTGCAAGAACAATGATCATCCATGATTATTTCATTGCAATAACATTTGCTTGATCCCTTGGAAGTTATTTGAACGCTCGGCCTAGCAGCTTCATGCTCAAACAGCTTCCTTGGGATCTGGCAAATGTTAATGCATGAACAAGAGCTGTCACTATAAGTGAGCAACGCCCCCGTGGGAGCCATCACAAAAAAAGTGCGGACTTAAAAATGCACAAACCCACAAATGGATAGTGCAAAAACTATATGTCCTCCTACGGTGGCATAAAAACCATGGATGATCCCCACATTCAACTGCTAATCACGACTTTTAATCACAACTTGCAGAAGACAACTTCAAGGTGTTTTTACTTATTTTTTTGAGAAAACAAGGGTTGATATTATATCAGAATTCTCCAGTCTAGGCTTTTTTCATAGCATCTGGGTCCACACTGTTTGCAAGAATGACTTTCAAAGATACCAGCAGACATCAAAGCAGACAATAATTATTGTGATTGGCATCTTATGGGTTAAAGAAGTCTGAGGTGTGTAAAAATGGCGGCATCAGAAAACAAGAAAAAATGAGCAAGCCAATGCAAAAAGGTACTGATAAGTAAGGCTGGCTAATCGGAGCCGAAAAGATAATGGATTATCAGTCCTCCCATTTTGATCGATAATTGATTAGTAATCACTGAAGATTTGGTCATAATTTTACCTGTCTGGCTTTCTGACTGAGCATGGCTCCTACTATATGTTGTACTTTACCATACGCATTTAAACAGACAGGCATGAGCAAACAGTGTAGACCAAGATGAGACGCCTCAGAATGTGGCGTCGCATCAGGGTGTGCACTGTTTCCCACTCATCCAGCTATTTTAGGCACAACTTTGGGTGGTAAATTGTACTTCTCAAATAATCGATTACAAGTAATTCAGTAATGATAATCATTTTTTGTGAAATTTATCGATCGACTAATCGGTTATCCTATTAATCGGGCCAGTCTTACTCATAAGCACAGTTTGTGATAACCTTTGTGGCTTGCAGACATGTTTTGGAACACCTGAGGCAGCTTCTGGCAAGAAGTCTTGTTCAGCCCTATTACCATAGTTGGAGGCACATGTGCATCTAAAGAAAATAATGGTAGAATGTTAAAGGCCTTTATCTCTCGGTTTGACTCAATTTTCCTCATTTTTACTTCATATCCTGAGCTATAAATAACAACTATTCAAGCTACCGTAAAAAATCCTAGAAATTCGAACACCTTGAGGACTTGCTGTAATTCTAAAATTTTGTCGATTTTTTAGCTCACCTGTCACATAGTGACAAGGTGAGCTTTTGTGATCACTTTTCGTCCGTCGTCAGTGCGTGCGTGTGTGCATGCGTGTGTGTGTGTGTGCATAAACTTTTTCTTCAAATGACATCTCCTCCTAAACCACTGATCGGATTTTGACCAAACTTCACAGCAGTGATCCTTAGGTGGTCCCCTTTCAAAACTGTTCAAATGCTTCTGGTCTATTGCACATCTGGGTCACAGGAGCTAAAAATAGATTTTTTAAACGAAAACTTTAAAAATCTTCTTCTCCAAAACCGCAAGGCCCAGGTCTTCGATATTTGGTATGAATCTTCATCTATTTGACCTCTACCAAGATTGTTCAAATTATAGCCCTGGGGGCCAAAATGCTCCCGCCCCGGGGGCCTTTGGTTTTACATAGGCTTATATAGGGAAAATCATTAAAAAATCTTCTTCTCGGAAACCACAAGGCCCAGGTCTTTAAGATTTGATGTGAAGCTTTACCTGGTGGACCTCTACTAAGATTGTTCAAATTATAGCCTTGGGGCCAAAAATGCCCCCGCCCGGGGGGGCCTTTGGTTTTACATAGGCTTATACAGGGAAAATCTTTAAATACCTTCTTCTCTGAAACAGCAAGGCCCAGATCTTTGATATTTGGTGTGAAGCTTCATCTAGTTGACCTCTACCAAGATTGTTCAAATTATAGCCCTGGGGGCCAAAATGCCCCCGCCCCGGGGGCCTATGGTTTTACATAGGCTTATATAGGGAAAATCATTAAAAAATCTTCTTCTCGGAAACCACAAGGCCCAGGTCTTTAATATTTGGTGTGAAGCTTTACCTATTGGACCTCTACTAAGATTGTTCAAATTATAGTCTTGGGGCCAAAAATGCCCCCGCCCCGGGGGCCTTTGCTTTAAGATAGGCTTATACAGGGAAAATCTTTAAAAGTCTTCTTCTCTGAAACCGCAAGGCCCAGATCTTTGATATTTGGTGTGAAGCTTCATCTAGTGGACCTCTACCAAGATTGTTCAAATTATAGCCCTGGGGGCCAAAATGCCCCCGCACCGAGGGCCTATTGTTTTACATAGGCTTATATTGGGAAAATCATTAAAAAATCTTCTTCTCGGAAACCGCAAGGCCCAGGTCTTTAATATTTTGTGTGAAGTTTTACCTGGTGGACCTCTACTAAGATTGTTCAAATTATAGCCTTGGGGCCAAAAATGCCCCCGCCCCGGGGGCCTTTGTTTTTACATAGGCTTATACAGGGAAAATCTTTAAAAATCTTCTTCTCTGAAACCACAAGGCCCAGATCTTTGATATTTGTTGTGAAGCTTCATCTAGTGGATCTCTACCAAGATTGTTCAAATTATAGCCCACGGGGCCAAAATGCCCCTGCCCCGGGGGGCCTTTGGTTTTACACAGAGTTATATAAGGAAAATCATTAAAAAATCTTCTTCTCTGAAACCACAAGGCCCAGGTCTTTAAGATTTGGTGTGAAGCTTTACCTGGTGGACCTCTACTAAGATTGTTCAAATTAAAGCCTTGGGGCCAAAAAATGCCCCCGCCCTGGGGGCCTTTGGTTTTACATAGGCTTATACAGGGAAAATCTTTAAAAATCTTCTTCTCTGAAACCGCAAGCCCAGATCTTTGATATTTGGTGTGAAGCTTCATCTAGTGGACCTCTACCAAGATTGTTCAAATTATAGCTCTGGGGGCCAAAATGCCCCCACCCCGGGGGCCTATGTTTTTACATAGGCTTATATAAGGAAAATCAATAAAAAAATCTTCTTCCTCGAAACCACAGGCCCCGATAGCTCAGTTGGTAGAGTGTCCGCTCCGGGGAACGGGAGGTCTTGGGTTTGATCCCGGGCCGCGACATACCAAAGTCGTTAAAAATGGTACTAGCTGCTCCTCGCTTGGCACTCAGATTTACGGGGAAGAGCTAGGACTGGTCGATCCAGTGTCAGGATAATGTGACTGGATGTGGTATCATGTAATGTGTCATGGACATGATACTTCAGTGAGGCAGCACTATAAACGTGAGCATTGAGCTCCCTGTCGCAACCAGACACCGTCGTGATATGACTGAAAAATTGTTGAAAGCGACGTTAAACCCGAATTTACACTCACACGCACACTCTTCCCCGAAACCACAAGGCCCAGGTCTTAAATATTTGGTGTGAAGCTTTACCTGGTGGACCTTTACTAAGATTGTTCAAATTATAGCTTTGGGCCAGAAATGCCCCCGCCCCGGGGGCCTTTGGTTTTACATAGGCTTATACAGGGAAAATCTTTAAAAATCTTCTCTGAAACCGCAAGGCCCAGATCTTTGATATTTGGTTTGAAGCTTCATCTAGTGGACCTCTTTCAAGATTGTACAAATTATAGCCCTGGGGCCGAAAATGGCCCCACCCTTGGACCCTTTGGTTTTTCATAGGCTTAAATAGGGAAAATCTTCTTCTCTGAAATCACAAGGCCCAGGTCTTTGATATTTGGTATGAAGCTTCACCTAGTGAACCTCTACCAAGAATGTTCAAATTATAGCCCTGGAGCCAAAAATGCCCCCGCCCAGGGGGCCTTTGGTTTTACCCAAGCTTATGTAGGGGAAATCTTTAAAACTTTTCTTTGGTGTGAAGCTTAATCTAATGGACCTCTACCAAGATTGTTCAAATTATAGCCCTGGGGCCAAAAATGTCCCCGCCCCGGGGGCTTTTGGTTTTACATAGGCTTATATAGGGAAAATCTTTAAAGAAACTTCTTCTCAGAAACTGCAAGGCCAAGGTCTTAGATATTTGGTGTGAAGCTTTATCTATTGGACCTCTATCTAGATTGTTCAAATTATAGCCCTAGGACCAAAAATGCCCCCACCCTGGGACCCTTTGGTTTTTCACAGGCTTAATCGCAAAATTGCAGTATGTTTTCTCTGGTTTTCTTTGCTGGATCATTACAGAGTCACTGATGAGGCTTTATTAGCCGAAACTACGTAGTATGACCCATCTTCTTTCTTATGAATGTTTTTATTGCTCTTAAAGGAACTCATTTTTGATTTTTATTAATTAGGGAAAATATTTAAAATACTTCTTCTCTGATACCACAAGGCCCTGCTCTATGCTATTTGATATGAAGCTTCAACTAGTAGACCTCTACCAAGATTGTTAAAATTACAGCCCTGGGGCCAAAAATGCCCCCACCCCTGGGGCCTTTGGTTTTACGTAGGCTTATACATGGAAAATCTTTAAAAATCTTCTTCCCTGAATGCGCAAGGCCCAGATTTTTGGTATTTGGTGTGAAGCTTCATCTAGTGGACCTCTTTCAAGATTGTTCAAATTATAGCCCTGGGGCCAAAAATGCCCCCACTCCTGGACCCTTTGGTTTTTCATAGGCTTATATAGGGAAAACCTTTAAAAATCTTCTTGTCTGAAACCAGAAGGCCCAGGTCTTTGATATTTGGTATGAAGCTTCATATAGTGGACCATTACCAAGTTTGTTCAAATTATAGCCCTTGGAGACACTAATTCTCAGGTGAGCGATTCAGGGCCCTTTGGGCCCTCTTGGTAGCTCACCGTCACGTAGTGACGAGGTGAGCTTTTGGGATCACTTTTTGTCCGTCGTCCGTCGTGCATGCGTCCGTCCGTGCGTCCGTGCGTAAACAATTTCTTTAAACGACATCTCCTCCTAAACCACTGATGGGATTTTGACCAAACTTCACAGGAATGATCCTTAGGTGGTCCCCTTTCAAAGTTGTTCAAATGGTTCCGGTCCGTTGCACATCTAGGTCACAGGAGCCAAAAACAGATTTTTTTCACCAAAAACTTAAAAAATCTTCTTCTCTGAAACCACAAGGCCCAGGTCTTTGATATTTGGTATGAAGCTTCATCTAGTGGACCCCTACCAAGATTGTTCAAATTATAGTGCTGGGGCCAAAAATGCCACCGCCCTGGGGCCCTTTGGTTTTACATAGGCTTATATAGGGAAAATCTTTAAAAATCTTCTTCTCTGAAACCACAAGGCCCAGGTCTTTGATATTTGGTATGAAGCTTCATCTAGTGGACCCCTACCAAGATTGTTCAAATTATAGTGCTGGGGCCAAAAATGCCCCCGCCCCAAAGCCCTTTGGTTTTACATAGGCTTATATAAGGAAAATCTTTAAAAATCTTCTTCTCTGAAACCACAAGGCCCAGGACTTTGATATTTGGTATGAAGCTTCATCTAGTGGACCCCTACCAAGATTGTTCAAATTTTATTGCTGGGACAAAAAATGCCCCCGCCACGGGGCCCTTTGGTTTTACATTGGCTTATATAGGGAAAATCTTTAAAAATCTTCTTCTCTGAAACCACAAGGCCCAGGTCTTTGATATTTGGTATGAAGCTTCATCTAGTGGACCCCTACCAAGATTGTTCAAATTATAGTGCTTGGGCCAAAAATGCCCCCGCCCCGGGGCCCTTTGGTTTTACATAGACTTATATAGGGAAAATCTTTAAAAATCTTCTTCTCTGAAACCACAAGGCCCAGGACATTGATATTTGGTATGAAGCTTCATCTAGTGGACCCCTACCAAGATTGTTCTAATTTTAGTGCTGGGACAAATAATTCCCCCGCCACGGGGCCCTTTGGTTTTACATTGGCTTATATAGGGAAAATCTTTAAAAATCTTCTCTGAAACCACAAGGCCCATGTCTTTGATATTTGGTATGAAGCTTCATCTAGTGGACCCCTACCAAGATTGTTTAAATCATAGTGCTGGGGCCAAAAATGCCCCTTCCCCGGGGCCCTTTGGTTTGACATAGGCTTATATAAGGAAAATCTTTAAAAATCTTCTTCTCTGAAACCACAAGGCCCAGGACTTTGATATTTGGTATGAAGCTTCATCTAGTGGACCCATACCAAGATTGTTCAAATTATAGTACTGGGACAAAAAATGCCCCCGCCACGGGGCCCTTTGGTTTTACATTGGCTTATATAGGGAAAATCTTTAAAAATCTTCTTCTCTGAAACCACAAGGCTCAGGTCTTTGATATTTGGTATGAAGCTTCATCTAGTGGACCCCTACCAAGATTTTTCAAATTATAGTGCTGGGGCAAAAAATGCCCCCGTCCCGGGGCCCTTTGGTTTTACATAGGCTTATATAGGCAAAATCTTTCAAAAATCTTCTTCTCTGAAACCGCTAGGCCCAGGTCTTTGATATTTGATGTGTAGCTTCATCTTATGGACCTTTGCCAAGATTGTTCAAATTATAGCCTTTGTTGATGTTTGGTATGAAGCTTCACCTTTAAGACCTCCCTCAACATTATGCACATTAAAGCCCTGGGGCCAATAATGGCCCTCTCTGGGGCCCACTCGTTACACTATGGATCAGGTGAGCGATCCAGGGCCATCATGGCCCTCTTGTTTTCATGATCCAGCAAGGAGTCCAAAAAGTGCAGACAGAATGGAAAACAGTGTAGACCCTGATCAGACTGCTCCTTCAGGAGCAGTCTGATCTGGGTCTGCACTGTTTGGTTAGACCTATCTGTCCCAATACTTAGGAAAATTACGGTACTAACATCACTAGCTCCAGATAGGGAGGATTAACCCTTAAGCTTTCGAGAAAAACTACATTTTAAAATGTTGTCTGTTTTTGTCGTCTGCTGAATCTTCTTGCAAACTTTTCAAATGCATTTTTGCATACAGGCAAACAGTGTGGACCCAGATCAGACTGCTCCTACAGAAGCAGTCTGGTCTGGGTCCACACTGTTTCCAATAATGACCTTTAAACGCACCATCAGAAGACAATTGTTGAGATTGGGATCTTAAGGGCTAAGCATCACAAAAACACACCTATATAGTTTTAACCCCCTTGAACCCCACTTTTATATAGTACAATTGGGGTTTACAGGGGTAAACCTTAGTTTTCTTATTTCTGCTCCAAAACATAGATTGTGGGTACTCATTAGAACCGCCTCGATGAGGCGGTTCTAATGAGTACCCACAATCTATATTTTGAGCAGAAATAACACTTTTTCATCTTAAATTTTTGTTTTTCCGGCGGTAAAATTTCCATTGTATTTGTATAGGTGTGTTTTCGTAATTGGGTTAATTTTCCTTATTTCTTATTGTGGTAACCTTATTCAAGCACCCACAATGTATGCTCTTATAGAGAAACAAGAAGAAAAAAATTCCCAAAGTATCCTCAATACTCCTCCATATCAGTAGCTTTACATTCTCAGTCATAGCATTCACCCTCAGTTGGTGCCCTGTTCACTCGCCCAGGACTAGCGAAGTCTGTGTGTTCTTGGGCTGCTTCGTCTGTCTGTTCAACTGGCTGAGAACTTTGTTCCCCACCTACTGACATACTCTGATAAAATTCAAATTTTTTATGATGAGCTGCTAGTGTTTCTGTTGTGGTAGTTGTTGTTGCTTTCTTTGTGGGGCAGTTTTCATAATCATGACTAGTTTCTGTTGCAAATAACTCGTCCTCATTAATACTTGGTTCATTTTCACCAAAGTCTGCCATGCATGTACTTTCTGTTAGTGTAGATTCTGAATCATTATCACCTTCTACATCAAAGTCTAATGCTTCGTCTAAGTCACATGATCCACCAATATCCTGCTCATAATTGTCAAATAAAGCAAGCATCCCAGCTTTGACTGGCTGCATTTTACTTGCTATCCCAAGCTGTCTAAGCATGTCTGCATCATAGTTTCCTGCAAGATAATCAACATTGCTATCAACATTTTCAACAGTAGATATAGTTTTCTCATGACTGCCTTCAAGCATGTGACCTTCACCAAAATCATGGCCTTCATCTATCTCACCGCTATGACATTCACCTTCGGACTCTTGTTCTTGACCTTCATGTCCAAACTTTTCATTACTCTCATTTCTTTGAACAGGAACATTTTCATACTCCACTTCCACTGCCACTTTGGCACCCTGAGAAGTAAAGTCTTCACCCATCAGCATGGCTACCTTCTTAGGGTCTGATGCCGGAAACATTTCTGTCTGATTATCACTTTCAACACCTTTATCAAAATCTTCTATAGCTTTCACTTTCTTTGGGTCAGATTTAAATTCAGTCATCCCTTCACCGTTATTAGAGTCCTCAGATTCTTCTCGATTGAGCTGAGCAAGTTTCTTTGGGTCAGAGGCCAAATGTGATGTATCAGTTATCGACACTTTTGATAGTTGCTCCACATTCTGATAAGCATGATCTTCCTGTTTCTTCTTATCATGTAGACGCTGAAGAGCAAAGGCCTCTGGGAAAGGCTGATTTTGAGGCAAGTAATCTATTGGACTAGAGATTTTCTTAAAATGAGCCTGGCCTTGCCCTTGACCTTGAGGAGCAGACAAAGGTGAAGGAAAAACTGGAGTTTCAACTTTGACCTCTGGGGTATAACCCCCATTACTGGCATAAGAGATGTACCCTTCACTGTTTTCTCTCTTTAAAGTCTGTTCCTTAGTGCCACATACATCAGATTTTCCTGCAGGAAAAATATAACAGAAAAGAAATAAGTAAACTTATTGTATTGTGTAACTGCAGCAAAATAATCCCGAGCCGAGTAAAAGTTGTTAAAAGCTAATTAAGTTAATACTTAACATTAACATGTCAAAACTTCCACTGTTCAGAACAGCATAAAACATCCTTGGTTTATGAAGCGAGTAATTTAATCACTACACCACAGAAGCTTCTATCAACTCAGTTAGAAAATGAGGATGTGATGATATGAAAGTATGTTAAATAGAGGATCTTACATGAGTGTTCATGTATTATTGAATTTATTAAACGAGTTGAGGAAAAGGGATAAAATGTGAGGCTTTGCCTAGCATTTTATCCCTTTTCCTCAATGAGTTTAATAAATTTAATAAATGTATTATTGAATTTATTAAACAAGTTGAGGAAAAGGGATAAAATGAGAGGCTTTGCCGAGCATTTTATCCTTTTTCCTCAACGAGTTTAATAAATTCAATAATACATGAGCACGAATTATCATATGACATTTAAAACACATTTTATTCACGATTGTTTACAAAAATATCAATATTCCGCCATTAGTAAATGCAACGTCATTAAGGACGTCCTACATATAACGTTACGGGACGTATCTAGCTAATTTGCATATTTAATCCACTAGTGGATTATCGAAAATATTACATGGCATTATTACACTCTCATACAAGATGTCATATGATAAATCCTGTTTTTGTTTGTTTGATTTGCGGTTTAACGTCCCCGTCAACACTGTATAGGTCATTTTGGAGACATCACTTCCAATTTTGTGGGTCTTTTTTCCCCCACACTGAGATGAAATGACATCTCAAGCCCTGTCACCCAATGGAACCAGTAGGGTTTATAAGCATGGACAGTCTGAGCCTCACTGCTTTGCCTGGGCAGGCTCAGATCCTCTAAGCAGTTTGCCAGTACTCGTGTGCGGTCAGTTTCAGCTCTGCAGTGAAGCACCATGCAGCCCATCTATTTCTCCAAGCCCCGATGGGGTCCACATGAAATCTTGTATTACAAAATTAAAGGATCTTACAAAAGTGGTGATTTCATGTGAAATTTACAAAACAAACCTTCAGTTTCATGCTGTGAAAAGAAAGAGGCTATTCTAATGAGTAAACACAACATACCTCAGAAAATTGAAAAGATTTTTTATGCCTCCTGAGCTGGCTGGTACGATGATTACCATAATGATCCTAAGTATAGGGACAGATAGGCATAAGCAAACAGTGCAGACCCAGATCAGACTGCTCCTGAAGGAGCAGTCTGATCAGGCTCTACACTGTTTGCCATTCTGCCTGCACCTTTTGGACTCATTGCTGGATTGTGAAACAAGTAGGAGAATTACAGCAAGTCCACTATGACATTGTGTCCCAATTTTTAAGTTTTGTTAAGGTAATTCTCAGTGGCTCAAACCAGTCTGGAACATTTCCACAGTTCCAAAGATTTTCGAACCACTGAAGGTCCACTGTATGTTGTGTGTGCGGCAAAAATGTACTCATAGAATTGACCAAATGAGGCGATTATAATGAATTCACATAACATATCTTTATTTAAACCCCTCAACGTATTGAATAGCCTCAATAAATTAGGGTTGACATAACATATATAATCCCCTAAAAAAAAAGCAGACAATTCACATGAGATGTCAGACCTTATTTCACTGAAATTGATGAAAAAATAGCAACATATATGCTTGTTGTGTACTCATTAGAATCACCCTGGTGAGGTGACTGTAATGAGTACACGCAACATCTTTGTTTAATCCCCTTGACATAAAATTACGTTGAAAAGTTAAGGCAGACAAATCACATGAAAATGATGAAACAAGAATTCCACCAAAGGCTATGTCGCACCTGTGGAGGTGCAAAGTCACCGAACCATGAAATCTAGGTCAAGGTCACACATATGGAGGCCTGCATAACAGTTGTCACTCCTAGGTGCAAGTTTTCACCAAGTATCATTAATGAAGCTCCTATAGTTTTCGAGAAATAAGTCTTACAGTAGGGTGAAAGTTAGGGTGGTCGCAAGAATTCACAAAGTCAGTGAACCATGAAATGTAGGTCTAGGTCAGATATGGATGCTTGCATTAAAGCTGCTATTCCTAGATGCTAGCTTGTACCAAGTATCATTAAAGAAGCTCTTATAGCTCTTGAGAAATGGGCACTTACATAAAAGTTAGGGTCGTCGCAATAATTCACAAAATCAGTGAACCATGAAAAGTAGATCAAGGTGAGCTATGGATGCTTGCATCAAAGTTGCTATTTCTAGATGCAAGCTTGTATCAAAATCATTAATGGAGCTGTTATAGTTCTCGAGAAATGGATTCTTACATTAGGGTGAAAGTTAGGGTGGTCGCAATAATTCACAGTCGGTGATTTGGTTTGATTTTCGGTTTAATGTCCCGGTCAGCTCTGTATAGGTCATTTTGGAGACGTTGCTTCCAATTTTGTGCAACTTTTACCTGACACTTTGATGAAATGACATCTCAAGCCCTGTGGCCCAATGAAACCAATAGGGTTTATAAGCATGGACGGTCTGACTCGCACAGCTTTGCCTGGGCAGGCTTAGATCCTCTAAGCAGTTTACCAGTACTCATGTGCGGTCTGTTTCAGCTCTGCGTGGAAGCATTGTGCAGCCCATCTATTTCTTCAAGCCCTGATGGGTGGGAGCATGCACAATGTTGACGAACCATGAAATGTAGGTCAAGGTCAGTTATGGATGCTCACTTTGAAGTTGCTATTCACAGATGCAAACTTGTACCATGTATCATTAATGAAGGTCTTATAGTTCTCGAGAAATGCACTCTTACATTAGGGTGAAGGTTAGGGTGGTCGCAATAATTCACAAAGTCACTGAACCATGAAATGTAGGTCAAGGTGAGATATGGATGCTTGCATTGAAATTGCTATTCCTAGATGCAAGCTTGTATTAAAAATCATTAATGGAACTCTTATAGTGCTCGAGAAATGGACTCTTACGTTAGGGTGGAAGTTTGGGTGGTCGCAATAATTCAAAAGTCAGTGAACCATGAAATGTAGGTCAAGGTCAGATATGGGTGCTTGCTTTAAAATTGCTATTCACAGATGCAAGCTTGTACCAAGCATCATTAATGGACATGTTATAGTTCTAAAGAAATGGACTCTTACATTAGGGTGACAGTGGTCCCAATAATTCACAAAATCAGTGAACCATGAAATATAGATCAAGGTCAGATACAGATTTTTGCTATTCTAAGATGCAAGCTTGTATCAAGTATCATTAATGAAGGTCATATCGTTTTTAGAAATGGACTCTTACATTAGGGTGAAAGTTAGGGTGGTCGCAAATGTTGACAGCTTGATGAACGGCCGGCCGGCCAGAAAACCAGACTTCTATATCGCGACCAAAAAAAAAAACATTGTAGATCCAGATGAGACAGTTCATAGTAAGCCATCTCATCAGGATCAACACTGTTTGCCATCCTGTTTATGACTTTGACTGAAGTGCTGATTTACAACAAGAACTCCGCCAAAGTATGTCTTCCGTGTATGGAATTGAACACTTGGTTCAAGATTAGGGTTGCCACAAAGTTTGTGGATTGACAAACTAACAGAAAACTGGACTACCATATAATGCCATACTTAACCCATATCTTGCTGAATATTCATTTAAGCCACACCCATTTCTGTCTATCAACCAATCAAATTACTTGATGTAATTTATTGCTACAAATTCATAAACTGAATGCCAAACAGTGTAGATCCTGATCAGGTGGCTTCTTTAGAAGCCACCTGATCTGGATCTACATTGTTTGCAAATATAGGGGTTGTCGTGAACAGCAAGATAAGGGTTAAAGCATGTGCGGCAATAATGGACATTTCCCAATTCAAATACTTTACAATCGAAATACAAAAGCAGGACACCAAGCAAGGAAGAAATTTCCACCATACCATCCTGTTCTATTTCTTGTAAAGTGACATCCTTTCCAATTCTCTCCAGCTCTTGAAATACCTGAAAAAAAGTCATATATGAGCGTGCGCATGATAAAATCTACAAGAAATCTTGAGTGACCAGTGAAGACTCAGATCACATTCGTGCAGTCTGATCAGAGTCTTCGCTGATTGCATGTACCTACATTTTCTCACAACAAAAACATTGAAAAAGAACTTAACAATGCATGAGTTAAAGTTGATAGTTTAGGTGGGACCTCTTTTATATTAACAATGGCCAAAGATTGGGAGAATTTGAAGGAAAACAAATATAATTATTAATGATATCTAGTTGCCGTTAAATTGAAATACACCTGTGGACATAAAAGTGTTCAAACACCGATGAAGTACCTTTCAATGAATCTTTTTGCATCAAGTTAGTTTGACAAGCAAATGTCATTCATCAAAGTAGTCTAAAACTGGATCAAGCAATATACATCGATTGGTCTTATTGTAGCATGCACTTTTTTTTAGATCTGATTGACATTCGAGATGTATTCTGATTGGACAGTGAAGTGTCTACAATGAAATATACAACACTTTGTGTTTTGAATTTATTCCTGTCTTGCAGTTGACTGACAGGCTGTAAGGAAATATTGGATGAAACATCAGATCAAAATGGAATGAAGCTCATGAAAGTTTTAACGGATTTGGGTCGACAGGTGTAGAATAGCATCGAATAATCAAGTAATAAATCCCAGTTTGGAGGACAAATCACTTGTTCTATGCATTTATGATTTAATCTACTTCACAACTAACCTCCAAACTATGATTTATTATTCTCGAGATCACTGCTAGCACTGATCAGGGCCCAGTTGTTCAAAGCATCGTTAGCTTAACGAGCTCTTTAGTGGTCATTTTGTTAACTGTTCTAACGAGTACACAATCTAAAATTTTGTTAATTTTGCTGACAAAAATGTGAGCAGCTTTTGCATTTGCAAAAGCTGCTCAACCTTTTTTCAGCAAAAATATTAGTATTTTCATCATATTGGATGATCAAAGTTTTAACGATACGTTAGCTAACGACATTGTTAGTTTTGAACAACTGGCCCCAGTTTCTTAATTTAACCATTACCACTCTCTGGGCTAATTCAGCAGATGACAAAATGTTGATACTTTTGTTATTTTTCCCGGAAAACAGCACTTGGCATCTCAATTGGACCCAAAAAAACAGGAACATAGGAGACAATTTGCATGAAATGTCAAATCCTGTTTTCTGGGAAAAATAAGGAAAGTAATTTATGTTGTCTGCTGAAAAAATACCCAGCATGCAGAGCATCAAACTGACACAAAAATGACACATAACATTCCCTTATTCATGGTTTTTGTTTGATTTGAGGTTTATCATCCCCGTCAACATTGTATAGATCATTTTGGAGATGTTGCTTTCAATTTTGTGAGACTTTTACCTGACGTTGAGATGAAATGACATCTCAAGCCCCGTCGCCCAATGAAACCAATAGGGTTTATAACCAAGGACGTCCAACTCACACCCCTTTGCCCGGCCAGGCTTAGATCCTCTAAGCGGTTTACCAGTACTCGTGTGTGGTCGGTTTCAGCTCTGTGTGGAAGCATCCCATCTATTTCTTCAAGCCCCGATGGGCGGGGCTGCTCCTATTCATGGTACTCAAATGTATACACTTTTCGAATGAGCTGACTCATTTTTACATGCTGTGGAACATTTTTCAGCATTTAGTACTTACATCTACCATAGTAGGTCTATTTTTCTTCAGTCTGGCTGTACAGGTTTTGGCGAGCTCAAACAATGGCAGGAACATAGACTGGAGACAGGGGGCTTTCACTTGAGTGTCCTGGAATACATCTCCACTCATGTTAGGATCCTCATCCAGCTGACTCTCAATATGATCCACCTATAAGAGCATCATTTATCATATATTTTATACTCTGCAGTGAAATCAATGCATATCTGGAACAATTAAAAATGATATTTTCACACTGTGAATATACAGGAGTGTGAAAATATATGATATTTTCACAATGTGAAAAATAACATGACCTTGTTATTTTCACAGTAGCTGCCGGGACTACTTTTTCTCGCCAAAATCCATATGTTATTGATAAAATAATTATGTAAATACCTTGAAAAGCACTCTTTGAACTGTAAAAATGGCAATCTGTTTATGTTGTGAAACTGACATTTGTGACGTCATAGCCAGGTCAAAATTGTGACGTACAATACGATCGATCAATTATCGTAAATATCCATTTAAAATCTATAAATAAAAAAGAAAATCTACTTTTTTTCGGCATCCACCTCAAAAAAGTAAATATCCTCTAAATATTTGCTATAAGATACATTAAAATTAGATGATGCTGTATTTAGATTGTCATTTGCGGAGATAAAGGCCAGTTTTATGGTCAGAAACTTTGTTCCTGCACACCAGATAAGGTAATCCATAGTTTAAGCTTGGGATAGAATATAAGAATCTTATATGGTTGTGAGGGGTGGATGGAAAAATCTGTCCCGAGGGTCACTGTCCGGCATCACGAGGCATGCCGAGTGATGCCGGACAGTGATCCCGAAAGACGGATTTTTCTTTCCACCCCTCACACCCATATTGGATTCTTTTTCTTGCATACCTTCTACTTCCTAGCGTGGATTTTTAATGCTGCAGTCACTTCGGTTACCAACGTCCGCCATATTGTGTTGACACTGCAGGAATGTTTATTCACGTCAAGTAACATGCTGTGATGTCAACCTTAACGACGATGCAAATGAGGTCATAATCAACCAGTGCATTTATCAAACACGCGATTATATTCGATTTTGGGTCGGAACACTAGGGTCAGAACATAAATTTCTATCCCAGAGTAAAATCACGGATTTCCTTGTCTGGTGTGCAAGAAATTCTGTTCTAACCCTGTTGTTCTTACCCAAAATAGAATATTCCCGCGTCTTTGATAAATGCACTGGTTGAATACGACTTCGTAAGCTCTGACGTTAAGGTTGACGTCACAGCACGTAACATGACATCACTAAACATTCCTGTAGTGCCATCACAATATGGCGGACAAGGTAACTGAAGTGATTGCAGCATAAAAAATCCACGCTAGGAAATGGAAGGTATGCAAGAAAAAGAATCCAATATGGGTGTGAGGGGTGGATAGAAAAATCCGTCTCTCTGGATCACTGTTCGGCATCACTCGGCAAGCCTCGTGATGCCGGACAGTGACCCTCGGGACGGATTTTTCCATCCACCCCTTGCACCCATATAAGATTATATTCTATACCAAGCTAAAACTATGGATTACCTTATCTGGTGGTCGCAATAATTCATGAAGTCAGAGAACCATGAAATGTAGGTCAAGGTCAGATATGGATGCTTGCATTAAAGCTGCTATTCCTAGATGCTAGCTTGTACCAAGTATCATTAATGAAGCTCTTATAGCTCTTGAGAAGTGACTGCAGCATTACAAATCCAATCTAAGAAATGGAAGGTATGCAAGAAAAAGAATCCTATATGGGTGTGAGGGGTGATTCCAAAAATCCGTCCCTCAGGATCATGTCTGGCATCACTCGGCAAGCCTCGGGATGCCAGATATAGTAACCTCAGGACGGATTTTTCCAACCACCCCTCACACCCATATAAGTTTCTTATATTATACCTGGCACATCAGCAGAGCCATAAACCCTCATTTGTGACTGTAAAACCAATGACTTGCCTCCCCAAATGACAATTATCAGTGCAGTTAGTTTTACAAATGAAAAATTGTAGATTTTTGCAAAAAAAGTAAGAGATGTCAGCTGCACAATCCAAATGTCAGCCAATGAAAAGCAATCATAACGATAATATACGCGTGTGACATAGTGCATTTTTTCACATCTCCATCATTGCTACTTTTCTGATGAAAATCTGTGATAATTTTGTTATTTTTACTTCAAACATAGGTTGTGGGTGCTCGTTAGAACCGCCTCATTGAGGCAGTTCTAACGAGTACCCACAACCTATGTCTTGGAGCAGAAATAAGAAAAATAATGTATATCCCCTTAAACCCCTATTTTCCCTATATAAAGTGGGGTTTAGGGGGTGTTCATTTCACGGACATGTTCATGTGATGGATGACGTTGGGTTTCTGACAGTATACCGGACAATATACCATCACAAATGTTGGCATTATCCAATAGATGTCATGTTAAATTCACAAGTACATTAAATCTCTCTTATTGACCATACTATTAAGCAAGCAACATATTTTAAGCTAGCCAGCAATCAGCCCTAAAAGAAAGCAAAAGTATCAATACTTAAGATACCGAGAAAAACTGCATCTGAAAATTTTCTCTGTTTATGTTGTCTGCTGCATCTTCTTGCAAACTTTTCAATACAGCAGACTTTTTTGGGTTTTTATGCTAGGCTTCCGTAAACTCAACACCAATAAATTACGACATGGACTCCTGCTTTTTCACAACCTCGTTATAACATGGTTCATTATAACACGGTTATGGATATAATATGGTTTATGGATGGATTCCAAAAATGTATAGATTGTATAAATGGTCATTTTCTATATAATATATACATTTTTGTTTAGAAATAGATTAGCTGTAGCTGTGATTTGTTGAGTAATAAATCACAGTTTGAAGTCAATTGCGTAGCGTGCGTGATTTGTCTTCTTGCAACTGACCGACAAACTGTGATTTAATACTCAACAAATCACAGGCCAGAGCTGATCTATTTCAATTCTAACAGGCTAAAAATCGGCAATAATGCTGTTGTTTCCTTCAAAATCTCACAACTTTTCGCCATTGTTAGAAGAAATCCCGCTAAAATTATCAACTGAAACACATGCATTTATATCCTTTTCTTACGTTTTCGATGCGAGAAAATGACGTTACACTGTCTAACGTCAAAGAAATCGACTAGAAATGGACTAGTGACGTCATAAATTAGCAGTTTTTAATGACATGACTCGTCACACTCTTCTGAGCTGTGATTTGTTGCCGAATAAAACACAGGTTTTTTCCATTGCCTATATAGGTGCGCTGTATTAGAATTGGATATAACACAGTTGTTTCACTAGTAATGGTTTCTGCTTTGGACCCCATTAATAGCGATATAAAGAGGTTGTGGTGTATATATAATGAGGAGGATGATATTCAGTTCAGACTGGTTTAAGAAACAAACTTACCAATTTCTTTTCAGACGACCCTTCTCTTTTCTCATCATAAGCTTCCTGTCCAGTAAGGCATTCAAATATCACCTATGTTAGGAGAAATAGATTCATGATTCGTAATTATTTATGGAGAATAAGTTTGGTTAAGATTGGAGTTTAACCCTTTTTGTACCAAATGGAATCTTCCACCTTATATATAGCAGGAGTCCAATTCAAAATTTAGGGATGTCAGGTTTTGTTTTCATCAAAATTTATTTGGAAAATGACTGAATTTTTAGTAAACAGTGGAGGCCCTGATCAGACGCCGCGTTCTGCGGCGTCTGATCTGGGCCTGTACTGTTTGCTAGGGTACCCATTTTGGGGTTTCTGGTACAAAATGGGTTAACAGCACAGTCAACACTATAAATGTCATGTCATGCCAGTTGGGTTACATAAATACATTTTTCCTGGGCAGGGATCTATATAAACAGTAAATCAGTACAATGCACATCCTTTCACAAGAAACTGACTACTGCCCCTTCTTAAATCAGTAAAAGGGAGAGAAAGACCATAGAAAAGGTTTCCTGATCAATCGCCAAGAAAAAAATGTAGCAAGACCAGGTGAGAGTAACACCCCCCCCCCCCACCCCACTTCCTGATCATCGTTTGGGACTTGCATGTGATTGAATGTGTTTGAGCAACCGAGGCGGACAAAGTAGTACGGATCACCGGGGTCCACTTGTTTAAAGCGTTGTTAGCTTAACGAGCTCATTAGTGCTCAGGAGCCAGTTGTTCAAAACTAATGATGTCGTTACTTAACGTATCGTTAAAACTTTGATCATTAAATATGGCAAATATGCTGAAATTTGTGCTGAAAAAATGTGATCAGCTTTTGCAGATGCAAAAGCTGCTCACATTTTTTCAGTAAAAATACCAAAATTTTCGATATTGTACTTGCTAGAAGAGTTAACAATATGACTACTAACGAGCTCGTTAAGCTAACGATGCTTTGAACAACTGGCCCCAAATTGTCAACTGTTCTAGTAAGTACAATATCTAATACTCTGCTGTACCACAGTGGTGAGAGACCTAATGATTAAGAGTAATCGCTGTTACCCCTAGGCCACTGAAGCCTACTTCATTACCCTTAATCTTTCAGTTTACTTGCACTTTGCCAACATTTTAACATCGATATTCATGTAGTTGCGAGTTGGAACATCCGATAAACCCTTGTGGTTTCTTTGGGCTGTAGGGCATAGGATGTCATTTCATCTCAATGTCAGGCAAAAGTCCGACAAATTCAGAAGCAACGTTTCCAAAATGACATACATAGTGTTGATGGGGATGTAAAACCTCAACACAAACAAATAAAAACATGTACATGTAATCTGTATATCTTTGCGTGTTCAGTATCTTATATGGGGAGCCTTCAGAGGAGGCAACATCCCACCCCCCCCCCCCCCCCCCCACACAAAAGTATTTTTGTCTCCCATAACAGGGGTCAACTCTTAAAGGAAAGAATTTGCTCCTTACCAGCAAGTTCTTTCCTTTAAAAGTAGCCCATTTTTTCATTGGACAGAGTTTACAGAAAAGCAAACAAAGTCCCAAAAAGTCGTTTCCTTTTGAAATATGGTACAAAAATTTGCCAGGTGTATCCATTCCCCTTAAACTTTTCACCCCTGAATTTCTAAGTCCATGGCCTTGACCTCAAGGTCACTGAGGGGGTCGGGGCTGGTACTGTGCAAAACTTTAGACCAATATGTAACATCAGTCCAAGTGGTAACAAAATCCATTAAGTGGTTTTAGAGATAGAGCAATAGAAAACTTTAACCAAAACTTTAACACAAAATAAATTTCCAAGTCCATTACCTTGACCTCAAGGTCCCTGATGGGGTCGGGGCTGGTACTATGTGAAACTTTAGACCAGTATGTTACATCAGTCAAAGAAGTAACTAAATCCAACAAGTGGTTTTAGAGATACAGAGCAACAGAAAACTTTAACCAAAAACTTCAACAAAAATTTCTAAGTCCATGGCCTTGACCTCAAGGTCACTAATGGGGTCGGGGTTGGTAGTGTGCAAAACTTTACACCAATATGTAACATCAATTCAAGAAATAACTAAATCCATCAAGTGGTTTTAGAGATATAGAGCAATAGAAAACTTTAACCAAAAGTCTGTGTTCTCGACCTCAAGTCACTGAGGGGGTGAGGCTGGTACTGTGCAAAACTTGAGACCAATATGTACTATCAGTCCATGAAGTAACTAAATCCATCGAGTGGTTTTAGAGATACAGAGCAATAGAAAACTTTAACCAAAAACTTTAACTTTGAGTGACGTACACAGATACATATACAGTCATGCCGACGCCAGTGTGACTGCTATAGCTCTTCTGTACTTTCGTACATGCAAGCTAAAAACAACTGGTAAACAGCTTACCACTCCAAAAGCATATTAAGAGTTACCATAAAAACATTTGATAAACAACTTACCACTCCCAAAGCATAAATTTTACCATAAAAACAACTGGTAAACAGATTACAACTCCAAAAGCACAAGTGTCTCCATAAAAACAACTGATAAACACTTACCACTCCAAAAGCATGAGTTTCTGCACAAAAATAACTGGTAAACAGCTTACCCAAAAGCATGAGTCTCTCCATAAAAACAACTGATAAACACTTACCACTCCAAAAGCATGAGTTTCTCAATAAAAACAACTGTTTAACAGCTTACCCAACTGCATGAGTCTCTCAATACAAGAGGGCCCAATGGCCCTATATCGCTCACCTGTGTACGAGAAAATCATTAGTGTAGGAGACCACTTGACATTGCTACATACTATATATCTAAGCTCAGGCAAAGCGGTGTCCATGCTTACAAACCCTACTGGTTTCATTGGGCGACAGGGCTTGAGATGTAATTTCATCTCAATGTCTGGTAAAAGTCCCACAAAATTGGAAGAGACATCTCCAAAATGACCTATACAGTGTTGTCGGGGATGTAAAACCTCAAATCAAACAAAATCTGTGCCTTATGGTTTTGGAGAAAAAGATTTTTTTAAGTTTTTTCCAGTATAAGTCTATAGAAGCTAATGAGTCAAAGGGCACGGTTGGCAGGTGTATGTAGGCGACCATTTTGTGTTGCTATATACTAAATATCTAAGGTCTGTACTTCATGGTTTCAAAGAAGATGTTTGAAGCTTTTCCATTATAAGTTTGTTGGAGTTAAGGGGCCACAGGATTTGGACCCCAGGGGCATGATTGGCAGGATTCATGTAGGCGACCACTCGACATTGCTACATGCTAAATACCTAAGCTCTGGGACTTATGGTTTCAGAGAAGATTTTTTAAGATTTTTTTCCCCATTTTAAGTTGTTTTTTTTTCTTTCTTTTTTTTTTTCATTATAAGGGCCCTGTGGTTTCAGAGAAGATTTTTGAAGTTTCTCCAATTGTAAGTCTATGGAAGCTAAAGAACCCTGGGGAGGGGCCAATTTGGATCCCAGGGGCAGAACTGGCAGGATTTATGTAGGTGGCCACTTGACATTGCTACATACTAAACTCTAAGCTCTGGGCCTTATGGTTTCATAGAAGAAGATTTTTTAAGTTTTTTTTCAATTATAAGTCTATTGGAGGTGATGAGCTCGGGCGTGGCCAATTTTGACCCCAGGGGCAGGGTTAACAGGATTTATGTAGTTGGCTATTTTATGTTGCTAGATACTAAATATCTAAGTTCTGTGCTTCACAGTTTCTAAGAAGAAGATTTTTGAAGCTTTTTCCATTATGAGTCTATGGGAGCTAAGGGGCCCCGGGGCATGGCCCATTTGGACCCCAGGGGCATGATTAGCAGGAAATATGTAGGTGACCACTTGCCCTTGCTACATGCTAAATATCTAAGCTCTGGGCCCGGGGGGGGGGGGGGGGGGGGGGGGAGCGTTTGGACCCCAGGGGCATGATTGGCAGGAATTATGTAGGTGACCACTTGCCATTGCTACATGCTAAATATCTAAGCTCTGGGCCCTGTGATTTCCAAGGAGAAGATTTTTGAAGCTTTTGTTCCATTATGAGTCTATGGGAGTGAAGGGGCCCCGGGGCGTCGCCCATTTGGAACCCAGGGGCATGATTGGCAGGAATTATGTAGGTGACCACTGGCCGTTGTTACATGCTAAATATCTAAGCTCTGGGCCCAGTGGTTTCAGAGAAGAAGATTTTCGAAGCTTTTTTCCATTATGCGTCTTTGGGAGCTAAGGGGCCCCGGGGCGTGGCCAATTTGGACCCCAGGGGCATGATTGGCAGGAATAATGTAGGTGACCACTTGCTGTTGCTATATGCCAAATATCTCAGCTCTGGGCCCCGTGGTTTCAGAGAAGAAGATTTTTGAAGCTTTTTTTTTCCATTATGAGTTTATGTGAGCTATGGGGCCCGGGGCATGGCCCATTTGCACCCTAGGGGCATGATTGGCAGGATTTATGTAGGTGACCACTTGCCGTTGCTACATGCCAAATACCTCAGCTGTGGGCCCTGTGGTTTCAGAGAAGAAGATTTTTGAAGCTTTTTTCCATTATGAGTCTATAGGAGCTAAAGGGCCCCGGGGCGTGGCCAGTTTGGACCCCAGGGGCATGATTGGCAGGAATTATGTAGGTGACCACTTGCCGTTGCTACCTGCTAAATATCTAAGCTCTGGGCCCTGTGGTTTCCGAGGAGAAGATTTTTGAAGCTTTTTGTTCCATTATGAGTCTATGGGAGCGAAGGGGCCCCGGGGCGTCACCCATTTGGAACCCAGGGGCATGATTGGCAGGAATTATGTAGGTGACCACTGGCCGTTGCTACATGCTAAATATCTAAGCTCTGGGCCCTGTGGTTTCAGAGAAGAAGATTTTTGAAGCTTTTTTTTCATTATGAGTCTCTGGGAGCGAAGGGGCCCCGGGGTGTGGCCAATTTGGACCCCAGGGGCATGATTGGCAGGAATTATGTAGGTGACCACTTTCCGTTGCTACATGCCAAATATCTCAGCTCTGGGCCCTGTGGTTTCAGAGAAGAAGATTTTTGAAGCTTTTTTTCCATTATGAGTCTATAGGAGCTAAAGGGCCCGGGGCATGGCCCGTTTGGACCCCAGGGGCATAATTGGCAGGAATTATGTAGGTGACCACTTGCCATTGCTACATGCTAAATATCTAAGCTCTGGGCCCTGTGGTTTCAGAGAAAAGATTTTTGAAGCTTTTTGTTCCATTATGAGTCTATGGGAGCGAAGGGGCCCCGGGGCGTGGCCAATTTGGACCCCAGGGGCATGAATGGCAGGAATTATGTAGGTGACCACTGGCCGTTAATACATGCTTAATATCTAAGCTCTGGGCCCTGTGGTTTCAGAGAAGAAGATATTTTAATTTTTTTCCATTGTAAGTCTATGGGAGCTATATGTTGCCATGGCAACCAGAATTCCAATCTGATCAGCCCAAAAACCTTATGCAGCCTTTCCCTCTACCTGATGATGCTTCTCGTGAAATTTGATCAAGATTGACCATGGGGTATTAGAGATATACTAATTTGAAATTGTTTACGGACGCACGAACGCACGGACGGACGGATGCACGGACGCACGACGGACAAAAAGTGATCACAAAAGCTCACCTTGTCACTACGTGACAGGTGAGCTAACAAGAGGGCCCAATGGCCCTATATCGCTCACCTGTGTACCAGAAAAAAGTGTAGGAGACCACTAGACATTACTACATACTAAATATCTGAGCTCTGATCCTTATGGCTTTGGAGAAAAAGATTTTTGATTTTTTTTTCCAGTATAAGTCCATAGGTCAATTTTGACCCAAAAGGCATGGTTGGCAGGATTTATGTAGGCGACCATTTTATGTTGCTATATACTAAATGTCTAAGGTCCGTACTTCATGGTTTCAGAGAAGAAGATTTTTGAAGCTTTTTTTTTTCCATTATAAGTTTATTGGACTTAAGAAGCCACAGGATTTGGCCAATTTGAACCCCAGGGGCAAGACTCAGGCAGGATTCATGTAGGCAACCACTCCACATTGCTACATGCTAAATACCAAAGCTCTGGGCCTTATGGTTTCAGAGAAGAATATTTTTTAAGTTTTTTTTTTCCATTTTAAGTTTTTTTTCTATTTTAAGTCCATCCATGGTAGCTAATGGGCCATGGGCGTGGCCAATTCTGGCCAAGGGGTATGATTGGCAGGATTTATGTAGGTGACCACTTGCCATTGCTACATGGTAAATATCTAAGCTCTAGGCCCTGTGGTTTCAGAGAAGAAGATTTTTGAAGGTTTTTTTCCATTATGAGTCTATGGGAGCTAAGGGGTCGCAGGGCGTGGCCCATTTGGACCCCAAGGGCATGATTGGCAGGATTTATGTAGGAGACCACTTGCCGTTGCTATATGCTAAATATCTAAGCTCTGGGCCCTGTGGTTTCAGAGAAGAAGATTTTTGGAGCTTCTTTCCATTAGGAGTCTATGGGAGCTAAGGGGCCCCGGGGCATGGACCATTTGGACCCCAAGGGCATTACTGGCCGGATTTATGTAGGTGACCATTTGCCGTTGCTACATGCTAAATATCTAAGCTATGGGCCCTGTGGTTTCAGAGGAAGAATTTTGAAGCTTTTTTTCCATTATGAGTCTATGGGGGCTAAGGGGCCCCGGGGCGTGGCCATTTGGACCCCAGGGGCATGATTGGCAGGATTTATGTAGGTGACCACTTGCCGTTGCTACATGCTAAATATCTAAGCTCTGGGCCCTGTGGTTTCAGAGAAGATTTTTGAAGCTTTTTTTTCCATTATGAGTCTATGGGAGCAAAGGGGCCCCGGGGCGTGACCCATTTGGAACCCAGGGGCATGATTGGCAGGATTTATGTAGGTGACCACATGCCATTGCTACATGCTAAATATCTAAGCTCTGTGCCCTGTGGTTTCAGAGAAGAAGACTTTTGAAGGTTTTTTTTTCCATTATGAGTCTATGGGAGCTAAGGGGCCCTGGGGCGTGGCCCATTTGGACCCCAGGGGCATGATTGGCAGGATTTATGTAGGTTACCACTTGCTATTGCTACATGCTAAATACCTGAGCTCTTGGCTCTGTGGTTTCAGAGAAGAAGCTTTTTTCTATTATGAGTCTATAGGAGCTAAGGGGCCCCGGGGCGTGGCCTGTTTGGACCCTAGGGGCACGATTGGCAGGAATTATGTAGGTGACCACTTGCCTTTACCACATGCTAAATATCTAAGCTCTGGGCCCTGTGGTTTCAGAGAAGAAGATTTTTGAAGCTTTTTTCCATTATGAGTCTATGGGAGCGAAGGGGCCCCGGGACGTAGCCCATTTGGAACCCAGGGGCATGATTGGCAGGAATTATGTAGGTGACCACTTGCCGTTGCTACATGCCAAATATCTGAGCTCTGGGCCCTGTGGTTTCAGAGAAGAAGATTTTTGAAGTTTTTTTTTCAATTATGAGTCTTTAGGAGCTAAGGGGCCCTGGGGTGTGGCCAATTTGGACCCCAGGAGCATGATTGGCAGGAATTATGTCGGTGACCACTTGCCATGTACATACTAAATATCTACGCTCTGGGCCCTGTGGTTTCAGAGAAGAAGATTTTTGAAGCTTTTTTCCATTATGAGTCTATGGAAGCGAAGGGGCCCCGGGGCGTGGCCCGTTTGGAACCCAGGGGCATGATTGGCAGGAATTATGTAGGTGACCACTTACCGTTGCTACATGCTAAATGTCTAAGCTCTGGGACCTGTGGTTTCAGAGAAGAAGATTTTTAAAATTTTTCCCATTATGAGTCTCTGGGAGCGAAGGGGCCCCGGGGCGTGGCCCATTTGGAACCCAGGGACATGATGGGCAGGAATTATGTAGGTGACCACTTACCGTTGCTACATGCTAAATATCTAAGCTCTGGGCCCTGTGATTTCAGAGAAGAAGATTTTTAAAAATTTTCCCATTATAAGTCTATGGGAGCTATATGTTGCCATGGCAACCAGAATTCCAATCGGATCAGCCCGAAAACCTTATGCAGCCTTTCCCCCTACCTGATGATGCTTCACATGAAATTTGATTAAGATTGGCCATGGGGTATTAGAGATATACTTATTTGAAATTGTTTACGGACGCACGCACGGATGCACGCACGCATGACGGACGACGGACAAAATGTGATCACAAAAGCTCACCTTGTCACTACGTGACAGGTGAGCTAAAAAACAACTGGTAAACAGCTTACCACTCGAAAAACATAAGTGTCTCCATACACACAACTGATCAACACTTACCAGTCCAAAAGCATGAGTTTCTCCATACACACAACTGGTAAACACTTACCACTCCAAAAGCATAAGTGTCTCCATAAAAACAACTTATGAACACTTACTACTCCAAAAGCATGAGTTTCTCCATAAAAATAACTGGTAAATAGCTTACCACTCCAAAAGCATTAGTGTCTCCATAAAAACAACTGGTTAACAGCTTACCACTCCAAAAGCATGTGTCTCCATAAAAACAACTGGCAAACACTTACCACTCCAAAAGCATGAGTTTCTCCACAATAACAACTGATAAACAACCTACCACTCCAAAAGCATAAGTGACTCCAAAAAACAACTGGTAAACAGCTTACCACTCCAAAAGCATGAGTGTCTCAAAAAAGACAAGCCATTCCCAAAGCACAAGTGTCTCCATAAAAACAACTGGTAAACAACTTACTACTCCAAAAGCATAAGTGTCTCCTTTCACTGAGAACACATTCCCTCTCAAAATTTCAGGAGCATAGTACGCTTGATTCTTGTAGTCTCTTGTATCTGTAGTTTTCTTTGTAATATGAGTTAACTCCCCTGTTACAGTGCCTCCTGTGGCTTGCTGAGCTAAACCAAGGTCACCAATTTTCGCATCAAAATGTCGGTCCAGCAATATGTTGGCACTAAGGATATAAGAAAGCTGCGCTTCAGTTGGTAATAATCTAACACTTTATGGCATAAACCTTTTAACAACATTGTACAAAAGATTAAAACTAGACTTGTTTTCTGAGAAAACAGATATCCCACCACCACATAATCCTTTCAAAGAAAAGCTTAATCTAACAGCACTGCTGTGACCTTGAAAATAAGATCAAGGTCACGAAAACCTAATCAGTTTTCTTCATCCTGACCAAATGTTATATCTATGAAAATTCAATTAAAGTCCACCCAGTAGTTCATGAGATACACTGCACACAACCTAAATTTGGCCTAGATTTGACCTGTTTAGCATGGCTGTGACCTTGAAAATAAGGTCAAGGTCACCAAAACTTAATCAGTTCTTCATTCTGCCCCAACAGAATATCAATGTAAATTTGATTAAATTTCCACCCAGTAGTTCACGAAATATCATGCACAAAAGAAAGTGTCAGAATTCTTAGTTTTACAATGACTGTTTTGTGATTTCTAACAAAATTCTACAAACTTCCTGAACAACCCTCATATTATTTTATAGTTACCAACCTTTTAATATCTCCATGTATGACTGGTTTCTTGTCTATGCTGTGTAAAAACTGTAACCCACAGGCAGCATTCTTGAGAATGTTTAACCGCTGATTCCAGTCTAATAACACTGTGTGACCATTCTAAAGAAATACAATCAAAAACATGTTCATTTTATGTCTTAACCCCTGCCCTGCTGAACATGCCAATTCCTACCTTTGAAAACAGTGTTGATACAGATCAGATGGCTTCTGAAGAAGCCATCTGATCAGTATCTACACTGTTTGACATTCAGTTAGTGAATTTGTAGGAATACATTACAATGTACTTCAAGTAATCTGATTGGCTGAAAGTCACAAATGGGTGTGGCTAAATTATTTTTTCAAAAGAACAAGCATTAATTTTCTATACAAAAATGATAAGCAGATAGAGTATACAATATACATACACAGCAATCATATAAATAATGTGCAAAATTTAACAGGATTCATTAGTGTTGCAGCCAATGTATATTTGTACAAAGCATTGTAAACTTAACCCATATGATGCCAACAAAAATTGCATCTGAAAATGTCATCTCTTTATGTCGTCTATTTTTGATTGACTGATTTGGGGTTTAACGCACCGTCAATACTATTGAAGTCATTTTGGAGATGTTGCTTCCAATTTTGTGGGACTTTACCCGACATCGAGACGAAATCACATCTCAAGCCCTGCTGCCCAATGAAACCAATAAGGGGTTATATGCATGTACGGTCCGACTCGCACCATTTTGTCCGGGCAGGGTTTGAGCCTCTACGCGGTTTACCAGTACGCATGTGCCTGGTCGGTTTCAGCTCTGCACATGGAAGCATCTTGCAGCCCAATCTATTTCTTCAAGCCCGATGGACGTCTATAGCATCTTCATGCAAACATTTAAAAATATTTTTGCATACAGGCAAACAGTGTGAATCCTGATCAGACTGCTGCTTGAGGAGCGGTCTGATCTGGGCCCACAGTTTGCAAAAATGACTTTTAAAGTAATAAGCACACACAAAGCAGACAACAATTGTTCTGATTGCATCTTAAAGGTTAAAGAAATTGTATGTGGCAAAAATGTTTAATGATTTATCAAGCATAGTAGTCGCAGATAAGATTGACTAGGCAGAGCTATTCAGGTGTTGTCAATTTATGTCAAATTCGCAGAGTCCACCTGATGATTCGGTAGGGTGTCTTTTGCATGCTTTCTGCAAGCGGACCAATAGGCATATACACCACCGCTTTGTTTGTGTTACATTTGAATTCACACAATCGGGTAACTTGGTTAACCTTTTTGTTAATAGAACATTCCGAGGGCAGGCGCAAACGATAGCTCCATCTAGTCAATCTTATCTGTGACTACTATACAATATCTAAAACCCAGATATTTTTTTATGAAAAAAGAGAGTAGTCTTTGCATTTGTTTTTGTAAACTGAACTTACTCTTTGATGCAGGCAATCGTCCAGAGAGCCATTCGGCATAAACTGATACACAAGACACACTTCATCTCCATCTAGAGCATAACCATACAGTGTGACAATGTTTTCATGACGGTACCTGGAATAATACAAAACAAGAGTTATAGGCCCGGGAAGTCATGCTGATAATGGTGCTTCATTTATTAAACAAGAGAGCCCAGAGGGCCCTGATTCGCTCACCTGAATGTCACTGTCTCTAGTACATTCTATTTTTGGCTCTGGCGGCCATCTTGTTGGTCAGAGTGGAACAATTTTAGCTATTTTGGTAGGGAGTCACCTAGAAACATTCCTGTGATTGACCCAAGGATTTTGGAAAAGTTAGTTTAGTTTATACTAATTTATTTTAGTTTGACTGCGATGGAAGCTTCAAGCTTATTTAATCATTCGCAAACACTCATTCCGGATGTTTTCATGTGTGCGAGAGAGAGGCAGTGACTATTACACCACTGCTACCCATTTACACCTGAGTGGAGTGAGGCAGTGTCATTACGTGTCTTGCCCAAGGACACACCTCGATACCAGGTGCCGGATTCAAATTCACAACCTCTCGATCATGAGTCGAACGCGTTAACCACTGCGCTATCGAGGCTGACGATAGGAAGGAAGAGTTCGCATTTGTAGCAAATTTACAATGTTTTTCTATTTTTAGCTCTGGTGGCCATTTTGTTCATCCGAGCAAGATTGTTTTAGCTATTTCGATAGAAGGTCATCCAAGCATTATTCCTGTGAAGTTTGAATGAAATTGGCACAAGGGTTCACCAGAGCGTGATCGTTTCAGCTATTTCGGTGGAGGGTCATCTATATTCCTACGAAGTTTGAATGAAAATGGAGGAGGAGTTGTCGTTTGAAGATTTTTTCAATTTTTAGCTTTGGCGACCATCTTGTTTGTCAGAGTGAAACGATTTTAGCTATTTTGGTAGAGAGTCTCCATGTCACCCAAATGACAACTAAGTCAACATTCCTGTGAAGTTTGAATCCAATTGGCCAAAGGGATTAGGAGGAGTTTGCATTTGAAGCAAATTTACGATATTTTTCTATTTTTAGCTCTGGTAGCCATTTTGTTCATCCGAGCAAGATTGTTTTAGCTATTTCGATAGAAGGTCATCCAAGCATTATTCCTGTGAAGTTTGAATGAAATTGGCACAAGGGTACAGGAATTGTCGTTTCAAGATTTTTTCCTATTTTTAGCTCAGGCGCCCATCTTGTTTGTCAGAGCGGAACTATTTTAGCTATTTTGGTATGGAGTCGTCTACGAAACATTCCTGTAAAGTTTGTATCAAATTGGCCCAAGGGTTTAGGAGGAGTTTGCATTTGAAGCAAAATTACGTTGTTTTTCTATTTTTAGCTATGGTGGCCATTTTGCTCATCAGAGCAGAACTGTTTTAGCTATTTTGGTAGAAGGTCACCTAAGCAACATTCCCGTGAAGTTTGAATGAAATTGGCCCATGTGTCCAGGAGAAGTTGTCTTTTCAAGTTTTTTTCTAATTTTTGGCTCTGGTGGCCATCTTATTCATCAGTAGGAAGGATTTTAGCTATTTTGGTAGGGAGTCACCTAGGCAACATTCCTGTGAAGTTTAAATCAAGCTGGCCCAAGGATTTAGGAGGAGTTCGCATTTGAAGCATTTTTACGGTGTTATTCTCTTTTTTTTTATCTCTGACGGTTATTTTGTTCATTGAAGCAGAACCATTTTAGCTATTTTGGTAGCAGGTCACCTAAGCAACATTCCTATAAAGTTTGAATGAAATTGGCCCAAGGGTACTGGAGGAGTTGTCGCTTAAACATATTTTCTATTTCAAGCTCTGATGGCCATCTTGTTTGTCAATGTGTGTGTGTGTGTGTGAATTCGGGTTTAACATCGCTTTCAACAATTTTTCAGTCATATCACGACGGTGTCTGGTTGGGACAGGGAGCTCAATGCTCACATTTATAGTGCTGCCTCACTGAAGTATCATGTCCCAGACCCATTACATGATACCACATCCAGTCACATTATCCTGACACTGGATCAACCAGTCCTAGCTCTACCGCGTAAATCTGAGTGCCAAGCGAGGAGCAGCTAGTACCATTTTTAACGACTTTGATATGTCGCGGCCCGGGATCGAACCCATGACCTCCCGTTCCCCGGAGCGGACACTCTACCAACTGAGCTATCGGGGCCGGTTCTTGTTTGTCAGAGGAACGGTTTTAGCTATTTTGGTAGGGAGTCATCTAGGCAACATTCCTACGAAGTTTGAATCAAATTGGCCAAAGGGTTTAGGAGATGTTTGCGTTTGAAGCAAATTTACGATGTTTTTTCTACTCTGGCGGCCATTTTGCTCACTGGAGCGGAACCATTTTAGCTATTCTGGTAAAGGGTCACCTAAGCAATGTTTCTGTGAAGATTGAATGAAATTGGCCTAAGGATACAGTATAAGTTGGTGTTTAAAGATTTGTTATTTTTTTTGTTTTTTTTTTAGCTCTGGCAGCCATCTTGTTCATCTAAGCGGAACAATTTTAGCTGTTTTGGTAGGGAGCAACCCAGGCAAAATTCCTATGAAGTTTGAATCAAATTGGCCCAAGGGTTGAGGAGGAGTTTGCATTTGAAGCAAATTTACAATGTTTTTCTATTTTTAGCTCTGGTTGCCATTTTGCTTACTGGAGCGAAACTGTTTTGGCTATTTTGGAAAAGGGTCATCTAAACAACGTTTCTGTGAAGTTTGAATGAAATTGGCCCAAGGGTACAGTAGGAGTTGGCGTTTAAAGATTTTTCTATTTCTAGCTCTGGCGGCCATCTTGTTCATCGGAGCAGAACAATTTTAGCTATTTTGGTAGGGAGCCACCTAGGCAACATTCCTGTGAAGTTTGAATCTTTGTTTTTGTGTGATTTAAGGTTTAATGTCCCCTTCAACACTGTTTAGGTCATTTTGGAGACATAGCTTCCAATTTTGTCGGACTTTTACCCGACATTGAGATGAAATGACATCTCAAGCCCTGTCGCCCAATGAAACCAATAGGTTTTATAAGCATGGACAGTCCGGCTTGCACCACTTTGCCTTGGCAGGCTTAGATCCTCTAAGCGGTTTACTAGTACTTGTGTGCGGTCTAATTCAGCTCTGCGTGGGAGCATCATGCAGCCCATCTATTTCTTCACACCCCGGTGGGCGGGGGCCTGAAGTTTGAATCAAATTGGCCCAAGGGTTTATGAGGAGTTCCAGTTTGAAGCAAATTTACTATGTTTTTCTATTTTTAGCTCTAGTGGCCATCTTGTTCATCAGAGCGGAACGATTTTAGCTATTTTTGTAGGGAGCCACCCAGGCAACATTCTATCAAGTTTGAATCAAATTGGCCCAAAGGTTTAGGAAGAGTTCACATTTGAAGCAAATTTACAATGTTTTTCCAATTTTAGCTCTGGCGACCATTTTGGTCACTGGAGCAGAACCCTTTTAGCTATTTTGGTAAAGGGTCACCTAAACAATGTTTCTGTGAAGTTTGAATGAAATTGGCACAAGGGTACAGTAGGAGTTGCGTCTAAAGATTTTTGTATTTTTAGCTCTGGTGGCCATCTTGTTCATCAGAGCGGAACGATTTTAGCTATTTTGGTAGGGAGCCACACAGTCAACATTCCTGTGAAGTTTGAATCACATTGGCCCAAGGGCTTAGGAGGAGTTTGAATTTAAATCAAACTGTTGACAAAGCACGATGCACGATCACAATACCTGACTATGAGCACTTCGTGCTCAGGTGAGCTAAAAAGCTGATGGGAAATAAATATGCTTTCAGGGATGATAACTCTTTAAAAACTGTTTTTGTCTCCCTTATCAATACGGAAGTACTCTTAAAGGAAAGAATTTTCTCCCAAGGAGCAAATTCTTTCCTTTAAGGGAAGAGCCAAATTTTCTAAGGGACTCAATTAACAGAAAAACAAACAGGAAGTAACAAAAGTTAACTCCCTTGTAAAAACAACAGAATATTTTTATCAAGTAGATCCATTCCCCATAAAGACTTTTTATTTAAACAGTCTACACCATTTGCTTTACCTAGTAGACACCAAAATTGATTTACATAGGGGACACCAATTTTAAAACCAATTTGATTTACAAAGTGGATACGAAATTTGATTTACATAGTAGACATCAATGATGATTTACATAGTGCACACCAAACTTAATTGATGTAGTGGACACCAAATTTGATATGCATACTGCAAACCGAATTTTATTTGCGCCATTTACACCAAATTTGATGCATACCAAATTTGTTTTTTCGTAGTTGACACCAAAGATGATTTACATATGTTACAAGCCAGGTGTAGCAGAAAGAACAAGAGTTGTCAGAAGACAACATAGCTCGCCTTTGGGGACCTAAGATGGATGAGGGCAAGTTATCAAGAAAATTCTCTTCTGTAAAACAGCCCAATAGACTGCAGCAAATGAAGGAGAACCAAAATATACCCCTAATCATCCTGTTTTCAAGCCTTACTACTGCAAAAAAAAAAATGAAAAAGAAATCTATATTTGATAAAAAAAAATTCTGCAAACTACCAAGTAATAACAAGGCATCACATTATATCCATCAATAAATGTAGGTACTTAAGAGTGATGACAAAGTTTTTCTAAAAATAGCCACAGTGACCCTGACATTGAGCCCCAGACCCTGAAAGTTGAACTTCATACCCAACATTTGTAAGAAGTTATCTTAAAATCCATCAATAAATCTGGACACTAGAGAAATGATCAAGTTTTTCTAAAAAATAGCCACAGTGACCTTGACCTTCAGCCCCTGACCCGGAGAGTCAAAGTCACTCAAGATATCATCATACCAAACATTTGTGTCAAGGTATATTAAAATCCATGAATAAATGAAGGCGCAAGAGCGATGACAAAGTTTTTCTAAAAATAGCCACAGTGACCTTGACCTTCAGCCCCAGACCCTGAAAGTTAAACTCGCTCAAGATATCATCATTGCCAACATTTTTGTGAAGTTATATTAAAATCCATCCATAAATGTAGGCACTAGAGCGATCACAAAGTTTTTTCTAAAAATAGCCACAGTGACCTTGACCTTCAGCCCCGGAACCTGAAAGTCGAACTTGCTAGAGATATCATCATACCCAACATATGTGTGAAGTTATATTAAAATCCATCAATAAATTAAGGTGCAAGAACGATGACAATGTTTTTTCTAAAAATAGCCACAGTGACCTTGACCTTCAGCCCCGGAACCTGAAAGTCGAACTTGCTAGAGATATCATCATACCCAACATATGTGTGACGTTATATTAAAATCCATCAATAAATTAAGGTGCAAGAACGATGACAATGTTTTTTCTAAAAATAGCCACAGTGACCTTGACCCCGTGACCTTGAAAGTAGTGACCTTGACCTAAGGCCCCAGACCCTGAAAGTCAAAGTCACTCGAGATATCATTATACCAAACATTTCAGTGAAGTTATATTAAAATCCATCAATAAATGAAGGCGTTAGAGCGATGACAATGTTTTTTCTTAAATAGCCACAGTGACCTTGACCTTAAGCCCCAGACCCCGCTATGTTTTTAAAAAGAAAAAAAAAAACAAGAAAAAAAGAAAAGAAAAAACAAGAGTTGTCAGAAGACAACATAGCTCGCCTTTGGGGGCCTAAGATGGATGAGGGCAAGTTATCAAAAAAGAGCAACACTGACCTTGACTTTCAGCCCCAGACCCTGAAAGTCAAACTCGCTCGAGATATCATCATACCCAACATTTGTGTAAAGTTATATTAAAATCCATTCATAAATGTAGGCACTAGAGCGATCACAAAGTTTTTCTAAAAATAGCCACAGATACCTTGACCTTCAGCCCCGGAACCTGAAAGTCAAAGTCACTCGAGATATCATCATACCCAATATTTGTGTGAAATTATATAAAAATCCATCCATTAATAAAGGCGCAAGAGCGATGAAAAAGATTTTCTAAAAATAGCCACAGAGACCTTGACCTTCTGCCCCAGACCCTGAAAGTCGAACGAGCTCGAGATATCATCAAACCCAACGTTTGTGTAAGTTATATTAAAATCCATTTATAAATGTAGGCACTACCGCGATCACAAAGTTTTTTCGAAAAATAGCCACAGTGACCATGACCTTCAGCCCCAAGCCCTGAAAGTTGAACTTGCTAGAGATATAATCATACCCAACATTTGTGTGAAGTTATATTAAAATCCATCAATAAATTAAGGTGCAAGAGCGATGACAATGTTTTTCTAAAAATAGACACAGTGACCTTGACCCAGTGACCCTGAAAGTAGTCACCTTGACCGTAAGCCCCTGACATTGAAAGTAAAAGTCACTCGAGATATCATTATGTCCCAAGTTATATTAAAATCCATCAATAAATGAAGGCGCTATAGTGATTACAATGTTTTTCTAAAAATAGCCAGTGACCTTGACCTTGAGCCCCAGACCCTATATTAAAATCCATCAATAAATTAAGGTGCAAGAGCAATGACAATGTTTTTCTAAAAATAGACACAGTGACCTTGACCCAGTGACCCTGAAAGTAGTGACCTTGACCTTAAGCCCCAGACCCTGAAAGTCAAAGTCACTCGAGATATCATTATGTCCCAAGTTATATTAAAATCCATCAATAAATGAAGGCGCTATAGTGATTACAATGTTTTTCTAAAAAGAGCCAGTGACCTTGACCTTGAGCCCAAGACCCGCTATGTTTTTAAAAAGAAAAAAAAAAAAACAAAAAAAAAAAAACATGCCTCCCCCGGGATTTGAACTCACGCAGCTTGCAGGTAAACTTTAACACAGGATTTCAAGGGAGGTAATACAGAGGAAAATATTAACTTCTCAAAAAGACCAATTTAAGCCAAAAAACCTGTAAAATGAAGTAAAATGATAATGTTAAATACAGGCTGTCAAGTGTATTTTGGTGCAAAATATATATTCTGGGCTTAAAAAAATAGGAAATTTATGGGAAAAATATAGGAAAAAATAGGAAATTTATAGGATAATTATCAAGGTTTAGCAACAAAAAAGGCCTTATTATCATAAAAAATTACCAAAAATGCAGGTATGATAAATTTAAACAGACGGTTTAATGAAGACAAAAAAAAAAAGTTGTGGTAAAAGGATTCAAACTTCTGTTAGCCACTCTGAAATTTTAATAGTTTTGATATGGCCCTGACCTCAACCTCCCGTTTCAGCCAGCTCTCAATCACCATCTAAAATGTCATCAAATGTTTTATATTAGTGGCAATAAAAATTAATTCATAATCAGCTTTATTATATACCTACAAGAAATACTGCTGTCTACTATCAGTTTTCCGACACAAAAATACAGAATCCCGTATCACGCACTCGCGTTTTCCGATTCCGTATCACACTCCTGCAAACCCTGAGTCCCGGCATTTGTTGCGACGTTAGAAAACAGCCATCGATAACGCGGAACCAAACGTTCGAAATGATGACGTCACTTACACACAGAATGTAACGTCAAAGTTTCCCGCCAATTTACGTTGACAAAAGACTTTATTAAAAGCGAAAAAAGGTATATAATAAACGTATTATCACTAAAATAACTTGATCTGTCGCACAGTATCACGTCTCTTGGATGTTTCCAGATCTTACGCATCACACTCGACGCTGCGCGTCTCGTGTGATACGCTGATCTGGAAACATCCACTCGACGTGATACAATGCGTCAGATCAAGTTACTGTAGTAATAATATGTATTTATTGCTTTCAGTCAACATGGCATCAAATGAGTTAGATCAATTCAAGATAGGTTGTGTTGCAATAAATACAAGATACATGAGTTACTGACTAGGTTACTCTGATTAATGAGTACCTCATGTAACATATTGAAAAAAAAATGAAGTTTTAAAGAAACCATCAAGTTATATATAACTGTCTTTGTGCATTTACCATGGGTATCTTTGGATGGTCATAGCAAAGTATCAACATGGAAAGTAATGGAACTTTAAGAAACTGACAAATAATTTTGCCTAGTTTAGCCATTGTTCTACTTGTACTATGAATGCTCTTAATCATATTCTGAAGTTGAAAATATGACTTATCAAGCTTAGACATTGTACTTCTTGTACTATGAATTCTCTTAAGCATTTGCTTTAAATATGATATGTGACCATATTATTACACTATCAAAACTGAGAAAACATAATAATCTGGCATACAAGTCACTATCTCCAGATTTTTTTTTGGCTAAGTTCACCTCATTTCTTAGCTTTATTTGGTGTATTCTCCAAAGGAACTTATTTATTTGAAACCCTGTGAGCAATTTTCTCCAGGTTCTTCCTTTTCCTACTTTCCACTGATTTCTGTTCTTCTCTTAATCTGTCTAGACACTCTGTTGATTCTTTAATCTTTTTTCTGAGCAGTATCAATCAACGACTGACTCACAGACACTGATGCACTAGAAAAATTTCTCTTTTTTTATCATGATAATGCTCCAACCAGTTTTTCATTTCCTTCTTCAAGCAGTTTTTCAGCAGCATGAAGTTCTTCTTTAGAGTTCTTCTCTTTAACATTCAACTTTTTCATTGTTTCATTCAAAGACTCTTTCTTTTGTTGGTTCTTGTTTTTGTTTTTCAACCTGTGCATGCTCTTCTTTCTTTTGCTCTCTATTCTTCTCCTCCTTTTCTCTATTTTGCTTTTCCTTTCCTTGTCTATCCTCTCATTGAAAACTTTATGACTACCTTTGACATAACTTATTAGGTCCTTGGTAAGAGGTACACATTCCGGCTGAATATATTTAGGTTCATGGATTTTCACAGCCTGTTTGGAAAGTCTGTTCCCTATAACTGATTCTGATGACAGCTTTACCCTATCTTTTCCCAACATTTACTTATTATCTAATAGCAGCATTACTATGTGGCAATACAAGCACACCTTATACTACTTTTCCAAGCCTATGTTACTTATCTTTGCCACAACCAGTTTTCAATTTCAGAATGTCTCTCTAGTAATGATCAATCATTCTGAACTCAACTTCATCATCTTTCTCTATTTTCCAAAGTTTCTCACCAGTTTCCTCCCCTTGGTATACCTTCCACTCATCAGTAAGCAATGCCACATTTTCTGCAAAGGGTAACCTTCATGCTACCCTTTCTATTGCTGAACTGCTACTGGGCTTATGTCTATGTTCAGGATGTAAACAGCCCAAATCTTTCAGATGTTCATTATCAAATGGAAAATAAGAAAACAGGTTCCAGTATTGAAGAACGTTCTTACATCTATTCTGTTTTCAAGAAAAACTTAATCATGCAGCATTTTAAAAAATATAGGAATTTGGTAAAAAATATAGGAAATGGGGTTAAAATATAGGAAAAAAATAGGAAACCTGAAAATATAGGAAAAAATAGGAAAAATAGGAACACTTGACTGCCTGTAAATATTGTTTTTTACCAATTGTGAATTATATATTCAAAATAAACTTGTAAAACATCACATATAAGAGCTAGCAGGTAAACTTTAACCAAATGCGGACGCGGACGCCGGACACCCGGGGGTATGGCAATTGCTCCCCCTTACTTTCGTAAGGCAAGCTAAAAAGCAAACAAGCCTTTTGGAAAAATTTAACAGAATTTATTTACAAAGTATCTTTAACCTGTAGAAGTAATAAAATTAAATGTACTTAGCTCTGTTATGAAATATTCTTGAATGAATCTATTTTCCTTGATCCCACAGAATCCACAGTCCGAAATGAAAAATAATATCCTTTAACAATCCAACACAGAATTTAGAAATAACTTTTCTTAAAAGCCCAAACAACAAACTCCAAAGTCTGACTCCAAGAGAAAAATCAAGCTTTTTTATAGACCCTAAGATTTCTCTAGAACATTCCAGAGGGCTGTGGAATAAGATTAGGTAATTTTCTAAAAATAATGCAAACCTGAACTTTCTGGAAGTTTCCAAAGTACTTTTCCTTGTAAACAAGTTGTTTTCAAATAAAATTAATCTCTGACTCTTTTCTTTCCAGAAAGTTCTTTAAGAAGAATAAACAAGATATTTTTAGGTCACCCAGTGGGGTGAAAGTGGGAATCAGAAAAATAAATTCTTATGCACAAGGGGGCCCAGAGGGCCCTTATTCCCTCACCTGAATGTCACTGTCTCTAGTACATCTATTTTTAGCTCTGGTGGCCACCTTGTTGATCAGAGTGGAATGATCTTAGCTATTTTGGTAGAGTGTCACCTAGGCAACAAACCTTTGAAGTTTGAATCAAATTGACCCAAGGGTTTAGGAAGAGTTCACATTTGAAGCAAATTTACAATGTTTTTCTATTTTTAACTCTGGCGGCCATATTGTTCATTGGAGCAAGACCATTTTAGCTATTTTGGTAGAGAGTCATCTAAGCAACATTCCTATGAAGTTTAAATGTAATTGGCCCAAGGGTACAGGAGGAGTTGTCGTTTGAAGATGTTTTCTATTTTTAGCCCTGGTGGCCATCTTGTTTATCAGAGTGGAATGATTTAACTATTTTTTTGGTAGGAAGTCACCTGGGCAACATTCCTGTGAAGTATGAAGCGAATTTACAATGTTTTTCTTTTTTTAGCTCTGGTGGCCATTTTGTTCATTGGAGCGAGATCATTTTAGCTCATATGGTAAAGGGTCAACGACATAATATTCCTGTGAAATTTGAATCAAATTGGCCCAAGGGGTAAGGAGGAATTGTCGTTTGAAGAATTTTTCTATTTTTAGCTCTGGTGGCCATCTTGTTAGTCAGAGCAGAACGATTTTAGCTATTTTGGTTGGGAGTCAACGACATAATATTCCTGTGAAGTTTGAATCAAATTGGCCCAAGGGGTTAGGAGAAGTTGGTGTTTGAAGAATTTTTCTATTTTTAGCTCTGGTGGCCATCTTGTTAGTCAGAGCGGAATGATTTAAGCTATTTCTTTAGGGAGTCACCTACATAACATTCCTGTGAAGTTTGAATCAAATTGGCCCAAGGGTTAAGGAGGAGTTCGTGTTTGAAGCAAATTTACGATGCTTTTCTATTTTTAGCTATGGTGGCCATTTTGCTCATCAGAGCAGAACCTTTACAGCTATTTTGGTAGATGGTCACCTAAGCAACATTCCTATGAAGTTTGAATAAAATTGGCCCAAGGGTACAGAAGGAGTTGTCATTTAAAGATTTTTTTTTTCTATTTTTAGCTCTGGTGGCCATCTTGTTTGTCAGAGCACAAAGATTTTAGCTATTTTGGTCGGGAGTCATTTGCGCAACATTCCTATGAAATTTGAATCAAATTGGCCCAAGGGTTGAGGAGGAGTTTGTGTTGAAGCAAATTTACTATGTTTTTCTATTTTTAGCTATGGCTGCCATTTTGCTCATCAGAGCAATACTGTTTTAGCTATTTTAGTAGAGGGTCAACTAAGCAACATTCCTATGAAGTTTGAATTAATTTGGCCCTATGGTACAGGAGCAGTTGTCATTAAAAGAATTTTCTATTTTTAGCTCTGGCAGCCATTTTGTTCATAGGAGCGTAAACGTTTTAGCTATTTTGGTAGAGGGTCACCTAAGCAACATTCCTATAAAGTTTGAATAAAATTGGCCTTAAGGTACAGGAGAAGTTGTCGTTTAAAGATTTTTTCTATTTTTAGTTCTGGTGGCCATCTTGTTCAGCAGAGCGGAACAATTTTAGCTATTTTTGTAGAGGGTCACCTCAGCAATATTCAGGCCTCATACTGACCACCCTTTTCCATGCCTGAAAGGCCGGATTTGCAGTTTCAACTCTTGTCCTGCTGAACAAGACAACTATTACCTTTGCAAACAGTGTAGATCCAGATCAGATGGCTCCTGAAGAAGCCTTATCCTGCTGTTCACAGCAACCCCTACCTTTGCAAACAGTGTAGATCCAGATCAGATGGCTTCTGAAGAAGCCATCTGATCAGGATCTACACTGTTTGCAATGCAGTTTGTGAAAATATCAAGTAATTTGGTTGACTTAGAGTCAGAAATAGGTGTTGGTTAATAAATTTATTCAGCAGGACAAGGGTTAAATTGCTTTTTTAAACAGAAAAATCAGTCTAAAAAGCCGGAAATCAAGAAAAAATTGAGCTGTAAAAAGCCTGAAATCCTGCAATTGCCTGAAAATAATGAGGCCTGAATATTCCTATGAAGTTTTATTGAAATTGGCTCAAGGGTTAAGGAGGAGTTAGCTTTTAAAGCAAATTGTTGACGCCGCACGATGCACGACGGACATTGACCAATCACAATAGCTCACCATGAGCACTTCGTGCTCAGGTGAGCTAATAACACATAGGGGACAACAAACTTGGTTTACAAAGTGGATACCAAATTTTATTTACACACCGGATATCAAAGTTGAATAACACAGTGGACACCAAATTTGATTTACACAGTGGAAACCAAATTTGATTTGCACAATGGAAACCAAATTTGATTTTCAGTGGACTGCAAATTTGATTTACACAGTGGACACCAAATTTGGTTTACACAGTGGCCACCAAATTTGATTTACACAGTGGACACCAAATTTGATTTACACAGTGGACACCAAATTTGATTTACACAGTGGAAACCAAATTTGATTTGCACAATGGACACCAAATTTGATTTTCAGCGGACTGCAAATTTGATTTACACAGTGGACACCAAATTTGGTTTACTCACTGGACACCAAATTTGATTTACACAGTGGACATCAAATTTTATTTACACAGTGGACACCAAACTTCATTCAATCACTAGACACATAAACCACTACACTACACAACATACACTGATAAATTTAAATTAGATTTTCAAGGCTGTCATGGATGGTTTCATGCTGCTACATGTCAGTAACCTTGTGATACTAAATGTGTGTTCATATTGTTTCGATGACACAAACTAATTCATTTACATTATATGATAAACCTGTATGATTTATATTGTGAAAGACGTTTTCAACCCCTGATGTGCTTGACCTACCTACTAAGGGCACGCAACTCTGCAGAGAGATGTGAAGATGAGGTATCTTCATCGTTCCTTTCTTGTTTCTGAAATAAATTAAGGATAACTTTAAGGTTGCCAGTCACAAGAATTGTCATCTGCTTTATCTTCTGCTGGTTACTTTAAGTCACTGTGCAAACAGTGTGGACCCAGATCAGACTGCTCCAAGAGGAGCAGTCTGATCAGGACCCACACTGTTTGACTGTATGCAAAAATACGTTTGAAAAGTTTGCAAGAAACACAGCAGATGACATAATGACAAAATTTTGTACCCTCATCTGTCTGTTTTATAAACTAGATATTTCTTAATTCTTTTGATCATTTGGTAAATATTATTCTGCATACAATTGATATAAATAGATGATTCAAGTGAAAAAAATTGTTTGTTGTGTCAAAGACACTGACTAGCGATTTGACGGTGTTATTTTTTTCCCTATGCAAATTTATCCCAGTGTTAAATTGTAAAATGCATGCAACACACATTGGCAGGGATTTTAAAAGCATGATTATAATGTTGTAACGACAGCTTTTGAAAAAAATCTTCTCATTGTTGCCAGAACATGAACTACATGTATACTATATGTTTATGTAACAAGAGCACCGCATGGGGGTGCCAACGCTTGGCTGCACCCTTTTCATAATGAACAATTAGTCTGAGTTTCAAGTAAATATGTTCAGTAATGACAGAGATATTACAAAATGTCCAAGTTTTTGCACGACAATGCAGACGACGCCAGGGCTATGATAATACCTCATCGTTTTCTTCGAAAACAGCCAGGACAATACCTTGGCATTTTCTTCGAAAACAGCCGAGCTAAAAATTTATGTTTCTGAGGAAGGACAATGGAGAGAATTAGATGTTAAAAATGGATCATTTCGAAACTTAATTTTCTAACAAATGACTTTCCATTTTTTTCCTTCCAACAACAAAAATACTTTCTTGATTTTAATATGCATGTTTTATGATTATTCCTACAATATGTAACAAAGCAGTTTATTTTTCTATAAACAGGCCAATGTTCTGCGCGAATGAAAATTTTAGCTCACATGCCAAGCAGACATTTTGATAATCCTTAACCCTTGTGCTGCTGAGCCCGGACATGCCTACATTGTTTGTCATTCAGATTGTGAATTTTTTGCAATAATTTGCATCAAGTAATCTGATTGGTTGATAATCAGTAGTGGGTGTGGCATATTTAAATATTCAGCAGGTTAAGGGTTAAGATTCAGCAGTAGATGATGTTGGTGCAGAGGGGAGGGTGTAGATGTCCTTTGAAGAATTTCAGCATGACCACAATGACAGCCATCCCGGATATAGGAATGTAATGATTCTAGCAACTCCTAAATTACTATTCATCTTTTTTCCATCTTGCTTCAGTGCCTCCCACCAAGTATCAGCTCAATCAGGCTCTGTGTTCAAGAGATGTCAAAAATGTAAAAGTTAACAATGGATAAACAGACGGACTAACAACAGGCCACAGCATAAACTGACATAGAGCTTTGCTACAGGTCAGCTAAAAATTGGTTTAAACAAATTATTTGTCTGTTTAACCACAACGGAACCAAGAGAAAGGATTGTGGCCACGTAAAATCAATTTAAACCCCCCACTTAAAACTTTTTAGTGATCTTTCCAATGTAGCTCTTCTGTTGAAGTTTAGTATTGTTATACAATAGAACTTCGATGGCTCGTTTACCAAGGATGCGTCGAACCCATTCTTGAGTCCCTAGCGAAATCCTCTAAATAAGAAATAGTTGGGGATAGTTAAGGAGGTTTTATCTTGCAAATGTATGCTGTGTGTACTCATTAGAATCGCCTCGATGAGGCGATTCTAATGAGTATACACAGCATACATGTTCAATATAGAACACCGAAAAGATGTCTAAACCTCCTGACAGTAACCTCAGTGGCTCGAACTACCCCTGTCTTGAACAGATTATCGAGGTCCAAAAGTTGTTCGAGCCATCGAAGTTCGACTGTAGTTCATCTTTGCATGTATGTATTGCTAATATCCTTTTAATTTGGATAGCCATTTTGCTGTTTTGTGGGAAAGTAACTGTCTTTTGGCTTTCCTCTAGTGACGCCTTCATTATAGTGAAGTAATTTGAAGTTTGTGTTTTTTTCCTTTGGTGCCTATATATGTTGGGGGTTCTGAGGTAATTGTATCCATTTCCTGATCATTGCCTTCATTTCTACTTATTATGATGTGACACAGAAATACAGCATACAAACCTGGAATAGTTTTTTAATGGCACATTTAGTGTTTTTGACAAGGCCCAGATAAACTGCTCCAAATTTGCCTTGTCCCAGCTTGTGATCTACTCTGAAACCATTTGTTGCCTGACTCAACTCCTTGTATGTATAATTGGGGGTTGCCATCATCGCTATGGCAACCTCCTTTTCCTCGTTACTTAGCTGTGACATGTAAGAATTTGAAGCCTGGGAACCATATTCATCGATGGCTGATTTCACACGCTCAAATGACTTGACCCTCTCAAATGGCCTTGCCGAAGAAGCAGCTCCCTCATTTCCCTTCCTACTTCCTGGCCCGTCAGTATGGCACTCCATCACTTGTACAGAGGCCGCTCCTGGCTCCATTCCACCGAGCTTACTATTTGGCAGGATAACGCTCTGTAACTTGAGATCTTTTTCATCAGATGATTTAAATGAGTCTGCCCCTACTCTATTTATATTTACGTCATCTTGTTTACATGGCAACTTCAAGTCCCGTTTCTTTGGAACTGGCAAACCTATAAGAAATGAAGTTGACTTTGATGACAATGATAGCTTAAAGTACCGTAAGAATGGCAAAAATCTGGGCACCTTGAGGACTTGCTATAATTCTCCTAAAATTTTAACAAATTTGTTTCACGATCCTGCAAGGAGTCCAAAAGGAGCAAATGGAATGGCAAACTGCACAGACCCTGATCAGACTGTTTCTTCAGGAGCAGTTTGATCAGGGTCTGCACTGTTTGTTTATGCCTATCTATCCCAATATTTAGGATCATCATGGTACACCAAAAACATCTTTATAACACTGTTTTTATGACATTTTTTGAGCACAACACACACTAAAGATGAATCCAAAAGATTCATAGATAATAATATAGAAGAATGACCATAAATTGTCATTTTTATGACATAATCTTACATTTTTGTTTGCATAAAAAATGGTTGTTTAATTAACTCTTATCATACTGTTCACGACAACCCCTATCTTTGAAAACAGTGTAGATCCAGATCAGATGGCTTCTGAAGAAGCCATCTGATCAGGATCTACACTGTTTGGCATTCAATTTATGAATTTGTAGCAATAAATTACGTCAAGTAATTTGATTGGTTGATAGACAGAAATGGGTGTGGCTTAAATGAATATTCAGCAAGATAAGGGTTAACATGGTTTCTGGACTGGATCCCAATAAGAGTGTTATAGAGATGAATCCAAAGTTTTGAAATGCTATGTGGCATCATTTACATTCCACTGCCCATGGGCCGATTAATTCCCATTGAAATTGAATATGGATTACTTCCCTTTGTGGCTGGCAAAAAGAGTTGGTTTCCTACACACTGCAAGCTGGGGTTCCACAAATGGCGTATTTTCACTGTTTATTTTGTTTTTCTTTTTGATTTTACTGACTTACATTAAGAATGGACAGTTAAATATATCCTGATTACCAGTCCATGTAAGTTTTGCTTCCGGTCATTCAATTTTGTGCTTGTTTATTATCAAATAACTGTCAGAGACTGTTGTGTCTTGTTATCAACATTTTAAATTTCTAGAAATCATAATGTAGACACTCAGATATACATGTAACTATTAAAACAATTTAAAGGCATTTGTTGTACATGTAGTGTCATGACTAAAAATTGAAAACTAGATCGCGCAGTTGATGGCGCGCCATCGCAAATCCCCACGTTTTGACCTCTTCCAGGGACCCCTGGGGGCTAGTCCAAAAATTAATGTGCTCTTGCAGAAGCCATTCATGTAAGTAACTCACACACTAAATTTGGTTGAATTCCAATGAACGGTATAGGAGGAGATGGCCGGACAGACGGACGGACGATGGCCGGACAGACGGACGGACGGACGGAGGCGATAACAATATCCCCACTTTTCTTCAAAAAACGTGGGGATAATGACAAGGTCTTCGCAAAGGCGATAAATGGAGAGAACTGCTTTTTCCCGACCATCAAAGAGCTCAAGCAATCCTAGGACTGGGTGTGACTTTGTGCTTAATATTGTATGTGTCCATATTTTTTACATGTACATCAAACTGAACAGGTTGTCAATCAAAACAACCCCAGTTTTACCCATTTTAAATGGGAAAACTAGAGCAACAGAAAAGATAAGCATTTTGTGATAATTGAAGGATAGTTTTTGTCAATTCTCCAGAAAATCTAAGTTGTGGGTACTCATTATAACCACCTTACTGAGGCAGTTCTAATGAATACCCACAACATAGGTTTATATGGAGAAATGAGGAAAACTATCCTTCAATTATCACAAAATATTTATCTTACCTGTTGCTATGGCAACCTCATAATGGGACCCTGCCAAACTGTGCAGGCCAAGATCCTGATCAGGGCCTAAAGGTTTGTTTGTTTGATTTGAGGTTAAACATCCCCATCAACACTGTAAAGGTCATTGTGGAGATGTTACTTCCAATTTTGAGGGACTTTTACCCGACACTGAGATGAAATGACATCTTAAGCCCTGCCGCCCAATGAAACCGATAGGGTTTATAAGTATGGATGGGCCGACTCACACCGCTTTGCCTGGGCAGGCTTAGATCCTCTAAGCGGTTTACCAGTACTCGTGTGCGGGTCGGTTTCAGCTCTGGGTGGAAGCATGATGCAGTCCATCTATTTTTTTCAAGCCCCGACGGGCGGGGATCTGCCATTTTCTATATAAATTTTTTGAATAAATCAACCTGACAGCCCTAAATTCCGAAACTGAATCCTGCTATATATACAAGGGTTACAAGTATAGAGGACCCTCGTTATAACAACAGTATTTGTTCCCTAATATTGTGTCGTTTTAAAGAATTTGCTGTTAGCAAAGCATCCCAAGTAAAAGTATGGTAGGTAATAAAAGGCCTTTTTCCCATTATTACTCCAAGAAACAAATGTTATAGACATTTGTTAGAATCGCCCCCGAGGCGATTCTAACAAATATCTATAACATTTGTTTCTTGGAGTATTAGATTACAAGAATCTTTAATGGCCATGGACTCGATTTGTGCATTTCCAACCCGAGGGAAGACCAGTCTGCTCGGAACCGAGGTTAAGCCTCTAGCTAAGAAGTCATTCCACTGAAATTGCCGTTATAAGGAGTTTTGCCGTTATAACGAATGTCGGTATAAAGAGGGTTGACTGTACCTGCAATGAGTAAAGACAATGAGATCATATGACATGGAAGCCTTTACAAAGGAAAGAAGTATAGATGAACAAAATCCCTACTATGGGATTTAAATCCAAGCTGCTTAAGTGAAAAACCTATACTCTAGCCATTGAGCCAAAGGGACAACTCCCTGACTAAGTTGTCAGAAATTAGTTGTTTTTTGTTTGTTTTTTTTTTGTTGTTTTTTTTTTGTTTTACGGCCCTTTCAAGATTATTTCACTCATATCGAGTCGATCTTTAATCAGGTGGGCGAAAACCGGAGTACCCGGAGAAAAACCACCTGACCTTCCGTTGCAGATCTTGGCGTCTCACATGTGACCCGAGCCAGGCTCGAACCTACAGCGGTGAGAGACCTAGTGATTAAGAGTCAGCGCTCTTACCCACTAGGCCACGGAAGCCCGTTCAGAAATTAGTTGTATCACATGATGTCACGTCTGAGAATGGAATAACGCCAGGTATTGAATTCGGTAATCCACTAGTGGATTAAATATGCAAATAAGTCAGGCCTCTCCCTAAAGTTACACCTACGACGTCCTTAACGACACCGCTTTTACTAATGGACGAATATTGACATTTTTGTACAAAAGTTGTGAATTAAATTCATTTTAAATATCACATGATAGATAGAATCTTGCATTCATGTTCATGTATTATTGAATTTATTAAACTCATTGAAGAAAAGGGATAAAATGCTTGTCAAAGCCTCACATTTTATTCTGCTTCCTCAACTCGTATAATAAATCCAATAATACTTGAACACTCATGTAAGATCCTCTATATAAATCTATAAACTGTGTATAATCCATTACGATAACTCACCCGTGCGACATAGTGCATTTTTCACATCTCCAAACTGGCTACTTTTCTGATGAAAATCTGTGATATTTTTGTTATAAATGCTCAAAACATAGGTTGTGGGTGCTTGAGATTGTTCTAATGAGTACCCACAACCTATATTTTGGAGCAAACATAAGAAAAATAGTGTATACCCCCCGTGAACCCCTGTTTTCTCTATATGATTTGGGGTTTTGGGGGTGTTCATTTCACGGACTTAGTCACGTGATGCTACCAATGTTAACTAATTGAAGGCAGTAGTTGCATGCAGGTAATAACAAAGACAAAACCCCTCCCAGCTGGCACATGACATAATTGTGATGTCACATCAACATTGGTGCGACGTCATGACGTTTGTGCAACGTCACATCAACTTCGTGCAACGTCCTGACGTTGCACCGACGTTGATTTGACATTGCCATAGCGACGTGTGCCTGCTGGGCTTACTTGTTGGATTGTAGCTGAGTGATTCTGAGCTTGGTCTGCTAATCAGATTCCCAACCTTCATACTTGGTAAAGATACAGAGTCCCCTGACATCATGGAGGTTTCATTACTGTCTGCAACCTTTTCTCTTTCCTTCTCATCCTTCACTCCTTTCTCCTTCTCATCTTTCTGTTTCTCTTTGTCTTTCCCAGCATTCACTGAAAAGTAAGAACACAAACATAAAGGGGGAACACGTACATGTATGTTTTGAGTGGTGGTATTCTATTTTTTCCCCTTCCTTATCAATAACACTTTCAAAATTGAGGGGTGTCAGGTTGTGTTCTTTTCAAAATTTGTTTGGACAAATGGTTTAACAGTTTGTAAACAGTGTAGGTCCTGATCAGACGCTGCATTCTGCGGCGTCTGATCTGGGCCTGCACTGTTTGCCAGGGTACCCGTTTAGGTGTTTCTGGTACTAAATGGGATAAGGTGCTGCTGAAGGAAAGAATTTGCTCCTGAGGCACAATAGGGGTCTACTGTTGAAGGAAAAGATTTGCTCCTGAGGATAAAATTCTTTTCTTCAATAGTAAGAGAGACTGAGTTTTCAGGAGAAAGAACCAGGGCCAGCTGTACAAAACTAATACAAGAGGCTCAATGAGCCTAAACCGCTCACCTGAGGAACTTAAGTTTTAACAATTCACAGACTTGACTACTAAATCTGCTAATAGAATCCAGCCCATTGACCCTTACAGGATATAAGTCATCATTATTGCATTGCATTCCAAGTTTGAGACTTCTAGCTTCTATAGTTACTGAGAAATCTTTGACGAAAATTTAACATTGGTCAAAATGGAGAGAAAGAAGAATGAAAGAACAGATGAACAAATAAGCTGAGAAAGCCCAATGTCTCTTACACAAAATAAGTCATCATTATTCTATTGAATACCAAATTTGATGCTTCTAGCTTTTATAGTTCCTGAGAAATCTTTGATTAAAAATTTAACATTGGTCTATTATCTCTATATAGAGAGAAAGAAGAATGAAGGAACAAATGAACCAGACTGGCTCCAAAACCTAATGCAGCCTTTCCCCTTGCCCAATGGTGCTACACATAAAATTTAAACAAGATTGGTCGACTGCCTTCTGAGATATGCTTCATTGAAAGTGTGGACGACGGATGGACGGACGACAGACGACGGACTCCGGAGCCTTGGTATACTATCAGCTCACTGGAGCCTTTGGCTCAGGTGAGCTAAAAATTCAATTCGCTATTTCTGTCACAACATTTTCCCTACGTTAAGTCTCTGGGCAAATTTTTTTGTCTCTCAAGGTCACGTAACTCCGAGGTCAATATTCCGATTCGGCCCAAAATCGAACTTAACCGAGATTTTATGCCTGTCCTCGTTACCTGCAAGTTTGAAGCTGATATGAATAAAAATAAAGTTGCTATCGTGGTCACAACGTATTATTTTATGCTCAAGGGCAGGTAACTCCAAGGCAAATATTCCGATTCGGCCCAAAATCGAACTTAACCGAGATTTTATGTCTGTCCTCATTACCTGCAAGTTTGAAGCTGATCTGAAAAAAATTCAAGTCGCTATCGTAGTCGCAACATTTTCCCTAATTAAGTCTATGGGCAAATTTTTTGTCGCTCAAGGTCACGTAACTCCGAGGTCAATATTCCGATTCAGCCCAAAATTGAACTTAACCGAGATTTTATGCCTGTCCTCGTTACCTGCAAGTTTGAAGCTGATATGAATAAAAATAAAGTTGCTATCGTGGTCACAACGTATTTTTTTATGCTCAAGGGCAGGTAACTCCAAGGCAAATAATCCGATTCGGCCCAAAATCTAACTTAACCGAGATTTTATGTCTGTCCTCGTTACCTGCAAGTTTGAAGCTGATCTGAAAAAAATTCAAGTCGCTATCGTAGTCACAACATTTTCCCTATGTAAAGTCTATGGGCAAATTTTTTGTCGATTTTTTTTTCCGATTCTGCCCAAAATCGAACTTAACCGAGATTTTATGCCTTTCCTTATTATCTGCAAGAATGAAGTCGATCAGAAAAAAATTGACGGAGCTAGAGTGATGACAAGCTTTTTCCTATGTTAAGTCTATGGGAGCTATATGTTGCCATGGTAACCAGAGTTCCACTCAGATCTGCATGAAAACCTTATGCAGTCTTTCCACTTGCCCAATAATGTTACACATGAAATTTGATCCAAGTCGGCCAAGTAGTCTTCAAGATATACATTTTTGAAATTCACATTAACCCTAATGCAAAAATGCACAAGGGCAGGTAACTCCTAAGTGTATGATCCGATTCTGCCAATTATCGAACTTGACCGAGATTTCATGGCTGTGCTGGTTATCTGTAAGAATGAAGCCAATCCGAACAAAATTGAAGCAGCTACAGTGATGACAACATTTTCCCCATGTTAAGTTGATAGGCAATTTTTCGGGCGCTCAAGGGGACGTAACTCTTGAGTGAATTATCTGATTCGGCCCAAAATTGAACTTGACCGAGATTTTATGCCTGTACTGGTTATCTGCAAGAATGAAGTCGATCAGAAAAAAATTGACGGAGCTATGTGAAGTCTATGGGAGCTAGATGTTGCCATGGCAACCAGAGTTCCACTCAGATCTGCCTGAAAACCTAATGAAGCCTTTCCACTTGCCCAATAATGTGACACATGAAATTTGATCAAAGTTGGCCAAGTAGTCTTTAAGATATACATTTTTGAAATTCCCATTAACCCTAATGCAAAAACACACAAGGGCAGGTAACTCCTAAGTGAATGATCCGATTCTGCCAGTTATCGAACTTGACCGAGATTTCATGGCTGTGCTGGTTATCTGCAAGAATAAAGCCAATCTGAAAATAATTGAAGCAGCTACGGTGATGACCACATTCTCCCCATGTTAAGTCAATAGGCAATTTTTTCAATGCTCAAGGGCACGTAACTCCTGAGTGAATAATCCGATTCAGCCCAAAATCGAACTTGATCGAGATTTCATGCCTGTCCTCGTTATCTGCAAGAATGAAGTCAATCAGAAAAAAATTGACGGAGCTAGAGTGATGACAAGCTTTTTCCTATGTTAAGCCTATGGGAGCTCTTTGTTGCTGTGGCAACCAGAGTTCTCATCCGGTCTGCACGAAAACCTAATACAGCCTTTCCCCCTACCTGATAATGGTTCATATGAAATTTGATCAAGGCCGGCCCACTGGTTCCAGAGATATACTTCGTTGAAAGTGTGGACGACGGACGCCGGCTCGTGGTATACTAATACCTCACATGAGCCTTCGGCTCAGGTGAGCTAACAATGTAATGTCATTAGTTAACATACTGTTAAAACTTTGATCATTTAATATGGCAAATATATTGATATTTTTACTGAAAAATGTGAGAAGCTTTTGCATCACGTTTTTTCACCAAATACACCATTACCGGTACATGTATTTTTGCTGGAAAAGTGAGCAGCTTTTGCATTTGCAAAAGCCGCTCACAATTTTCAGCAAAAATACCACAGTATTAGGTTTTGTACTTACTACAACAGTTAACAATTTGCCTACTGACAAGCTCGTTAAGCTAACGATGCTTTGGGCAACTGGACCCAGAAAGTCATGAAAACTGTTTTCCTTATCTAAATGGAACACAATAGCGGCTGGTTTGGCCCCCGCCCACCGTGGCTTGAAGCAATAGATGGGCTGCACGATGCTTCCATGCAAAGCTGCAACCGACCCACAGGCGAGTACTGGTAAACCGCTTAGAGGATCAAAGCCTGCCCAGGGAAAGTAGTGCGAGTAGGAACATCCATGCTTATAAACCCTATTGGTTTCACCGAGCGGCAGGGCTTGAGATGTCATTTCATCTCAACGTCCGGAAAAGTCCCACAAAACTGGAAGCAATGTCTCCAAAATAACCTTTACAGTGTTGATTGTGACTTTAAACCTCAAATCAAACAAACAAATACTTACTCAATATTCATAGCCACATATTATTTTTTCCTATTTCTGCATGAAAACTTATGTTTTGGGTACTCATTTGAAAAGCCTCTGCAATTTTTGCATGAAAACATATGTTGTTGGTACTCATTAGAAGCGCCTCATCGAGGCGCTTCTAATGAGTACCCACAACATGTGTTTTTGTGCAGAAATAAGAAATATATCAGTACTTTTAGGATGAAAAAAAGCACCTTATCTGCAGCTATGATTACTTACTTATAGGGTCCAAGAATCTCATAACATGAGCTCTGTTCATCAAAGCAAGCTTATGATAGAGATCTCTGATGGTTCCCCCTCTGGTTCCCCAGTCCCAAAGCATCTTCTTTGTTGGACTACCATCTGGACGTCTGGTCTCCAGCTCAAATATTTTCATGCTGCTGGTAGGATACCCAATGATACCAGCTGGAAAATAGAATTCGTAACTTACCTTAATTTTATAGGGGAAACCCCAAAACGGATCATTGGCAAACAGTATAGGCCCAGATCTGACGCAGCACATCACGAAAACACGCCTACATAATTTTGACCCCCTTGAACCCCACTTTTTATGTAGTAAAAGTGGGGTTTACAGGGGTGAACCTTATTTTTGTTATTTCTGCTCTAAAATATTTTGAGCAGAAATAAGAAAAATATCACAATTTTTCATCTTAAAATTTTCTTTCTTTGGCGGTAAAGTTTACAATGTATTTGAATAGGTGTGTTTTTGTAATGAGAATGTGATCAGGGTCTTTGCTCTAAGCAGAAAGTTCTGCCATTTTTTTTAATAAATTAACAAAACTGAACCTGATAGCCTTAAATTGTGAAATGGACTCCTGATGCATATTAAAGTGAATATTCCTTTTATTACTATAAACAAAGCTCCAAAAAGGCGATTTTTTCATCTATAAATGTACTGTTATATTTTTTTTTTCTGAACAAAAACATATGTTGCGGGTATTCATTAGAAGCGCCTCAGGGAGGCACTTCTTAGACGCATCTCAGTGAGGCACTTCTAATGAGTACCCACAATGTACATGTATGTTTTGTGGGTATTCATTAGAAATGCCTCAGCAAGGCACTTCTAATAACCCACAATGTACATGTATGTTTTTGTGCAGAAATAAAACAAGAGGGCCCAGAGGGCCCTGAATCGCTCACCTGAGAATCAGTGTCTCTAGTACATTCTTGGCTCAAGGGCTATACTAGGTGAAGCTTCATACCAAATATCAAAGACCTGAGTCTTGTGGTTTCAGAGAAGAAGATTTTTAAATATTTTCCCTATATAAGCCTATGAAAAACCAAAGGGCCCCAGGGATGGGGCATTTTTGGCCCAAGGGCTATAATTTGAACAATCTTGGTAGAGGTCCACAAGATGAAGCTTCACACCAAATATCAAAGATCTGAGCCTTGCGGTTTCAGAGAAGAAGATTTTTAAAGATTTTCCCTGTATAAGCCTGTGTAAAACCAAAGGCCCCCAAGGTGGGGGGCATTTTTGGCTCCGGGGCTATAATTTGAACAATCTTGGTAGAGGTCCACTAGGTGAAGCTTCACACCAAATATCAAAGACCTGGGCCTTGCGGTTTCAGAGAAGAAGATTTTTAAAGATTTTCCCTGTATAAGCCTATGTAAAACCAAAGAACCACACCCCCCACCCCCCCCCCCCCCCCCCCCGAGGCAGGGGCATTTTTGGCCCTGGGGCTATAATTTGAACAATCTTGGTAGAGGTCCACTAGGTGAAACTTCACACCAAATATCAAAGACCTGGGCCTTGTGGTTTCAGAGAAGAAGATTTTTAAAGATTTTCCCTATACAAGCCTATGTAAACCCAAAAGCCCCCGGGGCGGGGTCATTTCTGGCCCAAGGGCCATAATTTGAACAATCTTGGTAGAGGTCCACCAGATGAAGCTTCATACCAAATATTGAAGACCTGGGCCTTTCGGTTTCAGAGAAGAATATTTTAAAGATTTTCCCTATATAAGCCTATGTAAAACCAAAGGCCCCTGGGGCAGGGGCATTTTTAGCCCCAGGGCTATAATTTGAACAATCTAAGTAGAGGTCCACTAGTTGAAGCTTCACACTAAATATCAAAGATCTGAGCCTTGCAGTTTCAGAGAAGAAGATTTTTAAAGATTTTCCCTATATACCTCTATGTAAAACCAAAGGCCCCTGGGGCAGGGGCATTTTTAGCCCCAGGGCTATAATTTGAACAATCTAAGTAGAGGTCCACTAGTTGAAGCTTCACACTAAATATCAAAGATCTGAGCCTTGCAGTTTCAGAGAAGAAGATTTTTAAAGATTTTCCCTGTAAAGCCTATGTAAAACCAAAGGCCCTCGGGGCGGGGGCAGTTTTGGCCCTAGGGCTATAATTTGAACAATCTTGGTAGAGGTCCACTAGGTGAAGCTTCACACCAAATATCAAAGACCTGGGCCTTGTGGTTTTAGAGAAGAAGATTTTTAAAGATTTTCCCTATATAAGCCTATGTAAACCCAAAGGCCCCCGGGGCGGGGGCATTTCTGGCCCAAGGGCCATAATTTGAACAATCTTGGTAGAGGTCCACTAGATGAAGCTTCATACCAAATATCGAAGACCTGGGCCTTTCGGTTTCAGAGAAGAAGATTTTTAAAGTTTTCATTTTAAAAATCTATTTTTAGCTCCTGTGACCTAGATGTGCAATGGAACGGAACCATTTGAACAACTTTGAAAGGGGACCACCTAAGGATCATTCCTGTGAAATTTGGTTAAAATCCGATCAGTGGTTTAGGAGGAGATGTCATTTGTAGAAAAAGTTTACGCACGCACACACGCACGACGGACAAAAAGCGATCCCAAAAGCTCACCTCGTCACTACGTGACAGGTGAGCTAAAAAAACAAGAAAGCAGTCTGAAGGACAGCCAAATCCCCCGCCACACTTTGTATCAAGGTTAAACCTTGTGAACTTCACCTGTGACCTTGACCTTAAGTTGGCATGGTTTATTTATGGTTCTGCACATCAGCTCACTGTGGGGTATATTTCAAAAAAGATTAATGAAAATCATTCAAGGGGTAAAGGAGATACGGAACGGACACAAAATTCAAAGTTTCAAACTCGTGACCTTGACCTTAAGTCGGCATGGTTCAATTATGGGTTCTGCACACCAGCTCACTCAGGGGTGTAAAATTCCACTCGCCTGCTCGCAATTGCGAGTAAGTTTTAGGGCAGGGCGAGAAAGGTTTTCTAAACTGACCTTACTTTTTCTTCATTTTTAGCACTTAAATGAAAAGTTTAGACTATAAGGGCGGGTAAGCTTGAGGGAAATTTTACACCTCTGTCACTATAACGAATAATTGACCAAAGTTTAATGAAAATCTATCAAAGGGTTCAGGAGATATGGAGCGGACAAGAAAGTGTTACAACCAGACAGACAGATGGACGGATGGACTGATAGACGGATGGACGGAAATGGGTTCTGCACATCAGCTCAATGAGAAGAATATTTGACCAAAGTTTAATGAAAATCTATCAAAGGGTTCAGGAGATATGGAGTGGACAAGAAAGTGTTACGGACAGACAGACAGACAGATGGACGGACTGACTGACGGACGGACATGGGTTCTGCACATCAGCTCACTGAGAAGAATATTTGACCAAAGTTTAATGAAAATCCTTCCAAGGGTTAAGGAGATATGGAACGGACACAAATTTCGAAGTTTCAAACTTGTGACCTTCAACCATGACCTTGACCTTAAGTCGGCATGGTTCATTTATGGGTTCTGCACACCAGCTCAATGAGACAAATAATTGAGCAAAGTTTAATGAAAATCTATCAAAGGGTTCAGGAGATATGGAGCGGACAAGAAAGTGTTACAGATAGACAGGCAGGAGGACGGACGGACATGGGTTCTGCACATCAGCTCACTGAAAAGAATATTTGACCAAACTTTAATGAAAATCCTTCCAAGGGTAAAGGAGATATGGAACAGACACAAAATTCAAATTTTCAAACTCATGGTGACCTTCAACTGTGACTTTGACCTTGAGTCGGCATGGTTCATTTATGGGTTCTGCACACCAGTTCACTGAGACGAATAATTGACCAAAGTTTAATGAAAATCTATCAAGTGGTTCAGGAGATATGGAGCGGACAAGAAAGTGTTACCGACAGACAGACAGACAAAGGCCATTCCTATAATCCCCGCTCCACGGCGGGGGATTAATAAATTAAATAATATGTGGATACCCCCTCTTATCTGGTGCTGTGCATTCACCATATTTGCATTATTTGCAGGCTCCCAGCTTGCACATTGTCAATATTGGAAAAACAGGTAACCAGACCCCCCTGACCTTTCAAGGTCAGGGGGGTCTGGTTACCTGTTTTTCTAACACTGATAACCTTCAGACTAGGAACCAGCAGATAATGCAAATAAGGTGAATAATAAAAATGGTCAAGCTGGCTGAGGACAGCCCATTTTAGTGATTGTTCCTTAGTTTATCCAGATGACTGATGTTTGATTAAACACTCATCAAGGCAACTGCCAGAAATATATATAGCATTGTTCCTAATAACAAGTATATATGTATGGTTTTAGGAAATATTTATATACATGTATAGAAACCTGATGATGACAGTCATTTTTCATTCATCTTTGTTTGGCACCCTGGCAAACAATCAGAATCAGAATTGTTTACTGGTGACACGTCCTTAGACAATCCTTCGCCAGGACGTAGAATGTGGCATCTGATCAGGGCCAACATTGTTTGCAAAAGGTTCAGCTATTTTCCGAATAGTTTTTGTAAAACACACCTGACACCCCTATATTTTGAAATGGACTCATGCTATATATAAGGTGGAAGATTCCATTTCATTTGATGCAAAAAGGGTTAAGAGTTAAAAGTGTGTACATGTACAATTAACATACATGTAAGTAGAATGTTTATCTTGAGCATTCTGACAGACTGAGCAAACAGAGTGCTGTGTAGACCCAGATGAAACAAGGTAGCCTACATAATTATGCCTACATAATTATGACCCCCTTGAACCCCACTTTTATATAGTAAAACTGGGGTTTACAGGGGTAAACCTTATTTTTCTTGTTTTTGCTCTAAAATACAGATTTAATGTATTTGAGGCGGTTCTAACGTATACCCACAATCTATATTTTGAGCAGAAATAAGAAAATACCAACATTTTTTGTCTTAAAATTTCATTTTTTCGGCGATAAAGGTTACAATGTATTTGTAATGCAAGATAATAAAGTTATTCAAGAAGAATGAGTTACTCAAAAAAACAAATGTTGTGGATATTTGTTAGAATTGCCTCATCTTGGAGTAATTGAGAGGAAAAGGCCCTTTATTACCTATTGCATGTACAGTCGACGCTCGTTATCTCGAACTTCACAGGACCGGATAAAAAAGTTCGAGTTATCAATAGTACAAGATAACCAAAGTGTGACGCCACATGCATGTCAGAGCCCATGATATGCTTGGTATTCTTGGTTATTCTAGAGTCATACTGTAGTCCCTTGTAAACAGCTTCGGTCCTGCCAAGAAAGCTGGTCATGAGCCATCGTTTTATGATCTACACTGTATATGCATCAGGACAAGGGACTACTCAATCGAGTACGTAAAACAACCAATTAAAGAGCCTTGTACATTAATACAAATCAGAGCCACCTTTTATCACAGAAATCTTGGAAATCATTGAAACGAGGCGGTGTTAAGATCAAAGGTTGAGCACCGCATGTCACGCACATGATTTTCGTAAATAGTGGTATTGATGAGCTGTTTTGTACAGGTCAATTATTATTTTCTATCTGAAAGACCAGCGGCATCATTTTTTTTTTGTTGTTGTTGTTTTTTTCTTCTTTACGGTTCGAGATACGCAACAGTAAAAACAGTGAAAACTATATTCAGGGACTGAAAATGATGGGCGAGATAGCTGAAGTGTCGACTTAAAAGTAGTTCGACACATGCGAAGCTGAAATACAATAAATATATAGGGGAAATATACGGGATATAGAAATCGGTTCGACATACGTGATAGGATCGAGATAGGCGAGGTTGTGATAACGAGAGTCAACTGTATATTGAAGCAAATTATTTATAACAGTATAATTTATATAATCGTTACAACGGTACCTGTTTTTGACACAATTAATCCATAAAAATGCCAATCACATTGTCGTCTGCTTTTTCATCCGTTCATTACTTTTAAAGTCCTTGTCTACCCCGGCCCATCAGGGCTTGGAGAAATAGATTTGTGCTTCCATGCAAACTCAACACACCAGTACTGGTAAACTGCTTAGAAGGACTAAGCCTGCCAAGGCAAAGTGGTGTGAGTCAGACTGACCGCTGCATATAAGCCGTCATTGGGCAGCAGGGCTTGGAATTTCAATTCATCGCAATGTCGGGTAAGTCCCACAAATTCGGAGGCAACATCTCCAAAATGACCTAAATAGTGTTGATGGGGATTAAACCGAAACTCAAACAAACAAAGAAAAGTCCTTGTTGCAAACAGTGTTGACCCAGATCAGACTGCTCCTCTAGGAGCAGTCCAATCGGGGCCACATTGTATGCTTATATGCAAAAATATTTTAAAAAGTTTGCAAGAAGATTCAGCAGATGTTACTGGTCAAGTGACATTCATACAACAGGAAGAAAGGCTCCTGGCCGTTACTCCCTTGTATACATTCCCTTTCAATAGAAAGTCTAGGACATAAATCATGATTTTGGTTGTTTTTTTCACAAATTTGGTCCGCATTGTAAATATTGTTGGCTGTTGTTGCATGTGGAATGATAACCAACAGTGACTTAGTTTATTTTCTGTTCTTTCTTTATTCTTTTATGTTTGTTTTGTGAATTACAATGTACATAAGGAAGAAAATTATTGAATAAACTTGGAAATTCTAATGACATTCTTTTTTTTTTTTCTGACATTTGCTTGACACATGCGACACATTGAAACGCTTACCCAGCTGTTCCCATCCCCGATCTATGTCAAATATTTGACAAATCTGATAAGTTATGCTAAAATCAACATCGTTTAGGTTCATATCGGGGCTGCTGTGCCGTCGAAACGCCATTTCCAGGCTTTTTCGCAGCGAATTTCTGCAGCAAACAATTAGCAAAATCTGGAACTTCCGCGTATTGGTTTTCTCTATACTGATTGGTTGAACGTCATTCATGTCTGATTTGCGCTAAAATCAAGACAGCAGGCACAGACCGCATGCACAGACCGGACAAATTAACTAAAACCCGGTACCACATACAATTAACATGTAATCTTTAATTACTTCCCTTGAATTATAAATTACCCGTATTTTGACTATAGTTATTACAATAAAGGACTGTATTTCGAGCATTTATTGATACTTTTTCCTCTTTCATTTGTGTTTAGATGTAAAATCGTTTGTATATACAACAAAATAATTAAGCACTTGTCTTCGTGAGTATGAGTGAGATCTATGCACGGACCGACGTTAAATAATGCAAGGTGCGGTGCTAAATCACGGAACAGAAAGTAAAATAGCCAGACCTCGCCCATCTTCTATTTGTTTGTTTCATTTGATTTTTAACGTCCCCGTCAGCACTTTATAGGCCATTTTGGAGACGTTGCTTCCAGTTTTGTGGGTCTTTTACCCGACAATGAGATGAAATGACATCTAAAGCCTTGTCGCCCAATAAAACCAATAGGGTTTATAAGCATGGACGATCCAACTCGCACCGCTTTGCTTTATGGATGGAGTAAGTTAATTGTATCAATTCCTGATCTTTGTTTTACTTCTACTTAGATCCTCTAAGCGGTTTACCAGTACTCGTGTGCGGCCGGATTCAGCTCTGCGTGGAAGCATCATGCAGCCCATTTCGGTGCCTGGAGAAAAAAATTGGTCTGCGTGGTGCTTCCACGTAGTGCTGTAACCCACCGCACACGAGTACTTGTGAACCGCTTAGAAGGTCTAGATCTAATACATTCTATAAATAAGCAAGGACTGGGCGTACATGTTTTCTGGGCCAGACTAGATATATAATTTCGGCCAAATAGGCCTCATCAGTGACCCTCAAATATTTTCTAAGCCTGCCGAGAAAGAGTGGTGCTAATTGGACCGTTCATTCATATAAAGCGTATTGATTTCATTGGGCGGCAGGATTTGAGATGCCATTTCATCTCAATATCCGGGCTAAGTTTATAAAAATTGGAAGCAGCGTCACCAAAATGACCTAATTAGGCGTGAGGGAGACGTAACAAATACCACAGACCATATATTTTCTTCTATTATTTGCTTACGCGCCATCAGCCTTTCATTTGAATGCCATATATACAAGTGACGAATCACTGTCTTTTGATGTATCACCAGTATTAAATTTTTGCCCGCATACGTACGTCTCTGTTTCATGGACCACAACCGCTGTGGAGTGTGGTAGCTCAGTGGTTAGTGTACTTGCTAGAGGCCATCGGTTCGATTTTCGGCAGCGGTAATAAACTTGCGGTGTCCGAACAAGGTCCATTGGCATCATTTGTAGGGATGAATGCCACAAGTGCACAGTCCTTTGGATTGGGACGTTAAATGGAGACCCCCCCCCCCCCCCGAGAGAACCATCCCCTGTGCAGGTTAAAGATCCCTACTGTAATTGCACGCAGCCCCCGCCCATCGGGGCTTGAATAAATAGATAGGCTGCATGATGCTTCCACGCAGAGCCTAAACCGACCGCACACGAGTACTGGTAAACCTCTTAGAGGACCTAAGGCTGCCCAGGCAAAGTGGTGCGAATCGGCCCGTCCATGCTTACAAACCCTATTGGTTTCATTGGGCGACAGGGCTTGAGATGTCATTTCATCTCGATGTCGGGTAAAAGTCCTACAAAATTGGAAGCAACGCCTCCAAAATGACCTATATACAATACAGATATTTAGAGGCTTCATAACCCATTTATAGCACTATTTAACGACACTACAGCTGGTGTCTGGGAATGTGTGGCGGCCGTAAAAAGTCTCCCTGCCCTACATTATAGTGTAGTTTATATTTTCTTGTCCTTTGGCCTCATTGATTCCAATGTGGAATCTTGAAAATATTTGAGGGTCACAGATGAGGCCTAAATGGCCGAAACTAGCTAGTCTGGCCCAGAAAACATGTACACTTCATATGTTTTAGTTCTGTGGTGTATTACTTGTCCCAAAGGATAACACATTTCTAGAACATATTTGGTGTGTGAATTTAAATGTAAATTTAAAGCTGTATTAATGCCTTCGACCATTTATATCACCTATAATGAATTTCCCCTCGTTGGTCCCATTGACAGTGAATGTGACGCCACATGAGCCACGTGAGAAGTATGCCGAGGCATCTAGCTTTATCGCCTAGAGAACGAATTTCGGATATTCAGAGGATGAGATGATGAAATTTAACACAACGTTCAAGACTTTGCGAATTTATTGGCCATTTACATCCCTTATATGACTTTTCCCCCACTGTAGGGCCTCGTGTAAGGGAATGTGACGCAATCGTACCCATTTTAAGAGTGTGCATAGGCATCAGGCAACATGTTGAACATAATGGATGACAGGTATTTAGAGGCTTGGGTGCCGAAATTCACACATACATGTTAAACGTGCATTTTGAACGATTTTAATTAGTTAAATGGAATTTCCCTTCTTTGGGCCCCATACAAAAGAATGTGACGCTTCTTGACCTATTGTATGATTATGCACTGACATCATTCTAAATGATAAACATATTATATGAAAGATATTAACAGGTCGGGGTTCCGAAATATAATCAATCTTGAACGGTATGTGATATTTGTTATCATCTTTGTGTCACTTGTATAATTGTCCCCTACTGGGCCCCATATATGGGGAATGTGACGCAAATCATACCCTCTGAAGAATATGCCTATCCCATCAGCTGCATGTTTAACTTTATATAATATAGATATTTGGAGGTTTTGATGTGTGAATTTTAATGTAATTGTTGAACTGTATTGATTACTTCGACCATTTGCACCACTTATAATGAATTTCACCTCGTTGGGCCCCTTAACAGGGAATGTGACGCCATTTGAGCCCTATGAGTAGTATGATGAGGCATTTAGCTTTATCGCTGACAGAACGAATTACAGATATTTAGAGGCTGAGAGGCTGAAACTTAACAAAACATGCAAGACTTTACGAATTATGGCCATTTACACCCCTAACATGGCTTTCCACACTGTAGGGCGCCTATGTAAGGGAATGTGACGCAAATGGACCCGTATGAAAAGTATGCAGAGGCATCAGGCAACATGTTAAACATAATGGTGGACTGGTTTTTAGAGGCGGGGTTGCTGAAATATAAACCCACTTGTTAAACTTGTATTTTTAACGATTTTAAGTACCTACATTGAATTTCCCTCTTCGGGCCCCATACTAGGGTATGTGAAGCTACTTCCCCAATATACGATTGTACCCTGACATAAGTGTATATGTTAAACATCATAAATAAAAGATATTAAGAGGCCGTGGTTCCGAAATAGTTTCAAACTTGAACGGTATGTGAAATTTGTTATCGTTTTAGAGTCACTTGCATAATTGCCCCCCCCCCTCCCCCCTATTTGGCCCCATATTAGGGAATGTGACGCCATTTGACCCATATGAGTAATATGTTGAGGCATATAGCTTTATCGCTAAGAGAACGAATTACAGATATTTAGAGGCTGAGAGGCTAAAATGCAAAAAAAAAACATGCAAGACTTAGCGAAGTTACTGACCATTTACACCCCTAACATGGCTTTCCCCACTGTAGGGCCCCTATGTAAGGAAATGTAACGCAAATTGCCCCTTTTGAAAAGTGTGAAGAGGGATCAGGCAACATGTTAAACATAATGGATGACGGGAATTTAGAGGCTGGGGTGCTGAATTTCAAACCCACTTGTTAAACTTGCATCTTTAACGATTTTCAGTACTTACTTTTAATTTCCCCTTTTTGGGCCCCATACTAGGGTATGTGACGCTACTTCACCCAATGTACGATTGCGTCCTGACATCAGTATATATGTTAAACATAATAAATGAAAGATATTAAGAGGCCGTGGTTCCGAAATAGTTTCAAACTTGAACGGTATGTGAAATATGTTATTATTTTTGAGTCGCTTGTATTGTTGACCCCCCCCCCCCCCCCCATTTGGGCCCATATTAGGGAATGTGACGCCACTTGATCCATATGAGTACTATGTCGAGGCATCTAGCTTTATCGCTAAGAGAACAAATTACAGATATTTAAAGGCTGAGAGGCTGTAATTTAACAAAACATGCAAGACTTTGCGAATTTATTGGCCATTTACACCCAAACATGGCTTTCCCCACTGTAGGGCCCCTATGTAAGGGAATATGACGCAAATGGACCCGTATTAACAGTATGCAGAGGCATCAGGCCACACGTTAAACTTAATGGATGACAGGTATTTAGAGGCTGGGGTGCTGAAATTCAAACAAAGTTGTTAAACTTGCATTTTTTACGATTTTTAAATACTTGTTTTGAATTTCCCCTCTTTGGGCCTCATACTAGGGAATTTGACGCTACTTCACCCAATGAACGATTGTGCCCTGACATCAGTTTATATGTTAAAAATAATAAATGAAAGATATTAAGGGGCCACGAATCCGAAATAGTTTCAAACTTGAACGGTATGTGAAATATGTTATCATTTTTGAGTCACTTGCATTATTGTCCCCCTATTTGACCCCATATTAGGGAATGTGACGCCACTTGACCCATATGAGTAGTATGTTGAGGCATCTAGCGTTATCGCTAAGAGAACGAATTACAGATATTTAGAGGCTGAGAGACGAAAATGTATCAAAACTTGTAAGACTTTGCGAATTTATTGGCCATTTACACCCCTAACATAGCTTTCCCCACTGCAGGGCCCCTATGTAAGGGAATGTGACGCAAATGGACCCGTATGAAAAGTGTGCAGGGGCATCAGGCAACTTTTTAAACATAATAGATGGCTGGTATTTAGAGGCTGGGGTGCTGAAATTCAATCCCACTTGTTAAACTTGCATTTTATAACGATTTTCAGATTGTACATTGAATTTCCCCTCTTTGGGCCCGATACTCGGGAATGTGACGCTACTTCACCCAATGTACGATTGTGCCCTGACATCAGTGTATATGTTAAACATAATAAATGAAAGATATTAAGAGGCCGCTGTTCCGAAATATTTTCAAACTTGAACGGTATGTGAAATGTGTTATCATTTTTGAGTCACTTGCATAATTGTCCCCCCCCCCATATTTGGCCCCATATTAGGGAATGTGACGCCACTTGACCCATGTGTGTAGTATGTTGAGGCATCTAGCTTTATCGCTAAGAGAACGAATTACAGATATTCAGAAGCTGAGAGGCTAAAATGTAACAAAACATGCAAGACTTTGCGAATGCTTTTGCTATTTTCACCCCTAACATGGCTTTCCCCACTACATGACCCCTATGTAAGGGAATGTGACGCAAATGGATCCGTATGAAAAGTGTGCAGAGGCATCAGACAACAAGTTAAATATAATGGATGACGGGTATTTAGAGGCTGGGGTGCTGAAATTCAAACCCACTTGTTAAACTTGCATTTTTAACGATTTTCAGTACTTACTTTGAATATCCCCTCTTTGGGCCCCATACTAGGGCATGTGACACTACTTCACCCAATTCACGATTGTGTCCTGACATCAGTCTATATGGTAAACATGATAAATGAAAGATATTAAGAGGCTGCGGTTCCGAAATAGTTTCAAAATTGAACGATATGTGAAATGGGTTATCATTTTGGAGTCACTCGCATAATTGTCCCCCTATTGGGCCCCATCTCAGGGAATGTGACGCAAATCATGCCTCTAAGGATTTTGTCTAGGTAACTAGGAACATGTTTAACATAATACAATATAGATATTTAGAGGCTTTGATGTGTGAATTTTAATGTAAATGTAGAGGCTGTATTATTTACTCCGAACATTTACGCCACGTATATTGATTTTCCCCTCGTTGGTCCCCTTAACAGGGAATGTGACGCCACTTGATCCCTATGAGGAGTATGCCGAGTCATTTAGCTTTATCGCTGACAGAACGAAATGCAGATATTTAGAGGCTGAGAGGCTGAAAATCGAACCCACGTGTTAAACATGCATTTATAACGATTTTCAGCACTTACACTGAATTTCCCCTCTTTGGGTCCCATACTACGGAATGTGACGCTACTTCACCCAATGTACGATTTTGCCCTGACATCAGTCTATATGGTAAGCATAATAAATGAAAGATATTTAGAGGCTGCGGTTCCGAAATAGTTTCAAAATTGAACGATATGTGAAATGGGTTATCATTTTGGAGTCACTTGCATAATTGTCCCCCTATTGGGCCCCATATCAGGGAATGTGACGCAAATCATACCCTCTCAGGATTTTGTCTAGGCAACTAGGAACATGTTTAACATAATACAATATAGATATTTAGAGGCTTTGATGTGTGAATTTTAATGTAAATGTAGAGGCTGTATTATTTACTCCGAACATTTACGCCACATATATTGATTTTCCCCTCGTTGGTCCCCTTAACAGGGAATGTGACGCCACCTGATCCCTATGAGGAGTATGCCGAGTCATTTAGCTCTATCGCTGACAGAACGAAATGCAGATATTTAGAGGCTGAGAGGCTGAAAATCGAACCCATGTGTTAAACTTGCGTTTATAACGATTTTCAGCTCCTACACTGAATTTCCCCTCTTTGGGCCCCATACTACGGAATGTGACGCTACTTCACCCAATGTACGATTTTGCCCTGACATCAGTCTATATGGTAAACATGATAAATGAAAGATATTAAGAGGCTGCGGTTCCGAAATAGTTTCAAAATTGAACGATATGTGAAATGGGTTATCATTTTGGAGTCACTCGCATAATTGTCCCCCTATTGGGCCCCATCTCTGGGAATGTGACGCAAATCATACCCTCTCAGGATTTTGTCTAGGCAACTAGAAACATGTTTAACCTAATACAATATAGATATTTAGAGGCTTTGATGTGTGAATTTTAATGTAAATGTAGAGGCTGTATTATTTACTCCGAACATTTACACCACCTATATTGATTTTCCCCTCGTTGGTCCCCTTAACAGGGAATGTGACGCAACTTGATCCCTATGAATAGTATGCCGAGTCATTTAGCTTTATCGCTGACAGAACGAAATGCAGATATTTAGAGGCTGAGAGGCTGAAAATCGAACCCACGTGTTAAACTTGCGTTTTTAACGATTTTCAGCACTTACACTGAATTTCCTCTCTTTGGGCCCCATACTAGGGAATGTGACGCTACTTCACCCAATGTACGATTTTGCTCTGACATCAGTCTTTATGGTAAACATGATAAATGAAAGATATTAAGAGGCTGCGGTTCCGAAATAGTTTCAAAATTGAACGATATGTGAAATGGGTTATCATTTTGGAGTCACTCGCATAATTGTCCCCCTATTGGGCCCCATATCAGGGAATGTGACGCAAATCATGCCCTCTAAGGATTTTGTCTAGGCAACTAGGAACATGTTTAACATAATACAATATAGATATTTAGAGGCTTTGATGTGTGAATTTTAATGTAAATGTAGAGGCTGTATTATTTACTCCGAACATTTACGCCACGTATATTGATTTTCCCCTCGTTGGTCCCCTTAACAGGGAATGTGACGCCACTTGATCCCTATGAGGAGTATGCCGAGGCATTTAGCTTTATCGCTGATAGAACGAAATTCAGATATTTAGAGGCTGAGAGGCTGAAAATCGAACCCACGTGTTAAACATGCATTTATAACGATTTTCAGCACTTACACTGAATTTCCCCTCTTTGGGCCCCATACTACGGAATGTGACGCTACTTCACCCAATGTACGATTTTGCCCTGACATCAGTCTATATGGTAAACATAATAAATGAAAGATATTAAGAGGCTGCGGTTCCGAAATAGTTTCAAAATTGAACGATATGTGAAATGGGTTATCATTTTGGAGTCACTCGCATAATTGTCCCCCTATTGGGTCCCATATCAGGGAATGTGACGCAAATCATACCCTCTCAGGATTTTGTCTAGGCAACTAGGAACATGTCTAACCTGATACAATATAGATATTTAGAGGCTTTGATGTGTGAATTTTAATGTAAATGTAGAGGCTGTATTATTTACTCCGAACATTTACACCACCTATATTGATTTTCCCCTCGTTGGTCCCCTTAACAGGGAATGTGACGCCACTTGATCCCTATGAGGAGTATGCCGAGTCATTTAGCTTTATCGCTGACAGAACGAAATGCAGATATTTAGAGGCTGAGAGGCTGAAAATCGAACCCACGTGTTAAACTTGCATTTATAACGATTTTCAGCACCTACACTGAATTTCCCCTCTTTGGGCCCCATACTACGGAATGTGACGCTACTTCACCCAATGTACGATTTTGCCCTGACATCAGTCTATATGGTAAACATGATAAATGAAAGATATTAAGAGGCTGCGGTTCCGAAATAGTTTCAAAATTGAACGATATGTGAAATGGCTTATCATTTTGGAGTCACTCGCATAATTGTCCCCCTATTGGGCCCCATCTCAGGGAATGTGACGCAAATCATACCCTCTCAGGATTTTGTCTAGGCAACTAGGAACATGTTTAACCTAATACAATATAGATATTTAGAGGCTTTGATGTGTGAATTTTAATGTAAATGTAGAGGCTGTATTATTTACTCCGAACATTTACGCCACGTATATTGATTTTTCCCTCGTTGGTCCCCTTAACAGGGAATGTGACGCCACTTGATCCCTATGAGGAGTATGCCGAGTCATTTAGCTTTATCGCTGACAGAACTAGGAACATGTTTAACATCATACATTTAATGTAAATGTAGAGGCTGTATTATTTACTCCGAACATTTACGCCACGTATATTGATTTTCCCCTCGTTGGTCCCCTTAACTGGGAATGTGACGCCACTTGATCCCTATGAGGAGTATGCCGAGTCATTTAGCTTTATCGCTGACAGAACGAAATGCAGATATTTAGAGGCTGAGAGGCTGAAAATCGAACCCACGTGTTAAACATGCATTTATAACGATTTTCAGCACTTACACTGAATTTCCCCTCTTTGGGCCCCATACTACGGAATGTGACGCTACTTCACCCAATGTACGATTTTGCCCTGACATCAGTCTATATGGTAAACATAATAAATGAAAGATATTAAGAGGCTGCGGTTCCGAAATAGTTTCAAAATTGAACGATATGTGAAATGGGTTATCATATTGGAGTCACTCGCATAATTGTCCCCCTATTGGGTCCCATATCAGGGAATGTGACGCAAATCATACCCTCTCAGGATTTTGTCTAGGCAACTAGGAACATGTCTAACCTGATACAATATAGATATTTAGAGGCTTTGATGTGTGAATTTTAATGTAAATGTAGAGGCTGTATTATTTACTCCGAACATTTACACCACCTATATTGATTTTCCCCTCGTTGGTCCCCTTAACAGGGAATGTGACGCCACTTGATCCCTATGAGGAGTATGCCGAGTCATTTAGCTCTATCGCTGACAGAACGAAATGCAGATATTTAGAGGCTGAGAGGCTGAAAATCGAACCCACGTGTTAAACTTGCATTTATAACGATTTTCAGCACCTACACTGAATTTCCCCCCTTTGGGCCCCATACTACGGAATGTGACGCTACTTCACCCAATTCACGATTGTGTCCTGACATCAGTCTATATGGTAAACATGATAAATGAAATATATTAAGAGGCTGCGGTTCCGAAATAGTTTCAAAATTGAACGATATGTGAAATGGGTTATCATTTTGGAGTCACTCGCATAATTGTCCCCCTATTGGGCCCCATCTCAGGGAATGTGACGCAAATCATACCCTCTCAGGATTTTGTCTAGGCAACTAGGAACATGTTTAACCTAATACAATATAGATATTTAGAGGCTTTGATGTGTGAATTTTAATGTAAATGTAGAGGCTGTATTATTTACTCCGAACATTTACACCACCTATATTGATTTTCCCCTCGTTGGTCCCCTTAACAGGGAATGTTACGCAACTTGATCCCTATGAATAGTATGCCGAGTCATTTAGCTTTATCGCTGACAGAACGAAATGCAGATATTTAGAGGCTGAGAGGCTGAAAATCGAACCCACGTGTTAAACTTGCGTTTTTAACGATTTTCAGCACTTACACTGAATTTCCCCTCTTTGGGCCCCATACTAGGGAATGTGACGCTACTTCACCCAATGTACGATTTTGCTCTGACATCAGTCTTTATGGTAAACATGATAAATGAAAGATATTAAGAGGCTGCGGTTCCGAAATAGTTTCAAAATTGAACGATATGTGAAATGGGTTATCATTTTGGAGTCACTCGCATAATTGTCCCCCTATTGGGCCCCATATCAGGGAATGTGACGCAAATCATGCCTCTAAGGATTTTGTCTAGGTAACTAGGAACATGTTTAACATAATACAATATAGATATTTAGAGGCTTTGATGTGTGAATTTTAATGTAAATGTAGAGGCTGTATTATTTACTCCGAACATTTACGCCACGTATATTGATTTTCCCCTCGTTGGTCCCCTTAACAGGGAATGTGACGCCACTTGATCCCTATGAGGAGTATGCCGAGTCATTTAGCTCTATCGCTGACAGAACGAAATGCAGATATTTAGAGGCTGAGAGGCTGAAAATCGAACCCATGTGTTAAACTTGCGTTTATAACGATTTTCAGCTCCTACACTGAATTTCCCCTCTTTGGGCCCCATACTACGGAATGTGACGCTACTTCACTCAATGTACGATTTTGCCCTGACATCAGTCTATATGGTAAACATGATAAATGAAAGATATTAAGAGACTGCGGTTCCGAAATAGTTTCAAAATTGAACGATATGTGAAATGGGTTATCATTTTGGAGACACTCGCATAATTGTCCCCCTATTGGGCCCCATCTCAGGGAATGTGACGCAAATCATACCCTCTCAGGATTTTGTCTAGGCAACTAGAAACATGTTTAACCTAATACAATATAGATATTTAGAGGCTTTGATGTGTGAATTTTAATGTAAATGTAGAGGCTGTATTATTTACTCCGAACATTTACACCACCTATATTGATTTTCCCCTCGTTGGTCCCCTTAACAGGGAATGTGACGCAACTTGATCCCTATGAATAGTATGCCGAGTCATTTAGCTTTATCGCTGACAGAACGAAATGCAGATATTTAGAGGCTGAGAGGCTGAAAATCGAACCCACGTGTTAAACTTGCGTTTTTAACGATTTTCAGCACTTACACTGAATTTCCTCTCTTTGGGCCCCATACTAGGGAATGTGACGCTACTTTACCCAATGTACGATTTTGCTCTGACATCAGTCTTTATGGTAAACATGATAAATGAAAGATATTAAGAGGCTGCGGTTCCGAAATAGTTTCAAAATTGAACGATATGTGAAATGGGTTATCATTTTGGAGTCACTCGCATAATTGTCCCCCTATTGGGCCCCATATCAGGGAATGTGACGCAAATCATGCCCTCTAAGGATTTTGTCTAGGCAACTAGGAACATGTTTAACATAATACAATATAGATATTTAGAGGCTTTGATGTGTGAATTTTAATGTAAATGTAGAGGCTGTATTATTTACTCCGAACATTTACGCCACGTATATTGATTTTCCCCTCGTTGGTCCCCTTAACAGGGAATGTGACGCCACTTGATCCCTATGAGGAGTATGCCGAGTCATTTAGCTTTATCGCTGATAGAACGAAATTCAGATATTTAGAGGCTGAGAGGCTGAAAATCGAACCCACGTGTTAAACATGCATTTATAACGATTTTCAGCACTTACACTGAATTTCCCCTCTTTGGGCCCCATACTACGGAATGTGACGCTACTTCACCCAATGTACGATTTTGCCCTGACATCAGTCTATATGGTAAACATAATAAATGAAAGATATTAAGAGGCTGCGGTTCCGAAATAGTTTCAAAATTGAACGATATGTGAAATGGGTTATCATTTTGGAGTCACTCGCATAATTGTCCCCCTATTGGGTCCCATATCAGGGAATGTGACGCAAATCATACCCTCTCAGGATTTTGTCTAGGCAACTAGGAACATGTCTAACCTGATACAATATAGATATTTAGAGGCTTTGATGTGTGAATTTTAATGTAAATGTAGAGGCTGTATTATTTACTCCGAACATTTACACCACCTATATTGATTTTCCCCTCGTTGGTCCCCTTAACAGGGAATGTGACGCCACTTGATCCCTATGAGGAGTATGCCGAGTCATTTAGCTTTATCGCTGACAGAACGAAATGCAGATATTTAGAGGCTGAGAGGCTGAAAATCGAACCCACGTGTTAAACTTGCATTTATAACGATTTTCAGCACCTACACTGAATTTCCCCTCTTTGGGCCCCATACTACGGAATGTGACGCTACTTCACCCAATGTACGATTTTGCCCTGACATCAGTCTATATGGTAAACATGATAAATGAAAGATATTAAGAGGCTGCGGTTCCGAAATAGTTTCAAAATTGAACGATATGTGAAATGGCTTATCATTTTGGAGTCACTCGCATAATTGTCCCCCTATTGGGCCCCATCTCAGGGAATGTGACGCAAATCATACCCTCTCAGGATTTTGTCTAGGCAACTAGGAACATGTTTAACCTAATACAATATAGATATTTAGAGGCTTTGATGTGTGAATTTTAATGTAAATGTAGAGGCTGTATTATTTACTCCGAACATTTACGCCACGTATATTGATTTTTCCCTCGTTGGTCCCCTTAACAGGGAATGTGACGCCACTTGATCCCTATGAGGAGTATGCCGAGTCATTTAGCTTTATCGCTGACAGAACTAGGAACATGTTTAACATCATACATTTAATGTAAATGTAGAGGCTGTATTATTTACTCCGAACATTTACGCCACGTATATTGATTTTCCCCTCGTTGGTCCCCTTAACTGGGAATGTGACGCCACTTGATCCCTATGAGGAGTATGCCGAGTCATTTAGCTTTATCGCTGACAGAACGAAATGCAGATATTTAGAGGCTGAGAGGCTGAAAATCGAACCCACGTGTTAAACATGCATTTATAACGATTTTCAGCACTTACACTGAATTTCCCCTCTTTGGGCCCCATACTACGGAATGTGACGCTACTTCACCCAATGTACGATTTTGCCCTGACATCAGTCTATATGGTAAGCATAATAAATGAAAGATATTAAGAGGCTGCGGTTCCGAAATAGTTTCAAAATTGAACGATATGTGAAATGGGTTATCATATTGGAGTCACTCGCATAATTGTCCCCCTATTGGGTCCCATATCAGGGAATGTGACGCAAATCATACCCTCTCAGGATTTTGTCTAGGCAACTAGGAACATGTCTAACCTGATACAATATAGATATTTAGAGGCTTTGATGTGTGAATTTTAATGTAAATGTAGAGGCTGTATTATTTACTCCGAACATTTACGCCACGTATATTGATTTTCCCCTCGTTGGTCCCCTTAACAGGCAATGTGACGCCACTTGATCCCTATGAGGAGTATGCCGAGTCATTTAGCTTTATCGCTGACAGAACGAAATGCAGATATTTAGAGGCTGAGAGGCTGAAAATCGAACCCACGTGTTAAACATGCATTTATAACGATTTTCAGCACCTACACTGAATTTCCCCTCTTTGGGCCCCATACTACGGAATGTGACGCTACTTCACCCAATGTACGATTTTGCCCTGACATCAGTCTATATGGTAAACATGATAAATGAAAGATATTAAGAGGCTGCGGTTCCGAAATAGTTTCAAAATTGAACGATATGTGAAATGGCTTATCATTTTGGAGTCACTCGCATAATTGTCCCCCTATTGGGCCCCATCTCAGGGAATGTGACGCAAATCATACCCTCTCAGGATTTTGTCTAGGCAACTAGGAACATGTTTAACCTAATACAATATAGATATTTAGAGGCTTTGATGTGTGAATTTTAATGTAAATGTAGAGGCTGTATTATTTACTCCGAACATTTACGCCACGTATATTGATTTTTCCCTCGTTGGTCCCCTTAACAGGGAATGTGACGCCACTTGATCCCTATGAGGAGTATGCCGAGTCATTTAGCTTTATCGCTGACAGAACTAGGAACATGTTTAACATCATACATTTAATGTAAATGTAGAGGCTGTATTATTTACTCCGAACATTTACGCCACGTATATTGATTTTCCCCTCGTTGGTCCCCTTAACTGGGAATGTGACGCCACTTGATCCCTATGAGGAGTATGCCGAGTCATTTAGCTTTATCGCTGACAGAACGAAATGCAGATATTTAGAGGCTGAGAGGCTGAAAATCGAACCCACGTGTTAAACATGCATTTATAACGATTTTCAGCACTTACACTGAATTTCCCCTCTTTGGGCCCCATACTACGGAATGTGACGCTACTTCACCCAATGTACGATTTTGCCCTGACATCAGTCTATATGGTAAGCATAATAAATGAAAGATATTAAGAGGCTGCGGTTCCGAAATAGTTTCAAAATTGAACGATATGTGAAATGGGTTATCATATTGGAGTCACTCGCATAATTGTCCCCCTATTGGGTCCCATATCAGGGAATGTGACGCAAATCATACCCTCTCAGGATTTTGTCTAGGCAACTAGGAACATGTCTAACCTGATACAATATAGATATTTAGAGGCTTTGATGTGTGAATTTTAATGTAAATGTAGAGGCTGTATTATTTACTCCGAACATTTACGCCACGTATATTGATTTTCCCCTCGTTGGTCCCCTTAACAGGCAATGTGACGCCACTTGATCCCTATGAGGAGTATGCCGAGTCATTTAGCTTTATCGCTGACAGAACGAAATGCAAATATTTAGAGGCTGAGAGGCTGAAAATCGAACCCACGTGTTAAACTTGCATTTATAACGATTTTCAGCACCTACACTGAATTTCCCCTCTTTGGGCCCCATACTACGGAATGTGACGCTACTTCACCCAATGTACGATTTTGCCCTGACATCAGTCTATATGGTAAACATGATAAATGAAAGATATTAAGAGGCTGCGGTTCCGAAATAGTTTCAAAATTGAACGATATGTGAAATGGCTTAACATTTTGGAGTCACTCGCATAATTGTCCCCCTATTGGGCCCCATCTCAGGGAATGTGACGCAAATCATACCCTCTCAGGATTTTGTCTAGGCAACTAGGAACATGTTTAACCTAATACAATATAGATATTTAGAGGCTTTGATGTGTGAATTTTAATGTAAATGTAGAGGCTGTATTATTTACTCCGAACATTTACGCCACGTATATTGATTTTTCCCTCGTTGGTCCCCTTAACAGGGAATGTGACGCCACTTGATCCCTATGAGGAGTATGCCGAGTCATTTAGCTTTATCGCTGACAGAACTAGGAACATGTTTAACATCATACATTTAATGTAAATGTAGAGGCTGTATTATTTACTCCGAACATTTACGCCACGTATATTGATTTTCCCCTCGTTGGTCCCCTTAACTGGGAATGTGACGCCACTTGATCCCTATGAGGAGTATGCCGAGTCATTTAGCTTTATCGCTGACAGAACGAAATGCAGATATTTAGAGGCTGAGAGGCTGAAAATCGAACCCACGTGTTAAACATGCATTTATAACGATTTTCAGCACTTACACTGAATTTCCCCTCTTTGGGCCCCATACTACGGAATGTGACGCTACTTCACCCAATGTACGATTTTGCCCTGACATCAGTCTATATGGTAAGCATAATAAATGAAAGATATTAAGAGGCTGCGGTTCCGAAATAGTTTCAAAATTGAACGATATGTGAAATGGGTTATCATATTGGAGTCACTCGCATAATTGTCCCCCTATTGGGTCCCATATCAGGGAATGTGACGCAAATCATACCCTCTCAGGATTTTGTCTAGGCAACTAGGAACATGTCTAACCTGATACAATATAGATATTTAGAGGCTTTGATGTGTGAATTTTAATGTAAATGTAGAGGCTGTATTATTTACTCCGAACATTTACACCACCTATATTGATTTTCCCCTCGTTGGTCCCCTTAACAGGCAATGTGACGCCACTTGATCCCTATGAGGAGTATGCCGAGTCATTCAGCTTTATCGCTGACAGAACGAAATGCAGATATTTAGAGGCTGAAAATCGAACCCACGTGTTAAACTTGCATTAATAACGATTTTCAGCACCTACACTGAATTTCCCCTCTTTGGGCCCCATACTACGGAATGTGACGCTACTTCACCCAATGTACGATTTTGCCCTGACATCAGTCTATATGGTAAACATGATAAATGAAAGATATTAAGAGGCTGCGGTTCCGAAATAGTTTCAAAATTGAACGATATGTGAAATGGGTTATCATTTTGGAGTCACTCGCATAATTGTCCCCCTATTGGGCCCCATATCAGGGAATGTGACGCAAATCATACCCTCTCAGGATTTTGTCTAGGCAACTAGGAACATGTTTAACCTAATACAATATAGATATTTAGAGGCTTTGATGTGTGAATTTTAATGTAAATGTAGAGGCTGTATTATTTACTCCGAACATTTACACCACCTATATTGATTTTCCCCTCGTTGGTCCCCTTAACAGGGAATGTGACGCAACTTGATCCCTATGAATAGTATGCCGAGTCATTTAGCTTTATCGCTGACAGAACGAAATGCAGATATTTAGAGGCTGAGAGGCTGAAAATCGAACCCACGTGTTAAACTTGCGTTTTTAACGATTTTCAGCACTTACACTGAATTTCCTCTCTTTGGGCCCCATACTAGGGAATGTGACGCTACTTTACCCAATGTACGATTTTGCTCTGACATCAGTCTTTATGGTAAACATGATAAATGAAAGATATTAAGAGGCTGCGGTTCCGAAATAGTTTCAAAATTGAACGATATGTGAAATGGGTTATCATTTTGGAGTCACTCGCATAATTGTCCCCCTATTGGGCCCCATATCAGGGAATGTGACGCAAATCATGCCCTCTAAGGATTTTGTCTAGGCAACTAGGAACATGTTTAACATAATACAATATAGATATTTAGAGGCTTTGATGTGTGAATTTTAATGTAAATGTAGAGGCTGTATTATTTACTCCGAACATTTACGCCACGTATATTGATTTTCCCCTCGTTGGTCCCCTTAACAGGGAATGTGACACCACTTGATCCCTATGAGGAGTATGCCGAGTCATTTAGCTTTATCGCTGATAGAACGAAATTCAGATATTTAGAGGCTGAGAGGCTGAAAATCGAACCCACGTGTTAAACATGCATTTATAACGATTTTCAGCACTTACACTGAATTTCCCCTCTTTGGGCCCCATACTACGGAATGTGACGCTACTTCACCCAATGTACGATTTTGCCCTGACATCAGTCTATATGGTAAACATAATAAATGAAAGATATTAAGAGGCTGCGGTTCCGAAATAGTTTCAAAATTGAACGATATGTGAAATGGGTTATCATTTTGGAGTCACTCGCATAATTGTCCCCCTATTGGGTCCCATATCAGGGAATGTGACGCAAATCATACCCTCTCAGGATTTTGTCTAGGCAACTAGGAACATGTCTAACCTGATACAATATAGATATTTAGAGGCTTTGATGTGTGAATTTTAATGTAAATGTAGAGGCTGTATTATTTACTCCGAACATTTACACCACCTATATTGATTTTCCCCTCGTTGGTCCCCTTAACAGGCAATGTGACGCCACTTGATCCCTATGAGGAGTATGCCGAGTCATTTAGCTTTATCGCTGACAGAACGAAATGCAGATATTTAGAGGCTGAGAGGCTGAAAATCGAACCCACGTGTTAAACTTGCATTTATAACGATTTTCAGCACCTACACTGAATTTCCCCTCTTTGGGCCCCATACTACGGAATGTGACGCTACTTCACCCAATGTACGATTTTGCCCTGACATCAGTCTATATGGTAAACATGATAAATGAAAGATATTAAGAGGCTGCGGTTCCGAAATAGTTTCAAAATTGAACGATATGTGAAATGGCTTATCATTTTGGAGTCACTCGCATAATTGTCCCCCTATTGGGCCCCATCTCAGGGAATGTGACGCAAATCATACCCTCTCAGGATTTTGTCTAGGCAACTAGGAACATGTTTAACCTAATACAATATAGATATTTAGAGGCTTTGATGTGTGAATTTTAATGTAAATGTAGAGGCTGTATTATTTACTCCGAACATTTACGCCACGTATATTGATTTTTCCCTCGTTGGTCCCCTTAACAGGGAATGTGACGCCACTTGATCCCTATGAGGAGTATGCCAAGTCATTTAGCTTTATCGCTGACAGAACTAGGAACATGTTTAACATCATACATTTAATGTAAATGTAGAGGCTGTATTATTTACTCCGAACATTTACGCCACGTATATTGATTTTCCCCTCGTTGGTCCCCTTAACTGGGAATGTGACGCCACTTGATCCCTATGAGGAGTATGCCGAGTCATTTAGCTTTATCGCTGACAGAACGAAATGCAGATATTTAGAGGCTGAGAGGCTGAAAATCGAACCCACGTGTTAAACATGCATTTATAACGATTTTCAGCACTTACACTGAATTTCCCCTCTTTGGGCCCCATACTACGGAATGTGACGCTACTTCACCCAATGTACGATTTTGCCCTGACATCAGTCTATATGGTAAGCATAATAAATGAAAGATATTAAGAGGCTGCGGTTCCGAAATAGTTTCAAAATTGAACGATATGTGAAATGGGTTATCATATTGGAGTCACTCGCATAATTGTCCCCCTATTGGGTCCCATATCAGGGAATGTGACGCAAATCATACCCTCGCAGGATTTTGTCTAGGCAACTAGGAACATGTCTAACCTGATACAATATAGATATTTAGAGGCTTTGATGTGTGAATTTTAATGTAAATGTAGAGGCTGTATTATTTACTCCGAACATTTACGCCACGTATATTGATTTTCCCCTCGTTGGTCCCCTTAACAGGCAATGTGACGCCACTTGATCCCTATGAGGAGTATGCCGAGTCATTTAGCTTTATCGCTGACAGAACGAAATGCAAATATTTAGAGGCTGAGAGGCTGAAAATCGAACCCACGTGTTAAACTTGCATTTATAACGATTTTCAGCACCTACACTGAATTTCCCCTCTTTGGGCCCCATACTACGGAATGTGACGCTACTTCACCCAATGTACGATTTTGCCCTGACATCAGTCTATATGGTAAACATGATAAATGAAAGATATTAAGAGGCTGCGGTTCCGAAATAGTTTCAAAATTGAACGATATGTGAAATGGCTTATCATTTTGGAGTCACTCGCATAATTGTCCCCCTATTGGGCCCCATCTCAGGGAATGTGACGCAAATCATACCCTCTCAGGATTTTGTCTAGGCAACTAGGAACATGTTTAACCTAATACAATATAGATATTTAGAGGCTTTGATGTGTGAATTTTAATGTAAATGTAGAGGCTGTATTATTTACTCCGAACATTTACGCCACGTATATTGATTTTTCCCTCGTTGGTCCCCTTAACAGGGAATGTGACGCCACTTGATCCCTATGAGGAGTATGCCGAGTCATTTAGCTTTATCGCTGACAGAACTAGGAACATGTTTAACATCATACATTTAATGTAAATGTAGAGGCTGTATTATTTACTCCGAACATTTACGCCACGTATATTGATTTTCCCCTCGTTGGTCCCCTTAACTGGGAATGTGACGCCACTTGATCCCTATGAGGAGTATGCCGAGTCATTTAGCTTTATCGCTGACAGAACGAAATGCAGATATTTAGAGGCTGAGAGGCTGAAAATCGAACCCACGTGTTAAACATGCATTTATAACGATTTTCAGCACTTACACTGAATTTCCCCTCTTTGGGCCCCATACTACGGAATGTGACGCTACTTCACCCAATGTACGATTTTGCCCTGACATCAGTCTATATGGTAAGCATAATAAATGAAAGATATTAAGAGGCTGCGGTTCCGAAATAGTTTCAAAATTGAACGATATGTGAAATGGGTTATCATATTGGAGTCACTCGCATAATTGTCCCCCTATTGGGTCCCATATCAGGGAATGTGACGCAAATCATACCCTCTCAGGATTTTGTCTAGGCAACTAGGAACATGTCTAACCTGATACAATATAGATATTTAGAGGCTTTGATGTGTGAATTTTAATGTAAATGTAGAGGCTGTATTATTTACTCCGAACATTTACGCCACGTATATTGATTTTCCCCTCGTTGGTCCCCTTAACAGGCAATGTGACGCCACTTGATCCCTATGAGGAGTATGCCGAGTCATTTAGCTTTATCGCTGACAGAACGAAATGCAAATATTTAGAGGCTGAGAGGCTGAAAATCGAACCCACGTGTTAAACTTGCATTTATAACGATTTTCAGCACCTACACTGAATTTCCCCTCTTTGGGCCCCATACTACGGAATGTGACGCTACTTCACCCAATGTACGATTTTGCCCTGACATCAGTCTATATGGTAAACATGATAAATGAAAGATATTAAGAGGCTGCGGTTCCGAAATAGTTTCAAAATTGAACGATATGTGAAATGGCTTAACATTTTGGAGTCACTCGCATAATTGTCCCCCTATTGGGCCCCATCTCAGGGAATGTGACGCAAATCATACCCTCTCAGGATTTTGTCTAGGCAACTAGGAACATGTTTAACCTAATACAATATAGATATTTAGAGGCTTTGATGTGTGAATTTTAATGTAAATGTAGAGGCTGTATTATTTACTCCGAACATTTACGCCACGTATATTGATTTTTCCCTCGTTGGTCCCCTTAACAGGGAATGTGACGCCACTTGATCCCTATGAGGAGTATGCCGAGTCATTTAGCTTTATCGCTGACAGAACTAGGAACATGTTTAACATCATACATTTAATGTAAATGTAGAGGCTGTATTATTTACTCCGAACATTTACGCCACGTATATTGATTTTCCCCTCGTTGGTCCCCTTAACTGGGAATGTGACGCCACTTGATCCCTATGAGGAGTATGCCGAGTCATTTAGCTTTATCGCTGACAGAACGAAATGCAGATATTTAGAGGCTGAGAGGCTGAAAATCGAACCCACGTGTTAAACATGCATTTATAACGATTTTCAGCACTTACACTGAATTTCCCCTCTTTGGGCCCCATACTACGGAATGTGACGCTACTTCACCCAATGTACGATTTTGCCCTGACATCAGTCTATATGGTAAACATAATAAATGAAAGATATTAAGAGGCTGCGGTTCCGAAATAGTTTCAAAATTGAACGATATGTGAAATGGGTTATCATATTGGAGTCACTCGCATAATTGTCCCCCTATTGGGTCCCATATCAGGGAATGTGACGCAAATCATACCCTCTCAGGATTTTGTCTAGGCAACTAGGAACATGTCTAACCTGATACAATATAGATATTTAGAGGCTTTGATGTGTGAATTTTAATGTAAATGTAGAGGCTGTATTATTTACTCCGAACATTTACACCACCTATATTGATTTTCCCCTCGTTGGTCCCCTTAACAGGCAATGTGACGCCACTTGATCCCTATGAGGAGTATGCCGAGTCATTCAGCTTTATCGCTGACAGAACGAAATGCAGATATTTAGAGGCTGAAAATCGAACCCACGTGTTAAACTTGCATTAATAACGATTTTCAGCACCTACACTGAATTTCCCCTCTTTGGGCCCCATACTACGGAATGTGACGCTACTTCACCCAATGTACGATTTTGCCCTGACATCAGTCTATATGGTAAACATGATAAATGAAAGATATTAAGAGGCTGCGGTTCCGAAATAGTTTCAAAATTGAACGATATGTGAAATGGGTTATCATTTTGGAGTCACTCGCATAATTGTCCCCCTATTGGGCCCCATATCAGGGAATGTGACGCAAATCATACCCTCTCAGGATTTTGTCTAGGCAACTAGGAACATGTTTAACCTAATACAATATAGATATTTAGAGGCTTTGATGTGTGAATTTTAATGTAAATGTAGAGGCTGTATTATTTACTCCGAACATTTACACCACCTATATTGATTTTCCCCTCGTTGGTCCCCTTAACAGGGAATGTGACGCAACTTGATCCCTATGAATAGTATGCCGAGTCATTTAGCTTTATCGCTGACAGAACGAAATGCAGATATTTAGAGGCTGAGAGGCTGAAAATCGAACCCACGTGTTAAACTTGCGTTTTTAACGATTTTCAGCACTTACACTGAATTTCCCCTCTTTGGGCCCCATACTAGGGAATGTGACGCTACTTCACCCAATGTACGATTTTGCTCTGACATCAGTCTATATGGTAAACATGATAAATGAAAGATATTAAGAGGCTGCGATTCCGAAATAGTTTCAAAATTGAACGATATGTGAAATGGGTTATCATTTTGGAGTCACTCGCATAATTGTCCCCCTATTGGGCCCCATATCAGGGAATGTGACGCAAATCATGCCCTCTAAGGATTTTGTCTAGGCAACTAGGAACATGTTTAACATAATACAATATAGATATTTAGAGGCTTTGATGTGTGAATTTTAATGTAAATGTAGAGGCTGTATTATTTACTCCGAACATTTACGCCACGTATATTGATTTTCCCATCGTTGGTCCCCTTAACAGGGAATGTGACGCCACTTGATCCCTATGAGGAGTATGCCGAGTCATTTAGCTTTATCGCTGACAGAACGAAATGCAGATATTTAGAGGCTGAGAGGCTGAAAATCGAACCCACGTGTTAAACATGCATTTAATACGATTTTCAGCACTTACACTGAATTTCCCCTCTTTGGGCCCCATACTACGGAATGTGACGCTACTTCACCCAATGTACCATTTTGCCCTGACATCAGTCTATATGGTAAACATAATAAATGAAAGATATTTAGAGGCTGCGGTTCCGAAATAGTTTCAAAATTGAACGATATGTGAAATGGGTTATCATTTTGGAGTCACTCGCATAATTGTCCCCCTATTGGGCCCCATATCAGGGAATGTGACGCAAATCATACCCTCTCAGGATTTTGTCTAGGCAACTAGGAACATGTCTAACCTGATACAATATAGATATTTAGAGGCTTTGATGTGTGAATTTTAATGTAAATGTAGAGGCTGTATTATTTACTCCGAACATTTACACCACCTATATTGATTTTCCCCTCGTTGGTCCCCTTAACAGGGAATGTGACGCCACTTGATCCCTATGAGGAGTATGCCGAGTCATTTAGCTTTATTCCGTGACAGAACGAAATGCAGATATTTAGAGGCTGAGAGGCTGAAAATCGAACCCACGTGTTAAACTTGCATTTATAACGATTTTCAGCACCTACACTGAATTTCCCCTCTTTGGGCCCCATACTACGGAATGTGACGCTACTTCACCCAATGTACGATTGGGCCCTGACATCAGTCCATATGTTAAACATAATAAATTAAAGATATTAATGGGCCGTGATTCCGAAATAGTTTCGAACTTGAACGGTATGTGAAATATGTTATCATTTTTGAGTCACTTTCATAATTTTCCCCCTATTTGGCCCCATATTAGGGAATGTGACGCCACTTGACCCATATGAGTAGTATGTTTAGGCATCTAGCTTTATCGCTAAGAGAACGAATTACAGCTATTGAGATGCTGAGAGGCTAAAATTCAACAAAAGATGCAATAATTTATTGGCCATTTACACCCCTTACATGGCTTTCCCCACTGTAGGGCCTCTATGTAAGGGAATGTGACGCACATGGACCCGTATGAAAAGTGTGCCAAGGCATCAGGCAACATGTTAAACATAATGGATGACGGGTATTTAGAGGCTGTAGGGCTGAAATAAACATAGTGGATGACGGGTATTTAGAGGCTGTGGTGCTGAAATTCAAACCCACTTGTTAAACTGGCATTAGTCAACGATTTTCAGAACTTACATTGAATCGCCCCTCTTTGGGCCCCATACTAGGGAATGTGACGCTACTTCAACCAATGTACGATTGTGCCCTGACATCAGTCTATACGTTAGACATAATAAATGAAAGCTATTAAGAGACTGAGGTTCCGAACTATTTTCAAACTTGAACGCTATGTGAAATACGCTTGTATGTTACTCTCTTGAGTCACTTGCATAAATGCCCCAACCCCCACATATTTGGCCCCATATTAGGGAATGCGACGCCTCACGACCCATATGGGTAGTATGTTGAGGCATCTAGCTTTATCGCTAAGAGAACGAATTACAAATATTTAGAGGCTGAGAGGCTAAAATGTAACAAAACATGCAAGACTTTGCAAATTTGTTGGCCATTTACACCCCCACATGGCTTTCCCCACTGTAGGGCCCCTATGTAAGGGAATGTGACGCAAACGGACCCGTATGAAAAGTGTGCAGAGGCATCAGGCAACATGTTAACATAATTGCTGACGGGTATTTAGAGGTTGGGGTACTGAAATTCAAACCAACTTGTTAAACTTGCATTTTAACGATTTTCAGTATTTCCTTTGAATTTCCCCTCTTAAGGCCCCACACTAGGGAATGTGACGCTACTTCACCCAATGTACGATTGTGCCCTGTCATCAGTCTATATGTTAAACATAATAAATGAATGTTATTAAGAGGCCGCGGTTCCGAAATATTTTCAAACTTGAACGGTATGTGAAATATGTTTTCATTTTTTAACCACTTGCATAATTGCCCCCCCCCCCCCCCCCCCTATTTGGCCCCATATTAGGGAATGTGACGCCACACGACCCATATGAGTAGAATGTTAAGTACATTTTTTGAATTTCCCCTCTTGGGCCCATTGCTATGGAATGTGACGCTACTTCACCCAATGAACGAGTGTGCCCTGACATCAGTCTATATGTTAAACATAATAAATGAAAGATATTAAGATGCCGCGAATCCGAAATAGTTTCAAACTTGAACGGTGAGTGAAATATGTTATCAGTTTTAGGCACTTGCATATTTGCCCCCCTATTTGGCCCCATATTAGGGAATGTGACGCGAATCATACCCTTTAAAGATTATGCCCAGGCAACATGCAACACGTTTAACATAATACAAACTAGATATTTAGAGGTTTTGATGTGTGAATTTTGATGTAAATGTAGAAGATGTATTGATTACTTCGACCATTTACACCACCTATATTGAATTTCCCCTCGTTGTTCCTCTTAACAGGGAATGTGACGTCACTTAATCCCTAGAAGTAGTATGCCGAGTCATTTAGGTTTATCGCTGACAGAACGAATTACAGATATTTAGAGGCTGAGGGGCTGAAATTCGAAACCAAGTGTTAAATATGTTCTATAAAATGGTTATCCTTTGGAAGCAAGGAATACTCCACAGAACTGAAAAATATGGAGTGTACATGTTTTCTGCGTCAGACTAGCTAGTTTCGGCCAATTTGGCCTCATCAATGACCCTCAGATATTTTCGAAATTCCACAATGGACACAATGATCCCAAAGGACAAGAAAATATAATCTACACTATCATGTAGGGCAGGGAGACGTTTTACCGCCGCCACACATTCCCACACACCAGCTGTAGTGAAGTTAAATATGTTGTATACAAGAGGGCCCAGAGGGCCCTGGGTTCGCTCACCTGATCCATAGTGTAACAAGTGGGCCTCAGGCAGGACCATTTTAGCCCCTTGGCTTTAATTTGAACAACCTTGGTAGATGTCCACAAGATGAAGCTTCACACCAAATATCAAAGACCTGAGCCCTGTGATTTCTGAGAAGAATTTTAAAGGTATTTATAACAGAAGTCTATGTAAAACATGTGGGCCCCATGGCAGGACCAGTTTCTTCCCATTAGGGCTATAATCTGTACAATCTTAGGAGAGGTCCATCAGATGAAGCCTCATATCAAACACCTAGGCCTAGGTAGTCGGGGAAAAAGATTTTATAGGTTTCCCTATGTAAGTCTATGTAAATCATGTGGGCCTGGGGGCAGGGCAAATTATGGCTCCACGGCTAAAAATCTGAACACCCTTGGTAGAATTCTGCTGGATGTAGCTATCTAATAAACATTGAAGACCTGGGCCTTGGGGTTTCTTAGAAGAAGATTTTTAAAGATTTTCCCTATATAAGTCTATGTAAAACCAAAGGGCCACGGGGTGGGGGCATTTTTGGCCCTAGGGCTATAATTTGAACAATCTTGATAAAGGTCCACTAGATGAAGCTTCACACCAAATATCAAAGACTTGAGCCTTGTGGTTTCAGAGAAGGAGATTTTTAAAGATTTTCCCTACATTAGCCTATATAAACCAAAGGCCCCCGGGGAGGGGGCATTTTTGGCCCCAGGGCTATAATTTGAACAATCTTGGTAGAGGTCCACTAGATGAAGCTTCATACCAAATATCAAAGACCTGGGCCTTGTGGTTTCAGAGAAGAAGATTTTTAAAGATTTTCCCTACATAAGCCTATGTAAAACCAAAGGCCCCCGGGGCGGGGGTATTTTTGGCCCCAGGGCTATAATTTGAACAATCTTGGTAGAGGTCCACTAGATGAAACTTCATACCAAATATCAAAGACCTGGGCCTTGTGTTTCAGAGAAGAATATTTTAAAAGTTTTCCCTATATAAGCCTATGTAAAACCAAAGGCCCTCGGGGCAGGGGCGTTTTTGGCCCCAGGGCTATAATTTGAACAATCTTGATAGAGGTCCACTAGCTGAAGCATTACACCAAATATCAAAGACTTGGGCCTTGCAGTTTCAGAGAAGAAGATTTTTAAAGATTTTCCTTATATAAGCCTATGTAAAACCAAAGGCCCCAGGGCGGGGGCATTTTTGGCCCCAGGACTATAATTTGAACAATCTTGGTAGAGGTCCACTAGATGAAGCTTCAAACCAAATATTAAAGACCTGGGCCTTGAGTTTCAGAGAAGAATATTTTTTTAAAGATTTTCCCTATATAAGCCTATGTAAAACCAAAGGCCCTCGGGGCAGGGGCGTTTTTGGCCCCAGGGCTATAATTTGAACAATCTTAATAGAGGTCCACTAGCTGAAGCATTACACCAAATATCAAAGACTTGGGCATTTTTGGCCCAAGGGCTATAATTTTAACAATCTTGGTAGAGGTCTACTAGTTGAAGCTTCATATCAAATGGCATAGAGCAGGGCCTTGTGGTATCAGAGAAGAAGAATTTAAATATTTTCCCTATAAGACTATGAAAAACCAAAGGGTCCCAGGGTGGGGGCATTTTTGGTCCTAGGGCTATAATTTGAACAATCTTGATAGAGGTCCAATAGATGAAGCTTCACACCAAATATCTAAAGTAGAAGTAAAACAAAGATCAGGAATTGATACAATTAACTTACTCCATCCATAAAAGACACCAAAGGGAAAGAAATACAAACATTAAGCGACCAGACCATAATTGAAACCTAAACAAAGGAAGGCCATATGGACAGTTACTTTCCCACAAAATGGCCATATGGCCATCCAAAATTAAAAGACACAAGTGATACACACAGTAAGTAACAAACAACAACATAAATAAATCGCCACAGAAGAGCCGCCTTGGAACGGTCAGTGGAAGATTTCCACTGGGGGGCTTAAATCGATTTTACGTGGCCACAATCCTCGCCCTTACTTCCGTCGCGATTTAGACAAAAATTTGTTCAGTCCGCATGAAGGCCTCCTAACTCATCAGTGCAACATCTCCGTGAACACAGAAATCAAAGAACCACAGAGGTGAGACAACGGTGAGGACTCGACAGCAAGAAACCACTGAAATGCTGGAGCAAAAGAAAACCAACAGTTAGACTCCGATGAGCCCGACCAGAGACAGAGCATCAGGCACCAACCAACAGTATCTCTTTAATTTTCAATAAGCCTTTACGTTGGAGCCGTCATAGAATCTGAGGCCTGACCCACCGGCGTGCAATTAAAGAGGGAAGCAAAGTTGCCAACCGTGATTGGGTTAACTACCATGCATGCAGTCTGTCGTATAATATCCATGTTGTACCCAATCTTTTTATATCGAAGAATGATTTTACGAAATTTGGTGCTGAAGTCATTGCGGTTATATATTTTTCTGAATTTATATACTAAGTCACCATAAAATTCGGGTTCCGATAGACCTTGTTGCAGAAGAGATTTAAGTCCAATATTGAATTTTGAAATTAAATCAGAATGGCGTCTATAAAATTTTGAAAAGGCTTTGCGTAGTTTATGGTACCGATAACCCTGATTAAGGAGTTTAGCCGTTAATAATTTATTACGAGTGTTGAAGTCAGTTACATGACTACACACTCTAGCAAATCGAATTAATTGCGAAATATAAACGCCATAGGATGGCGCACGAGGAACATCACCATCCAAAAAAGGAAAATTTACAATCTCAAAATCAAAGTCATCGCGTTTATCATAAATTTGATAGACCTTGGCCTTGCAGTTTCTGAGAAGAAGTTTCTTTAAAGATTTTCCCTATATAAGCCTATGTAAAACCGAAGGCCCCCAGGGCGGGGGCATTTTTGGCCCCAGGGCTATAATTTGAACAATCTTGGTAGAGGTCCATTAGATTAAGCTTCACACCAAATATCAAAGATTTGGGCCTTGCGGTGTCAGAGAAGAAAAGTTTTAAAGATTTCCCCTACATAAGCTTAGGTAAAACCAAAGGCCCCCTGGGCGGGGGCATTTTTGGCTCCAGGGCTATAATTTGAACAATCTTGGTAGAGGTCCACTAGGTGAAGCTTCATACCAAATATCAAAGACCTGGGCCTTGTGGTTTCAGAGAAGAAGATTTTTAAAGGTTTCCCTTTAAAGGGCTATGAAAAACCAAAGGGTCTAAGGGTGGGGCCATTTTCGGCCCCAGGGCTATAATTTGCACAATCTTGAAAGAGGTGCACTAGATGAAGCTTCACACCAAATATCAAAGATCTGGGCCTTGTGGTTTCAGAGAAGAAGATTTTTAAAGATTTTCCCTGTATAAGCCTATGTAAAACCAAAGCCCCCCGGGGCGGGGGCATTTTTGGCCCAAAGGCTATAATTTGAACAATCTTAGTAAAGGTCCTCCAGGTAAAGCTTCACACCAAATATTAAAGACGTGGGCCTGCTGGTTTCAGAGAAGAAGATTTTTTAATGATTTTCCCTATATAAGCCTATGTAAAACCATAGGCCCCTGGGGCGGGGGCATTTTGGCCCCCAGGGCTATAATTTGAAAAATCTTGGTAGATGTCCACTAGATGAAGCTTCACACCAAATATAAAAGATCTAGGCCTTGCGGTTTCAGAGAAGATTTTTAAAGATTTTCCCTGTATAAGTCTATGTAAAAACAAAGGCCCCCGGGGCGGGGGCATTTTTGGCCCAAAGGCTATAATTTGAACAATCTTAGTAAAGGTCCTCCAGGTAAAGCTTCACACCAAATATTAAAGACGTGGGCCTGCTGGTTTCAGAGAAGAAGATTTTTTAATGATTTTCCCTATATAAGCCTATGTAAAACCATAGGCACCCGGGGCGGGGGCATTTAGGCCCCCAGGGCCATAATTTGAACAATCTTGGTAGAGGTCAACTAGATGAAGTTTCACACCAAATATCAAAGATCTGGGCCGTGCGGTTTCAGAGAAGAAGATTTTTAAAGATTTTCCCTGTATAAGCCTATGTAAAACCAAAGGCCCCCTAGCGGGGGCATTTTTGGCCCTTAGGTAATAATTTGAACAATCTTAGTAGAGGTCCATCAGGTAAAGCTTCACACCAAATATTAAAGACCTGGGCCTTGTGGTTTCAGAGAAGAAGATTTTTTAATGATTTTCCCTATATAAGCCTATGTAAAACCAAGGCCCCTGTGGCGGGGGCATTTTGGCCCCCAGGGCTATAATTTGAAAAATCCTGGCAGAGGTCCACTAGATGAAGCTTCACACCAAATATCAAAGATCTGGGCCGTGCGGTTTCAGAGAAGAAGATTTTTAAAGATTTTCCCTGTATAAGCCTATGTAAAACCAAAGGCCCCCGGGGCGGGGGCATTTTTGGCCCTAAGGCTATAATTTGAACAATCTTAGTAGAGGTCCACCAGGTAAAGCTTCACACCAAATATTAAAGACCTGGGCCTTGTGGTTTCAGAGAAGAAGATTTTTTAATGATTTTCCCTATATAAGCCTATGTAAAACCATAGGCCCCGGGGCGGGGGCATTTTGGCCCCCAGGGCTATAATTTGAACAATCTTGGTAGAGGTCCACTAGATGAAGCTTCACACCAAATATCAAAGATCTGGGCCGTGCGGTTTCAGAGAAGAAGATTTTTAAAGATTTTCCCTGTATAAGCTATGTAAAACCAAAGGCCCCCGAGGCGGGGCATTTTTGGCCCTAAGGCTATAATTTGAACAATCTTAGTAGAGGTCCACCAGGTAAAGCTTCACACCAAATATTAAAGACCTGGGCCTTGTGGTTTCAGAGAAGAAGATTTTTTAATGATTTTCCCCATATAAGCCTATGTAAAACCAAAGGCCCCTGGGGCGGGGGCATTTTGGCCCCCAGGGCTTTAATTTGAACAATCCTGGTAGAGGTCCACTAGATGAAGCTTCACACCAAATATCAAAGATCTGGGCCGTGCGGTTTCAGAGAAGAAGATTTTTAAAGATTTTCCCTGTATAAGCCTATGTAAAACCAAAGGCCCCCGGGGCGGGGGCATTTTTGGCCCTAAGGCTATAATTTGAACAATCTTAGTGGAGGTCCACCAGGTAAAGCTTCACACCAAATATTAAAGACCTGGGCCTTGTGGTTTCAGAGCATAAGATTTTTTAATGATTTTCCCTATATAAGCCTATGTAAAACCAAAGGCCCCCGGGGCGGGGGCATTTTTGCCCCCAGGGCTTTAATTTGAACAATCTTGGTAGAGGTCCACTAGATGAAGCTTCATACCAAATATCAAAGACCTGGGACTTGCGGTTTCAGAGAAGAAGATTTTTAAAGTTTTCATTTAAAAAATCAATTTTTAGCTCTTGTGACCCAGATGTGCAATGGACCGGAACCATTTGAACAATTTTGAAAGGGGACCACCTAAGGATCATTGCTGTGAAGTTTGGTCAAAATCTGATCAGTGGTTTAGGAGGAGATGTCATTTGAAGAAAAAGTTTACGCACACACACACACACGCACGCACGCACTGACGACGGACGACGGACGAAAAGTGATCACAAAAGCCCACCTTGTCACTACGTGACAGGTGAGCTAAAAAGGGTTATCCTTTGGAAGCAAGGAATACACCACAGAACTGAAAAATATCGAGTGTACATGTTTTCTGGGCCAGACTAGCTAGTTTCGGCCAATTAGGCCTCATCAGTGACCCTCAGATATTTTCGACATTCCACAATGGAAACAAGGATCCCAAAGGACAAGAAAATATAATCTACACTATGATGTAGGGTAGGGACACGTTTTACCACCGCCACACATCCCACACACCAGCTGTAGTGAAGTTAAATATGTTCTATAAAAAGGGTTATCCTTTCGAAGCAAGGAATACACAACAGAACTGAAAAATATGGAGTGTATATGTTTTCTGAGCCAGACTAGCTAGTTTCAGCCAAATAGGCCTCATCAGTGACCATCAGATATTTTCGAAATTCCACAATGGAAACAATGATCCCAAATGACAAGAAAATATAAATCTACACTATGATGTAGGAACCAATGATCCCAAAGGACAAGAAAATATAATCTACACTATGTTGTAGGGCATTTATAACGATTTTCAGCACTCACAATGAATTTCCTCTCTTTGGGCCCCATACTAGGGAATGTGACGCTACTTCACCCAATTTACGATTTGGCTCTGACATCAGTCTTTATGGTAAACATTATAAATGAAAGATATTAAGAGGCTGCGGTTTTGAAATATTTTCAAACTTGAAGAACGGTATGTGAAATTTGTTATCATTTTTGAGTCACTTGCATAATTGCCCCCCTTTTGGGCCCCGTATCAGGGAATGTGACGCCAATCATACCCTCTAAGGATTATGTCCAGTCAACTAGGAACATGTTTAACATAATACAATATAGATATTTAGAGGCTTTGAAGTGTGAATTTTAATGTAAATTTAGAGGCTGTATTAATTACTTCGACCATTTACACCACCTATATTGAATTTCCTCTCGTTGGTCCCCTTTACAGGGAATGTGACGCGAATCATACCCTCTAAGGATTATGTCCAGGCAACTAGGAACATGTTTAACATAATACAATATAGATATTAAGAGGCTTTGATGTGTGAATTTTAATGTAAATGTAGAAGCTGTATTAATTACTTCGACCATTTGAATTTCCCCTCGTTGGTCCACTTAACAGGGAATGGGACGCAACTTGATCCCTAAGAGCAGTATTCCGAGTCATTTAGCTTTATCGCCGACAGAACGAATTACAGATATTTAGAGACTGACAGGCGGAAATTTAACAAAACATGCAAGCCTTAGTGAATTTATTGGCCACATTGGCATCCCTAATATGGCTTTTCCTCACTGCAGGGCCCCTATGTAAGGGAATGTGACGCATATGGACCCGTTTGAAAAGTGTGCAGAGGCAGCAGGCAACATGTTAAACATAATGGCTTACAGGCATTTATAGGCTGGGATGCTGAAATTTGAACCCACGCGTAAAACTGGCATTTATAACGATTTTCAGCACTTTCACTGAATTTCCCCTCTTTGGGCCCTATACTAGGGAATGTGACGCTAATTCACCCAAAGTACGCTCTTGCTCTGACACCTGTCTATATGGTAAACATAAAAACTGAAAATTATTAAGAGGCTCCGGTTACGAAATATTTTCAAATTTGAACGGCATGTGAAATTTTTTATCATTTTTGATTCACTTGCATAATTGTCCCCCTATTGGGCCCACTATGAGGGAATGCGACGCGAATAATACCCTCTAAGGATTATGTCCAGGCAACCAGGACCATGTTTAACATAATACAATATAGATATTTAGATGCTTTGATGTGTGAATTTTAATGTAAATGTAGAGGCTGTATTAATTACTTCGACCATTTACACCACCTATATTGAATTTCCCCTCGTTGATCCCTATGAGTAGTAATCCGAGTCATTTAGCTTTCTCGCTGACAGAACGAATTACAGATATTTAGAGGCTGAAATTCGAACCGCGTGTTAAACTTGCATTTATAACGATTTTCAGCACGTACACTGGATTTCCCCTCTTTGGACCCCGTTCTAGGGAATTTGACGCTACTTCACCCAATGTACGATTTTGCTCTGACATCAGTTTATATGGTAAACATAATAAATGAAAGATATTAAGAGGCTGCGGTTCCGAAATATTTTCAAACTTAAAGAACGGTATGTGAAATTTGTTATCATTTTTATCACTTGCACAATTGCCTCCCCCCCCCCCCCAATTGGTCCCCATATCAGGAAATGTGACGCGAATCATTCCCTCTAAGAGTTATGTCCAGGGAACAAGGAACATGCTTTACATAATACAATATAGATATTTAGAGGCTTTGATGTGTGAACTTTAATGTAAATGTAGAAGCTGTGTTGATTTACTTCGACCATTTACAACACCTATATTGAATTTCCCCTCGTTGGTCCCCTTAACAGAGAACGTGACGCCACTTAATCCCTATAAAGAGTATTCCGAGTTATTTAGCTTTATTGCGGACAGAACGAATTGCAGATATTTAGAGGCTGAGCGGCTGAAATTCGAACCCACGTGTAAAACTTGCATTTTTAACGATTTTTATCAACACTGAATTTCCCCTCTTTGAGTACCATACAAGGGAATGTGACGCTACTTCACCCATATGTACGATTTTGCTCTGACATCAGTCTATACTATAAACATAATAAATGAAAGATATTAAGAAGCTGTTCCGATATATTTTTAAACCTGAACGGTGTGTGAAATTTGTTATCTTTTTGTGTTACTTGCATAATTGTCCCCATTTTGGGCCCCATATTAGGGAATGTGACGCGAATCATACCCTCTAAATATTATGACTAGGCAACTAGCAACATGTTTCATATAATAATATATAGCAATTTAGAGTCTTCGATGTGTGAATTTTAATGTAAATGTAGAAGATGTATTAATTACTTCGACCATTTACACCACCTATATTGGATTATCCCTCGTTGGGTCCCCTTAACAGGAAATTTAACAAAACATGTAGGCCTTAGTGAATTTATTGGCCATTTACATCCCTAACATGACTCACTGCAGGGCCCCAATGTAAGGGAATGTGGCGCAAATGGATCCATTTGAAAAGTTTGCAGAGGCATCAGGCAACATGTTAAATGTAATGGATAACAGGTATTCAGAGGCTAGGCTTCTGGGCTCGGTCCAGCGTGGGCAGATTTCACTTCTCGCATAGGTTCGTCCCATGTTCTTGTGGTAGGTTATCCCGTGATACCTACTAGCAGGGTCCCTATCCAGAGGACACCTCTACCACAATGAACGGGTCATAGCATAGTACTAGGCCCGGTTTTCCCTCCAGGATCCGCTGCTCGAACACTGAAAAGCATTGCCTCATGGAAAGTTATTCTCGTCTGGCAGCATAGGGGTTATCCATGGATGCTCATCCCGCGGAGGCTAAAGGGATCAAAGGGACTGATGACTAATTCATTGTAACACCCTAGCCCGATGTTTCCGGGCTGGGTCACAGGGGGATCGGACTTCGCTTCTCACATAGGTTGATCCAATGGTCTTGTATTGTAATCTAGCCGGAGAACAGAGGTTATCCCACGATACCAACTATCAGGATCCGGTACCCAGAGGGCCCCTTTACCACAAAGTCTGGGACACACTTCAGTGCTCTGCATGGCTCTCCCTCAAGTTTTCTCTGCTCGAACATCCCTACAACTGCGTTAATGAAAGGTTAGTCCCATGTGGCCGCATAAGGGAGGTTATCCTGGGATGCTCATCTGGCTGAGGATTAAGAGATCAAAGGACTCACAAGTCATACTGGGTCACACCCCAGCGCTAGGCTTCTGGGCTCGGTCGGCGGGGTCGGACTTCATGTCTCACAAAGGTTCATCCCCATGGTCTTGTATCCGCATCTAGCCGGATATCACCTTAGTGGCAGGCCTTGCTCTACCCATACCACTGCCTTATGGAAATGTTCTCCCAATCTAGCAAAATAATGGTGGTTTGGCTGTGGAGGATAAAGGGAGCAGAGTAACACACAACTCACACTGGTTGACATCCCAGCGCCAGGTTTATTGGCTTGGCCACAGGGTGGGCGGTGCGAACTTCATTTCTCATACAAGTAACGCATGATCTTGTAACCCAGTTTTGCCCAATAACAGGTTATCTCGCGATACCCACAGTTTTGAAGGATAACACAGGTTATCTCACGATACTCATGAACAGGGTCAGTTCCCATAGGAACCTCAAAAGAGACCGGGTCAATACCCAGTTCAAGGCCTGAATTTATCTCCACGTTACGTTCAACTTCTCGAACACACATATAAGTCATTATAGTGTAGTTTATAAATTCATATCCTTTGGAATCATTGATTCCATTGTGGAATTTTTTAAAAAAAAATTGAGGGTCACTGATGAGGCCTAATTGACCGAAACTAGCTAGTCTGGTCCAGAAAACACGCACACTTATTATTTTCAAGTTCTAAGGTGTATTCATTGCTTCCAAAGGATAACCCGTTTATAGAACATATTTAATGTCACTACAGCTGGTTTCTGGGAATGCGTGGCGGCCGTAAAAAGTCTCCCTGCCCTACATCCTAGTGTAGTTTATATTTTCTTGTCAGAATCAGAAATGATACTGTTGACACGTCAAAAGACATTCATATACCAGGGTCACTGATGAGACCTAATTGACCGAAACTAGCTAGTCTGGCCCAGAAAACATGCACACTTCATATTTTCCAGTTCTATGGTGTATTCATTGCTTCCCAAGGATAACCCTTTTATAGAACATATCTAACGGAAAAGTTACCCAGTCTCTCCGCATAACGTGGATAATCCCGAGATGCTCACCCCGCGGAGGATAAAGGGATCAAAATGGATAACAAATAACGCTGAGTCACTTCCAACCGCTAGGCTTCTGGGATTGACCACACAGAAGTCGGACTTCACTTATCACATAGGTTCAGCCTATGGTCTAGCATCCCTATTTGGTCGGATAACAGAGGTTATATCGCGATTTACACTAGCAGGGCCCGCATCTCATTGCTAGGCTGGCTCTACCTCCGCTTGGACACCCATACTACTACAATACGGTAAGGTATCCCCTTCTAACCGCTCTCGGGGTGCTGAGCCCTCGGAGGATAAAGAGATCAAAAGGATTCACATCTCACACAGAAGAGAACATTAATAGGCCTAGCCTAGGCTCAATCCAAGACTCATCCATTATATTAACTGTTATACTTTTTCGAATGTTTAGCCATATCATGTTAATAAGTTTATGATGACAAAACATCTGAATAAATAAACACCGGGTCACATTCCAGCGCTTAGTTTCTAGGCTAAATCGGGTTCGGAACGCATCTCACACAGGTTCACGCCCCCGTCTTGTATCCCCGTCTAGCCGGATAACAGATGTTATCCTACAATACCCACTTTCAGGTCCGGCAACTAGAGGACCCCTCTACCAAACACACCGTGTCACAGGTAATTGCTAGGCCTGGCTCTCCTCCAATTTTCCACTGCTAGGACACCCATATCGGTGCCTTATGGAAAGTTATCCCCGTCTGACCGCATAAGGGAGGTTATCCCAGGATGCTCACCTGGCAGTGGATAAAGATATAAAAGGAACGCCCAACCCGCCCTGGGTCACAACCCAGCGCTAGGCTTCTAGGCTCGGCCACCTGGAGTCGGACTTCATTTCTCCCAAAGGTTCACTCATGGTCTTGTGTCCGCATCTAGCCGGATAATACCATAGTGCTAGGTCTGGCTCTATCTCAAGGTTTCGCTGCTTGAACATCCATACCACTGCCTTAAAGTTATCCCTGTCTGGCCAAATAACGGTGGTTATCTCGGGATGTTCAGGCTGTGGAGGAATAAGGTATCGAAACACTGAGTCAATCTTCAGCGCTAGCCTTCTGGGTTCGGCCACAGGGGGTGGATTTCGCTTCTCACATAATTCCAACCGTAAGGTATCCCCATCTGACAGCATAAAGTTTATCCCCGGCTTCTCATCCTGCGGAGGATAAAAGGGCATATAAAGGACTAACACTGCATAATGTCTAGCACTACGCTTCCGGTGTCAGCCATAGTTGGATCGGACTTCACTTCTCACACTGGTTCACCCCATGGTCTTGAATCCGCATCTAGCCGGATAACACGCTAGGGCTAGGCCTGGCACTATCTCCAAGTTTCCGCCCATCCGGGCTTGAAGAAATATATGGGCTGCATGATGCTTCCACGCATAGCTGAGTCTGACCCACACACGAGTACTGGTAAACCGCTAAGAGGATCTAAAGTAGAAGTAAAACAAAGATCAGGAATCGATACAATTAGCTTACTCCACCCATCAAAGACACCAAAGGGAAAGAAACACAAACATGAAGCGACCAGACCAAAAATGGAAACCTAAACAAAGGAAGGCCATAAGGACAGTTACTTTCCCACAAAATGGCCAAATGGCCATCCAAAATAAAAAGACACAAGTGATATACATAGTCAGTAACAAACAACAACATAAATAAACCGCCACAGAAGAACCGTTCTGGAACGGTCAGTGGAAAGAATTCCACTGGAGGGCTTAAATCGATTTTACATGGCCATAATCCGCGCCCTTACCACTGTCCCGGTATAGAATACTAAGCTTGCCCAGGCAAATTGGTGTGAGTGTCGGACCGTCCATGCTTATAAACCCTATTTGTTTCATTGGGAGTCAGGGCTTGAGATCTCATTTTATCTCATTGTCGGGTAAAGTCCTACAGAATTGTAAGCAACGGTTCCAAAATGACCTTTACAGTGTTGACGAGGACGTTAAACCTCAAATCAAACAAACAAAACCTCCAGGTTTCGCTGCTTGAACACCCATACCGCTGCCTTATGGCCAAATAACGGTGATTATACAGGTATGTTCAGGCTGCAGAAGGTAGATGTATCGAAAAGACTCGCACCGAGTCTGTCTCCAGCGCTAGCCTTCTGGTCTCGGCCACAGAGGGTGGACTTCACTTCTCACATACGTTCAGCCCTAGTATTGTATCCCAGTTTGGCCGGAAAACAGAGGTTATATTGCGATACGCACTAGCAAGATCAGATACCGAGAAGACGCCTCTACTACTCAGATGGGGTCTCACCACAGGGCTAGACCTGGCTCTCCCTGCAGGTTCTGCTGTTGAAAAATCCACACCACTTCCTTACTGAAGAAAAATCCCTGTCTGGGCGCATAACGGCGGTTATTCCGAGTTGCCCATCCAGCGGAGAATAAAGAGATCAAAAGGCCTCATAATTCATACTTGGTCACAAGAAAAGCGCTAGGCTTCTGGTCTCGGACCAGGGGTGAGAGTGGTTCAACCCTTGGCTTTTTATCCCCATCTAGCCGGATAACAGAGGGTATCCCGTAATACCCACAAACAGGGTATACAGGACCCCTATCTCACACAGACCGGTTCACACCACGGTGGTGCTGAGCCAGGTTCTCCCTCCAGGATTTGCTGTTCGAACCCTGCTTAAATCGTTTTGACACGGCCGCAATCCTCGCCCTTACTGCAGTCGTGATTTATACAATTAATTTTTTGTTCAGGTAGCATGCAGGAAACCCTCGCGAAGGAAAAGGGGATCAAAGTGACTCACACTGGGTCACACTAGTCGCTCTAGGGTTCTGGGCTCTGCCACATTTGGGTCTGACATTACCTCTCATTTAGGTCCAACACATGGTCTTTTATCCCAATCTGGCCGGATAAGAACGGTTATGCCTCGGGACCCATTAGAAAGGTCCAGTACCAAGACGACCTTTCTATCGTACAGACCGGGCCACACCCTAGTGCTGGGCTCCACGTTCCGCTGCTCGAACAATATCCATACCACTGCCATATTAAAAAAGTTATTCCCGTCTAGCAGAATACCGGCAGCACACCAGCCTCAAGATACCTGTCATCCATTATATTTAACTTGTTGCCTGGTGCCTCCGCACACTTTTCAAACGGGCACATTTGCGTCACATTCCTTTACATAGGGGCCCTACAGTGGGGAAAAGCCATGTTAGGGATGTAAACGGCCAATAAATTCGCCAAGTCTTGGGTGTATTGTTATATTTCAGCCTCTCATCCTCTAAATATTTGTTATTCGTTTTTTACCGATAAAGCTAATTGCCTCTGCATACTACTCATAGGGGTCAAGTGAGGTCACATTCCATGTTACAGGGACAAGCGAGGGGATATTCATTATAAGTGGTGTAAATGGTCGAAGTAATCAATACAGCGTCACATTTGCATTGAAATTCACACATCAAAGCCTCCAAATATCTGTACTATATTATGTTAGGCATGCAGCTGGTTGCCTAGGCATAATCTTCAGAGGGTACGATTCGCGTCACAGTCCCTAATATGGGGCCCAATAAGGGGACAATTATGCAAGTAACACAAAAGTAGTTTAGGTCGTAGTACCAAAGCACTAATCCAAAATCATTAGTCCATAGACAAAATGGCAAATATCAATGTTCAGATCAACAGACATGGACTCCAGAACAGAAGAGTGTAATCAGGCGTCCGCGGATAGTAAGCATTACTTGGTAAGTAAGCTTCGCGCACCATGCCCAACGAACGAAGAAAAGGTGTAAATGCCGAGAAGAGTATGTCCGAGATTTTGGAAGTCTTCCTATGGCTTTCCATTGGCAAACATATCAGAAATAATTCTGGAAATGGCCACATTGTACGGATCAACAAGATCATGGTGCCTCCCATAGAACTTCTTTAGTGTTGATACCAGTTTGTTTTTTGATACCCCTGGTATAACAACCTGGTAGTGAGCACCTTCCCACGTTCCATAAAGTCCTGATACTTGGAATAGGCTCTAGCATAACCGATCAACTGTGAAACGTAAACTCCATATGCTGGTGTAGACGGGGTATTACTGCTCAGGAAGGGAAAGTTAACAATGGGAAAATTGAAGTCATCTTGTTTATCGTACAGCCCAGTAGAAAGCTTCCCGTTGTCAATATAGAGATAACAATCCAAGTATGAGGAGGAGGTTGCAGTCTCTGTTCTTCCCTAAATTTCAAGTTCACATGGATAGATGAATTGCAAGTACTCTGCGAATTTAGCATTTTTCAGAGACAATAAATCATCTATATATCTGTAGGTGAAATTGAATTGTTGTGCAAGGCGTTTCTTGCCTGCTTTGAGGAGACCTTGTACAAACTCCGCCTCATGCGAGTACAAGAACAAATCGGCAAGCAACGGTGCACAATTAGTACCCATTGTCATGCCAATTGTTTGCTGAAATAATAGGCCACTGAACTCCACGAAAATGTTGTCAATTAGATATTCCAGCATCCTTATGACATCTGCATCAGTGTACTTTTGTGGTGACAAAAATGATAACAAATATCACATACCATTCAAGACTGATTATATGTCGGAAACACGGCCTCTTAATGTCTTTGATTTATTATGTTTATCATATAGACTGATGTCAGGGCATAATCATACAATGGGTCAAGTAGCGTCACATTCTTTAGTATGAGACCCAAAGAAGGGAAATTCCATGTCAGTAATCAAAATCGTTCAAAATGTAAGTTTACCATGTTTGAGTGAATACAGCCCCTAAATACATGTCATCCATTATTTTCAACATGTTGCCTGATGTCAATGCAAACTCTTAAAATGGGTCCAATTGCGTCACATTCCCTTACATAGGCGCCCTACATTGGTGAAAAGTCAGGTAAGTGATGTGAATAGTAAATTAATTCCAAAGGTCTTGCATGTTAAGCTTCATCCTCTTATCCTCTAAATATTTGTAATTCCTTCTGTCTGCGATAAAGCTAAATGAATCGGCATACTACTGATAGGTGTCAAGTGGCGTCACATTCCCTGTTAAGGGGACCAACGAGGGGTAATTCAATATAGGTGGCGTAAATGGTCGAAGTAATTAATACAGCTTCTATATTAACATTAAAATTCACACATCAAAGCCTCTAAATATCTATATTGAGCAGCAGGGAGGATGAATGGACTTTTTTGTTTCAGCCATGAAAGCCCCATTCAACCAATTAAGCTTCCCACCTCATTTTGACCCAAAAACGTTTTCTTTTTGGCAAATTAAGCCTCCCAACCCTAAAACATCAATATTCTCCATTTGCCATATTAAGCCTCCCAACCACAAAAGAATTTAATCCCAACTGGCTGCGACATACCAATGTCACCTCGTATAACAACGCGGTGTGCCCCCCCACCCCCCGGCTCGGCCCCACAGTGCGGGGATGAAAAATAGAAATTGTCCTCGGCATCCCCACTCGGTGGTGCCGACCCGGGACCAGCCTGCGCTCGCGTTGGGGGGCAGGGCTTGAGATGTCATTTCATCGGGTCCCCCAATATTGGAAGCAACATCTCCAAAATGACCTTTAAAGTGTTGACGGGATAAATATATGAATAAATCAAACAAAATGTCTAAAAAACTCAAATTCTAACGTGTTATGTACAACATGTGTAATACGAAACAGACTAAACTTTACTACTAAGACAAAATCGATACTGAAAATTTGACTCTATGAGTGGCCTATAAATAGACCACTATAGTACATTCGCTTGCGGAAATTTACGACGATCTAAATACAAAGTTGTTTTTTTTAATTTTTTAATTATTGCTATACGTATGGAAGTCTTTTGCTAACAGACTCAAGTTTTCAAAGATAAAAAGAAAATTATCATTAATTTATTTTATGTATTACAAAATTCGTAAATCGAAGCTTATCATTGTTAAAACGTTATTCATTCAATGTCCCTAGAGGGACACCCAATCCTTAACTACAAGCGCTAGATTCTCTCTCTGCCCACCCTCCCCCTAGCTTCCTCTAGTAAGATATCTAACAACTTTCGAATAATATCCGCCCTAGTTAGAATCAGAATGTAGGGGAATGCAAAACACTGAAGGGCGAGCCTGTTACAAAAAAAGCATCCGAAACAACCCCCTCCCCCCCACCCACAAAAAAAAACAAACAAAAAATTACCAGGCTCTCGAAGGGGCGTTTTGCTGTATTTTTGGCGTGAGTTCGAATCTCCGGAGAGACGACTTTTTTTTTAATTCGAAAACAGTGACTATAACCACACTTCTTAGATTTAAGACCACTTTTGAACAGCCCCACAGGTGGTATCTGACCAGAGAACATTATTGCAAACACTGTGGAACCAGCTCAGACTGCTACTCGTTTGGTCTGCGCAATTGTCTAGGCGAGTTTGTAGGCCATAAGGCCAGTCACGGTCATCCCAAGGATAATAAAAGGCAAGCTCGCGTTCTTTCTATAATGTATTATGTTGAACATGTTCCTAGTTGCCTGGACATAATCCTTAGAGGGTATGATTTGCGTCACATTCCCTGATATGGGACCCAATAGGGGGACAATCGTGCACGTGACTCAAAAATGAAAACAAATTTCACATACCGTTCAAATTTGAAGATATTTCGGAACCGCAGCCTCTTAATAACTTTCATTTATTATGTTAACCATATAGACTGATGTCAGAGCAAGATCGTACTTTGAGTGAATTGGCGTCACATTCCCTAGTATGGGGCCGAAAGAGGGAACATTCAGTATAAGTGCTGAAAATCGTTATAAATGCAAGTTTAACACTTGGGTTCGAATTTGAGCCTCTCAGCCTCTAAATATCTGCAATTCGTTCTGTCAGCGATAAAGCTAAATGACTCTGCATACTACACATTGGGATCAAGTTGCGTCACATTCCCTGTTAAGGGGACCAACGAGGGGAAATTCAAAATAGGTGGTGTAAAAATGGTCGAAGTAATTAATACAGCCTCTACATTTACATTAAAATTCACACATCAAAGCCCCTATATATCTATATTGTATTATAGTAAACTTGTTGCTAGTTACCTGCATATAATCCTTAGAGGGTATATTTTGCGTCACATTCCCTTTTATGGGGCCCAATAGGGGGACAATTATGCTAGTGGCTCAAAAATGATAACACATTTCACATACCGTTCAAACTTGAAGATATTTCGGAACCGCAGCCTCTTAATATCTTTCATTTATTATGTTTATCATATAGACTGATGTCAGAGCAAGTTCGTATGTTGGGTGAATTGGCGTCACATTTCCTAGTATGGGGCCCAAAGAGGGGAAATTAAGTGTAAGTGCTGAAAATCTTTATAAATGCAAGTTTAACACTTGGGTTCGAATTTCAGCCTCTCAGCCTCTAAATATCTGCAATTCGTTCTGTCAACGATAAAGCTAAATGACTCGACATACTACTCATAGGGATCAAGTTGCGTCACATTCCCTGTTAAGGGGACCAACGAGGGGGAATTCAATATAGGCGATGTAAATGGTCGAAATATTTTAATGCAGCCTCTACATTTACATTAAAATTCACACATCAAAGCCTCTAAATATCTATATTGTATTCTAGTAAAAATGTTCCTAGTTGCCCGGACATAATCCTTAGAGGGTATGATTTGCGTCACATTCCCTGATAACGGGCCCAATAGGGGGACAATTATGCAAAGACTCCAAAATGATAACAAATTTCGCATACCGTTCAAAATTTGAAGATATTTCGGAACCGCAGCCTCTTAACATATTTCATTTATTATGTTTACCATATAGACTGATGTCAGAGCAAGATCGTACTTTGTGTGAATTGGCGTTACATTCCCTTATATGGGGCCCGTAGAGGGGAAATTCAGTGTAAGTGCTGAAAATCTTAATAAATGCAAGTTTAACACTTGGGTTCAAATTTCAGCCTCCCAGCCTCTAAATATCTGTAATTCGTTCTGTCAGCGAGAAAGCTTAATGACTCGGTATACTTCTCATAGGAATCAAGTGGCGTCACATTCCCTGTAAAGGGGACCAACGACGAAAAATTCAATAAAGGTGGTGTAAATGGTTGAAGTAATTAATACAGCCTCTACATTTACATTAAAATTCACACATCAAAGCCTCTAAATATCAATATTGTATTATATTAGACATGTTCCTATTTGCCTGGACATAATCCTCAGAGGGTATGATTCGCGTCACATTCCCTGGTATGGGGCCCAATAGGGGGACAATTATGCTAGTGACTCAAAAATGATAACAAACTTCACATACCGTTAAATTTGAAGATATTTCGGAACCGTAGCCTCTTAATATCTTTCATTTATTATGTTAACCATATAGACCGATGTCAGAGCAAGATCGTACTTTGGGTGAATTGGCGTCACATTCCCTAGTATGGGGCCCAAAAAGGGGAAATTCAGTGTTAGTGCTGAATATCTTAATAAATGCAAGTTTAACACTTGGGTTCGAATTTCAGCCTTTCAGCCTCTTAATATCTGTAATTCGTTCTGTCAGCGATAATGCTAAATGACTAGACATACTACTCATAGGGATCAAGTGGTGTCACATTCCCTGTTAAGGGGACCAACGAGGGGAAATTCAATATACGTGGTGTAAATCGTCGAAGTAATTAATACAACCTCTACATGTACATTAATATTCACACATCAAAGCCTCTAAATATCTATAATGTATTATGTTAAACATGTTCCTAGTTGCCTGGACATAAACCTTAGAGGGTATGATTCGCGTCACATTCCCTGATACGGGGCCCAATAGGGGGACAATTATGCTAGTGACTGAACAATGATAACACATTTCACATACCGTTCAAATTTGAAGATATTTCGGAACCGCAGCCTCTTAATATCGTTCATTTATTATGCTTACCATATAGACTGATGTCAGAGCAAGATCGTACTTTGGGTGAATTGGCGTCACATTCCCTAGTATGGGGCCGAAAGAGGGAAAATTCAGTGTAAGTGCTGAAAATCGTTATAAATGCAAGTTTAACACTTGGGTTCGAATTTCAGCCTCTCAGCCTCTAAATATCTGCAATTCGTTCTGTCAGCGATAAAGCTAAATGACTCGACATACTACTCATAGGGATCAAGTGGCGTCACATTCCCTGTTTAGGGGACCAACGAGGGGAAATTCAATATAAGTGGTGTAAATGGTCGAAGTAATTAATACAACCTCTACATTTACATTAATATTCACACATCAAAACCTCTAAATATCTATATTGTATTATGTTAAAACTGTTCCTAGTTGCCTGGACATAATCCTTAGAGGGTATGATTCGCGTCACATTCCCTGATTTGGGGCCCAATAGGGGGACAATTATGCTAGTGACTCAAAATTGATAACAAATTTCACATACCGTTCAAATTTGAAGATATTTCGGAACCGCAGCCTCTTAATATCTTTCATTTATTATGCTTACCATATAGACTGATGTCAGAGCAAGATCGGTTTTTGGGTGAATTGGCGTCACATTCCCTTATATGTGGCCCAAAGAGGGGAAATTCAGTGTAAGTGCTGAAAATCTTAATAAATGCAAGTTTAACACTTGGGTTCGAATTTCAGCCTCCCAGCCTCTAAATATCTGTAATTCGTTCTGTCAGCGAGAAAGCTTAATGACTCGGTATACTTCTCATAGGAATCAAGTGGCGTCACATTCCCTGTAAAGGGGACCAACGACGAAAAAATCAATATAGGTGGTGTAAATGGTTGAAGTAATTAATACAGCCTCTACATTTACATTAAAATTCACACATCAAAGCCTCTAAATATCTATATTGTATTATATTAGACATGTTCCTATTTGCCTGGATATAATCCTCAGAGGGTATGATTCGCGTCACATTCCCTGGTATGGGGCCCAATAGGGGGACAATTATGCTAGTGACTCAAAAATGATAACAAACTTCACATACCGTTAAATTTGAAGATATTTCGGAACCGTAGCCTCTTAATATCGTTCATTTATTATGTTTACCATATAGACCGATGTCAGAGCAAGATCGTACTTTGGGTGAATTGGCGTCACATTCCCTAGTATGGGGCCCAAAAAGGGGAAATTCAGTGTTAGTGCTGAATATCTTAATAAATGCAAGTTTAACACTTGGGTTCGAATTTCAGCCTTTCAGCCTCTTAATATCTGTAATTCGTTCTGTCAGTGATAATGCTAAATGACTAGACATACTACTCATAGGGATCAAGTGGTGTCACATTCCCTGTTAAGGGGACCAACGAGGGGAAATTCAATATACGTGGTGTAAATCGTCGAAGTAATTAATACAACCTCTACATGTACATTAATATTCACACATCAAAGCCTCTAAATATCTATAATGTATTATGTTAAACATGTTCCTAGTTGCCTGGACATAATCCTTAGAGGGTATGATTCGCGTCACATTCCCTGATACGGGGCCCAATAGGGGGACAATTATGCTAGTGACTGAACAATGATAACAAATTTCACATACCGTTCAAATTTGAAGATATTTCGGAACCGCAGCCTCTTAATATCGTTCATTTATTATGCTTACCATATAGACGGATGTCAGAGCAAGATCGTACTTTGGGTGAATTGGTGTCACATTCCCTAGTATGGGGCCGAAAGAGGGAAAATTCAGTGTAAGTGATGAAAATCGTTATAAATGCAAGTTTAACACTTGGGTTCGAATTTCAGCCTCTCAGCCTCTAAATATCTGCAATTCGTTCTGTCAGCGATAAAGCTAAATGACTCGACATACTACTCATAGGGATCAAGTGGCGTCACATTCCCTGTTTAGGGGACCAACGAGGGGAAATTCAATATAAGTGGTGTAAATGGTCGAAGTAATTAATACAACCTCTACATTTACATTAATATTCACACATCAAAACCTCTAAATATCTATATTGTATTATGTTAAAACTGTTCCTAGTTGCCTGGACATAATCCTTAGAGGGTATGATTCGCGTCACATTCCCTGATTTGGGGCCCAATAGGGGGACAATTATGCTAGTGACTGAAAAATGATAACAAATGTCACATACCGTTCAAATTTGAACATATTTCGGAACCGCAGCCTCTTAATATCTTTCATTTATTATACTTACCATATAGACTGATGTCAGAGCAAGATCGTACTTTGGGTGAATTGGCGTCACATACCCTTATATGGGGCCAAAAGAGGAGAAATTCAGTGTAAGTGCTGAAAATCTTTATAAATGCAAGTTTAACACTTGTGCTCGAATTGCAGCCTCTCAGCCTCTAAATATCTGTAATTCGTTCTGTAAGCGAGAAAGCTAAATGACTCGGTATACTTCTCATAGGAATCCAGTGGCGTCACATTCCCTGTAAAGGGGACCAACGACGAAAAAATCAATAAAGGTGGAGTAAATGGTTGAAGTAATTAATACAGCCTCTACATTTACATTTAAATTCACACATCAAAGCCTCTAAATATCTATATTGTATTATGTTAAAACTTCTCCTAGTTGCCTGGACATAATACTCAGAGGGTATGATTCGCGTCACATTCCCTGGTATGGGGCCCAATAGGGGGACAATTATACTAGTGACTCAAAAATGATAACAAACTTCACATACCGTTAAATTTGAAGATATTTCGGAACCGTAGCCTCTTAATATCTTTCATTTATTATGTTAACCATATAGACCGATGTCAGAGCAAGATCGTACTTTGGGTGAATTGGCGTCACATTCCCTAGTATGGGGCCCAAAAAGGGGAAATTCAGTGTTAGTGCTGAAAATCTTTATAAATGCAAGTTTAACACTTGGGTTCGAATTTCAGCCTTTCAGCCTCTTAATATCTGTAATTCGTTCTGTCAGCGATAAAGCTAAATGACTCGACATACTACTCATAGGGATCAAGTGGCGTCACATTCCCTGTTAAGGGGACCAACGAGGGGAAATTCAATATACGTGGTGTAAATGGTCGAAGTAATTAATACAGCCTCAACATTTACATTAATATTCACACATTAAAGCCTCTAAATATCTATATTGTATTATGTTAAACATGTTCCTAGTTGGCTGGACATAATCCTTAGAGGGTATGATTCGCGTCACATTCCCTGATATGGGGCCCAATAGAGTTTGTGGGGGGGGGGGGGGGACAATTATGCAAGTGATTAAAAAATGATAACAAATTTCACATACCGTTTTGAAGATATATCGGAACCGCAGCCTCTTAATATCTTTCATTTATTATGTTAACCATATAGACTGATGTCAGAGCAAAATCGTACTTTGGGTGTATTGGCGTCACATTCCCTAGTATGGGGCGCAAAGAGAGAAATTCATTGTAAGTGCTGAAAATCGTTATAAATGCACGTTCAACACTTGGGTTCGAATTTCAGCCTCTCAGCCTCTAAATATCTGCAATATGTTCTGTCAGCGATAAAGCTTAATGATTCGACATACTAGTCAGAGGGATCAAGTGGCGTCACATTCCCTGTTAAGGGGCCCATCGAGGGGAAATTCAATATAAGCTGTGTAAATGGTCGAAGTAATTAATACAGCCTCTACATTTACATTAAAAATTTACACATCAAAGTCTCTAAATACCTATATGTATATATGTTAAACATGTTTCTAGTTGCCTGGACATAATCCTTAGAGGGTATGATTCGCGTCACATTCCCTGATATGGGGCCCTATAGGGAGACAATTATGCTAGTGACTGAAAAATGATAACAAATTTCACATACCGTTCAAATTTGAAGATATTTCGAAACTGCAGCCTCTTAATATCTTTTATTTATTATGCTTACCATATAGACTGATGTCAGAGAAAGGTCGTACTTTGGGTGAATTGGCGTCACATTCCCTAGTATGGGGCAAAAAGAGTGAAATTCATTGTAAAGGCTGAAAATCGTTATAAATGCACGTCCAACACTTGGGTTCGAATTTCAGCCTCTCAGCCTCTAAATACCTGCAATATGTTCTGTCAGCGATAAAGCTAAATGACTCGACATACTAGTCATAGGGATCAAGTGTCGTCACATTCCCTGTTTAGGGGCCCATCGAAGGGAAATTCAATATAGGCGGTGTAAATGGTCGAAGTAATTAATACAGCCTCTACATTTACATTAAAATTCACATCAAAGCCTCTAAATATCTATATTGTATTATGTTACACATGTTCCTAGTTGCCTGGACATAATCCTTAGAGGGTATGATTCGCGTCACATTCCCTGATATGGGGCCCAATAGAGGGACAATCATGCTAGTGACTCAAAAATGATAACAGATTTCACATACCGTTCAAATTTGAAGATATTTCGGAACTGTAGGCTCTTAATATCTTTCCTTTATTATATTTACAATATAGACCGATGTCAGAGCAAGATCGTACTTTGGGTGAATTGGCGTCACATTCCCTAGTATGGGGCCCAAAGAGGGAAAATTCAGTGTTAGTGCTGAAAATCGTTATAAATGCAAGTTTAACACTTGAGTTCGAATTTCAGCCTCTCAGCCTCTAAATATCTATAATTCGTTCTGTCAGCGATAAAGCTAAATGACTCGGCATACTACTCATAGGGATCAAGTGGCGTCACATTCCCTGTTAAGGGGACCAACGAGGGGAAATTCAATATACGTGGTGTAAATCGTCGAAGTAATTAATACAGCCTCTACATCTACATTAATATTCACACATCAAAGCCTCAAAATATCTATATTGTATTATGTTAAACATGTTCCTAGTTGCCTGTCAATAATCCTTAGAGAGATTGATTTGCGTCACATTCCCTGATATGGGGCCCAATAGGGGGACAATTGTGCACGTGACTCAAAAATGAAAACAAATTTCACATACCGTTCAAATTTGAAGAAATTTCGCAACCGCAGCCTCTTAATATCTTTCATTTATTATGTTTTCCATATAGACTGATGTCAGAGCAAGATCGTACTTTGGGTGAATTGGCGTCACATTCCCTAGTATGGGGCCGAAAGAGGGAAAATTCATTTTTAGTGCTGAAAATCGTTATAAATGCAAGTTTAACACTTGGGTTCGAACTTCAGCCTCTCAGCCTCTAAATATCTGCAATTCGTTCTGTCAGCGATAATGCTAAATGACTCGACATACAACTCATAGGGATCAAGTGGCGTCACATTCTCAATTAAGGGGACCAACGAGGGAAATTCAATATACGTGGTGTAAATGGTCGAAGTAATTAATACAGCCTCTACATTTACATTAGAATTCACACATCAAAGACTCTTAATATCTATATTGTATTATGTTAAACATGTTCCTAGTTGGCTGGACATAATCCTTAGAGGGTATGATTTGCGTCACATTCCCTGATTTGGGGCCCAATAGGGGGATAATTATGCTAGTGACTCAAAAATGATAACAAATTTCACATACCGTTCAAATTTGAAGATATTTCGGAACCGCAGCCTCTTAATATCTTTCATTTATTATGCTTACCATATAGAATGATATCAGAGGAAGATCGTACTTTGGGTGAATTGGCGTCACATTCCCTTATATGGGGACCAAAGAGTGGACATTCAGTGTAAGTGCTGAAAATATTTATAAATGCAAGTTTAACACATTGGTTCGAACTTCAGACTCTCAGCCTCTTAATATCTGTAATTCGTTCTGACAGCGAGAAAGCTAAATGACTCGGTATACTTCTCATAGGAATCAAGTGGCGTCACATTCCCTGTAAAGGGGACCAACGACGAAAAAATCAATATAGGTGGTGTAAATGGTTGAAGTAATAAATACAGCCTCTACATTTACATTACAATTCACACATCAAAGCCTCTAAATATCTATATTGTATTATATGAGACATGTTCCTAGTTGCCTGGACATAATCCTCAGAGGGTATGATTCGCGTCACATTCCCTGGTATGGGACCCAATAGGGGGACAATTATGCTAGTGACTCAAAAATGATAACAAACTTCACATACCGTTAAATTTGAAGATATTTCGGAACCGTAGCCTCTTCAGATCTTTCATTTATTATGTTTACCATATAGACTGATGTCAGAGCAAGATCGTACTTTGAGTGAATTGGCGTCACATTCCCTAGTATTGGCGCAAAGAGAGAAATTCATTGTAAGTGCTGAAAATCGTTATAAATGCACGTTCAACACTTGGGTTCGAATTTCAGCCTCTCAGCCTCTAAATATCTGCAATATGTTAGACTGTCAGCGATAAAGCTTAATGACTCGACATACTAGTCAAAGGGATCAAGTGGCGTCACATTCCCTGTTAAGGGGCCCATCGAGGGTAAATTCAATATAAGCTGTGTAAATGGTCGAAGTAATTAATACAGCCTCTACATTTTCATTAAAATTCACACATCAAAGCCTCTAAATACCTATATGTCTATGTGTTAAACATGTTTCTAGTTGCCTGGACATAATCCTTAGAGGGTATGATTCGCGTCACATTCCCTGATATGGGGCCCTATAGGGGGACAATTATGCTTGTGACTGAAAAATGATAACAAATTTCACATACCGTCCAAATTTGAAGATATTTTGGAACCGTAGCCTCTTAATATCTTTTATTTATTATGCTTACCATATAGACTGATGTCAGAGGAAGATCGTACTTTGGGTGAATTGGCGTCACATTCCCTAGTATGGGGCCCAAAGAGGGAATTCATTGTTAGTGCTGAAAATCGTTATAAATGCTAGTTTAACACTTGGGTTCAAATTTCAGCCTCTCAGCCTCTAAATATCTGCAATATGTTCAGTCAGCGATAAAGCTAAATGACTCTACATACTAGTCATAGGGATCAAGTGGCGTCACATTCCCTGTTAAGGGGCCCATCGAGGGGAAATTCAATATAGGCGGTGTAAATGGTCGAAGTCATTAATACAGCCTCTACATTTACATTAAAATTCACACATCAAGCCTCTAAATACCTATATGTCTATATGTTAAACATGTTCCTAGTTGCCTGGACATAATCCTTAGAGGGTATGATTCGCGTCACATTCCCTGATATGGAGCCCTATAGGGGGACAATTATGCTAGTGACTCAAAAATGATAACAAATTTCACATACCGTTCACATTTGAAGATATTTGGGAACCGCAGCCTCTTAATATTTTCATTTATTATGTTTACCATATAGACTGATGTCAGAGTAAGATTGTACTTTGGGTGAATTGGCGTCATATTCCCTAGTATGGGGCGCAAAGAGAGAAATTCATTGTAATTTCTGAAAATCGTTAAAAATGCACGTTCAACACTTGGGTTCGAATTTCAGCCTCTCAGCCTCTAAATATCTGCAATATGTTCTGTCAGCGATAAAGCTTAATGACTCGACATACTAGTCAGAGGGATCAAGTGGCGTCACATTCCCTGTTAAGGGGCCCATCGAGGAGAAATTCAATATAGGCTGTGTAAATGGTCGAAGTAATGAATACAGCCTCTACATTTACATTAAAATTCACACAGCAAAGCCTCTAAATACCTATATGTCTATGTGTTAAACATGTTTCTAGTTGCCTGGACATAATCCTTAGAGGGTATGATTCGCGTCACATTCCCTGATATGGGGCCCTATAGGGGGACAATTATGCTAGTGACTGAAAAATGATAACAAATTTCACATACCGTTCAAATTTGAAGATATTTCGGAACCGTACCCTCTTAATATCTTTTATTTATTATGCTTACCATATAGACTGATGTCAGAGCAAGATCGTACTTTGGGTGAATTGGCGTCACATTCCCTAGTATGGGGCCCAAAGAGAGAAATTCATTGTAAGTGCTGAAAATCGTTATAAATGCAGGTTCAACACTTTGGTTCGAATTTCAGCCTCTCAGCCTCTAAATATCTGCAATATGTTCTATCAGTGATAAAGCTAAATGACTCGATATACTAGTCAAAGGCTTCAAGTGGCGTCACATTCCCCGTTAAGGGGCCCATCGACGGGAAATTCAATATAGGCGGTGTAAATGGTCGAAGTAATTAATACAGCCTCTACATTTACATTAAAATACACACATCAAAGCCTCTAAATATCTATTTTGCATTATGTTAAACATGTTCTTAGTTGTCTGGACATAATCCTTAGAGGGTATGATTCGCGTCACATTCCCTGATATGGGGCTCTATAGGGGGACAATCATGCTAGTGACTCAAAAATGATAACAAACTTCACATACCGTTAAATTTGAAAATATTTCGGAACCGTAGCCTCTTAAGATCTTTCATTTATTATGTTAACCATATAGACCGATGTCAGAGCAAGATCAAACTTTGGGTGAATTGGCGTCACAGTCCCTAGTATGGGGCCATAAAAGGGGAAATTCAGTGTTAGTGCTGAAAATCTTTATAAATGCAAGTTTAACACTTGGGTTCGAATTTCAGCCTTTCAGCCTCTTAATATCTGTAATTCGTTCTGTCAGCGATAAAGCTAAATGACTCGACATACTACTCATAGGGATCAAGTGGCTTCACATTCCCTGTTAAGGGGACCAACGAGGGGAAATTCAATATACGTGGTGTAAATCGTCGAAGTTATTAATACAGCCTCTACATTTACATTAAAATTCACACATCAAAGCCTCTAAATATCTATATTGTATTATGTTAAACATGTTCCTATTTGGCTGGACATAATCCTTAGAGGGTATGATTCGCGTCACATTCCCTGATATGGGGCCCAATAGGGGGGGGGGACAATTATGCAAGTGATTAAAAAATGATAACAAATTTCACATACCGTTCAAATTTAAATATATTTCGGAACCGCAGCCTCTTAATATCTTTCATTTATTATGTTTACCATATAGACTGATGTCAGAGCAAGATCGTACTTTGGGTGAATTGGCGTCACATTCCCTAGTATGGGCGCAAAGAGAGAAATTCATTGTAAGTGCTGAAAATCGTTATAAATGCACGTTCAACACTTGGGTTCGAATTTCAGCCTCTCAGCCTCTAAATATCTGCAATATGTTAGACTGTCAGCGATAAAGCTTAATGACTCGACATACTAGTCAAAGGGATCAAGTGGCGTCACATTCCCTGTTAAGGGGCCCATCGAGGGTAAATTCAATATAAGCTGTGTAAATGGTCGAAGTAATTAATACAGCCTCTACATTTTCATTAAAATTCACACATCAAAGCCTCTAAATACCTATATGTCTATGTGTTAAACATGTTTCTAGTTGCCTGGACATAATCCTTAGAGGGTATGATTCGCGTCACATTCCCTGATATGGGGCCCTATAGGGGGACAATTATGCTAGTGACTGAAAAATGATAACAAATTTCACATACCGTTCAAATTTGAAGATATTTCGGAACCGTAGCCTCTTAATATCTTTCATTTATTATGCTTACCATATAGATTGATGTCAGAGGAAGATCGTACTTTGGGTGAATTGGCGTCACATTCCCTAGTATGGGGCCCAAAGAGGGAATTCATTGTAAGTGCTGAAAATCGTTATAAATGCTAGTTTAACACTTGGGTTCGAATTTCAGCCTCTCAGCCTCTAAATATCTGCAATATGTTCTATCAGCGATAAAGCTTAATGACCCGACATACACGTCAGAGGGATCAAGTGGCGTCACATTCCCTGTTAAGGGGCCCATCGAGGAGAAATTCAATATAGGCTGTGTAAATGGTCGAAGTAATGAATACAGCCTCTACATTTACATTAAAATTCACACAGCAAAGCCTCTAAATACCTATATGACTATGTGTTAAACATGTTTCTAGTTGCCTGGACATAATCCTTAGAGGGTATGATTCGCGTCACATTCCCTGATATGGGGCCCTATAGGGGGACAATTATGCTAGTGACTGAAAAATGATAACAAATTTCACATACCGTTCAAATTTGAAGATATTTCGGAACCGTAGCCTCTTAATATCTTTTATTTATTATGCTTACCATATAGACTGATGTCAGAGGAAGATCGTACTTTGGGTGAATTGGCGTCACATTCCCTAGTATCGGGCCCAAATAGAGAAATTCATTGTGAGTGCTGAAAATCGTTATAAATGCAGGTTCAACACTTTGGTTCGAATTTCAGCCTCTCAGCCTCTAAATATCTGCAATATGTTCTGTCAGTGATAAAGCTAAATGACTCGATATACTAGTCAAAGGCTTCAAGTGGCGTCACATTCCCTGTTAAGGGGCCCATCGAGGGGAAATTCAATATAGGCGGTGTAAATGGTCGAAGTAATTAATACAGCCTCTACATTTACATTAAAATACACACATCAAAGCCTCTAAATATCTATTTTGCATTATGTTAAACATGTTCCTAGTTGTCTGGACATAATCCTTAGAGGGTATGATTCGCGTCACATTCCCTGATATGGGGCTCTATAGGGGGACAATCATGCTAGTGACTCAAAAATGATAACACATTTCACATACCGTTCAAATTTGAAGATATTTCGGAACTGTAGCCTCTCAATATCTTTCATTTATTATGTTTACCATATAGACCGATGTCAGAGCAAGATCGTACTTTGGGTGAATTGGCGTCACATTCCCTAGTATGGGGCCCAAAGAGGGAAAATTTAGTGTTAGTGCTGAAAATCGTTATAAATGCAAGTTTAACACTTGCGTTCGAATTTCTGCCTCTCAGCCTCTAAATATCTGTAATTCATTCTGTCAGCGATAAAGCTAAATGACTCGACATACTACTCATAGGGATCAAGTGGCGTCACATTCCCTGTTACGGGGACCAACGAGGGCAAATTCAATATACGTGGTGTAAATCGTCGAAGTAATTAATACAGCCTCTACATCTACATTAATATTCACACATCAAAGCCTCAAAATATCTATATTGTATTATGTTAAACTTGTTCCTAGTTGCCTGGACATAATCCTTAGAGGGTTTGATTCGCGTCACATTCCCTGATATGGCGTTGTCTCACCTCTGTGGTTCTTTGATTTTTGTGTTCACGGAGATGTTGCACTGATGATTTAGGAGACCTTCATGCCGACTGAACAAATTATTTGTCTTAATCGCGACGGAAGCAAGGGCGAGGATTGTGGCCACATAAAATCGATTTAAGCCCCCCAGTGGAAATCATTCCACTGACCGTTCCAAGGCGGTTCTTCTGTGTCGGTTTATTTATGGTGTTGTTTGTTACTTACTGTATGTATCACTTGTGTCTTTATATTTTGGATGGCCATATGGCCATTTTGTGGGAAAGTAACTGTCCTTATGGCCTTCCTTTGTTTAGGTTTCCATTATGGTCTGGTCGCTTAATGTCTGTGTTTCTTTCCCTTTGGTGTCTTTGATGGGTGGAGTAAGTTAATTGTATCGATTCCTGATCTTTGTTTTACTTCTATTTTCTATAGGGGGACAATCATGCTAGTGACTCAAAAATGATAACACATTTCACATACCGTTCAAATTGGAAGATATTTCGGAACCGCAGCCTCTTAATATCTTTCATTTATTATGTTTACCATATAGACTGATGTCAGAGCAAGATCGTGCTTTTGGTCAATTGGCGTCACATTCCCTAATATGGGGCCGAAATAGTGAAGATTTATTGTAAGTGCTGAAAATCGTTATAATGCAAGTTTTACACTTGGGTTCGAATTTCAGCCTCTCAGCCTCTAAATATCTGCAATTCGTTCTGTCAAAGATAAAGCTAAATGACTCGACATAATACTCATAGTTATCAAGTGGCGTCACATTCCCTGTTTTTGGGACCAACGAGGGGAAATTCAATATAGGTGGTGTAAATGGTCGAAGTAATTAATACATCCTCTACATTTACATTGAAATTCACACAGCAAAGCCTCTAACTATCTATATTGTTTTATAATAAACTTGTTGCTAGTTACCTGCATTTAATCCTTAGAGGGTATATTTTGCGTCACATTCCCTTTTATGGGGCCCAATAGGGGGACAATTATGCTAGTGACTCAAAAATGATAACAAATTTTACATACCGTTTAAATTTGAAGATATTTCGGAACCGCAGCCCCTTAATATCTTTCATTTATGATGTCAGAGCAAGATCGTACTTTGGGTGAATTGGCGTCACATTCGCTAGTATGGGGCCCAAAGAGGGGAAATTCAGTGTAAGTGCTGAAAATCGTTATAAATGCACGTTCAACACTTGGATTCGAATTTCAGCCCATCAGCCTCTAAATATCTGCAATACGTTCTGTCAGCTATAAAGGTAAATACATCGACATACTACTCATAGGGATCAAGTGGCGTCACATTCCCTGTTAAGGGGACCAACGAGGGTAAATTCAATATAGGTGGTGTAAATCGTCGAAGTAATTAATACAGCCTGTACGTTTACATTAAAATTCACACACCAAAGCCTCTAAATATCTATATTGTATTATGTTAAACATGTTCCTAATTGCCTGGACACAATCCTAAAATGGTATGATTAGCGTCACATTCCCTGATATGGGGCCCAAAAGGGGGACAATTATGCAATTGACTCAAAAATGATAACACAAATCACATACCGTTCAAATTGGAAGATATTTCGGAACCGTAGCCTCTTAATATCTTTCATTTGTTATGTTTACCATCTAGACTGATTTCAAAGCAAGATCGTACTTTGGGCGAATAGGCGTCACATTCCCTAGTATGGGGCCAAAAGAGAGGAAATTCAGTGTAAGTGCTGAAAATCGTTATGAATGCAAGTTTAACACTTCGATTCGAATTTCAGCCTCTCAGCCTCTAAATATCTGCAATTCGTTCTGTCAGCGATAAAACTAAATGACTCGACATACTACTCATAGGGATCAAGTGGCGTCACATTCCCTGTAAAGGGGACCAACGAGGGGAAATTCAATATATGTGGTGTAAATCGTCGAAGTAATTAAAACAGCCTCTACATTTACATTAAAATTCACTCATCAAAGCCCCTAAATATCTATATTAATTTATATTACACATGTTTCTAGTTGGCATAATCCTTAGAGGGTATGATTTGCGTCACATTCCCTGATATGGGGCCCAATAGGGGGACAATTATGCAATGACTCAAAAATGATAACAAATATCGCATACCGTTCAAATTTGAAGATATTTCGGAACCTTAGCCTCTTAATATCTTTCATTTATTATGTTTATCATATAGACTGATGTCAGAGCAAGATCGTACTTTGGATGAATTGGCGTCACATTCCCTGATATGGGGCCCAAAGAGGGGAAATTCAGTGTAAGTGCTAAAAATCGTTGTAAATGCAAGTTTAACACTTGGGTTCGAATTTCAGCCTCTCAGCCTCTAAATATCTGTAATTCGTTCTGTCAGTGACAAAGCTAAATGTCTCGGCATACTTCTCATAGGAATCAAGTGGCGTCACATTCCCTGAAAAGGGGACCACGACGGGAAAATCAATATAGGTGGTGTAAATAGTCGAAGTAATTAATACAGCCTCGATCTACATTTACATTAAAATTCACACATCAAAGCCTCTAAATATCTATATTGTATTATGTTAAACATGTGCCTAGATTCCTGGACATAATCCTTAGAGGGTATGATTCGCGTCACATTCCCTGATATGGGGCCCAAAAGGGGTGCATGAATGCAATTGACTCAAAAATGATAACAAATTTCACATACCATTCAAATTTGAAGATATTTCGGAACCCCAGCCTCTTAATATCTATCATTTATTATGTTAACCATATAAACTGATGCCAGAGGAAGATCGTATTTTGGGTGAATTGGCGTCACATTCCCTTGTACGGCGCCCAAAGAGGTGAAATTCAGTGTAAGTGTTGAAAATCGTTATAAATGCAAGTTTAACACTTGGGTTCGAATTTAAGCCTCTCAGCCTCTAAATATATGCAATTCGTTCTGTCAGCGATAAGTTTAAATGACTCGGCATACTACTCATAGGGATCAAGTGGCGTCACATTCCCTGTTAAAGGGACCAACGATGGGAACTTCAATATAGGTGGTGTAAATGGTCGAAGTAATTAATACAGCCTCTACATTTACATTAAAATTCACACATCAAAGCCTCTAAATATCTATATTGTATTATGTGAAACATGTTCCTAGTTGCCTGGACATAATCCTTAGAGGGTATGATTCGCGTCACATTCCCTGATATGGGTCCTATAGGGGAAGGTGGGGGGGGGGGGGGGCAATTATGCAATTGACTCAAAAATGATTACACATTTCACATACCGTTCAAATTTGAAGATATTTCGGAACCTTAGCCTCTTAATATCTTTCATTTATTATGTTTACCATATAACCCGATGTCAGAGCAAGATTGTACTTTGGGTGAATTGGCGTCACATTCCCTAGTATGGGGCCCAAAGAGGGGAAATTCAGTGTTAGTGCTGAAAATCGTTATAAATGCAAGTTTAACACTTGGGTTCGAATTTCAGCCTCTCAGCCTCTAAATATCTGTAACTCGTTCTGTCAGCGTTAAAGCTAAATGACTCGGCACACTACTCATAGGGATCAAGTGGCGTCACATTCCCTGTTAAGGGGACCAACGAGGGGAAATTCAATATACGTGGTGTAAATCGTCGAAGTAATTTACACAGCCTCTACATTTACATTAATATTCACACATCAATGCCTCAAAATATCTATATTGTATTATATTAAACATGTTCCTAGTTGCCTGGACACGATCCTTAGAGGGTATGATTCGCGTCACATTCCCTGATATGGGGCCCAATAGGGGGACAATTATGCAATTGACTCAAAAATGATAACAAATTTCACATACCGCTCAAATTTGAAGATATTTCGGAACCGCAGCCTCTTAATATCTTTCATTTATTATGTTTACCAGATAGACTGATGTCAGAGCAAGATCGTACTTTGGGTGATTGGCGTCACATTCCCTAGTATGGGGTCCAAAGAGGGGAAATTCAGTGTAAGTGTTGAAAATCGTTATAAATGCAAGTTTAACACTTGGGTTCGAATTTCAGCCTCTCAGCTTCTAAATATCTGTAATTCGTTCTGTCAGTGAGAAATCTAAATGATTGGGCATACTACTCATAGGGATCAAGTGGCGTCACATTCCCTGTAAAGGATACCAACGACGGGGAAATCAATATAGGATGTGTAAATGATCGAAGTAATTAATACAGCCTCTACATTTACATTAAAATTCACACATCAAAGCCTCTAAATATCTATATTGTATTATGTTAAACATGTTCCTAGTTGCTTGGACATAATCCTTAGAGGTATGATTCGCGTCACATTCCCTGATATGGGACCCAATAGGGGGGGGGGGGGACAATTATGCAAGTGACTAAAAAATGATAACAAATTTCACATACCGTTCAAATTTGAAGATATTTCGGAACCGCAGCCTCTTTATATCTTTCATTTATTATGTTTACCATAAAGACTGATGTCAGAGCAAGATCGTTCTTTGGGTGATTTGGTGTCACATTCCCTAGTATGGGGCCTAAAGAGGGGAAATTCAGGGTAAGTGCTGAAAATCGTTATGAATGCAAGTCGGCTCCACTATGTTAACACGCTTAAGCAGGGGCTTGGTGGTACTAAGGCCTATGAACTTCAGCCTTTAGATGAAAAGAGAGCTATAGTAGATGAACATATTTGTCATTCAGCCACCAAGTTTGCTGTGTGTGTTACAGAAGGCCAAGACAAGCTTCCTACGTTATACTGGTTACCAAAACTTCATAAAAGACCTTGCAAAGCACGGTTTATTGCAAATTTCAACTCTTGCACTACCACTGAACTTTCTAAATTATTATTATGCCCTTTCCACCATTCTTCGAATGGCGGGGGCATAAATTCATTTTTGACATTACATGCAAGATAGAGAGAATCTTCTCTGTGAAAAAACTCATTCAAATAAATCATTAAGCTTTTCTTTTATGAGATAATGAGGAAGTGTAATGTAAAGAGTGGAAAAATCGTAAGTAGACAGACTTGAAGCACGAAAACGTCTGGATTTAAATTTATTTAAAACCTCATTCGATTTTTTTATAGACCAAAGCAGATTTCTCCCTGATAAGACTTTATCACAATATTTAATTACATGCGTTTTAATAGCAGTAAGACAGGAAGTTAGTAATTTAGAAAGTTCAGTGGTAGTGCAAGAGCTAGAATTTGCAATAAACCGTGCTTTGTAAGGTCTTTAATGAAGTTTCGGTAACCAGTATAGCGTATGAAGCTTGTCTTGGCCTTCTGTAACACACACGGCAAACTTGGTGGCTGAATGACAAATATGTTCATCTACTATAGCTCTCTCTTCAGCTAAAAGCTGAAGTTCATAGACCTTAGTACCAACAAGCTCCTGCTTAAGCGTGTTAACATAGTGGAGCCGTTACACGACGACGACGTTGTTAGCGGCCTTGTCTGCAGAGCCCAAAACAAACTTCTTATGAAATTCTTGAATACCTAGCTTAAGATGACGTAAAGACGTCTTGGGCTTAGGAGGTAATAAGTTAATATTTTTGAGAATAGCAAGAAATGCGTTTATCCACTAGTTTTAAAATGCTAAGTTTCCAGTCCTTAAGGGCTTTATGCTCAACATACTCTTGCTTACACCATCGATTACCGAATTCATTCAAGGCAGCAGCAGTCCGACCCCCAGCTGTCGAGCCCAGAAGCCTAGCGATTTGGTTTGAACCAGTGTTAGTTGTTAGTTCCTTCGATCCCTTTATAATCTCCGTTATACGGCCAGGTGGGGATAATTTGTTCATATCGAAATGGAATGCGTGTTCGAGCTTCGGTACCTAGAGGGTTTGCAAGGCCTAGCACTGGTGTGTGATTGGATCTGTGTGGATAACCTCTGTTATCCAGCTAGATAGGAATACTAGAACATGGGGTGAACATATATGAGAAGTGAAGTCTGGCCCGAAGGTGGCCGAGTCCAGAAGCCTAGCGCTGGGATGTGACCTAGTGAGAGTTGTAATTCCCTTTGATACTTTTATCTGCCGCGGACTGAACATCCTGGGATAAGCTCCATTATGTGGCCACACGGGGATAACGATTCTTTAAGCGGGAGGTAGGCGTGTTCGAGCAGCGTAAACTTCAGATAGAGCCATACCTAGCACTGAAGTGTGACCCGGTCTTTGTGGTAGACGGACCCTCTGGGTACCGGATCCTGGGGGCCCTCTTGGTACGGGTCCTGCTAGTTGGTATCGCGGGATAACCTCTGTTATCCGGCTAGATTGCGAAGACCATGCGGTTAACCAATGTGAGAAGTGAAGTCCGAACCCCCTGTGGCCCAGCCCGGAAGTAAAGCGCTTGGTTGTTTCCCAGTGTTCGTCGCCAGTCCCTCTGACCCCTTTATCCTCCACAGGATGAGTATCCCGGGATACTAGTAACCTTTATTTTGCCCAATGATGATAACTTACCATAAGGCAATGATGTTTGTTTGTTTGATTTGAGGTTTAACGTCCCCGTCAACACTGTAAAGGTCATTTTGGAGACGTTGCTTCCAATTTTGTGGGACTTTTACCTGACATTGAGATGCAATGACTTCTCAAGCCCTGTCGCCCAATGAAACCAATAGGGTTTATTAGCATGGACGGTCCGCCTCGCACCGCGGTTCCTGGACAGGCTTAGATCCTCTAAGCGATTTACCAGTACTAGTGTGCGGGCCGGATGCAGCTCTGCGTGGAAGCATCATGCAGCCCATATATTTCTTCAACGGGGCCGCATAAGGCAATGGTATGTCTGTGTGGTAGAGGGGTCCTCTGGGTACCGGATCCTGCTAGTGAACCCTGCAAGATGGGGATACAAGACCATGAGATGAACCTATGTGAGAAGTGAAGTCTGCCCCTTTTCCCCATCTGGGCTGAGCCCAGAAGCCTAGTACTTGGGTGTGACCCAGTATGAATTGCGAGTCTCTTTGATCACTTTATCCTCCGAAGGATGGGAGGTCGTGATAACTGCCATTATGCGGTCAGACGGGGATGACTATTCCATAAGGCAGTGGTATGGATGTTCGAGCAGCGGAAACTGGAGGGACAGCCCGTCCTAGCACTGTTGTGTGACTCGGTCAGCGTGGAAGACGGCTCCTCCGGATACAGCATCCTGCTAGCTGGATAACTTCTATCCGGCCAAATGGCTATACTGACGCTCGCAATATAAAGACGCGGCAGTCCTAAAAACATACACTATCATGATAAAGCCTAATTAAGGCAGGGATCTGTAAAGTACACATGGGCTGAGTCTTCACGCACAGGGGCCCCAGCAAACGATGGCCCCCTTTATGACAGAAGAAGGTTGCTGGTTGGATCTGCCGACAATGGCAAAAAAAGTAGCGTCGGTGACGTGTTAAACGAAGTAGAGCGGCCAACCTTGAAGGCCCATCGTGGACAGTATTCCCCAACCTTCTCTAATAAGATACCGCTACTACTACTACTACTACTACTACCACTACAAAAGAATCCTCCGCGACGTAGTGGTTATGCTACTGGCCTCATAAACCAGGGGTTGTGGGTTCGCTCCCGTCTGCGTATGAGCTAAGCTGTTGCTGTGGCGACACACACACACACACGCGCGCACGCACGCACGCACCACACACACACGCACGCACGCACGCACACACACACACGAGGGGGTGGGATGGGATTGTAATAGTTATTGATATGTACCACTAGACAGCCTGTGCAGTGGCTAGTTTATTCACGAAGTTAAGCAACGGGTATTGCGGTCAGTACTACCTGGATTGGTGTCAGCATTGCTTCACTTCGTGGACGACCCGGTAAACGCTACAGTACTACTACTGCCGCAGCTGCTGTTATTTCATTATTAAAATCAGTAGTAGTAGTAGTAGTAGTAGTAGTAGTAGTAGTAGTATAAGCAGTAGCTGTATAAGAAAAAAAAACAGGTGTAGCTTACTTACACTTGTATTAGATTGACTGACGAACCGTTTTATTTTTTATCATTGCGTTTGTTATAAGTAGTAGTAGTAGTCGTAGTAGTAGTAGCAGTAGACATTTTTCACGAAGACGGAGAACGGACTTAGGATATGGAAATGGACTTTATCAGCTGGGATCATCTCAAAGTTATTTGTTCCTATATCTTAAATCCGTATCCAGTTGAATAAAAGCCAATAACGAAATAATTTGTTTTTAATATTTCTACGACCCTTTCAAGAATATTTCCCAAGTTTAGAGCCGATCGTCAACCAAAAAGAAGGGCGAAACCCGGAGTATCCGGAGTAAAGCCGCCTGACCTTTCGTTGCAGAATTTGGCGTCTGACATGAGACTCGAGGGAGGCTCGAAACTACAAGGACGATATAGAGGATCTTACATGAGTGCTCATGTATTAATGAATTTATTAAACGAGTTGAAGAAAAGGGATAAAATGCGAGGTTTTGCCGAGCATTTTATCTTTTTTCCTCAACGAATTTTATAAATTCAATAATACATGAGCACGACTGCAATATTCTGTTTATCATATGACATTTAAAACGCATTTTATTCACGATTGTTTACAAAAATGTCAATTTTCCGCCACTAGGAAACACGACGTCGTAAAGGACGTCTTACATGTAACGTTACGGGGCGTATCTACCTAGTTTGCATATTTAATCCACTAGTGGATTATCGAAAACATTACATGGCGTTATTACACTCTCAGACGCGACGTCATATGATAAAGACCTATATTATACAGTGATGATAGACCTAATGATGAAGAGGCAGTGCTTGTTTGTTTGATTTGAAGTTTAAAGTTCTCGTCAAGACTGTAAAGGTCATTTTGGAGACGCTGCTTCCAATTTTGTGGGACTTTTACCCAACATTGAGATGAAATGACATCTCAGGCCCTGCCACTCAATGAAACAAAAGGGAGTTGTAAGCATGGGCGGTCCGACTCGCACTGCTTTGCCTGGGCAGGCTTATATCATCTAAGCGATTTACCAGTTATCGTGACATACGATTTTATTCCCAGATCCATTGTGATTCTGTCAAACTATCGAACTTCAAGACGATCTTCCCGGTTTGCCTCTGACTCGAATAAAATCCCCTAAATTGTAGATTGGGAGAATAACAGGTTGCTAGACCGTGACATAATTATTTCGACCACAATCAGTGCAATACAAACCGAGTCGTTAGCATTGCATAGAACTTGCAGACAACGCACACTGTTTGTTTGTTTAATTTGAGGCTTACCGTCCCCATCAACACTGGATACGTAATTTTGGAGACATTGCTTCCAATTTAGTGGGGCTTTTACATGACACTTGAGATGAAATGACATCTCAAGCCCTGTCGGCCAATGAAACCAAAAAGGTTTATAAGCATGAAAGTCCGACTCGCGCCGCTTTGCCTGGGCAGGCTTATTCGCTCTAAGCAGTTTATCAGTACTCCTGTGCGGGCGGTTTCAACTCTGCGTGGACGCGTAATACAGCTCATCTATTTCTTCAATCCCCGATGGATGGGGGCCGACAACGTACGATATACAGCAACTTTAGCGATTAAACTTATTTCGTTGATCTCGATCGGGATGAAATACTTTCACTCTTTGATATATCAAATCGAGCAGACAATCACTCAGATCCGAATGCCAGAGCAGGGCGGATAGATTCGAAACTTTCTACTACGTACCAAGCTTTGACAAAAGTCGGTATCAGCTGAGTCCATAATGTGAAGCGCACTCACAATCCGTCACTCTAAATTTCTGTATTTATTATATTTAATAGAGAGAGAGAGAGAGAGAGAGAGAGAGAGAGAGAGAGAGAGAGAGAGAGAGAGAGAGAGAGGAAGTGTAGTAACGTAAGAACACGCTTAAACTTAAATGCGCTGTTTTATTATGGTCTTTGATTATGTTTGTAATTATCTCGATGACAGTTCAGTTTAGATAGAGTTCTCAGTGTTCGTTCGAAGCAGTCTTTTTTGTCTGAATAATTGCCCAACGTAAGCAACGTCGCATCAGCATCGACGCAAATACGACGCAGCATACATGTTGTGTACCCGCTGGGTGTATTTTGATAAGAAAATGATCAGCTCTGGCAGTGATTTGGGTTGAGTAATAAATCAGTTTGGAGGTCAGTTCTAAAGTGGCTCAAATCACGAGTGCGCAGCGCGAATGTTTTATCTACTTACAACTGACCGACGAACCATGATTTATTACTCAACAAATCACTGCTAGAGCTGATCTATTTCTTTTGAAGTTCTCCCAATCTTCCACCATTTTAAGAAGAAATCCCGCCAATATATTGACTGTACCACACACATTTATGTCCTTATGTAATTTTCTGACACGAGGAAATAACGTTTCACCGTCTAACGTCAATGAATCTACGCGCTACGTCATGAATTTTCGACTTTTAATGACGTCACTCGGCACCCTCTTTCACCTAGATTAATTACAGTTCCTTTCCGTTGCCTATATCTACATGCGCGCTGTCAGGCTGTGCTAGAATTGGAATTTAATACTTTCAACCCTACAGACTGGTAAAGATACCTATGCGAACAAGATGGTTATTCTGGGTATAAACTGTTCGCTATCCTAACAACCCTTAAGATGCCGCTAGATTTTGTCGCCTGCAAACTTTTCAAGCATATTCTTGCATACCGGCAAACAGAGTATGCACTGATCAGTCTGGTCTTGGTCCATTCAGTTTGTTTGTTTGATTTGAGGTTTATCGTCCCCGTCAACACTTTGTAGGTCATTTTGGAGACGTCGCTTCCAATTTTGTGGGGCATTGAGATAAAATGACATCTCAAGCCCTACCGCCTGATGAAACCAATAGAGTTTATATGCATGGATGGCCCGACTCGCAACACTTTTCCTGGGCAGGCTTAGAAACTCTAAGCAGTTTACCAGTACTCATGTGCGGTCGGTTTCAGCTCTGCGTGGCAGCATCATGCACCCCAATCTATTTCTTCCAGCCCCGATGGGCGGGGGCCATGTACCATTCTGTTTCCAACAATGACTTTTTAAGTAACCAACGGACGACAGAGCAAACGACAGTTGTTGTGACTGGAATCTTAAGGGTTAAGGGATTTGACTTAGCCCCTACAAACAAAAGTGTCATCATTGACCCTCAAATATGTTCAAAACTTAGCACTGAAATAAATGATCCCAGTTGACAAGAAAATATAAACTGGGGTTTACGGGGGTAAATAAACGTTATTTTTCTTTCTTTTTTCTACTATCAAACATAGACTGAAGGTACTCGTGAGAACCGCGGAATCGAGGCGGTTTAAAAAAAGTACCCGTAGTTTGTGCCATAATAGGGAAATCATTGATTTTTTTTTTTTTTTTTTTTTTTTTTTTGCATTTGAAAACGTTCGGGTTTGCGGGGTTAAAATTACATTCTATTTGCACAGGTGTATTTTTATAATGATGACCTCTCCGGTCCACAAGGTGAACTATCATTATACTAATCATCATAATATGTGTCAGCACATATACTGTGATTTGTTTTCAGGATCGTAATCATAAAGCAGCGAATATGCTCCCATTACGAAAACATGCCTTTATCATTTTGACCCCTTTAAACTGCCCGTATTTGCAGTAAAACTGGGGTTTACAGGGTATACATTAATTTTCTTGTTTCTGCTCAAAAACATAAATTGTTTTGCCAAGGCAGTTCTAACGTGTACCCACAATCTATGTTTTAGTGGTAGCATGAAAAATATCAGGATTTTTATCTAAAAAAGTCAGTTTTTGGTTGTAAAACTTTACACATATATTTGAATAGGCGTGTTGTCATAATGAAAAGTATTTTGAAAATTGAAAAATCTCTGTGAAAACATAGCAAATACTTATAGTATTTTGTAGTAAATATGATAAACTGGTTTATTGCATGATAGAAGATGAATTTTTCCAGCGCCGTAATATTAGATTAATTCATTCCATTTTGGCTCCCACCCATCGGGGCTTGGAGAAATAGATTGGGCTGCATGATGCTTCCACGCAAGAGCTGTATCCGACCGCACATGGGTACTGGTAAACTACTTAGAGGTTCTAAGCCTGCCCAGGAAAAGTGGTGCGAGTCGTACGTCGATGCATATTATCCCTCTTGGTTCATTCGGCGGCAGGGATCTTAATGTCGGGTAAAATCCCTAAAAAAATGGAAGCAGCGTCTCCAAAATGAACTTTACAGTGTTGACTCGGACGTTAAACCTCAAATCGAACAAACAAACAAAACTCCTTCCATTTTTTTTTTTTTTTTTTTATTGAGAGAAAGTTTAATTTTGAGTCAGTATAACTGAACCAAACGAAAAATAGGACAATGCAACCCCTGTTCATTTTTGTATGTTTTCGCATCCGGTGATCAGTAGTGGTTAAGCTACTCGCCTTGTAAACCAGGGGTCGCAGGATCTATCCCGGACTTCTCCAGACTTTCGGATGAGTCTTTAAACCGAGTTCCCGTCTCCGTATGACCTTAGCTGTTGGTGGGACGTAAAACTCAAATACTCCTTCACTCGCATCAGGTGAGTTCCATTGTAAAATGTTCAGGCAAGTTCTCTTGGGTCACAACACTGATTTTCTACGCTTTGTTAGATACGCCTTTTATAGCAGGTAAATTATAGTTAAAGGTTACGTTGAGAACATCCCAGCGTGTAACTCCGTTCTCGATCTTCGAAGTCCTAATTCGGTCTTCGTGAAAAATGTCTAGTAGTAGACAGTTGTAGGTGGAAAAGTGATAAGATACCGGAATATGATACCGGATTTTAGTCAATTACCAAACAATAAGTGCATGCGATCAAACATCCCGGTTTTTATCTTCAATAATTACCAGACAATCAGTGCATGCGGTCTGTGCCTGCTGCCTTGATTTCAGTCTGATTTGCATATACTAAAATAGACATTTTTGGCTCGTCGGAATTTCCCAGAAAACTGGATTACCTCCCTTATATAGGTAAAATCCGGACACACTCTAGACCGTCCATACAAAGTACCAAACTCCCCATCAGTGGTGACCCCTCGGTGACTAAGACCGAGGGGTCACCACTGTTGGGGAGTTTGACAAAGTACAAGCACATAGGGAACACTTTCAGAATCAGAATCAGAATTGTTACTGGTGACACGTCAAATGACATTCATACACCAGGACCTGCTGTCTGCCAGGTGGTGCATGTGTCCCCCTAAGCCACCAGATTCTGTTTTTATCTTTTAACTATACTAACTTTCTTTTCACACTGTATAAACTCATTTCACCTACTTTACTTACCTTTTATTTCAGCTAACCCCCTTTAGCACTTGGTATACCGGATACCCTTCTGTTGTCCTCTTATGAGGTTTAGAAGTATCGGAAGAAAGAAAGACCTGTGATATGGGAAGTTAGTCCCTAGCTCTAACCAAAGATGTAAACTTAGCTACACAATCCTCAGCACCTTCAGCCGTCAAAATAATAGAATCGGGAAGGGCATTCCACTCTCTAATGGTTCGGGGGAAAAACGATTCTTTTTAAATATCCGTTCTTGCAGTAAGGATCTGAAACGTCATTGAATGGTGCTTTCTACAGTGTCTAGCCGGGGGAACAAGGTCATCTGTTGGAATGCTGGCAGCACCCTTGAGATCTTTGTATAAGAATATGAGCCTACTGTCTCTTCTCCTTTTCTTGAGAGACTCCCATCTTAATTTTCCTAGAATTCCAGTCATGCTCCCAGTTTCAAAGCAATAATTTACTATCCACCCAGTTCAGACAGTCATTCAGTCATATAACTCAAAACAAGATAGAAGTGGAGGCAATGATCACATTACGAAAACACGCCTATACACATGCACTGTAAGCTTAACCACCGAAAAAAATGAACATTTTAAGATGAAAAATCATGATATTTTTCTTATTTCTGTTCAAAATATAGATTGTGGGTACTCGTTAGAACCGCCTCAAAGGCGGTTCTAATGAGTGCCCACAATCTATATTTTAGAGCAGAAATAAGAAAAATAAGGTTTACGCCTGAAACCCCAGTTTTACTAGAGGGGTTGAAGGGGTCAATATTACATAGGTGTGTTTTCGTGATGAGTTAGCTGTGAGAGACATTACAGATAGAAAATAGAAGTGAAGGCAATGACCAGGAATCGATACAATCAACCCACAGCTCCCATCAGAGACACCAAAGGGAAAGACACACAAACATGAAACAACTGACCCTAATGGAAACACCAACAGCGGAAAGCCAAAATGACAGTTACTTTCCCACAAAATGGCCAATAGGCTATCCAAAATAAAATAACATAAGCGGCATAAACACCCAAAGACAAACCATAACAAAAATAAACCGCGACAGAAGAACTGACTTGGAACGGTCAGCGGAAACGAATTCCACTGGGGGGGGGGGTGGGGGTGGGGGGGGGGGCTTAAATCGATTTTACGTGGCCATAATCATCGCCCTTACTTCCGTCACGATTTAGACAAATAATTTGTTCAGTCTGCATGAAGGCCTCCTAACTCATCAGTGCAATATCTCCGTGAACACAAATAATCAAACAACCACAGAGATGAAAAACGGTGAGGACTCGACAGCAAGAAACCACTGAAATGTTGGAGCAAAAGAAAACCATCAGTTAGACTCCGATGGGCCCGACCAGAGACAGAGCATCAGGCACCAACCAACATTACCTTGAATTAGATCTCTATAATTCTCAATAAGCCTTTACGTTGGAACCGTCATAGAATGAGGCCTGACCCACCGGCGTGCAATTAAAAAGGGAAGCAAAGTTGTCAACCGTGATTGAGTTAACTACCATGCATGCAGTCTGTCGTATAACATTTATGTTGTACCCAATCTTTTTATATCGAAGTAGAAGTAAAACAAAGATCAGGAATTGATACAATTAACTTACTCCACCCATAAAAGACACCAAATGATTTCAAGAATGATTTCACGAAATTAGGTGCTGAAGTCATTGCGGTTATATATTTTTCTGAATTTATATACTAAGTCACCATAAAATTCGGGTTCCGATAGACCTTGTTGCAAAAGAGATATAAGTCCAATACTGAATTTTGAAATTAAATCAGAATGACGTCTGTAAAATTTTGAAAAGGCTTTGCGTAGTTTATGGTACCGAAAAACCTGATTAAAAAGTTTAGCCGTTAACAATTTATTACCAGTGTTGAAGTCAATTATATGACTACACACTCTGGCAAATCGAATTAATTGCGAAATATAAACGCCATAGGATGGCGCACGAGGAACATCACCATCCAAAAAAGGAAAATTTACAATCTCAAAATCAAAATCATCGCGTTTATCATAAATTTTGCACGAAACAAACCCGTCTACAATAGATAGATGTAAATCCAAAAACGTTCTGGGGGTAAATCAAAGGTGCCGAAGTTAAAGTAAGATTGTTGACAGGAACATATACACAGCAATCTAACAGGGCAAAATTCAATCAGTTAAATGTCAATCCAATTTGTCATATGTGTAACAAATATCCTGGGACGAGGGAACATTTAAGCTCTATGTGTCTTAAGAACTGAATAAATAGATAAAATTAGAACTTTATTTGATCATTCCAGTGGCATCACCGAGTTACTCAACAACGCTGGTTTAAGTACCCAGCTTCTACTAGACGTCGAGATTGCCCTTCAACCTAGTCAGCAACAGAGGAACGTTTAAGAACTCTACAGTCGAGAACCCACCGACCAAAGAGCAATTGAAAATGAGGTCAAATCCAAGCTACATGCTCATGTTGAGCACGAGTGGAAAGACGGTATAACTTCAAAATCATCACTGAAATACCTCGACCCAGAATCAGTCAGAGTAGTCAAGGGCACCTAGTCTTCGTGCCAAAGTCAAAGTAAGATTGTTGACAGGAACATATGCACTGCATACTAACAGGGCAAAATTCAATCAGTTAAATGTCAATCCAATTTGTCATCTGTGTAACAAATATCCCGGGACGAGGGAACATTGAAGCTCTATGTGTCTTAAGAACTGAATAAATAAATAAAATTAGAACTTTATTTGATCATTCCAGTGGCATCACCGAGTTACTCAACAACGCTGGTTTAAGTACCCAGCTTCTACTAGACGTCGAGATTGCCCTCCAACCTAGTCAGCAACAGAGGAACGTTTTAGAACTCTACAGTCGAGAACCCACCGACCAAAGAGCAATGGAAAATGAGGTCAAATCCAAGCTACATGCTCATGTTGAGCACGAGTGGAAGGACGGTATAACTTCAAAATCATCACTGAAATACCTCGACCCAGAATCAGTCAGAGTAGTCAAGGGCACCTTGTCTTCGTCCAAAAGTTAAAGTAAGATTGTTGACAGGATCATATACACTGCAATCTAACAGGGCAAAATTCAATCAGTTAAATGTCAATCCAATTTGTCATCTGTGTAACAAATATCCTGGGACGAAGGAACATTTAAGCTCTATGTGTCTTAAGAACTGAATAAATAGATAAAATTAGAACTTTATTTGATCATTCCAGTGGCATCACCGAGTTACTCAACAACGCTGGTTTAAGTACCCAGCTTCTACTAGACGTCGAGATTGCCCTTCAACCTAGTCAGCAACAGAGGAACGTTTTAGAACTCTACAGTCGCGAACTTATATATAAACTGCATGTGAAAAGAACTTAACTTCTACAAACATAGATTAGTAAACCGTCAGAAAGCATAACGCGTAGGTGTAAATAGATAAAACCGTGAAAAGAACTGACCACTTTTGTGTTTTAATGCGCTAAATTTTATTGTAAATCAAACTGAACTTTTAGGTCTTAACTACTTAAGACGGTGCCACGTAAAGTCAAAGTGGAGACACTACAAAGAAGAAAGAAAAAAAGTACCGTGAAAGTCCGAGAACACTTAACAATAATATTAAAGATAAAGAAGCTTTATTCAACATCGCATATTAGAAACAAATAACTTAAACTCTGAAGAGCTTTTATTGCGACTTGTAAACAAACATTTATTGCAACAAACACCCATTTACAATTAACAATTAACTTTGATTTACACAATATTTATTAGAATAAATTCACATGTTTGTTTGTTTTATTTGATTTGTGATTTAAGGTCCCCGTCAACACTGTAAAGATCATTTTGGAGACTTTGCTTCCGATTTTGTTGGACTTTTACCCGACATTGAGATGAAATGACATCTCAAGCCCTGTCGCCCAATGAAACCAATATGGTTTATGAGCACTACTTTGCCTGGGCAGGCTTAGAGGTAGCATTGCACTAAATACTGGGAGGTGCCGGGTTTTATCACTTGTGGACCGAGCTTTTAGTTGCGTTCTAAATACCAGACTTGCTTCCATTGGATATATATCCCAAGTTTTATTTCGTTGTGAGAAGGGACTCAAATGATGCATGTTTTATAAATATATCTGCAAGCTCAAAGAAATTGTTGCTGATTTTATATGGTCACCCCTCCTTTAAAAATGTTGGTTTGTATTTACTCCGTTCTAGTAGGTAAACAAACATGGTTGACTGTAACTTGAAAAGGAGCAGATCAACATGTGGATTTTTTCTCATTAACTTGTTGGGATAGGATGGCTCTATAAACAAGTATGGTTTGAAAAGTTTTGTATGTGTAGTTTTTGTGGGATCAGGATAAATGTTACTATTGTCGCCTATGGAAAACATTTAGTGGAAAGTTCCCTAGATCCTCTAAGCGGTTTACCAGTACTCGTGTGCGGGTCGGTTTCAGCTATGCGTGGAAGCATCATGCAATCAGTCTATTTCTCCAAGCCCCGATAGGCAGGGTGGGGGGGGGGGGCAAATTCACATGTATACAGCGCATAATAGGTATATGGTACAGAATTTGGTAAAAAGCTAGAAGCTTATCTAAATCATCTCCTGGAATAGATATAATGGCTATATTTACATACGTGTGTGTAGATAAATGATGAGATATGTTTGTGAGGTTATAATAGGGCGTAAAAAATAGCTGTGTTTCCGCTAACATCCTGAAAAATATTTTGGTCGGTAGGTAGGTGAAACTTTATTTATTATTTTATTTTTTCTCCCGAAAAAACAAACAGGTATTTTTATATGTTTTTGTTTTTGTACATGTGTTTTGTTAATAAAATTGTCATGTTGAGACTTGCACTGTATATCATAATTCATTTTAGATGCTCAGAAAAGTCAGCTCTGTATTCTTGACGGTTCTAAATGTCAAAAACTACAAAAATGTACTTAAAACCCGAAATGACTATGCGAAAATACAAAGACGACACAGGGTAGGGTCGGAAATTGAAAATGGTAGGGTCGGTGTATTAATTTTTATTTTGTTCTTTTATGGATAAAAATAGTAGTGTCGGGGGGGGGGGGTCTGAAACAGGATCGGTCGGGTTAGCGGAAACACGACTATTTTTAAGCCTAATAATAATAATAATAATAATAATAATAATAATAATAATAATAATAATAACTGCCCGAAGTAGATTATATAGGTATGATTATGAGGTTGTTGATGATGATGATGATGATGATGATTGTTAAGCAAGGGCATGTCACATATGTTCTTGTTGTTGACATGTTTACACTATACAAGGGATATGTAGCATACCCATGAAACAGTGTCCACAGTTACATAGTCGATGTAGGTTATTTGGGTATACATTTACAGCACGTTGTCCATTGCTTAACACATAAAGTGTAACATTCGGCACTGTCGATCGACCCCGCGAATTAGAATTAGCAGTTGGTGCCGCAAGTTATGTATTCTAGTGCATTAAGCGAAACGTTTAGAGTGTATTATGAACCCTTGGACACTGGAAAATAGATCTTCATTTACTGTAATAGATGCATCCGCTATGCCGTAAAGAATTTGGTTGGTATTGATGGTATGGAGATATTTCAATAGATATGTTCTCCTGATTGCTTCATAGTTAGGACATTGAAATAAGAAGTAATGTGCACTTTCGAATCCCCCCACATGAACAAGATGGGCTAGGAACGATATTTTTCCTGTAAAGATGAGCATTTAAGGAGCTGCATTCCATTTTGAGTCTAGCATGTAATTCGGGAACCAGTATTGTTATATTTCGGGGAATTCTTAAGATTGTTATTTAACCTATATTTGAAAGAGGCAAATGATGATGCAGCCTTAATATCGTCTTGCAGACCATTCCATGTACGGATTGTTGATGGAATGAATGAATTGTAAAATAAGTTTGTTCGGGCACGAATGTTTCGAAGATTACTAGAATTTCACAGGTTATATGTGGTAGTGTTTTGAACGGTTGGTGGGATGAGAGATTGAAGATATTCAGGAGTCAGGCCATTAAGCAATTTGTAAAAGATGATTAGTTTATGTCTCGCGCGCCTGTTCTGTAGAGATTCCCAACCGAGATCGTCAAGAATATTTTTTATGCTGCAACGTTTTGTTCCACCTGTTATGATTCCTGCAGTTTCATTGAGAACGGCTTCTAGTTGTAGGCTTCTAGCTGTTTTTGCTTTCTGCAGAGGCGTTGTCCCAGACTGCGTCGCTGTATTCCAACTAGGGCCTAATAAATGAAATATACATTTTTTCGAGGGCTTGCATGTCTGTTAATTTTGAATTTCAGGGCGCGAAACAAATTAAATCTAGTCCATGCTACTTTTGTGATATTGTTCATGTGTTCAGTCCAGTTGCAGTTATTGGTTAAAGTTAAGCCCTAACTGCTTGTGTGAAGACGCATCGGTGATGGGTGTTCCGTTCATATACACGGGAGGATGCAGGGGCGGGTTGCGTTTCAATGCTAAGATCTTGTTTTAGCGGCGTTGAAATCAACCAGCCACTGCACAGCCATTTTTAGAAATGACCGTCAAAACAAAAAGTGGGGAGATGTTTTCGTTGACATAAAACACTGCCTAAAACCGGTTAGCCAACCAGAACTTGGTTCCGAGTCTGAGGTTATCTGGGCTAAAATAGACATACCTGGCCTGAAGAATGTACGTGTTTGCTCATTTTATAAGCCAAAAGAAAATGATGCTGCAAGTATCGACGCCCTGAGAAGCTCCCTCTCGAAAATTCCACAAACCAGTTATATTTGGGTCATTGGGGACTTTAATCTCCCTCACATAGACTGGGAGACTGAACAGATAAAAAAGCATATGCTCCTCCAGGTCTATCTGTGAGTCACTTCTTGACACCGTACATGACTTCGGCTTGGAACAAGTAGTCAAGGTACCTACAAGAGATGATAACATCCTTGATCTGTTTCTCCTAAACCGGCCTTCCCTTGTGCACAGCACCAGAACCCTACCTCCTCTAGGACAGAGTGACCACGACTTAGTATACCATGAACTAAAAATCAACATTGGGAGAAAAAGTCAAAAACAAAGGTCAATCGAGATGTACAAGAAAACGGATTGGGATGGGTTTAGATCAGATATGAAGGCTTTTCAGCAAACATTTCAACAGAATTATTCTATTGCTGACACAAACACAAAATGGTCAACATTCAAAGTAGAAGTAAAACAAAGATCAGGAATTGATACAATTAACTTACTCCACCAGTAAAAGACACCAAAGGGAAAGAAATACAAACATTAAGCGACCAGACCATAATGGAAACCTAAACAAAGGAAGGCCATAAGGACAGTTACTTTCCCACAAAATGGCCATATGGCCATCCAAAATTAAAAGATACAAGCGATACACACAGTAAGTAACAAACAACAACATAAATAAATCGCCACAGAAAGCCAAGATTAAACGAGTTGACTGACGAATATGTTCCAACAAAGCTATGCAAACCCAAGGATGGCCACCCCTGAGTCACTCGTAGCATATAACGTCTAATGACCAAACGTGATCGTCTCTACTCCAAATTCAAACACAATAGATCAAACCCTAATATCAAGTTAAAATTTAAAGCCCTCAAACATACCATTCAGAAAACAAGAGGGCCCAGAGGGCCCTGAATCGCTCACCTGAGAATCAGTGTCTCTAGTAGATTCTTGGCCCAAGGGTTATACTAGGTGAAGCTTCATACCAAATATCAAAGACCTGAGCCTTGTGGTTTCAGAGAAGAAGATTTTAAAGATTTTCCCTATATAAGCCTATGTAAAACCAAAGGCCCCGGGGCGGGGGCATTGTTAACCCCAGGGCTATAATTTGAACAATCATGGTAGACGTCCACAAGATGAAGCTTCACACCAAATATCAAAGATCTGAGCCTTGCGGTTTCAGAGAAGATGATTTTTAAAGATTTTCCCTATATAAGCCTATGTAAAACCAAATGCCCCCGGGGTGGGGGTATTTTTGGCCCTAGGGCTATAATTTGAACAATCTTGGTAGAGGTCCACTAGGTGAAGCTTCACACCAAATATCAAAGACCTGGGCCTTTCGGTTTTAGAGAAGATTTTTAAGATTTTCCCTATATAAGCCTATGTAAACCCAAAGGCCCCCCTGGGCGTGGGCATTTCTGGCCCCAGGGCCATAATTTGAACAATCTTGGTAGAGGTCTACTAGATGAAGGTTCATACCAAATATCGAAGACCTGGGCCTTTCGGTTTCAGAGAAGAAGATTTTTAAAGATTTTCCCTGTATGTAAAACCAAAGGCCCCCAGGGCGGGGGCATTTTTGGCCCTAGGGCTATAATTTGAACAATCTTGGCAGAGGTCCACTAGGTGAAGCTTCACACCAAATATCAAAGACCTGGGCCTTGTGGTGTCAGAGAAGAAGATTTTTAAAGATTTTCCCTATATAAGCCTATGTAAACTCAAAGGCCCCCGGGGCATGGGCATTTTAGCCCTTGGGCTATAATTTGAACAATCTTTGTAGAGGTCCTCTAGATGAAGCTTCACACCAAATATCAAAGACCTGTGCCTTGTGGTTTCAGAGAAGAAGATTTTTAAAGATTTTCCCTATATAGGCCTATGTAAAACCAAAGGCCCCCGGGGTGGGGGTATTTTTGGCCCTAGGGCTATAATTTGAGTTTTAAAGATTTTCCCTATATAAGCCTATGTAAACCCAAAGGCCCCCGGGGCGGGGGCATTTCTAGCCCAAGGGCCATAATTTGAACAATCTTGGTAGAGGTCCACTAGATGAAGTTTCACACCAAATATCGAAGACCTGGGCCTTTCGGTTTCAGAGAAGAAGATTTTTAAAGATTTTCCCTATATAGGCCTATGTAAAACCAAAGGCCCCCGGGGTGGGGGTATTTTTGGCCCTAGGGCTATAATTTGAACAATCTTGGTAGAGGTCCACTAGGTGAAGCTTCACACCAAATATCAAATACCTGGGCCTTGTGGTTTCAGAGAAGAAGATTTTTAAAGTTTTCATTTTAGAAATCTATTTTTAGCTCCTGTGACCTAGATCTGCAATGGACCGGAACCATTTGAACAACTTTGAAAGGGGACCACCTAAGGATCATTCCTGTGAAGTTTGGTTAAAATCCTGTCAGTGGTTTAGGAGGAGATGTCATTTGAAGAAAAAGTTTACGCACGCACGCACACACGCACACACGCACGCACGCACGCCGGAAGACGGACAAAAAGTGATCCCAAAAACTCACCTTGTCACTACGTGACAGGTGAGCTAAAAAATCAGAGAATCCTATAATCAATATTTAGAGCCGATCGCATTGGACCAACCAGCAAATTAACAGAGCCCATGCCGCCCCAACATACGCCTGCATACTTTCGTTATACAACAAAAATCAGACAGCAGTGAAATCAATTGTCTAAAGTTTAACGGCATAAACTACACATTTTCAATACCTCTTTAGCTGAAGGAACTGTCTCAAACGACTGGAAAAATGCTTATGTTACTCCTGTATATAAGAAGGGTCCAAATTCAAAACTTGAAAATTACCGACCAATCTCACTTACCTGCACATGCTGCAAAGTACTTGAACACGTTATTACTTCCAATATTATGTCATATCTAGATGAAAACAACCTCCTGTTTCTAAATCAACACGGATTTAGGAGCAAGGTCGACTGCGGGACACAATTAATATAGTTCACGCAAGATCTCTACGACACTCTGAACCAAGGTGGCCAGACGGATGTCATTGTCATTGACTTCAGCAAGGCCTTCCAAAATTGCGACCATCAAAGGCTCTTGTTGAAGCACCAACAGCACTGTAATCACATGGATCAAAGTAGAAGTAAAACAAAGATCAGGAATTGATACAATTAACTTACTCCATCCATAAAAGACACCAAAGGGAAAGAAATACAAACATTAAGCGACCAGACCATAATGGAAACCTAAACAAAGGAAGGCCATATGGACAGTTACTTTCCCACAAAATGGCCATATGGCCATCCAAAATTAAAAGACACAAGTGATACACACAGTAAGTAACGAACAACAACATAAATAAATCGCCACAGAAGAGCCGCCTTGGAACGGTCAGTGGAAGATTTCCACTGGGGGGCTTAAATCGATTTTACGTGGCCACAATCCTCGCCCTTACTTCCGTCGCGATTTAGACAAATAATTTGTTCAGTCCGCATGAAGGCCTCCTAACTCATCAGTGCAACATCTCCGTGAACACAGAAATCAAAGAACCACAGAGGTGAGACAACGGTGAGGACTCGACAGCAAGAAACCACTGAAATGCTGGAGCAAAAGAAAACCAACAGTTACACTCCTTCTTATCACACAGGTCCCAATGCGTGGTTCTCGACGGTGAACAGTCTGATGCCTGTCCAGTACTGAAGCGTGTACCGGTTCGTTCACGAAGTCAAGCAACGCGGTCACCCATCCAGGTACTAACCGCGAACTCCGTTGCTTAACTTCGTGAATAAGCCAACCACTCTACCCGCGTCGCTAAAAGAGCCGGCTCCTACAGCAAGGCTGTAGAAGTGATATTTATCCATAACCGTTACATTTCTAGCCCTCATCTCTTGACTTCGTCCCGAAGTCACACATGCCTCACTAGGCTAACCCGGGGGCGGAGTCTATGTAACAAACAAGCGGCAGTGTTTCTATCCCACCGCTGCCACCAATGTAGCGTGTACCGGGTCGTCCACGAAGTCAAGCAACGCGGTCACTCATTCAGATTCTAACCGCAATCTCTGTTGCTTAACTTCGCGAATAAGCCAACCACTCTACCCGCGTCGCTAAAAGAGCCGGCTACATTGGTGGCAGCGGTGGGATGGAAACACTGCCGCTGGTTTGTTACATAGACTCCGCCCTCGGGTTTAGCCTTGTGAGGCATGTGTGACTTCGGGACGAAGTCAAGAGATGAGGGGGAGAAATGTAACGGTTATGGATAAATACCACTTCTACAGCCTTGCTGTAGGAGCCTGCTCTTTTAGCGACGCGGGTAGAGTGGTTGGCTTATTCACGAAGTTAAGCAATGGCTATCACGGTTAGTACCTGGATGGGTGACCACGTAGCTTAACTTCGTGGACGACCCGGTACACGCTACAGTACTATCAGGTGTTCCGCAAGGTTCTGTACTTGGACACTGCCTATTTTTCATGTATATCAATGACATGGCTGAATCTATTAAAAGTAACATCAGACCGTTTGCCGACGACACTATTATGTACCTTACCATCACAAACCAACCAGACTGCCAAACCCTACAATCAGATCTTTCAAAATTGGAATCTTGGCAAGGTGAATGGCTTATGGCCTTCAACCCGGAAAAGTGTGAGGTTATTAGGATCACTAAAAAAGCCAGTTCTGTATGACTACAAAATTCATGGTTTCACACTTCAGGCAACTAAAAATTCAAATAACTTGGCATCCAAATATCAGACGACTTGACAAGGAATAAACACATAAATCCGATGACAACCAAAGGAAATAATACTCTGAAATTCATAAAAAGGAAATACAAACACACATAAGGGAAATTAAAAAAAAAACAGCATATAAAACATATGTCAGGCCCCTTTTAGAATATTCTGCTTCAGTCTGGGATCCATGGCAAAAGAAGTATATACACCAGATAGAAATGGTCCAGCATAGAGCCGTTCGTTACATCTGTTACGACTACAGGTACACCAGATGTGTGACCGCCATGCTGAACCAGCTTGCCTTGCCCACCCTTGAAAAACGTAGAAATATATCCTCACTTCTAAAATACATCATGGCCAAGTCCATATTATTATCCCCGATTACACCAAGCCAGCCCTAAGAAACCGATACACTATCGATAGACATTCTTTCTTTCCAAGAGCAGCTCGACTTTGGAACAATTTTCCACCTGATCTGTGCAGAAGCCTTTCCGGGCTCGGCTAGCTGGCCACACATCCACTAAATCCCTATAACATCCATCATCATCATCATCATCATCATCATAATCGTCATCATCATCTTCTTCATCATTGCCATCTCCATTATGAGCATCACTATCTCAGCAACTGCAACCCCCAGAAACCCAAAATCCATGCTTTTAATAGATATCAAATATTGAAGGAGATTTTATGATATCAATGATTACATTTATTGATATCCATAATATAATCTTTGATATCCATTATTGAAAATTGTGATATTTATAATTTAGACCTTTAAATGATATCTATAATTAGATTATAGATATCCATAAATCTAATTTTTAATATCATGAAATATAATTTTAGATATCCAAAAAATCTCAGAATATTTGCTATCTTTTAATACAATTTTCGATGCTTGCGTATATGGATCTTCTAGTCAAAACACTTTAACGATGTCAAGTAAAATTTGTTGTCTTTCATCTGTGCCCGGTTTGGAAGCTTCAGTATACTTGTGACTCCAGGGCAGGGGCGTACTCTGTATTTTCCTTTTTACATGGGCTGGAAGTTTTATGGCACATTGTCTGTCTTGGTATTGTTTACGGTCACCTTTTGATACCGGGGCCCAACCTATGTAGCAGCCAAAATTCAGTGTACCCCCTTCCCCCCCCCCCCCACACACACACCACCACCACCACCCCAAAATGGGATGTGTCCCGAGTTGACTGTAAGATGCATACTTGAAGCCATAAGGCCCACATGATATGTGTGTTTCAGGTTTCAACTAGAAAAAGGAAATAAACAGCACAACTCATCAAGAGCTACCCTATCATTTACAAAAATATACCACACTCTATTTTAGACACCCTGGTTCTAATTGTTGAGCGTCGGCCTTCCAGTGGGGCTTAGAGAGATAGACTGGACTGGCTGACGTTTTCACGCAGAGATGAAACGGACACCACATTTATACCGGTATTAAACCACTAAGATGGTTTATAATATGTTCTATAAAAGGGTTATCCTTTGGAAGCAAGGAATACACCACAGAACTGAAAAATATGGAGAGTACATGTTTTCTGGGCCAGACTAGCTATTTTCGGCCAATTAGGCCTCATCAGTGACCCTCAGATATTTTCAAAATTCCACAATGGAATCAATGATCCCAAAGGACAAGAAAATATAATCTACACTATGATGTAGGGCAGAGAGACGTTTTATCGCCGCCACACAATCCCACAAACAAGCTAGTGAAGTTAAATATAAGCCTGCTCCGGCAAAGTGGTGCGAGTCAGACTGTCCCTACATATAAATTTGGCAGGGGTTCAGACGTCATTCATCTCAATGCCGGGTAGAAGTCCCGCAAATCTAGAAGCAATGTCTAAAAAAGTAGTATTAGAATCACAATAATATTTAACATTAACCCTTATCCTGCTGTTCACGACGACCCCATATCTTTGCAAACAGTATAGATCCAGATCAGATGGCTTCTGAAACAGCAATTTTATCAGGATTTACAATATTTGTGATGCAGTTTGTTAAAGGAATGAATATAATATATTAAGTAATCTGATTGGCTGATGGCTGATAATGGGTGTGATTTAATTAAACTATTCAGTAGGACAAGGGATAATATGTATAAATATCTATAATAAAATTATAGATATCCCGAAATTGTTTTAAATTGTAAACCGGCACACCATATTCATCGGAACAGCCGATATCTCCTAGTTTATGATTGAGACCTTTGTGCCAAACCCTATAGAAAGCCTTGCTTATATCACAGAAGACGACACGAGCTTCCTTGCCACTGTCAACAGCTTCACAGAATTGATATTGCTACTGGGTATGCAGCAGTTGGAAGGTCGTGGAGTCCCCTGGGATAAAGCCAGACTGAAAAGGTGTTAAGATAGTTGTAAAGGTCCTTAAGTACACAGCGTTCCATACATTTATTTGGTTGACAAAGTAAAGTTATAGGGGTTTGACCGGATCTTTCTTGTGCATCGCTGTTACATTTCCATCCTTCCAATGAGATGGAAAGTGACCTAATCGAAGAGAAGCAGTATATAAGATTGAGTAAGGCTGTGCAAGAATAGCTGAACCCTCTTTGGGAAGCCGAGGGCTCATGAAATCAGGCCCACAGGCTTTGCTTGTATCAAGGCCATCAAAGACGTCTTTGACGGTCTGAGGAATAATTGAATGTTTCCAAACGTTCGGGTGTAATGGTTTTCTGGGGTGGTAAGAGTGTAGTATGGTCGTCAATTACAGTTATGGAAGAAAAGTATTCAGTTTTGAAGATCAGTTTCAGCGTATTCATTGTTGATGTTAAGAGTAGGATTAGAATGGGAGGATCTGTCAAGTCTAAGGCTTTGTTTAGAGGTTTTTCAGAAGAGTTTGGAATTCTGAGTTACATCGGTAAGCGTGGTTTCAAGCTTGTTGAAATACTTTTGCTTCGACTTACTAGTTAGATTGATGACCGTGTTTCGTATTGTCTTAAACCGATTCCAGAGATATTGATTGTTTGGTTTCTTGAATTTGTTGTATATTCGTCGTCTTCTGCGTATTAGTAATTTGATGTAACAAGTGACCACTGGGTGATCGTTAGGGCGAATATTAACAGTTTTATTAGGAATGGATTTTTCGGCTGCATCAAATATGGCGTCAGTCACAATTTTCACACCGGTTTCTAGATCGTTTGCCCTGTTTTGAATAACTGGGCCATGCTCGCGTAAAATGTTCCAGAACATTGCCGGTATTTAGCAACTTCGGCTCTCTGATAATTCCATTTTTTATGAAGTTCTAACCTTTGGAGGAATAAATTTTAAAAAAAAAAACGAGCACTGGACAGTGATATCTCATAAGGCCAGGAATGAAAGGATCCGCTACACCTGAACTTAAGATGTTGAATGATTAGATCGATAAGAGAGGCTTATTGTTCCGTAAAGTGGGTTGGCTCGTCAATCAGTTGTGTTAAACTAAATTGCTGCAGCAGGTCTTTCATTTAGGTGTTACTGCCAGCAAGCGTGTTGAAAGTGAAGTCGCCTGTGATTACGATGTTTTGAGTATTAGTACTGTGCGCAGGGTCGATACTTTCCAAGAGCAAGTTAAAATACTCGTTATTGCTATTCCGGGGCCTGTAGATACCGCCTATCAGGACTTTCTTAAATCTAATTACAAATTCTAGTAGGACAGCCTCATGTCCGTTTATTTCTAAGTCTTTACGGCGCATTTCGCACATATACATGTATCACAATTCCACCTCCGGGTCCGTCGATCCTTGTGACAAGAAGTCATGTAGAGATATATCATCATCGGTGATGTTCGGTGTTGGGCCAACTCTCCGTGAAAACAGCTGTCATATGACAAAGCTTCAGCTCTGATCAGATTAATTTTAGGAAGAATGTGGTGCATTCCTTGCTTCCAAGGGATAACCCTATCTAAAACACATTTAACGTCATTACAGCTGGTGTCTGGGACTGTGTAACGACCGTAAAAAGTCTTCCTGCCCTACGCCAAAGTGTAGTTTATATTTTCTTGTCTTTTGAGATCATGGATTCCATTGTTGAATTTTGAAAATATTTGAGGGTCACTGATGAGGCCTAATTGGCCGAAACTAGCTAGTCTGGCCCAAAAAACAAGAACACTCCATATTTTCCAGTTCTGTGGTGTATTCCTTGCTTCCAAATGATAACCCTTTCTAGAACATATTTGGATGTTTAGATTGAAGATACGGAGGTGGTTCTCAAGACGTTCACGTAAATCTGCACTGGAAAAACTTATATCACGTACAGAACTCGCTGGAGTAGGATCGGGTTCGGATGAATGTCACCACTTAACATCAGTGAGTTAGTGATCCATGCAAGAAGACACGCTATGAATAAAAGTTGAATACATACATATGCAAACTTGGCGTTACCGATAGGCAGATACGTTTTTCTTCTTCAATACTGATTTGATTTGATGAATTTGTAGGTTTCATTGCTAAGCTGCAGGGAAAGGATTAGACTTAACGTTGATATATTATATGCATAGAGATTGTTAATCCATGTTACGAGTACCAACAACAAGAGGAAATGACACCTATGGCAGCTTAGTAGTTTTATGGTACCTAACAAACACCAAGAAAGCCGCCAAGACCGTCTGACCTGATCATTTCAGGTTTTAAGTATGCAGAGCAAGAGTAGGATCACAGAAGGTCCTGTCGGCCACAATGGTGCTTTCGAAAAGAAATTATTTTCAATATCAATGGTTGAGTGGTAGACATATTTGGATATTGTCAAGGTGAAGTCAATCGACACTGAGCATGATGAGTGAAATGATGAATTGATTATGTACATATATGAAAGACAAACATGATACAATATGTAGGAAAAATGATACATTATAACAATGCATGACTGACATACGTTTAAAGGTTAATATATGGAAGGTTGGTTATTGGTTTTAAGACGGTAGAAAGTAACTCATCTGTCTCAGCATCTGCTGTACAAGTACATCATCAACAGGGTTTTCCTCAACAGACTGCATGTATGGTAGTTAACCCAATCACGGTTGACAACTTTGCTTCCCTCCTTAATTGCACGCCGGTGGGTCAGGCCTCAGATTCTATGACGGTTCCAGCGTAAAGGCTAATGTTGGTTGGTACCTGATGCTCTGTCTCTGGTCGGGCCCATCGGAGTCTAACTGTTGGTTTTCTTTTGCTCCAGAATTTCAGTGGTTACTTGCTGTTGAGTCCTCAACCTTGTTTCATCTCTGTGGTTGTTTGATTTTTGTGTTCACGGAGATGTTGCACTGATGAGTTAGGAGGCCTTCATGCGGACTGAACAAATTATTTGTCTTAATCGCGACGGAAGTAAGGGCGGGGATTATGGCCACGTAAAATCGATTTAAGCCCCAAGTGGAATTCGTTTCCGCTGACCGTTCCAAGGCGGTTCTTCTGTCGCGGTTTATTTTTGTTATGGTTCATCTTTGGGTGTTTGTGTCGCTTATTTTATTTTATTTTGGATAGCCTATTGCCCATTTTGTGGGAAAGTAATCGTCCTTTTGGCTTTCCGCTATTGATGTTTCCATTAGGGTCTGTTGTTTGATGTTTGTGTTTCTTTCCCTTTGGTGTCTCTGATGGGAGCTGTGGGTTAATTGTATCGATCCCACTTCTGTTTTTCAACCTGCTCGTGTCCCGTGTGTATGTAGATCATTTGTATTTTGGTTTAATTGGCATACTGTAGAAGTTGTATCTTTGAAGCCAGCGGAGCAGATCTCGAATTGATACCATAATAGTCTGGTTTGGCTCTACAGTCTTTCCACATGCCACTGGACACTTAACGGATCAAAAGACATGTGAGCTGACGAGATGAACCACCAGCCAATTCATTTGCTTGTATTGCCAAAAACATTACATAGATTGGCGTTTCATTTTTGGCTAACAGTGAAGACCCTGCTGATACGCCGCATGGTACGGTGTCTCATCTCGGTCTGCACTGTTTGCCTACCTTCTACACAATTAACTTTTATTGCAACAACTAACAAATACTTGCCTGCCTTCATTTCACACAATTTGAGATGGACTACACATATTAGCAACGTGTGTTCTAAGGCAAATAGAACGCTTGGTTTCCTGCATGAGGCGAAATCTTCATAAGAGTCCTCAGGGTCTAAAAGAGGCCGCATATAAAGTACTTGTTCGCCCAGTCTTGGAATATGGTAGTTGTGTCTGGGACACCAGTGGAATGGTCTTTAATGAAGAAATAGAAAAAAAGTCCAGAATGGAGCTGCTAGATTTGTAACAAGCAATTACTGCTTTGAAACTGGGAGCATGGCTGGAATACTAGGAAAATTAAGATGGGGTCTCTCAAGAAAAGGAGAAAAGACAGTAGGCACATACCTTTTATACAAAGGTCTAAAGGGTGCTGCTAGCATCCCAACAGATGCACCTTACAATGTTTTATAAAATTGTTTACGGTTTGGTCGCTATACCAGTTCCGTCACAGTCCGAACGCCTGACACGCGTCACCACCCTCTAACTTACAGGCAGATACACACATTTGTCTCGTACTAGTATTACTCATTCTTCCCTATGACGGTTGTTCTTTGGAACAGGCCACCAGCTGATCTCGTCCTGGTTTCTGATCTGGACTCTTTCAAATTAAAATCATAATCATAGGCTCCCTTAAGGTAATACTGTTGTATCCTGCTTTTAAACTCTTCTTACTAACACCCAAACCCTTTTGTCTTTGCTCACCTTTCTTTTATTCTGTTAACTCCGCATATAACACTTTATTACGAACATACCACGCGCAAGCAACCATCCTAATAATGCTCGGAAGAGGGTTAAGACTGGAAACGCCTTATCTGGTTTTGAAATATAGCCAGAATGTTGCTGCGGTATTAGTAGATACAAAATGGGGCCGCGAAAGTAGATTTTCTAATTAGCATATTTAATCCTTAAACCTCATTAGCATACTTAAGATCTTATCTTTTTCCAAAGAACTCATTAGATCTTATCTTTTTCCTTTTCTGTCAGCAAATTTTACGTCTCGCATTTTATAAGCATAGTTTAAGTTTAGACCTTTTCCCCTCGTTGGGACAATGTCCACATCAATTTTATTTTCTTTTGATCTCGCAAACCAGGGACCTCACAGTTATGTCAAAGATATTTATCTCGTAAAATTGTTCAACATCTCCAACTATTTAATGTAACCGCATCTTTAATTTCAAATGTGCAAGGAAAAAGGCCTATATAAACTGATTTCTCATCCAATTGGTCTAATTTCAATTTTCGCATCCCATTAGCATATTTTAAGATTTTATCTTTTTTTTTGAATATCTTGAAAACCTACGTCTTTAGAGTTCTATCAATGATGTTGATCTCTAAAGATTATTCAACATTTTCATCTGTTTAATGTTACTGCATCTAAAAATGTCCTCGCCGCGTATTTTTCCGCATTTCATAAGTATATTGTAACTTTAGACCTGTCTTCCCCGCTGGGACAATTTTTACATTGATAGATTTTATCTTTTGATCTTGAAAACCTAGGACTTCAGAGTTATATCAAACCTCAGGGAAAAGCATATTGTAAGCTAAAAACTGATTTCTCATCCAGTTGTTGCATTTTTTACTGATTCAACCGCATATTTATCTCCACAGCAAAAAAAAAAAATATTATTTTTGGCAGTATCGTAAACTTGTCAGGTATTGTGCAATTAGGCAAGGCATGCTCGGACTTGTTCAATAGCGGCCAGTTGATCGTATAAAACAGCGAAAGGCCATCAGATCGTTATTATTGGAGAAAAAGGTATGCCACTGTTGCTAGCAGCTGTTTTACTTCACGAGTATATTTTGAAAACGTGTCTTCCTCGATACAAACTAAAAGCCGAAGCTTTGGAAGCGGCTAATCACTTCGTTGAATCTTTTTTTCGTACAATGGCACAAGAAGAGTTAAACAGAAATGACATGGTGTCTTTGATCTGGGATACAGCTAACGAAAACATCAAATGCGAAATCAATGCTTTTGGTTCTATAAAGCTTGAAAGGAAAAAAGGTGGCGATATCTTCCTGTGTCTTCAAGATGCAAATTCGCGAGTTCGAATACACAAGGATACCTTTACAAAGCTTTATCATTATAAGGAAAGTATTCAGTACTTGATATCATTTCTTGAAGCTAACGCGTTCAGTGTTCAGCATGGTGGACAGGGTTTGGCTGAGCAGTAACCCTTCTCATTTATCAATATCGCATTCCGTTCCTCATATGGTGTATTATCGTGACAGAGTTTTGTCTTTTGAATCATGGCCCGTTCAGTTACGACAGGACAAACACACGCTAGCGTCTGCTGGATTTTACTATACAAATACGGGCGATTTAGTGAAATGTTTCTCTTGCGGCCTACGCCTCGGAGAATGGCTTCAAGAAGACAACGTCTGGAAAGAACATCAAAGATGGTCTCCACGATGCCACTATATTAACATGGTTGGGTTTTTAAGAGAATCAGACAAGTATCTGGGTACCGCGGTGTAAACAGCGAAAACAAACGAAATGTCGCAAAATACGGATAAAAAAGCTGTATTGGAAAAATATTACGCTACAGCTTCTAATCCTGCAGCTTTTAGCAGTCCAGGGCGACTCTATAAAGTTTTGAACAAAAAATATCCCGCGATGTTTTCGCAGCATTTTATTCAAAAATGGCTCGACGGAGTAGATTCTTATTCGGTACAAAAACAAGCCAGACATCGATTCAAAACCCTCCAAGTCAGAGTAAATTCTATCGACGCTCAGTTTGAAGCCGATCTTTCCTATGTGGGTAACTTGGCCAAAGAAAACGACAACATCAATTACTTACTGTTTGTGATTGACGTTTTCTCGCGATTTTTGTGGATAGAGCCATTACAGAATAAAACGGCTAAATCGGTTCTAAATGGCCTGAAAAAGGTGATTTCGAAGAGAAAACCAGTGCGATTACGGGTCGACAAAGGTTCCGAGTTCGTGAATCGATGGGTCAAACAGTATCTCAAAGAACAGAATATCCGTCTGTTTACGACGCAAAATCCTCCAAAAGCCAATTACGTTGAACGTGTACAACGTACGTTTAAAGTGCTTTTATGGAGGTTTTTGAGGCATAAAAGGAATTTTCGATATATCGACGATCTACAGAGCCTTGTCGATAACTATAATGCCACACCGCATAGGAGTTTGAATAATACAGCGCCTAAGGATGTGACAAAGAAAAACGAGGCCGACCTATGGGCCTACATGTATCTGAAGAAACCTCCAACAAGCAGGCAAAAAAGACGCACTTCTCCGTTTAAATTTAAAGTGGGTGATCTGGTGAGGATATCATACCTTAAGCATCCTTTCAGAAGAGCTTATCAGCAACAATACACTGGCGAAGTGTTTAAAATTGCAAAACGCTATCGGAGACAAGGCCTACCATTGTACAAGTTGAACGATTGGAACGACCAGCCTATCATCGGACAGTTTTACGACGCAGAATTAAACAAAGTAGAAGTAAAACAAAGATCAGGAATTGATACAATTAACTTACTCCACCCATAAAAGACACCAAAGGGAAAGAAATACAAACATTAAGCGACCAGACCATAATGGAAACCTAAACAAAGGAAGGCCATAAGGACAGTTACTTTCCCACAAAATGGCCATATGGTCATCCGAAACTAAAAGACACAAGTGATACACACAGTAAGTAACAAACAACAACATAAAATAAATCGCCACAGAAGAGCCGCCTTGGAACGGTCAGTGGAAGATTTCCACTGGGGGGCTTAAATCGATTTTACGTGGCCACAATCCTCGCCCTTACTTCCGTCGCGATTTAGACAAATAATTTGTTCAGTCCGCATGAAGGCCTCCTAACTCATCAGTGCAACATCTCCGTGAACACAAAAATCAAAGAACTACAGAGGTGAGACAACGGTGAGGACTCGACAGCAAGAAACCACTGAAATGCTGGAGCAAAAGAAAACCAACAGTTAGACTCCGATGAGCCCGACCAGAGACAGAGCATCAGGCACCAACCAACATTACCTTGAATTAGATCTCTCTAATTCTCAATAAGCCTTTACGTTGGAGCCGTCATAGAATCTGAGGCCTGACCCACCGGCGTGCAATTAAAGAGGGAAGCAAAGTTGCCAACCGTGATTGGGTTAACTACCATGCATGCAGTCTGTCGTATAATATCCATGTTGTACCCAATCTTTTTATATCGAAGAATGATTTTACGAAATTGGGTACTGAAGTCATTGCGGTTATATATTTTTCTGAATTTAAATACTAAGTCACCATAAAATTCGGGTTCCGATAGACCTTGTTGCAGAAGAGATTTAAGTCCAATATTGAATTTTGAAATTAAATCAGAATGGCGTCTATAAAATTTTGAAAAGGCTTTGCGTAGTTTATGGTACCGATAACCCTGATTAAGGAGTTTAGCCGTTAATAATTTATTACGAGTGTTGAAGTCAGTTACATGACTACACACTCTAGCAAATCGAATTAATTGCGAAATATAAACGCCATAGGATGGCGCACGAGGAACATCACCATCCAAAAAAGGAAAATTTACAATCTCAAAATCAAAGTCATCGCGTTTATCATAAATTTTGCACGAAACAAATCCATCTACAATAGATAGATGTAAATCCAAAAACGGGGCCTCGGTATCAGAAGAATTTGCTTTATTTAACTGAAGTTCTAGGGGGTAAATCTGACTGATCAAACCATCAAAATAGGTATTATCAATATTTAATAAATCATCTAAATATCTAGAAGTAGAGCTAAAAGCTTCAATAATTTCAGATTGGTTATCAATGGAAAGCGACAAAATGAAGTCTCTTTCATAACAATACAAGAACAGATCAGCCACAAGAGGTGCGCAATTAGTACCCATCGGAATACCCACAATTTGTCTAAATAACTTAGTACCGAATCTAATATAAATATTGTCAAGTAGAAAGGTGAGGGCATCACACACTTTCTGACATGACCAAAGTGTATAATTCTTATGCTCTTTAGAAGTGAAAAATGCATTTCTGACATTACATGCAAGATAGAGAGAATCTTCTCTGTGAAAAGCCCATTCAATTAAATCATTAAGCTTTTCTTTTATAAAATTATGAGGAAGTGTAGTGTAAAGAGTGGAAAAATCGTAGGTAGACAGACTAGAAGCACGAAACTGTCTAGATTTCAATTTATTTAAAACATCATTCGAATTTTTTATAGACCAAAACAGATTTCTTCCTGATCTTTCAAAGACTTTATCACAAAGTCTCCAAGGACTCTGAAACTTTATTCATCATTGAAAAAGTTGTCAAACGGAGAAAACGTCAAGGAAAAACAGAACTGCTCGTAAAGTGGCTAGATTATCCTTCTTCTATGAATTCGTGGGTTTCGGCGGATAGCGTACAGACGCTCGAAAATTAAACAAAATGGATCATATCGTATACATAAGAAGCGACGAGTGTGACGATTACTTTAAAGACAATCAACCTTACAAATTCAAAGTTCATCTGAAGAATCCCTTAATTTTGAAAGGATTTTGGACGGTGGCCTTGGTGGAGTTTTATTGCACGATACCATCAAAAGCTAAAAATGATGAAGTTTTGCATTTGTTTTGTAATGTTTGCAAGGAAAGTATCATAGATGGCGAATTAAAGCCAATTTTACGCCGTATACCTTCGACTAAGAAAAGTCAGTGGCTGCATGCGTTTATCACTCCTTTTCATCTTCCCGTTCTCAAACAGGAAATTTATGAAATGGAGTTTTATATTGAGACTGCGAACGGACAGCTGGCTTCATTCTTAATCGAACCTTTGATGATAACACTTCGTTTTAGAAGTTATCCATTCTATATCGACAATGAACCATTCTAAGTTGTACGTTCCGGATCCAAATGTATGGATACATTTCTTTCGAAGAACGTCAGAGAAGAACAAAATCAACCAGAAAGGTGGCAATGGTATACGTTCAGCCGAAAATTCAAAAGAACCTCTGAATGTCGAGTTGGTCTCTCCGGTAGAAGCGGGCGATGAGAGAACTCAGAGCGCAATTAAACGTCTCAGAAAGAAAACCGGGTCGTCGACAAGGCAGTCGAAGGCCCAACGTATAAATAGGAAAACAAAACCAAAGCCATCCAGAGTGAAGAAAGTCGCTAAAAGTACCAGACGCGAAACGGTTAAACGTAAGACGAAAACCAGGAAAAGAAAATCCGACAAAAAGTCTGTTCCCGACATTTTCAGTTAAATAAAGCCAGTATGTCTGTACTAAACGGAAAAAGTTTTCACGAAGGTATCCCATCGCAACTGGAATTGTTTGATTTGCCGCCTACTCAAACCGCTGTGCAAGATGCCTACTTTGCCGAAATCAGACCTTTGTCACAAATATCTAACGACGCGCCTCTGGAATTTCGGATAGCTGCCTCAAATACTTTGGATTACCTGGACTTGCACGGATCGCAACTGTATGTGAAACTAAAAGTGCTTAAATCAGACACCACTAGCTTAGACGGTTCCTCGAAAGTGGGACCCTCCAATTTATTCCTGCAGTCACTTTTCTCCACGGTCGAAGTAACTCTGCAAAACAAGGTAACTTTGACCTGTACCAGCAATCCATACCGAGCCATGATACAGACGCTACTTAACTACGGAGAAGACGCAGAAAACAGTCAGCTGACAACGATGCTCTTTATCAAAGACTCTAATGAGGCAATGGCGGATTGCGATTCAGTTGGCTCCAATGACGGTCTAGTGGAAAGGGCGGGATATATAGCATTGTCAAAATTTGTGGATCTACAAGGCGGCTTATATCACGACTTCTTTCAGATGAAACGTTACTTGCTCAATCAAGTGGACGTAAAAGTTAAATTGTATCGTACTACACCAGCATTCTGTTTGCTGAGTGAAATGGCGGGGGCGGACTTCAAGATCGACATAACAGATGTCTGCCTTCTGGCTAGGAAGGTACGAGTCAATCCGGCGGTAATTTTTGCCCATTCAGAAATGCTGAACACTAAAAATGCCTTATATCCATTTGTAAGAACGGATTGTCGCCAACAGAGTATCCCACAGGGAAGTTCTTCCTTCCACTGGGATAACTTGTTCCAAGGTCAAAAGCCAGATAGAGTAGTCGTGTGCTTCGTCGATTCTGCAGCGGCATCTGGCCAGTATGCAAAAAATCCTTTCAACTTCGAAAACTGTGGCATAAAGAACATCACATTATTCGCTGATGGAATGCCAACAAATGGAGCGCCTAGTAAATTGACGTTCAACCCAACGAAAGGATCCACGTTCGTCAGAGCATACACTGACATGTTTCAGAACTATGGAAAATGGAAGAATGATAGTGGAAACAATATAAGCAGGGAAGATTTCGAAAACGGGTATTGCCTGTTTACCTTTCAACTGCAGCCGTATTTCGGAAACAACACTGACGATTATCTGTTTCTCGTGAAAACAGCCAACATCAGACTCGATGTGGAGTTCAATCAGGCGCTAACTAAGACTATGACTTGCATAGTCTACTCAGAGAATTCAGCTATATTCGAAATCAACAAAGAACGCGATATCATAGCGGACTAATGAATACCTCTCAGTTGATGTGCGTTATACACGCCGATTCTGTCCTTCGAGCATCTACGCTGGGTGTTTACGCAGCCGACCAGATACCTCAAACAATTCGTCGTGGCGGATTTATTGCCAATACAGATGCAATTTCTAAGCCAGGGAGACACTGGTGTGCCTTTTTCTTCGACGGTAATGGAAGATCTGAATTTTTTGACAGTTACGGAAAATCACCAGAATATTACCACAATACGTTTGCGGTGTGTTTAGAGAAGAATTCGAGTGTTCAGTCGTACAACTGTACAAAGTTGCAAGGAAATGATTCAAACGTGTGTGGACAGTACTGTCTATATTTTCTCATAAATCGCTCACGAGGAAGACGATTGAATGACATCGTGGAAACTTTGAAAAACATCGAACAGAGTGACCAATTTGTGTATGATTACATTTCGAGACGTTTTCCATATTGTTTGCCTAAAATTAACACAAGCTATAACCAAACCTGTTTTTGTCAAAATAAAGCCGTATAAAAAGATATACATGTATTGTTGTTATTTTTTTTACCAATATATCCCGTATTTATATCCAAAATGTCATATTTACCTGACAAACGAGTCATGTCTTTTAACGAGGAAGCTGTGTTGAAAATCCCAAGCCCCAGTACTCTGATATTTCTGGAGTTTCAGGCTCGGGAAAAAGCACATTAGTGTACGAAATCTTGAAACATGCGAAAGGAATGTTTGAGCAGATGCCCACGCAAATAGTATATTGCTACAATATTTATCAAAATGAACTTTTCGATCGTATGAAGAGAGAAGTAGACAATTTACAATTCTTTCAAGGAATTCCGAAAAGAGAAGATTTAGAGCAGTTTGCAGACCAGGGAGATCATTCTGTGTTAATTATTGATGATTTAATGTCACAGTGCTCGATATCTCAAGACGTATGCGATTTATTTACCATTTTCAGTCATCATATGAATTTTACCGTTTTCTTCTTGGTTCAGAATCTTTTCGCACATGGTAAACTATTTCGCACAATTTCCTTGAACGCGCACCAATTCGCACTTTTTAAAAACCCACGCGATATGCTACAAATTAAGACATTTGCTAAACAATGTTTCCCGGATCAGACGAAGTACTTTATGAATAGCTATATAAAAGCTACATCTTCTAAGGAATACGGTTATCTCTTCGTTGACTTGTCTCCACGACTGTCCGGTGAAGAGACTCTGTATCGTCTCAGAACGAATATATTGCCAGGCGAGACTACAATAGTGTATTTACCATGCGACCAAAACTATTGAAAGAAGCCTACTTCGTTGGACTTCTCCTTAACGCCGACAAGAAACAAAGAGTGGCTTTGTTGCAAACTATTTCCACGAGTCAACTCGAAGCAGTAATAGAAATCATATTTAACATACTGCACGGCTACGGACGTTTACCAGACAAGGATAAAAAGCATTTGCGGAGATATCAGGCAGTCATTCGGAGTTTTGTGAACCGACGTACGCCTAACGCTCGACGAAAGCAGATGCTTCAGAAATATTTCAACATTTTCTGTCCTATGTTAAAGGTGGTTCAAAACTACATAGTCTTAAAGTGGTTTGATCAATAGTAATATTCATACACTACCATGGCAAAAGAGCTTGTTTTAATACACAAAGCTGATTATGAAAAACTTTTATCTCAAAATGTGAATATGCGGAATGCAAGTAGTACAGAGAATGCATGCCATATCAGTGACAATCCTATGCCTTTGAATGCAAATGGATCAGAAGAAAATGTCAACAAAAATATTTCAAAATCATTAACATTTTACAATGAAAAAGTTAATTTAAATAACACTCCTACTCCCGTGAATTCAAATGAGATATCATCGCTTTCAAAATCACCCAGATGCATTGATGATCAAGATAAAATGAGCAGTGATGATAAGATCAAAAAGATGAAATCAGTCGCTGGTAAATTGAACAGCATGACGTCTATCAAGAGTAAATCTAAGGACGACCACCTGGAGAGAGATCAGTTGGGTGGGCAAATGAAGGGTCGAAAGTATGTGAAACAGACTTTTACAGAATTCTTGGAGAACAAAAGACGCCAGAGATGGATCCCGTATAAAAGATGAGATCAGACTCATATGTGAACAGTCTTTGCCAGGATGTATCGGTGTAGCGTTTGCGGTCGGGAATATCAGACTAAATGTGGATATGTTAAACACGAACTGGCTCATAGAACAACGTTTAAATGTGATTGTTGCGGAAAGCAGTATTTGAGAAAAGAGTCGCTATACAAACATAAAAAGTCGACATCGTGCACAGCACAGAAGCGATTCACTTGTTCTACTTGTGGACAGTCGTATGCTACACCGAGAGAGCTAATACGTCACAGCGAATCTCATCGTCCACAGACAGGCGGGGAAAGTCGAACTGCCGTCAACGGTGCCACCGAAGTTCGCACATTACGCCCGGTGGGAATCGACAGGTTCGACTTAGTAAAATTTCTGGCAAGCGTAAGACCATTGATCGAGAAACATCTTCTGGCTAAAGTTCGTCTAAAAGCCATTAAATGGTACGTAGTGGCTCAAGTGGAACTCGTACGAGAAGACAGAGATGGGGAAGTCCACGCGGTAGAACCTTTTTTCAGAAGCGTGACGTATACTCTTGTTAGCGAGGAAACGTTCGAAAGCCACGATTTAAATCAAGCGCTTCAGAAACTAGTCGTGGGCCTGGAAAAGTACATTCACGAGTCATCGGGATGGATGTTACGACGGGTGAAACAACTCGACATACATACCGTTCTGTACAAACCTCTGGGCGGTTCTTCATACGTGGAATTAGCAAAAACGTTGATAAATTCTCATTCGGTGTTGAATATCAAGAACACGGATGACAAATGTTTCGTTTGGGCTATATTAGCCGATATTCATAAAGTGAAAGAGAGAGCGGATGATGTGCACCATTACATGCCGTACGAACACGAATTAAATATGAAAGGCATCGATTTTCCCGTATCATTAACAAAACTGAACCAGTTTGAGAAGCAAAATGAATTGTTTTCCCTAAACGTATTCGGATTTGAAAACAACGAAATATTCCCTCTGAGAATCACTAGGCAAAAAGGAAGAAAACATCATGTCAATTTACTGTATATACAAAAAGGTGAATTGTCTCACTATTGTCTCATCCACAATTTAAATGGATTTTTGTTTAGAACAAAAACTCACAAAACCAAGACTTACTTTTGTCCTTATTGCCTAAACGGCTTCATTAGAGAGGACCTGCTGATGAATCACAAGGAATTTTGTGCCGTGAATGGAGAACAAAAAATTGTGCTCCCGCAAAAAGGCGTTGATGACGTATTGACATTTAAGGATTTTAAGAAGAAAATGAGATGCCCATTCGTTATTTTTTGCGACTTCGAGACTATTAATAGAAATGTGGCGACGTGCATACAAAATCCTATTAAGTCTAGCACTACTGTCACCAAACGTCTGGACGTATGTAGCTTCGGATATAAACGCGTGTGCACGGATCCTCGGTATACGAAAGAGAGCGTGATTTATCGAGGGCTCAACGCTTCTCGTCGATTCATTGAGTGTCTGTTGAAAGAGGAAGAGGAAATCAAGGAGATACTTAGACATATCGAACCGCTTAAAATGAGCGAGGAAGATCGGATTGCTTTTGCCGACGCGACCTACTGTTTCATATGCGAAAATCCTTTCGATGAGGCAGAGAGTAACAAAGTCATCGACCATGATCACGTGACTGGGCTGTATCGAGGCGCAGCGTGCGGTAGCTGTAACTTGGGATTTAGGATTTGCAGTTTTATTCCGGTGATATTTCACGGTCTTCGAAATTTCGACGGTCACATCATATGTCAGTCGATCGGCGAGTATGAAGCCCAAACGAAGGGCATAACGTGTATTCCGCAGAATATGGAACGGTACATCAGTTTTAGTTTGGGCGATCTACGTTTTCTTGACAGCTACCAGTTTTTGAGCTCTTCGTTAGACGCCTTAACGGAGAATTTAAAATGTACGGGAGGCCTTGCCAATTTCAAACATTTTTCCAGCGAATTTACAAACCGCGAAGTGGCCAATATGCTTTTGCGAAAGAATGTGTACCCATACGACTATATGGACGATGAAAGTCGATTTCAGGAAACCTGTTTACCGTCGAAAGAGAATTTCTACTCGGAAATAAAAAAGTCGCATATATCGGACGAAGATTATCATCACGCCTGCAACGTCTTTCAACGTCTTAACATATCCAATTTAGGCGAATACAGCGATCTCTACTTGAAGACGGACGTTCTCCTCCTCACGGATATTTTCGAAAATTTTCGAAACATAGCGATAAGGGATTATCAGTTGGATCCCTGTCATTTTTATTCTGCGCCAGGGCTATCTTGGGCGGCTATGCTACTGATGACGAAAGTGAATTTAGAATTGATTACGGACATGGACGACCTGCTCCTTTGGGAAAGAGGTTGTAGAGGTGGTGTTAGTCAAATTTCGTCCCGATTTGCTCAAGCCAATAACCCGTATCTAGACGATTACGATCCAAGTCAGGCGCACTCGTACATCATGCATATCGATGCTAATAACCTCTACGGATGGGCGTGCCAACAAACGCTACCTATCGGAGGATTTCGACGCTTGTCGGAGGAAGAAATCACTTCGTTCGACGTGCTCCGAGTTCCCGATGACTCGAAGAAAGGTTTTCTGATCGAAACGAGCCTGAGTTATCCTTCAAACTTGCACGATGACCATAATTGTTTTCCGTTGGCACCGGAAAAGCGCAGCGTTGCGGACGACGAACTTTCGCCATATGCGAAGTGGGCCTGGGAGGAATTACGGGGATCGGTTAAACGACCGAAGTCGGAAAAATTGCTTTGTACGCTTGGTGACAAGGATAGATACGTGTTACATTACAGAAACTTGAAATTATACTTGCAACTCGGTTTGCAAATTAAAACCATACATACCGTCTTGGAGTTCGATCAGGAAACCTGGCTTAAACCATACATCGATTTTAACACCATGAGACGCACTGAGGCCAAAACGGAATTCGAGAAATCGTTTTACAAAATACTTAACTGTAGTGTCTTCGGGAAACTTATGGAATGCCAACGGAAGCACTTAAGCGTGACCTTGACCGGTCAAGAGAAAAAGCTTACCAAACTGACGGCAAAACCAACGTTCAAAGAATGCAGAATTTTCAATGAAAGTTTGGTCGGCGTTCACTGTAAACGCCCTAAAATACTGATTTCTAAACCCGTGTGCGCTGGACAAACCGTTTTGGATCTTAGTAAAGTATTGATGTATCGGTTTTGGTACTGCTACCTTAAACGAAAATACGCCACTCAGTGCCAGTTATTGTGTACGGATACAGACTCTTTCTTGTTCTACGTAGAAACGCCTGACATTTACGAAGATATGTGGAGGGACAGACATCTTTTTGATTTTTCTGACTATCCGACATCTAGTGAATTACACTCTTTAGGCAATAAAAAGGTTCCAGGAAAATTTAAGGATGAGTTTAATGGTAAAGTGATACGGAAATTCTGTGGTCTACGGGCAAAGATGTACGCCACTCTTCACCAAGATGATAGTGCAGATGTGGAAAAAAAGAAGGCGAAAGGCGTAGCCAAAGCTACAATCGAAAAAGAACTGTGTTTCGACATGTACGAGAAAACGCTGTTCGACCAGACTGAAATGTTATCTTCGATGGACCTCATCCGCTCTCGTTCGCATAACATACTCTGTGAGAAAGTGCGGGAAAAGACTCTGAGTTCCTTTGATGACAAACGTTGGCTTCATTTGGATGGCATATCCTCATTAGCATACGGCCATTATTATATTTAAATAAGAATGTATACATTGTACTTGTATTATAACAAAATAAATATGTCACATAAAATATTTGCGTTTCTCATCCTTTTTTTCCCCCTGTAACAAAATTAGAATATGATTTTCATGACAGAAGGGCCCCACCATTGAAGAAGTATAAAAAGTTGGTTGAGCCCCAAGTTTGTCCACGCCTGTTACTAGGCGAGCGTAAACCATGTTAATAGGTACCTGCTAAAATTTAACTACTTTGTTAGGCTGTTAAAAGGTCCTAAAAGGTTGAAATTGGCCTTAACTGGTTTTTTGCACCGACAAAGACAGTCGCAGACCGGTTCAATGTACTCGGGAGGGTCCAAAAAGGTGGAAAATGACCTTAACTGGTTTGGCACCGACGGTTCCTGAAAGTCTGCGAGGGTGTCAAAGACAGTCTCGGACCGGTTCTATGTACTCGGGAGGGTCCCAAAAGGTAGAAAATGACCTTTACTGGTTTGGCACCGACGGTTCCTGGAAGTCTGCGAGGGTGTCAAAGACAGTCTCGGACCGGTTCTATGTACTCGGGAGGGTCCCAAAAGGTAGAAAATGGCCTTAACTGGTTTGGCACCGACGGTTCCTGGAAGTCTGCGAGGGTGTCAAAGACAGTCGTAGACCAGTTCTATGTACTCGGGAGGGTCCGAAAAGGTGAAAAATGACCTTAACTGGTTTGGCACCGACGGTTCCTGGAAGTCTGCGAAGTTCTATGTACTCGGGAGGGGCCCAAAAGGTGAAAAAAGACTTTAACTGGTTTGGCACCGACGGTTCCTGGAAGTCTGCGATGGTGCCAAAGACAGTCGTAGAGCGGTTCAATGTACTCGGGAGGGTCCGAAAAGGTCGAAAATGGTCATAACTGGTTTGGCACCGACGGTTCCTGAAAGTCTGCGAGGGTGTCAAAGACAGTCGCAGACCGGTTCTATGTACTCGGGAGGGGCCCAAAAGGTGAAAAATGACCTTAACTGGTTTGGCACCGACGGTTCCTGGAAGTCTGCGAGGGTGTCAAAGACACGGTTCTATGTACTCGGGAGGGTCCAAAAAGGTGGAAAATGACCTTAACTGGTTTGGCACCGACGGTTCCTGGAAGTCTGCGAGGGTGTCAAAGACAGTCTCGGACCGGTTCTATGTACTCGGGAGGGTCCCAAAAGGTAGAAAATGACCTTAACTGGTTTGGCACCGACGGTTCCTGGAAGTCTGCGAGGGTGTCAAAGACAGTCGTAGACCAGTTCTATGTACTCGGGAGGGGCCCAAAAGGTGGAAAATGACCTTAACTGGTTTGGCACCGACGGTTCCTGGAAGTCTGCGATGGTGTCAAAGACAGTCGTAGAGCGGTTCAATGTACTCGGGAGGGTCCGAAAAGGTCGAAAATGGTCATAACTGGTTTGGCACCGACGGTTCCTGAAAGTCTGCGAGGGTGTCAAAGACAGTCGTAGACCAGTTCTATGTACTCGGGAGGGGCCCAAAAGGTGAAAAAAGACTTTAACTGGTTTGGCACCGACGGTTCCTGGAAGTCTGCGAGGGTACCAAAGACAGTCGCAGACCGATGTAATGTACTCGGGAGCGGTCCTAGATGTCGAAACGGGCGTAAACTCGTTTGGCACCGAGATTCCTGGAAGTCTGCAGGGATAAAGACTTACTATATTGATTCAGGGGCCCAGACTGTCAAATTTCAATATTCAACATTAGCTGTATAGGCATTTGCTCCCAAATTCAGGGGCCCAGCCCAAAATTTAGGGGCTCTGGGCGACTGGGCCCCTCTTAGTCTCTATCCCTGCAAAGGCAGTCGCAGACATGTACAATGTAGTCAGGTGGGGTCCTAGAGGTCAAAACAAGCGTAAACTCGTTCAGCACCTGGGATCTTGGAAGTCTGCGAAGGTACCAAAGACATTCGCAGACCGATGTAAATGTGCTCGAGGGAGGCCAGGTCGTGAACCGCAACCTGTGGCTTCTCAGCCAGACGCACGGCCGATTGGTACAACTTCTGGACTTAAAGGTTAGGCTTTAGCATGAACACTATTACAATATATTTAGGTTAAAGGAGGTAAGCAAACTTGTTTTTATTAAAATCACTTGCTGTGACATTCAATTAAAATCTACCCAACAGGATACTAATAAATATATGTAAATTCAAAGATAGCTTTATAAAGAGTGAAATTTTCAATTATACATTTCAAAGGTTGATTTGTAAAGATGAAATTTTTCAATTATATTTTGAAGCGAAAGATTGCATATTAGATTAGTGACAGTTTCAAAAACAGTTCAGTTGGATTTTATGCGTGCTAGGATAGGAACGTGGTACAGGAATGTTATCATTTAAGCAGAATTTGTGCATTTGTATGGAATTAGTTATTTGGATAAATAAAAGTCCAGCACAGGTAACTTTTGAATATATCAATCATGTATTATTATTTTTTTTTTTTTTGGCAAATGCTGTCAAACCAATGTCATAATGATGTGGGACCTGGAAAATTATTAAAAGCTGCACTTACCTGAAACAATAAAGACAATCCACACATATTGCAAACTTATAGTTAAATAAAAAACAACAAAAAAAAAATGGTCAATAAATTATATATATATATATAATTATTCCATATATTGATTCTATAAAACAATCCGATGGTAATGTCAAATTCATATTTTGAATACCACATAAAATTCCTCTCCCAAGACAGAGTTATACATCATTAAAGAGTTGAAGAGCCCATATATTTGCAATGTCAAATAAGAAACATGTAACACGTGTTTAATTGTTTCCGTTTCTATTTACACTTCTGTAGAGTAATGCGGCCACATCTATGGTTCTTTTCAATAGTTAACCAATTGGTCAAAACTGAATCTGCCTAATCCTGATGGCTCTGTTGAACCTAGGTTTGGTACTGAGCAATTGCTTGAGAAGCAACACCTTGATGGTACTGTTGTCCAATTCCCAGAGGGGCAGCACGTCCATGAGACTGTTGAGAGACTTGATAGTGTTGACCCACTGGCTGAAAGTCAACGCCGACTTGATTATTCATGTGGTAGTCGTAGCCAGGAATAATGCCTTGCTGTGAGTACTGACCATTTGTCATAGAATGATCAGTAGTGTAGTTCATAGGCCAAATTGGCTGATAAGTTCCGGTCGTCACTTGATCATTTTCAGCGGGCGGTATTTGAACGGTAGTAGCGAATTCCTGCCCAAGCATGTTGTCTGTACGTGCCTGTCGAATGTTTTCTGTTTTCCTTTTCTTACCGGCTGGCACAGTGGATTGTATTAGCCCAAGCACTTGTGGATCCATCGTTGACATAAGTTGTCGTAGGGCAGTCGCTTCCCCCATACTAAGCGATACGAATTTAGAATTGTTCTTGTTAAAAGTTCCGTCGGCGTAAGCATTCGTATAATCATTGATATGCATGTACGCCATTTTGGATCTTGGTACCATGGTAATATCGACCGTCTTATTCTTCGACAGTTTCCCTCTGAGTTTGTACAGAATTCCGCTATCGTTTCTTATTTCTTCAAACCTCGACGATGAAGAAGCCATTTTGTCAGTTAATATTCTCCTTTCGTACGACGTGTTTATGTTTTTGACTTTCGTTTGCCAGTTTGGAAAGCTTGGACAGGTTTGTGCTTTATATACAGCTCAGAGTCAAGCCCTATTTTAACATGCCTAAACTTGTTTCATATACGACACTTTTAAAATGAGCCCATTTAGACCTATACATGCAATCTAACATTCTTGAATATTTGATAACCAAATTAACATTTAAAATATGGTGAGAACACATTTGTAGATTTCATGTTACCATCTGATAAAAACTTATTTTCCCCATATAACTTCAAAGAGCAGCTGTCTTTCTTAATTATGGTATCAACATGTAGATATGCCTCCCCGGGAATGCCTCCCACCAGGTTGTTCACGATATTAAAATAACCAAAACATCATGCTGCCTAACTTGATTCATAAATTGCAGTGCATAAATTATTTTACCAAGGGCTGCAGGCATATTTTTCTTCACTATCATTTTCATATCTGAAATGAAATCGCGCCTTCTTTAAAGCGACCTCATTATCTTTTTTTTCTGTTATCTAAAATTAAATCATGTCGTCTTTTAAAGCAAATTCATTTATCTAGGTGTGTATCAGTTTAATATTTGATCAGAATATTCATAACTCATGCTTCGCAGTTTGTATAATTTATATAAGACTGACACAAGCAAAACCTTTCAGTTAACGTGAAAGAAACTTAGAATTAGTCAGAGCAAGCTGGGCTAGGTTTCTGCTTTATTTACAGCTCAGAGTCAAGACCTATTTTAACATGCCTAAACTTGTTTCATATACGCCGGCTTCAAAGTAAAATGAGCCCATTTAGATCAATACATGAAATCTAACATTCTTGAATATTTTATAACCGAAACCGGATGTCTCGCACCAGGCTTTTCAGGATTTTACAACAATTTATCAAAGCCTCATGATGCTTAACTTGTTTTATAAATTGCAATGTATACATTACTTTTTACCAAGGACTGCAGGCATATTTTTCTTCACTATCATTTTCATATCTGAAATGAAATCACGCCTTCTTTATAGCGACCTCATTATCATTTTTTCTGCTATCTAAAATTAAATCTTGTCGTCTTTTAAAGCCAACTCAATTATCTAGGTGTGTATTTGATCAGAATATTCATAATCCCGCTTCCCAGTTTGTATAATTTATATAAGACTGGGCATTGCTGATACAAGCAAACCTTTCAATTAACGTGAAAGTAACGTCAAATTAAAGTCAGAGCGAGCAGTCTAGATGTTTTCAAAAATGGATTACCTTACTCGTTTCCCGAATGAAACAAGATGTATGATATACACTGTTATGTTGGATGATCAGGAATTGAAAATAAACAGAGCTATATTTCTATATACAAATGAAACCCTTCATGTTTGCTCGTAATATTCATAGATATGTATCACTTAAATAAGTTCTTCTTTCAGGTTTGCACATACAATTCATAGATATGTATCATTTAAATATGTTTTTGAAGTTTATTTTACATTTACCGTACCTTACTTAGAAAGTCATAATATATTTATATCATCATCAAGTCTACCTTTTCTTGAATATTTATGCCTTGCCACGGGAAGGTAAATATACGAATAACTATTTCGTGATTTTGCCAGTTATCAAGCAGTCGCAGTACTAGCTAGCGTGTGAGCCTTATTAATTACGCCATTAACCATGTCTAAATGAAGTTTTTTTGAAAACTGTCACAGCATGTGTTCCAATATGCTAATATTATACGAAAAGCATTGCAGGTAGTCGACTGTTTGAATTAACAAGTTCACTCGGTCATACTTTCTTTTTAGTTTTATCAAACCAAAAGCAATAATGTCGCATTTGACACTGAATCTCGCACTTGACACTGAATCCAGCTGCACATGTTTGAGTGTAACTCAGCGTGTTTCCTAGATCCGCTTGTTTCTGTTTGGCAGTAATTTACTTTGTAAAAATTGTCACTTATCTAGCTGACTGTCTGCGTAGGTATTATTTTTCATAGAATTGATACAATATATTCATTATTTTCATAACCTGATTTTTCCAGTCTCCTGTGATTTCTTTACTTGAGGAAAAGTTCTGCTTATAATCTATAATCGACTTTAATGGTAAATTTGATCTCCTCATCCTTTTAAACCAGTCATCAAGTAGTTTATCCTCATCAATCTTTCCCAGAAAACAATCAAAATAAACATAACTTAGTACATCATAATGCATTATTTTATTGTCATTCGTAGTCATACACTCCCGTCTTATAGCTCTCTCATTCTTGTTCAAAAGCGATTTGATGACACATTCATGATGTTTTTTGAACGGATGTTTTATCCTACAGCCTGGATCCTACAGCCTGGATTCTGGATTTCAGACGCCATTCTGATTTAATTTCAAAATTCAATATTGGACTTAAATCTCTTCTGCAACAAGGTCTATCGGAACCCGAATTTTATGGTGACTTAGTATATAAATTCAGAAAAATATATAACCACAATGACTTCAGCACCCAATTTCGTAAAATCATTCTTCGATATAAAAAGATTGGGTACAACATGGATATTATACGACAGACTGCATGCATGGTAGTTAACCCAATCACGGTTGGCAACTTTGCTTCCCTCTTTAATTGCACGCCGGTGGGTCAGGCCTCAGATTCTATGACGGCTCCAACGTAAAGGCTTATTGAAAATTAAAGAGATAATGTTGGTTGGTGCCTGATGCTCTGTCTCTGGTCGGGCTCATCGGAGTCTAACTGTTGGTTTTCTTTTGCTCCAGCATTTCAGTGGTTTCTTGCTGTCGAGTCCTCACCGTTGTCTCACCTCTGTGGTTCTTTGATTTCTGTGTTCACGGAGATGTTGCACTGATGAGTTAGGAGGCCTTCATGCGGACTGAACAAATTATTTGTCTAAATCGCGACGGAAGTAAGGGCGAGGATTGTGGCCACGTAAAATCGATTTAAGCCCCCCAGTGGAAATCTTCCACTGACCGTTCCAAGGCGGCTCTTCTGTGGCGATTTATTTATGTTGTTGTTTGTTACTTACTGTGTGTATCACTTGTGTCTTTTAATTTTGGATGGCCATATGGCCATTTTGTGGGAAAGTAACTGTCCATATGGCCTTCCTTTGTTTAGGTTTCCATTATGGTCTGGTCGCTTAATGTTTGTATTTCTTTCCCTTTGGTGTCTTTTATGGATGGAGTAAGTTAATTGTATCAATTCCTGATCTTTGTTTTACTTCTACTTTGATAACATCCTTGCTGCCTGCTAAAAGAGCATTAGCATAAAACAGTTTAAGGTACGAATCCAGCAGTTTGAAATTACTTTCCATTTCTTTCTCATGAAACACTTGTGTTCAATATTGATATAGCATCTAAACTTTCTTCATTTTATACGTAAAACTGGCCTGAATCGAACATGTCCACACATGCCCGATCTTAAATGATCTCCTGAAAATATGCTTAGCTGTGGATATGAACCTATGAAATTAGCAAAAGATTGATGTGAAATCGGTTTATACGTTACTGTATGCTTTCCCTGGGGACAATCTGAAGTTATAGATACGGTTTCATTAAACAGCTGGAAATGTTAAATAATTTTATGAGATAAACATTTAGTTTAATACCATGCTCGGCGGGTTTTCTGGCTTTGAAATTATGAAGCCAGCAGATAATCGAAAAATGATGGGGAACAGTTAATAAATTACTTCATACCTTCCCTGTGCCATATAAAGGAATATACGCAATTGCTAATAACAGCATGAGATCGTGAATAGTCTCTCGAGATAAACATCTATTCAACTCACTGAAAAGCGGTTGTTTTGAAGTCCTAGGTTTTCAAGATCAAAAGATAAAATCTATCGATGTGAAAATTGTCACAGCGGGGAAGACAGGTCTAAAGTTAAAATATGCTAATGAAAAGCGGAAGAATACGCGGCGAGGACATTTTTAGATGCAGTTACATTAAACAGTTGGAAATGTTGAACAACTTTACGAGATAAACATCTTTAACATAACTCTGAAGTCCTAGGTTTGCAAGATCAAAAGAAAAAAAAGATAAAATCTATCGATGTGAAAATTGTCCCAGTGGGGAAGACAGTTAAACTATGCTTATGAAATGCGAGACGCAAAATTTGCTGACACAAAAGGAAAAAGATAAGATCTAATGAGTTCTTTGGAAAAAGATAAGATCTTAAGTATGCTAATGAGGTTTAAGGATTAAATATGCTAATTAGAAAATCTACTTTCGCGGCCCCATTTTGTATCTACTGGTATTTACAAGCATTTAGCTTCTTTTCCATTAGCAGCAAAGTCAATAGATTGCCTTCTCGATTCATACAAACAGAAAAAAAAACTATCATAGTGTAGATTATATTTTCTTGTCTTTTGGGGTCATTGATTCCATTGTGGAATTTTGAAAATATCTGAGGGTCACTGATGAGGCCTAATTGGCCGAAACTAGCTAGTCTGGCCCAGAAAACATGCACACTTCATATTTTTCAGTTCTGTGGTGTATTCCTTGCTTCCAAAGGATAACCCTTTTAAAGAACATATTTCTTCGTCACATTTACTATGATCTGTCTTTATCATATGACGTCGCGTCTGAGAGTGTAATAACGCCATGTATTATTTTCGATAATCCACTAGTGGATTAAATATGCAAATTAGCTAGATACGTCCCGTAACGTTACATGTACGGCGTCCTTAACGACGTCGCGTTAAATAATGGTGGAAAATTGACATTTTTGTTAAACAATCGTGGATTAAATGCGTTTTAAACGTCATATGATAAAAAGAATCTTGCATTCGTGCTCATGTATTATTGAATTTATTAAACTCGTTGCGGAAAAGGGTTAAAATGCTCGGCAAAGCCTCGCATATTATCCCTTTTTCCTCAACTCGTTTAATAAATTCAATAATACATGAACACTCATGTAAGATCCTCTATCAAGGCAATAATCTTCATAACATGTACGGTGTGATATATAGGGAAAAACGGCATTGCTTGAGTTTTCTTGAGACTGACTAAGACTGGCTTCTTCATGCAGACAGGAAATGGTGTACTATGCCAGGCCCTGCCCATTGGGGCTTCAAGAAATAGATTGGGCTGCATCCCAGTAAGCATTCTACATAAATCTACAGCGGGCCGTTAGCGGCCCGTCAGGGTAGCTGACGGGCCGCTAACGGCCCGCTGTAGATTTATGTAGAATGCTAGCAGGGATGGTGCTTCCATGTAGAGCCGAAACCGACCGAACCTGAGTAATGGTGAACCACTTAGAGTGTCTAAGTCTTCCCAGACAAAGTGGTGCGAGTCAGACCGTCCCTGCATTTGAAGCCTACGGATTTGCTTGGGTGGAAGGGCTTGAGATATCATTTGATCTGAATGTCTGGTAAAAGTGCAACAAATTGGAAGCAACATCTCCAAAATGACGGGGACATAAAACTTCAAAACAAACGGGGACGGGGACGTAAAACTTCAAAACAAACAAATGATGAAGTACCGCATGTGCAAGTGTACGGATTCTGATTTTTACATTTAACGTCAAGCCTACTTTTTCTGATAGAAAGAAAAAGTAATCTGGTTTCTAGTTTCGCTTGGTACTTGGAGGTTTTGAGCACAGCGACAGTCGAATCACATTCAGATAAAGCCATCTGGGCCTACTTGTTCAAACTAACGAATATGACAAACATGCTAATACTTTTGCTGAAAAAATGTGATCAGCTTTGCAAGTGAACGTTTCATAATGCACCTTAAAAGTATGTTACAATTCAAAATTTGACAAAATGAAAACAGACACAATGCACACCTATGATGTTCCATTTTTGTGCCACAACACTAATAATCATACATTATGTAGGCATAATAAATGTCAAATAAACTACATGTATATAGTTATCAATGTCAATCTAGTGCAGTTTATTTTTCTTTATTAAAGTGTTATTTACGTTACTTTTTCATATCATCTGCTTAAAACTTAATATATAGTTGTTGTTGTTTTTTATTATTATTTTCAAATATTTTCACTGTTTGTATAATACTGTATCATGTAACTGACTTCAACAAAGCAAAGCTCTTTTTTAGTTTTATAGACGTCATTTCGATTCTGTTTCAAAATTCAGTGTTAGACAAAAATGTTTTTGTTTTTTTTTTTACAACAAGGCCTGTCGGAAGCTTACTTTTATGGTAACTTGGTAAAATCATTCGTCTATATAAAAGGACTTGGCAAAACATAAATGTTATACGACATACTGCATGCATGGTAGTTAACCCAGTCATGATATTTAATTTCATGCCGGAGGTCGGGCCTCAGTCTCGTTGACTGCTGCAGCCCAAAGAATTACTTAAACTTTTAAGGTAATGTTCGTTGGTGCCTGATGCTCTGTCTCTTGTCAGGCCCATCGGAATTTAACTGCTGGTTTTCTTTTGCCCTTGCAGTTCGGTTATTTCAAGGTGTCGAGTCATCACCAGAGAGAGAGAGAGAGAGAGAGAGAGAGAGAGAGAGAGAGAGAGAGAGAGAGAGAAGCAGTACTTTTGCATTTTGGCTTTCCGCTTGTCACGTTTGAAATATGGTTAAATTGGTTATTAATATCGGTGTGTCTTTCCCATTTGGTGACTTGAACAAGAGTAATTTCTCCTTTGGTGACTAGAACAGGGGTAAGTGTACCGATTCCTGATCATTGCTTTCACTTCTATTTTGTGTGTTGTGCAGTCGATACAACAAATGTCGGAGATGGCCTACACTTAGTTGTTAAGTCTCAGTCTCATTAGTTGTTATCGATTTATTATATAGAGGACCTTACATGAGTTCCTATGTATTATTGAATTTATTAAACGAGTTGAGGCTTTGCCGAGCATTTTATCTCTTTCCTCAGCGAGTTTGATAAAAATCAATAATACATGAGCACTAATGCAAGATTTTATTTATCACATGACATTTATAACGCATTTTATACACGATTGTTTACAAAAATGTTAATATTCCGCCGTTAGTAAACGCGACGTCGTTAAGGACGTCGTACATGTAACGTTATGGGACGTATCTAGCTAATTTGCATATTTAATCCACTAGTGGATTATCGAAAATATTACATGGCGTTATTACACTCTCAGACGCGACGTCATATGATAAAACTTGTTCCCCCAATAATCCATCCAACAAACATCGACCTAGTCTGGAGTTTGAAATTTAAGTGAAAGCTTACTGCGTCAAAATTTTTGATGGTGATGATGATGATGATGATGATGATGATGATGATGATGATGATGGATGATGATGAATACGAACATGATACAAATGTTAACTAACATATCAAATTGTCTTTCCATAAGGAAAACAAAGTCCAAAGTGCTTAGCAATTGCAAATGATCTAAAATATAACTTTCTGTCTTACTTACATATTTCTCCACTGCAAAAGATTACTGTACACGAGGGTCCAGTTTTTAAAAACTAATAATGTTGTTAGTTAACCCTTTTTGTACCAAATGGAATCTCCCTGCTTATATATAGCAGGAGTCCATTTGAAAATTTAGGGGTGTCAGGTTGTGTTTTCTTCAAAATTTATTTGGAAATTGGCTGAACTTTTAGCAAACAGTGGAGGCCTTGATCAGCCGCAGAATAAGACGCCGCGTTCTGCGGCGTCTGATCTAGGCCTACACTGTTTGCCAGGGTACCCGTTTTGGGGTTTCTGGTACTAAATGGGTTAATATATCGTTAAACTTTTGATCATTCAATATTGCAAATATAGAGATTATTCATTCTCCTATTTGAGATATTGGATTTATAAACCGAGGGAGGTAAAACAATCCGATAAAGAAACGAGTGCGAAGCACGAGTTTCTTTAACGGATTGTTTTACCTCCCGAGGTTTATAAATCCAATATTTAAAATAGGAGAAATGAATAATCTGTATATTACATGTACTTCCATAGACTTTGAGGACAGTTTGGATCTTGAATTTTGGATCTGAATTCCCGTTCAGTCGACTGTTTACAGCACATGTTAACGACGGTTCAATCAGCGTAGTGTTACAGAAACATGGTGGAAGAAAAATATGGATGGGCGCCATTTTGAAAGCGCTTTCTAAATTTTGAATAAAAATAGAAGAAACAAAGTGTTTCAGTGATAAAACAACTAAAACAACTAAAATATGAGATTAAATAAAGCAAAACGTACATCCAATTCAATGGTCATATCCATATTTTCTTTTGTTTCAGGGTTGCATCCGACTCAAACGTCACGCATTCTGAACGTCTATTGATATCTTCCAAGACATCATTGCAATGACGTCGCCGTTACTAAACTTTCCCGCGTTTGAATATAACGATTTAACTGCAAAAACGGTGTCTTGTATCTTGTACATAAAGTAGTTCCAGCTAAAGAGATTTATTTCCCCGGCTAAGAGGAAATATTTCTTCCTAGCAAAATGGAAAATACCAAGTTTATGCCTTGTAGAAATCATAGTATTTCTCTGTTATCCATGTAATATACTAACATCTTTGCAGACAAAATGTGGGTAGCCTTTGCATTTACAAAAGCTGCTCACACCTTCTTGGCAAATACACCACTGTATTACATATTTAGCATTCTATGACACTTAACAGTTTGCCCACTAACGAGCTCGTTAAGTTAACGATGTTTTAAACAATATGAAAATTTTTCAACTGTACGACACACATCACTAGCTGTCCATATGGCAGTTGCATATTAAGTACGTGTATATTCATTAGCTCACATAGAGCACAGCAGCTCCAGGTCAGCTTTTGCCATGGTCTGTTTTCCGTTGTCTGTCCGTCGTTAACTTTCCACATTTTCAACCTCCCCTCGGATACAGTAAGTCGGATTGTTCTGATGTTTGTTGGAAGGTATTGGGGCAAAATGGAGATTCACACTTACTCAAATGATTTCGTACTGATATCCAGGATGGCCGCCACAGCAACCAAAAAAGGTCCAATGGATGTATAATGGTGAAACTGTTGTTCGGATAAAAGTAACTTTATTTTTTTATTTGACACTCATGATACTTGCAGATAATAAGGACTGTAAGGGTAGGTTGGACTATTCACATGCTTAATTGCCCCATAAACAGAGGAGCACATGGTGTCCAAGTAATAGCAATTTAACTTTGATGAGATCCTAATCAAACTTAAAGATGACGGGAACAGCTATTCCATTACGAAAACACGCCTATACAAATACATTGTTTTCTTTCTAGCCGAAAAAATGAAAATTTAAAGATGAAAAATTATGATATTTTTTCTTATTTCTGCTCAAAATATAGATTGTCGGTATTCGTTAGAACCGCCTCATCGAGGTGGTTCTAACGAGTACCCACAATCTATATTTTAGAGCATAAATAGAAAAAATAAGGCTTATCCCCGTAAACCCCAGTTTTACTGTATAAAAATGGGGTTCAAGGGGGTTAAAATTATTTAGCATAATAGGCGTGTTTTCGTGATGCAATCTCGGATAAATTCCATTCTGAGACTTATAATGGTGAAAATGTTGCCCGAGCGATTATAGCGACTTTATTTTGATCGGATCCTCATCAAACATACCTTTATGTAAATGTTGTGTACGTTACCAAATTATTGGGCCCTATACAACATTCTATTTAAGAAATAGATCAGCTCTAACTGTGATTTGTTGAGCAATAAATCACAATTTGGAGGTCAGTTGTAAAGTAGACAAATCACGAGCGCGTAGTGTCATATGATAAATAGAACCTTGCATTCGATTTCATGTATTATTGAACTAATTAAACTCGTTGAGTAAAAAGGATAAAATGCTGAACAAAGAACTCGTTTAATAAATTCAATAATACATGAACACTCATATAAGTCTCAACATATTACGCGTTTTGTACTTTTGCTATTTTGATCACTTCGAGTTCATTTATTTATAAAATAATGAGCCACGTGGCGAGAACTTGAAATTTACCTTAGGACATGCATAACCACAGTCTTTACGTTCGGTGCGTTGTCTGATCAAAGCCTTCGTATTCGGCATGAAGCTTCACCCTAATCCAGTCTGGGCAACGACTCCTATCCAGTTCAACGAACCCATTTCTGCTGCATACAGCTTAGTAAACGGAGGGATATCCCGGTTGTCGTTGCGCGGCTTATCTAATATTGATTAGGGTGGTTGTGCTTATTATCTAATCTGCAAACAGTGCTCTATATCATATGAACTGTCACTTGATTAAAGATGTAAAGAAGCCAGATCGAAAAATTCAGTTCAGGGCTGGTCAGTCAGTTTTTGGACCTGCAGTTCTGTGGATTGTTTATCATCTAGATATCACAACCGTATGGTGTAGCAGCATGACTAAAATACTGAAATGATGAAAATTTGTGATATGAGCCAGAGTTTTGACAAAATCTACAAGAAGTCTTGAGCGACCAGCGAAGACTCAGATCAGCCTGCGCATTTAAGCAGTCTGATCAGTCTTCGCTAATCGCATGTACCTTCTATAGTCTAATATCTATGCAAAGAGATAAGCATAAGGTCTTGTTATAGTGGTTGGATGCGCAGGTTGATTTGAGTCTGTGCTGGTGCACCGGTCTTATTGTAGGTTTTGTTATGCGCCGGCTCATATATGTTTCTTATTTCGGCTAAAAACATAGTTAGAACCGTCTCATGAACCCCATTTTCCTCTATCAGGCGGGGTTTTTTTTTCATGGGAATGCATTGTATGGATTTGTTAGCGTGATAACCTTGAACAAAACACAATAACAAAAAAAAAACTTAAAAAAAAACTATATTCAATGATAATAATTATTATTATCTGGAAAACACACCTTAATAAAAACAACAGTAATAATAATAATAGTTGTAGTAGTAGTATATGTATTATTAGAAACAGTAGCAGCACTATTATTATTCTTATTCTTCTTATTATTATTATTATTTCGCTTATTTCACAAAACAACCATATATAAGTTGATTACCAGTGTAAAATAAAGGATCCTCAAAATACAAGCTTAACCGCAAGTAACACATAGATTGTGGACACCAGGCTGTTTAATACACAGGAGGGGCGCTGTGCTGATCTATCTTTCTTTGCACGTACCGAACAATTTTTCGCAAATGTATCCATACATTCCTTACAATGCATTCCAGATTTCCGAATTACTAAATCCATCCCATAATTTAAAACAAATTCAAAAAATCCACGAGGTGCCACATAAACAGGCTCCATATCCACACCTGTTAGGGCAAACCTCTCTAATAAGTTATCCTGTATTAGCATTTGGTGCGTGCAAAACTTTTGCAATAACTTACAAATTTAAGATTTTAAATTAAATGACCTGGGAGATGTCCCGTCGCAAGGTTCCGGTCAATGAGCACTGCCTCCATGATAGGGGACCTTTCCCATTTGGCCGAAAGAACAACTTGAGCCCCGTTCCTGGTCGCAAGTATTTGCAAACCAGCTTCCAGGAATCAAGTTTTATAATCTTAACAGATTGACAGACCAGCACGACGCCCCTCCATTGACTGTTGACTCCGCCGGTGAAGAAAGTAACTAGACAGCAGAACTCAGATGTTTCCCTGCCTGATTGAGAACTACAGTAGAACTTCGATGGCTCGAACACCGATGGCGCATTTACCATGGCTGGGTCGAACCCGTTCTTGAGTCCCTAGGGACTTTCTCTACATAAGAAATAGGGAGGGTAAGATTTAGGATATTTTCGTGTTTTATCATGAAAATGTATGATGTGTGTGCTCATTAGAATCGCCTCGATGAGGCGATTCTAATGAGTACACACAGCATACATTTTTCAATACAGAACACCGAAAAGATGTCCAAAAGTATCTCGCTATGCCCCCTGGCAGTAGCTCTCAGTGGCTCGAACTACCCCTGCCTCGAACAGATTTTCATGGTCCCAACGGTGTTCGAGCCATTGAAGTTCGACTGTAATTCATTCATTGCAATAAGTGCTGTGAAACATCCCCAAGGTATAAAGTGTTTGTTGGGAATAGCTGTAGGAGGTCACCATATCTGCCAAGACCAAGCCTGGAAGCACCAGAACTGACAGCAGTATCACAGTTTAAAGGAAAAATCACAATTGCAGTGGCGGAATGGGTGTTTTTTGTTGTTGTTTTTTTTTAACCAGAGCTGTACCAGAAATGCAGCTTCGACCTTGCAGGATGAGAACGGAAAAGGAAAAGACTTTGTGCATGCGCAGGACGGAACTTGTATGTACATGCGCAAAGGGATATAATTATTTATTTATCGTAGAAGCGCTTGCCTGGCGAGAAATAACCAGGAAGGAAGCGCTCGGTGAACTTACTTGACTGTCATGGCGGACATAATGCGGAATCGAGTGCAATACCGAATTTTCCCGTTTAGTTAAAACTGTACCCATGAAATAAAATGGCAGTCCATCCAATTCGTAAGCCCCGAAAATAAACGGGATTATCATGGAGTGGTGATCCTAATTATTTCAAGACGCTCACTCAAATACAGTCGACTCTCAAACTCCAAGGGACTGGAATATTTGGTTTGAGATTAGTTTTAACTTATACCATTGTTTGAGATATCAGAGTTTGAGACAACGAGAGTCCACTATCATAATAACAATGCATAACTATATGAAACATATATATTTATCTCCTTACTAGAATTATACTTTGTGTTGAACATGATATAGCACTGAACCATTGTTCTACAATAAACCTTGTATATGTGCAGTCTTGTTTATTTGTCTTGGTTTAAATTGTGGAAGATTGTGGACACCAGGCGGTTTAATACACAGGAGGGGCACTGTGCTGATCTATCTTTCTTTGCCTCACTCGATTGTTGAAGTTTTGTCCTCTACCGAGACGAAAGGTCTGAGCAGACCTTGATGTAGAAGCAAGTTTATAGCTATTCCGGCGACCATGATTCATACCACCACAATGGGAACAAACAGGGTTTAAAATTGCAAACTCGGTGGTTGAAGTCCAAGCATTTAGCCTCATCAACTGACTGAGGCTCAGTCTGTACTGTGGGGTGGGGGGAGGGGGGAGGGGTTATACGTCATTGTCATAACCCTAAGCCATAAATCTGAGTTAAGTCTTCCTCATGATTGAATATTGTTAGCCTACTTAAGCCGAAACTATTCATCATAATATCGCCAAGCAAGGGATGCCGAGGACCTAGATGCAGCCTCATATATTGGGGCAGTTCCTAAGTCTTTTCAGTGGATTTCTTCAACAGTTCCTAAGTCTTTTCAGGGGATTTCCCCTTCTTCAAGTAAATGGATGCAAAAATCAAGAAAGCATCAGTCCATTTCTCAATCGTAGGGACAGGGTCTTTGAACACGCGTGGTTAAGATTCCAATGTGCCCTGTTTATTCAGCTGCAACAGCCCGCCCGAGCAAATCTCCTGCAATTCGATAGCCCCCTTGAAGAGTAGATTCATTTTAATATACTGACGGGACCATATTTTTGCGACAATGCCATTTGAACATGTGATGACATGTCATCGCTACCCAGTCACATAACTTCCTCACCAAATGTAAGGTTGCTAGTAGATGCTTGGGCTACGGGCGGATCAGAGTCGGCTGACGTAACAGGGTTCTGTTCTGTTCTGTTCAATTGATTGACTTGAATTCCAGCAGTTTGCTTTTTTTTTTTTTCAAAGTCAATAATTTGCCGAAAACAGTGTGTAGGTGTAGGCTCTTTTGTTTGTTTATCCATACCTGGCTGAGCGCCCTCCGCAGAGCGGAATTCTAAATTCAACCCGGTGTCACAGTCATCACTTTCCACCGCCAGTTGCATGACTTCAGTCTCCCCTGGTTGGGATTTTTTATTATCACGGGAACCCCTGCTCCCTCTGGTCCTTAGGATTTGTTTGTTTGATTTGAGGTTTAACGTCCCCGTCAACACTGTAAATGTCATTTTGGAGACGTTACTTCCAATTTTGTGGGACTTTTACACGACACTGTGATGAAATGACATCTCAAACCTGTCACCCAATGAAACCAATAGGGTTTATAAGCATGGACGGGCCGACTCGCACAGCGGTTCCTAGACAGGCTTAGATCCTCTAATCGGTTTACCGGTACTAGTGGGCGGACGGTTTCAGAGAAGACCCCATTTTAAAGTAGCTCAGGTTACTGGAGTAACTCAGTTTCTGGAAAGTCTACCTTGCAAAAATAGTGGAACGATACTCCATCAGGAGGGATATCTCCTGCAAAAACTATTTTGTCTCCCATGTCAATAGGGGTCTACTCTTAACGGAAATATTTCTTCCCGAAGAGCAAATTATTTCCTTAAGACCTGGTACATTTTGTCAGTGGGGCTGAGTTTACAGAAAGGGAACAGGAAGTCTCGACTGTCAGATGTATCCATTGCATGTTATGGTAGTTATAGAGGGTCTTACACGAGTGGTCATTTCATATGAAATTTATGAAACGAGCCTTCGGTGAGTTTCATAACTTTCATGTGAAATGACCACGAGTGTAAGATTCTCTTTATCATATGACTACTTTACATTGGATTTTATCGCCTTTCAATTTGACAAGTTTTCTACGAAAAGTGCATTGTTGACATGGACGTCGTCATGACGTTACTTAATCCCGCAAAAGTGACACTACACGTGTGGTCTTACGATTTTTATTTAAGAAATAAATCAGCTCTAACTGTGATTTGTTGTGTAATAAATCACAGTTTGGAGGTCAGTTGTAAAGTAGACAAATCACGAGCGCATAGCGCGCGTGATTTGTCTACGTACAACTGACCGACAAACTGTGATTTATTACCCAACAAATCACTGGCTAGAGCTGATCTATTTCGATTCTAACACGCTGAAAATCGGCAATAATGTTGTTGTTTCCTTCAAAATCTCACAACTTTTCGCCATTGTTAGAAGAAATCCCGCTAAAATTATCGACTGAAACACATGCATTTATTAATTTTTCTTACTTTTCGATGCGAGAAAATGACGTTACACCGTCTAACGTCAAGTAAATCGACTAGTGACGTCATAAATTTGCAGTTTTTAATGACGTCACACGTCACGCTCTTCCGAGCTGTGATTTGTTGCAGAATAAAACACAGTTATTTTGCATTGCCTATATAGGCGCGCTGTGTTAGAATACACGACGTTTTCCACTGCTTATCAACGACGTCAGATGATAAATAGAGGATCTTACACGAGTGGTCATTTCATATGATATTTATGAAACGAGCCTTCGGTGAGTTTAATAAATTTCATATGAAATGACCACGAGTGTAAGATTCTGTTTTTCATATGACCACTTTAAATTGGATTTTATCGCCTTTGAATTTGACAATTATTCCACAAAAAAATGCATTGTTAACATGGACGTCCTCATGACGTTACTTAATCCCGCCATAGTGTTATTACACGTGTGGTCATACGATTTTTATTAAACGACGTTATCGACTGCTTATCAACGACGTCATATGATAAATCATGTTAATAATGGTTTGCCAAAAGCTTACACATCTGCCTCCATACAAATAACATAGCACGATAGACAACTGAACAACTGCGCAAAGGTTTTAGATCGCACTCACGTGCACGCACACGCGTACCAAAACATTTATCAGGTAACTGGATCCATATTTGTCGACTATTGAATTCGTGTGTACACACCAGAGGACTAACTACTGGTCTATTTTAACATGTTGAACAACCCTCGACCATGAAAGAGAAATGAAAGCAACAAAATGTGACCAGATTAAGCTTCTCGTCCACTTGGTCAGCTGATGTCACAGGAGCAGTACTAACGTTTGAAAAGGTATGATGTACTTATTGGTAGAGAAAGAGTAGTTACGCACCATTTATAACTTTTATTTGCTCCTTTGCATTCAAAATATACTTCCGGCTATATGCAAGTACTTGTTGACTTCATGAATTCAATGATTATTTTTAGATAAAGTCAAAGGCTTATATGATATTTAATGCTCTGCATGCTGTTTTTTTTTTTTTTTTTTTAATTGTTTTTTTCAGCGACGATATTTTGAGCTATTTTCTTATACATGTATTTCCAAGCAAACAGGATTTGACGGTTTGCATGAGATGTCAAATCCTGCTTTCTGGAAAAATAAGAAAAACACCAACAATTTGTCGTCTGCTGAATTAGCCCAGAGAGTGGTATAAAATGGTTAACTTAAATGGTCTTTTTTCTGTTGTTTTTTACTTTCCCAGATGAACTCCGCTTGAAATAAGCACTTGGGCTTCCGGAACTTATAACATCACATTTCATACAATGCCATAAATCGGCGATTTTTTCTTTTAACAAACTAAACTTTTAACCGCGATGCTATCAACTTTGTAATATTTCTATATGTCTGAAATGTATTAACCTTTTTGTACAAAATGGAATCTTCCACCTTATGTTATAAGTATGTCCATTTCAAAATTTAGGGGTGTCAGGTTGTGTTTTCTTCAAAAACTAGTGGGAAAATAGCTGAACTTGTTGCTAACAGTGTAAGCCCTGATCAGACGCCGCGTTCTGCGGCGTCTGATCTGGGCCTGCACTGTTTGCCAGGGTACCCGTTTTGGGGTTTCCGGTACTAAATGGGTTAAAGATAAGTGTACCTGTCATCGATTCACTCACCCATCCACCCATGTCAATGTCTGTCTTTTAGAACAGTTCGAGGATTTTTACGCTAAATTGATCTTTGTGTTTTAGCTAAAGTCTTTTTTTTTTTTTTTTTTTTTAAATATTTTTGGTTTTTATTTCACGCCCCTTTCAAGATTATTTCACTTATTCCGAGCCGATTGTCAACCAGAGGTGTGCGAAGACAGGAGTACCCGGCGAAAAATAATTGTAGTGCCGTCAAAATACAGTGAAATTCCGCTATTAAGACCACCTAAAATTAAGACTAATTCTCCTTTAAACTGCTCATTTTGAAGGGTGCACTTAATCTTTCTTTGTGTTTACTGCCCACAGTGTCCTCTAGTCATGGATCACCTTTGGGACTGTTCAAAAGTGGTCTCAAAGACCACTTTTGAGCAGCCCCAAAGATGGTCTTAATATAGGAATTGTACTGTATTACTGAAGAGTATCAACCTAAATCATTACTTCATATATGGTCGCCCCCCCCCCCCCCCCCACCCACGCACATCGGGGCTTGAAGAAATAGATAGGCTGCATGGTGCTTCCACGCAGAGCTGAAACCGACCGCACACGAGTACTGGTAAAACGTTTAGAGGATCTAAGCCTGCCCAGGCAAAGCGGTGTAAGTCGGACCGTCCATGCTTATAAACCCTATTGGTTTCATTGGGCGACAGGGCTTGAGATGTCTTTTCATCTAAATGTCGGGTAAAAGTCTCTCAAAATTGGAAGCATCGTCTCCAAAAATGACCTATAGAGTGTTGACGGGGACGTTAAACCTCAAATCAAACAAACAAACTTTATATATGGCAAAAATCACACACATACACATACATTATTTTTCATTTTTGTTGTTCATGCAGCATGACCAAATATCACACAGACACACTAAACATGATACAGGTGCACTCATCACGCATAACGAGCTACCACTCTGGTACGGTTGTGCTGCGATTACACATAACGAAACGGCCCCCGCCCAACGGGGCTTAAGAAATAGATGGGCTGCACGATGCTTCCACGCAGAGCTGAAACCGACCGCACATGAGTACTGGTAAACCGCTTAGAGGATCTAAGCTTGCCCTGGCAAAGCGGTGCGCGTTGGCCCGTCCATACCTTTAAACCCTTTTGGTTTCATTGGGCGACAGGGCTTGAGAAGTAATTTCATCTCAATGTCGGGTTAAAGTCCCACAAAATTGGAAGCAACGTCTCCAAAATGACCTGAATTGTGTTGACGGGGACGTTAAACCTCAAATCAAACAAACAAACACATTACGAAAACACGCCTATACTAGTACATGGTAAATTTTACCGCCAAAAAAAAAAAAGGAAAAATTTCCGATAAAAAAGGTGATATTTTTCTTATTCCTGCTATAAACATAGATACACGTTAGAACCGCCTCGATGAGTTAGTACCCACAATCAATGGTTTTAAGCAGAAATAAAAAAAAAAATAATGTACACCCCTGTAAACCCTAGTTTTACTTTACAAAAGTGGGGTTCTTGGGGGTCAGAATTATAGAGTCGTGTTTTCGTGATGAAATCAACTGAGTGCAGTAAAATACATGTAGAAGTAAAGGCAATGATCAGGAGTGAGTGAGTGTTTGAGTTTTACGTCATACCAACAGCTAATGCCATACGGAAACGGGACCTCGGTTTAGAAGACTCATCCGAAAGTCTGGAGAAGCCCGGGATCGATCCTGCGACCCCTGGATTACAATGCGAGTAGCTTTACCACTACACCACGGAGGCTTCTACAATGATCAGGAATCGATACAATTGACCCACAGCTCCCATCAGAGACACCAAAGGGAAAGAAGCACAAACATGAAACAACTAGACCCCAATGGAAACATCAATAGCGGAAAGCCAAAAGGACAGTTGCTTTCCCACAAAATGGTCAATGGGCTATCCAGAATAATATAAGCGATACACACACTCAAATGCAACCCATTATAAAAATCAACCGCGACAGAAGGACCGCCCTTGAACGGTCAATGAAACGCATTCCACTGGTGGTGGTGGTAGGTGGGGAGGGGGCACAATCCTCGCCCTTTTTTCCGTTTCTGCAGAGTTATATACAGAAGAGCATTAGGGCCAGGTATTTTGATGGGTATCTCGAAATTTCGACTTAATAACTCGAAATTTCGACTTAGTATCTCGAAGCAGTGTACATCGCGTGAACAAGTCCGTGAAACGAACAGCCCCCTCCCCATAAACCCAATTTTATATAGAGAAAACTGGGGTTTAGGTGGGTATACATTATTTTCTTTACTCGTTAGAACCGCACCAACAACCTATGTTTGCAGTATAAATAAGAAAATTATCACTAATTTTCATCAGAAAAGTGGCCATTTTGGAGGTGTAAAATATGCACTATGTCGCACGGATGTGTTATCGTAATGTTATTGCCTACTGTTTTCAGGTTATCATTGGGAGAATAGTCAGATCGTCGGACAGCGCCTCTATTGAGACGGGAGACAAACTATTACAATAGCCAGCGCACGACAAAACCTATCGGTTTGTAAGACTAGCGAAGACCCTGATCAGCCTTCGCATCTTACCATAGTGGGTGGATGTGCAGAATAATCTGAGTCTTTGCTGGTCACACGTATTGTTGTAGGTTTTTGTCGTGCGCCTGCTCATATCTATTGTTTATCTATTGTTTGAATTGCCGCCCCTGAATTTGTATATAATCCCAATCGAGTGGCTTATCAGAAAGAGGTTATCAAGACGAGGATAAATGACTTGGCGGATAAATATAGTAACTGTTATATACGGCTTAAAACCTTTACGACCGTGAAACTTAGTTCGAGTTAGGGGGTAGTTCGAGCCATTGAGAGTACCAGGCCAGCACACTGTACAAAAACTGGGATTTACCGGGGTAACCGATACATGGGTTTCACGGAATATCTTTTTAAAGCGTATTCTTGCTAACACATTTCAGACGGTTGACACCAGAAAAGCACAATGGGACTCGTAGAATACATTCACCCAGACCTGGCAGAGTGCGACTACAGCAGAACATCAACAAGACTGACCTTTATAGTCTCGTCTTTCATCTTCTATACCGGGGTATTCCTTCTCTCTTTGATACTTTCCAATTGTTTCTGGACATATCGGAACCTGACAGGCAGAGAAAAAGTGTTCTGGCACTTGGCGATAGTTCGTGGTGTATACGGTTTCTTCTGTATTGTAGTTGGAGTCTGGGCAATATTTTACGACACTGAACTCAAAAAGGATGTGGTATTTGCAACAACACAAACGAGTTTCTTTGCTTTGCTTGTCACGATTGGTTTCTTCACGTTCGAGTGCGCAATGCTTCTAGTTATGGACATCCGTTACAAAACGTTTAATATTTTGTTAAACATCCACCACTGGCTTGCGCTGGTTGGTTACTCAACGATCATTATCGTTGGAAGCACTCATTACTTCGGGACGAACGCTCTTATTCTGGAAATGAGTACCCCGTTTAGTTGCCTCTGTTGGACGCTTCTGAAGGCTGGCAAAGCTCACACGTTTCTATGGAAAGCAAATCAGTTCCTGCTGGTGCATACTTTTCACCTGCGCTCAGTGATTGAATGTTACCTGTGGTACAAAACTTACCAAAATTGGACACATGTGTGGTCAGATATGCCAGGAATAATGTTCGGAGTTCTATACACTCAGTTATTTCTCGTAACTTTTGTGATGACCCCGTACTGGACTTACAAAAAGACCGTCCAAATGGTGAACCCGATTGACTGGAATTTCGAGGATTCCGAGAAATCGAAGCAAATGAACGGAAGCGCTAAAAAAGCAAATTAGAACAACTTCAAAAATGAACGTAATACATAGAAGTACAGTGAAATTCCGCTATTGAGACCAATTGAAATTAAGACTACCGGTAATTCTGCTTTTAAACGCTTATTTAGAAAGGTACAATTATTCTTTCTTCAAGTTTTCTGCATACGATGTCTTCTGATCAGGGACCACCTTTGGGACTGTTCTTAAAGATCAATTTTGAACAGTCCCAAAGGTGGTCTTAATATAGGAAATTTACTGTACATGTAAGATGAGTTCGACTGAAAGCTAAAAGATTCATCTTTAGGGAAGGCGATATTCTTAGTCTCTTTTATCAACTGGGATCAAAGCCGCTGGGGAAAAAAACATCTTATCAACGTCGATGCAACGTCATGACGTTGCATACTTCCGCTGGGAATGTTCCGCTGGGAATGTACATGTATTCCTTTGAAGATTTCACTCTTTTTCGATGGGCTTAGTTTGCAAAAAGCACATAGGAAGACACAGTGTTTCTGTTATTTAAGCCATAAATAAACACGCGCGTCATGAGAATAGTCTGCAAGGATTGCTAATAAAAAAAACTTCCGCCAGCTTTTTAGGGGTCATTTTGGGATACAACTCGTCGGTCTTACCACCGTTACTTTCGTTTTACGGCCAGCGGATTCGTAAAACGTAATTAGCACTCGTGAAGCACTCTTGAAACCGCCGACGTTTTCCCCAAACAGACAGTTTTCAACATATATAGTTATCCTTTGCTTTGTCTTCTTGTAAAACCAGTTGTATTTGCAAAGAAATGACCATGCACTTGAACATTGTTTGTTTGTAAAGTCCCCGTCAACACTATATAGGTCATTCGGAGATGCTGCTTCCAATTTTGTGGGACTTTACCCGACAATGAGATGAAATGAAACCTCAGGCCCTGTCGCCCAATGGAACCAATAGACGTTTCCGAGCTGTCAATCAAGAGCGTTGTGTCCTCCAATCGAAAAAATCGAGTTTATTTAGTGCCGCTGTGTTGGTCACTAACGGCAATTTTCTCCCACAAACAAAGAAACGCGGTAGTGGGGAATGGCATTTCAGGGTAATGGGGTTGTATGGGAAGTTTATTATTAGGACTGTCAAACAATTGTCATGTTGTAGTATTTAGATAAATTTGTACATGTATATGATGGCCCCCGCCAATCGGGGCTTGAAGAAATAGATGGGCTGCATGATGCTTCCACGCAGAGCTGAAACCGACCCGCACACGACTACTGGTAAACCGCTTAGAAGATCTAAGCCTTCCCAGGAAAAGCGGCGCGAGTCGGCCCGTCACTGCTTATTAACCCTGTAGGTTTCTTTGGGTGACAGGGCTTGAGATGTCATTTCATCTCAAGGTCGGGTAAAAGTCCCACAAAATTGGAAACATCGAGGATGTTAAACCTCAAATCAAACAAACAAACATGTATATGTGTATATACATGTACATATAGAGTGCATAAGTTCCCAGTGTGACTGCTCCGGGCCTTTTGGCCTGGTCGTTGTGTCACTCGCTTTGTAACCCCAGGTGGTGGGTTCAGTCCCCGGTCGGGGCACTCGACTGGATTGTTCTTAACAGAGTTTTTCCTCCTCCCACTACAATGGTGCCTGGTGCCACGATGATAACCGTTTGAGCCCAGGGGCGGGGCAGATGCAGCGGAGTCAAAAGAAGCTGGAAATGTGATATTATTACATTAGTATCTCCTAAACATTTGAAACAAATGTCTCTCTGAAGTATGGTTGACGCTTATGACCCACAAAGAGGGTTGACGCGTCGTTAAACACGAAATCATCATCATCATCATCTGAAGTATGGAGGAATGTAGTAGTACGACCATAACTTGTAAATATCCATAAAGCGTGCATAACTGACTTGGCTGGTTGGTCCGGGCCTGGTGGTTGTGTCGGTCGCTTTGTAACCCTAGTTTCGTGGGTTCAATCCCCGGTCGGGGCACTCGACTGGATTTTTATTTTTATTTACAGATTTTTCTCCTCAGACTGCAGTGCAGTCACAAATATTGTATGGTTGGTGTGCTGCGGGGCCAGCGTTGGGGCTTATGCGGGTAACAAGAACTGGGATCAGCTTGCGCATTTGCGCAGTCTGACTAGGGCCCTCGCGGATTGCAACTGCCCTTCTATAGTCTGCTGACTATTCAAAGAGAGATGCACGAAATCGCGTGTCTTAGTGAGTAATTAAGCAGACTCATGCGGTGGGGGTGTTGGCTCTTGTAGTATATGCTCGTAGCATGATCTCTGGTCTAGAGGTTGATGAGTGGGCTGCTGGTCTACATTTGGCTGTCTGATTAGGGATCAGTAAATATAGAGTTAATGCGGATTGCATGAAAGGGTTAGTGTATATGATTGACACCACTCTTGGTTGCATTATATTGTACTCTCGGTGTGGAATTATTGTATAACGAAATGAGGAGCATATGCTTTATAATTAAGTTTTGTTTGTTCGTTTGTTTGTTTGTTTGACACTGTAAAGGTCATTTTGGAGACGTTGCTTCAAATTTTGTGGGACTTTTACCCAACATTGAGATGAAATGACATCTCAAGCCCTGCCGCCCAATGAAACCAATAAGGACGGGCCGACTCGCACCGCATTGCTTATAATTAAGTAAACAAGTGTTTAATGTACACAGGTATGTGTGTGTTGTGGGATGTGTGCTTGTACAGTGAAGTTCCTATATTGGGACCAACTTATGGGCTGCCCAGAAGTGGTCTTAAGACTACTTGCTAATGGTTCCTTAGGTGGTCTTTTACTAGAGCATACAGGATGTAAAGGGGGTGCAAAGAAAATACATGTACCTGGAACCTTCAAGGTGCGCTTTTGGGTCTTAGGTGGTCTTTATATCGGAGCTTCGCTGTATTTGATTTTGAATACATGTGTGTGTGTGTGCGTGCGTGCGTGCGTGCGTGCGTGCGTGTGTGTGTGTTTTCGTTTTCCGCACCAAACGCCAGCACTTCGCTGTAACTTGGAGACAGTTTTCCAGTCTGCATATTTTGAAATTATGCACATAATTATTTTATAAAACTCTTAGCACTTTGGTTAGGCTGATTTTATTTGTGTGTGTTTTTTTTTTTTTTTTTTTTTGTCAAAGTTTTATGTTTCGGTATGTAAGAAACGCCAATATTGTCCGGAATACTTGATAAATCCCCTCCGAGATCTGCACAGACTTTCTATGTTTCCGCCATATTGGCTGCAAAGCTTGTGGGACCTAGCAACAGTAACCAAGTAGGCAGAGCATAAGATTATGTTCTCGGAAACGTCTATAGGATTTATAAACATGGGCGGTCCGACTCGCACCGCTTTGCCTGGACAGGCTTAGATCCTCTATGTGGTTTACCAGTACTCGTGTGCGTTCGGTTTCAGCTTTGCGAGGAAGCATCATGCAGTCCATCTATTTCTTCAAAACCCGATGGGCGGGGCCGGCTTCAACATTAATCATGAAATTCTTACTACGGTATTTCTATCCCTTCCGCTGGTTTAAGAAGAGCAGTTGTTAGTTTCGGGCGAAAGAATGTGCACTGCACTGGTCAGCCGTTAATGTACAAGCCTGCCCAAGTGCGTTAGCTAAAGTGACCGGTTCGATAATGGCCTAATTTAATAGTTTTGATTTGGCCGTTTAACTTCAGACAGCATTCCTAAAAGCATTAAATGCCTTAATGTTCCTCAATAGTTATTTCACTACATTTGATGTACTGAAAAAGAAATTATATTTGCGAATAATAACCCTAACAGATTTCTCATCAGATGGTAGTCCATGTAAATGTAAGAATATGAAAGCAAAAGATTTTTTTTATTCGAAACCACAATTTTAGTAATTTATTGCATTTTTCCTTGGTTTTGAAAAAATGATACCACAATGTGTAAAATACTATCATAGAAATGCAGCTCAATGTTGCCTTTAGGCACTACAACAGAGGGATTTCAACAAAAATACCTAAATAGTACTGAAAAATAATGATTCTCAAAAATTAAAAAATGTATTTATCTCACCTGGTACTGTTTTTAAATTCATTGTATGGTAGCCAAAAATGACCAGTTCTACCAATTTGGCAACAAGCTCATTGATTGGATGAGGTGTTGAAATCTCTTGCATTTAGCTTGTTAAACGATTGCCCTTCATCAGTGCTTTTAGTTTTGTTTGTTTGATTTAACATCCCCGTCAATACTGTAAAAGTGATTTTGTAGACCTTGCTTCCAATTTTATGGGACTTTTAACAGACATTGAGATGAAATGACATCTCAAGCCCTTCCGCCAAATGAAGCCAATAGGGTGTATATGCATGGACGGTCCAACTCGCACCGCTATGCCTGGGCAGGCTTAGATCCTCAAAGCGGTTTAGCAGTACTCGTGTGCTGGTCGGTTTCAGCTCTGCGTGGAAGCATCATGCAGCCCATCTATTTCTTCAAGCCCCGATGGGCGGGGGCCGAAGTGCTTTTAGTGCTTCATTTAATTTCATTCATACAATTTATAACAATTTATGCAATCACTGCACCAAAGTTTCGTGCTTACAGGATGGGTGCTTTGATACTGGAATTGAATCATAAACAAAAAAATTGAAATTAAGATAAAATCAGTTTATCCCCAGATTTTGAACTGAAGGACTGAAAGAAGCCTGTTCAACACCATAGACTTTGTCCAAAAGTCGTCTGATCTCTTTCCATAACTGCACTGGTATAGAAATGATTTTTCCCCAGTGATTTGTTACATTGGTTCACACGAGCCTCCATAAGCAAACAATTGATTTTTAGACAGATGAACTACTGGACAAAACAATGTTTACTTTTATCTAATCCAATTAATTATCTGGCGTCACCTACTTGCCAATGTGCAGAGTGGTCAAAACTCATAGAAACCCAATGCCTTTAATATATTTTTATGAAAAAAGTTTCAAAAACTTACTTTCTTTTCAACTTGTTTACTTGTAACGGGACCGAACAACACAAACCGGACACGTAAAAACTAGTCCGGAAATGAATGCATACTATTCATAAATTGACGAACAAATTATGTTGGAAAGTCCGTGAAATTAGTTGCAAGGCAGTTTCAAATATGAATATTACTTTTTAAATTAAAAACAATAGTATACTATTGATATTTTTGCTTAATTATTTCCAAGGCGTATGGATACGTTATGGCTTTACAGAAAGACAAATTTAATCAATTTGACACCTACAATAGTTTATCAGTGATGACAGGATTCCCTGATGGGCGGTGTCATTATGCTTTATGCAGGAAGAAGTCTACATGGCTGAATTTTCAAGGTATATTCATTGACGACGGGCAAAATAAAGTGTGGAAGGCATATTTGATGAAATCTGAGCATTTCAGATTTACTGCAAAAAAAAAAAAAAAAAAAAAAGATGGCGGCGCCCATGAAGCAATAACATGTCAAAACAATTTTTCTGATTTTCAAATCAGGTAGACTTTTTGACAGAAAGCTTTGTCCGAGTCGCTAGGATTTGATGTAAACTATTGATCTGCAGCTGTTTTAGTTAGTTTTAACAAGAGTTGTCAGAAGACAACATAGCTCGCCTTTGGAGGCCTAAGATGCATGAGGGCAAGTTATCAATTTTTTTTTCTGTAAAAAAAGCCCAACAGACTGCAGCAAATGAAAGAGAACCAAAAGTACGCCTAATCATCCTGTTTTCAAGCCTTTCCACTGTAAAAAATGAAAAAGAAATCTATATTTGATAAAAAAAATTCAACAAACTTCCAAGTAATAAAAAAAAAAAAAAGACTATACAAATCCCCTCATGCTAGACAAATTAAAAAAAGCCTAGCCTAGCATTTGTGTAAAATTACATTATATCCATCAATAAATGTAGGTTCTTAAGAGTGATGACAAAGTTTTTCTAAAAAATAGCCACAGTGACCTTGACTTTGAGCCCCAGACCCTGAAAGTTGAACTGACTCGAGATATTATCATACCCAATATTTGTATGAAGTTATCTTAAATAAAATTCATCAATAAATGTGGACACTAGAGCAATGATCAAGTTTTTTCTAAAAAATAGCCACAGTGACCTTGACCTTCAGCCCCTGACCCAGAAAGTCAAAGTCACTCAAGATATCATCATACCAAACATTTGTGTCAAGTTATATTAAAATCCATCAATAAATGAAGGCGCAAGAGCGATGACAAAGATTTTCTTAACATAGCCACAGTGACCTTGACCTTCAGTCCCAGATCCTGAAAGTCGAACGCGCTCAAGATATCATCATTGCCAACATTTGTGTGAAGTAATATTAAAATCCATCCATAAATGTAGGCACTGGAGCAATCACTTTTTTTTTTCTGAAAATAGCCACAGTGACCTTGACCCCAGACCCTGAAAGTTGAACTCACTTGTGATATCATCATACCCAACATTTGTATGAAGTTATATAAATTTGACAAAGTTGCGCGCGACGTTATTGCCGTAACGTTCATGAATAATTTTTTGATTTCGTGTGAGCTTTTATATATGGGTGAGCGAGTATTTGCATGTAACTATTATCTATTCATGCATCCGTCTCATTTTTCCATCCATCTCATGTTTAAATCAATGATTGTTTAATTCTTGTATTTGCTTAAATGTCTAATATAATTGAAAGTTGATTTTTTTAAATCAAGTTTCTTTGTCATTACATTTCTACTTCCGGTACTGGACCGCGTTGCTCCACTTCCGTTGTTCGTACGCTGCATAAAATAGTCCAAATGAACTCTTGAAAATTAATTTTGCCGGCCGGCCCCGCATGGAACGTCTTTCAAAATATTTCAGTTTTCGAGACTTTATACGGTTTGAATACAAATTGGCACAGAAAGACGAATTCTGAAAAGAAACAGTACTCGGAACTATTTTCCTACGCGCTTTTCGGTGATATTTATGTTTTACTCTTTCATCCCTTAATTTCTAAACAGGACTCTTCTCGCTTTAAATATATTCTTATAGAAAAGGATTTCTGATTAGTTCACTGACAGGATGACAAACAGTGTACATGTAGATTCTGGCGAGACGTTCTAGCTACGTGCCGTCTTATCAGGATCTACACGGTTTGCATAGATACAGTGTATTTCTACCTCGGCGTCTGCACCGGTCTACAGGGTTAAAAGGGTTACCTTATCATTGACCAACTAAACAACCCTTTAATGACCTACAGTTTGCCTGCTTTCGAGAGTTCCAATATTACAGAACACGTTTTGTTTAAACCAAGTTTCGTACTTTAGCAAATAGTAAAGAAACCGGTCAGACGCAACATTCTGTGGCTTCTAATCTATCTTTACTGTTTCCAAATGTCACAGAATTGAAACAATTGACATTTATGGGTTAATGTTTTTAGGACCCCGTACAGGTGGGAATAAACGTATTTTAATTTGCCTTGGGTAAACGCGGCGTCTGACCAGAGTTATAATGTCTAAATCAAATGGTTTAAAAATGATCTTTTTTGTCAAGTTATTCTCCTTTTTATGTCCCGACGCCCCAAGGAACATAGTTCCAAGCGGCTGCACAACCTATGTGCATCGTCGTATCAATGTGACGTTGATGCGATGTTGCTAAGACATCATGTGCCCGCTAGGAGATTGATTGATTGATTTGAGGTTTAACGTCCGCATCAACACTGTTAATGTCATTTTGGAGACTTGCTCCCAATTTTGTGGGACTTTTACCCGACATTGAGATGAAATGGCATCTCAAGCCCTGTCGCCCAATGAAACCAATAAGGTTTATTAGCTTGGGCGGTCCGCCTCGTAACGCGATTCCTGGACAGGCTTAGATCCTCTAAGCGGTTTACCAGTACTAGTGTGCGGGTCAGATTCAGCTCTGCGTGGAAGCATCATGCAGCCCATATATTTCTTAAAGCCCCTATGGGCGGGGGTCTCCCGTTAGGAGAACTTCTCTGTAAGATTATTAGTAGTTATGTACTGAGCTATTTTAGAAATTTATGGTTGGTGTGTGTGTGTGTGTGTGTGTGTGTGTGTGTGTGTGTGTGTGTGTGTGTGAATTCGGGTTTAACGTCGCTTTCAACAATTTTTCAGTAAATTTATGGTTGGACCATGAAGAAATTGGCAGGCACATTTATCTTGCTTTCTTCCGTATTTTCTTCGTTGGGGTAGTTGAGTGACGCAATGGCGATGTGTATCTTGTGTCACTGGGGAGTCCAGCTGATATTGACTTACAGTTGGGCAACACCTGCTGTCCTTGCAGCAGGTAACGGTAGTGAGGGAGTGTTGATATTTCTTCTGTGCCTACATTCATTTTCCTCTTTCTCCTCTGACCCTCACTTTCACCTGCCCATCGGGGCTTGAAGAAATATATGGGCTGCATGATGCTTCCACGCAGAGCTGAAACTGGCCCGCACACGAGTACTAGTAAACTGCTTAGAGGATCTAAGCCTGCCCTATTGGTTTCATTGAGCGGCAGGGCTTGAGCTGTCATTTCATCTCAATGTCGGGTAAAAGTCCCACAAATTGGAAGCAACGTCTCCGAAATGACCTTTACAGTGTCGACGGGGACGTTAAACCTCAAATCAAACAAAAAAAATCATCTTCTCTACTGTCTCGTCTATCTCTTTTCCCCTTTCTCTTGGAGAAGACAAAAATGATCCACTAGGGTTGACATGTCGTTACTCAAAACAATCGATGAATCATTTTTTCTTTGTCGAATTTTTTAACACACTTGGACCTTGTCAAATCAGAACCAGAATCAGAATTGTTACTGGTGACACGTCAAATGTCATTCATACACCAGGACCTGTGATATGGGAAGTTAGTCTCTATATTTGTTTCAACAAAATATCTAGATAACTGCTTGATCTACGACTAACATTGTTATATAATAATTATTCCTCATAAATCAACTTTCCTCAGTACTTTCAGTACTTTGGTTTTTATGAATGTTATCACTATATATGTTTTACGAGGGCCTCAGGGAAGATTGGCTATGCCAACTGAGTAACCCTCTATAAATAAAGTCTACTTACCTTACCTTACCTTGTTATCTTTAAATCCATTTATAAATGTGGACACTAGAGCAATGACCAAGTTTTTTTTTTCTAAAAATAGCCACAGTGACCTTGACCTTCAGCCCTGACCCTGAAAGTCAATGTCACTCGAGATATCATGATACCCAACATTTGTGTGAAGTTATATTAAAATCCATCAATAAATGAAGGCGCAAGAGCGATGACAAAGTTTTCCTAAAAATGGCCACAGTGACCTTCACCTTCAGCCTTGGACCTGAAAGTCGAATTCGCTCGAGATATCATCATACCCAACATTTGGGTAAAGTTATATTTAAATCCCCCCATAAATGTAGGCACTGGAGCGATCACAAAGTTTTTCTTTTCTAAAAATAGCCACAGTGACCTTGACCTTCAGCCCCGGAATCTGAAAGTCTAAGTCATTCGAGATATCATCATACCCAACATTTGTGTGAAGTTATATTAAAATCCATCCATAAATAAAAGCGCAAGAGCGATGAAAAAGTTTTTTTCTAAAAAAAAAGCCACAGTGACCTTGACCTTCAGCCCGAGATATCATCATATCCAACATTTGTGTGAAGTTATATTAAAATCCATCCATAAATGTGGGCACTAGAGCGATCACAAAGTTTTTTTCGAAAAATAGCCACAGGGACCTTGACCTTCCGCCCCGGAACCTGAAAGTCGAACTTGCTAGAGAGATCATCATACCAAACATTATGTGAAGTTATATTAAAATCAATCAAGAAATTAAGGTGCAAGAGCGATGACAATGTTTTTCTAAAATAGCCACAGTGAACTTGACCCCATGATCCTGAAAGTAGTGACCTGACCTTAAGCCCCGGACCCTGAAAGTCAGTCACTCGAGATATCATTATACACTACATTTGTGTGTAGTTATATTAAAATCCATCAATAAATGAAGGGGCTAGAGCGATGACAATGGTTTTTTTTAAAATAGCCACAGTGACCTTGACCTTGAGCCCCAGACCCGCTATGTTTTTAAAAAGAAAAAAAAAATAAAAAAAAATGCCTCCCCCGGGATTTGAGCTCACGCAGCTTGCAGGTAAACTTTAACACAGGGAAATAAGGGAGGTAATTCAGAGGAAACTATTAACTTCTCAAAAAGTCCAATTTAAGCCAAAAAACCTGTAAAATGAAGTACAATGATAATGTTAAATATTGTTTTTTTACCAATTGTTAATTATATATTCAAAATAAACTTGTAAAACATCACTTATAAGTGCGTGCAGGTAAACTTTAACCAAATGCGGACGCCGACGCTGACGACGGACGCCGGGTGGGGGGGGGGGGGGGGGGATGGCAATAGCCGACCCCCTTACTTTCGGTAGGCGAGCTAAAAAGTCTAGAAAGCGGTTTTGTGAAAAATACAGAATTGAATTTATTTTCAAAGGCACAGGGATGCTGCTAATGCAAGGAAGTATTTGCTGAAGTAAGCGTTGGTACCCACAAACATTCTTCTTCTGGGACAGGCATTTTAAAAGCAAATCAGGATCATATTTTGAGAAAAATTAACATGCAAATCTGACACCTATATTTTTCTTGTGCAAATGTATTGAGGAACCTTAAACCCCACTTCAAACCAATAAACTGGGATTTATACAAAGGTACAATACATGCTTTATTTCTATATTTGTCCTCATATTATAAACAAAGATTTTGGCAACGGTTCTAACGAGTACCTACTATCTGTACATTTGAAGTTTAATAAGAAAAGTGCCTATTCATCTGATAATGTTATACCATAAAAATCATATGAACCAATGTGTAATAACACATGGTTACGGGCGCGTAACTACGATGCCATCGGTGACAACCATGTGGTTCTATTGAAATTCTTTCCAATAAAGCCATATTTTAAATCAGTATCTGAAAGATTGTTACACTTGTGGTCATTTCATATGAAATTTGTGAAACTCGCCAAAGGCTCATATGAAATTATCATCCGCGTAAGAGCCTCTATATAGACTCCCTTCAGAAAAAAATGCTATTTTACAACCTCAAAAGTTTGTTTGTTTGTAGTGGCGTTTGACGGCCCAGTCAACACTGTTTAGGTCATTTTTAGCCGGCCAGTATACCTATTCACACTTTCCTGGGCAGTCTTATACGTAAGCGGTTAACCAGTACAGTGAACATTCTTTCGCCAGAAATTGAGAACTGTCCTTCTTGAATCAGCGGAAGGGAGAGAATGACCGTAGAAATTTCATCTTCAATCTCCACGTAAGAATGTTGCCGACCCCGGCTACAGCCTTGAAAGCATGACTAATTTTTTATTGAGACGATTCTAAGAACTACCGTAATGATCCTAAATACGGGGACAGATAAGCCTACACAAACCGTGCAGACCCAGATCAGACTGCTAGGAGCAGTCTGATCAGGGGCTACACTGTTTGCCATTCCGTCTGCACCTTTTGGACTCCTTGCTGGAACGTGAAACAAATTTGTTATTTTTTCATGTTCTCAAGGTGTCCGAATTTTTAGACTTTTTACGGTACACACGACATTATTTTATAAAAAATCGAAAAGACCCTTTTTGCCGCATGACTTGGCGCTAAATGTCGGACTGACCCATATCTCGAACTTCTAATGCACTGACGTATAACGCGACGTCTGATTGAATAACGTCAATCATTTGCTACGGTACTGTCGGAAACCGGACGTCATCGTGTTTGTCTAGTATTGGTTTTTACGCAGCTCACTTGAGGAAAATACAGTGAAATTCCACTATTAAGACCATCTAAAATTAAGGTTATTCTGCTTTAAAAAGGTTATTTCGTAGGCTGCAGTTATTGTTTCTTTGTGTATTCTGCATCCAGTGTCCTCTGATCAGAGACCACCTTTGGAACTGTTCAAAAGTGGTCTTAAAGACCACTTTTGAACAGTCCCAAATTTGGTCTTAATATAGGAATTTTACTGTACACAATTTTTAACAAAATAACTGAATAAATGCATTAGAATGGGGATAACTATAATAAAAAATTGACATTTGGGGACGTAAGTCGTTGGTTTTACGGTCGCACATTTCCAGCCGTAAAACAGATTAACCTCTCAAAATGACGGCCCCCGCCCATAGGGGCTTGAAGAAATATATGGGCTGCATGATGCTTCCACGCAGAGCTGAAACAGGTCCGCACGCTAGTATTTGTAAACCGCTTAAAGGATCTAAGCCTGTCCAGGAACCATGCTAATAAACCCTATTGGTTTCATTGGGCGACAGGGCTTGAGATGTCATTTCATCTCATTGTCGGGTAAAAGTCCCACAAAATTGGAAGCAACGTCTCCAAAATGACCTTTACAGTGTTGACGGGGACGTTAAACCTCAAATCAAACAAACAAACAAAACCTCCCAAAATGACCACTTTAAATACAGTTATCCCTTCATTTCTGTTCAAGGTCCAGATATTCAAGCTATCAGACTGCATACGAGTTCAGTCGTATCATTTAACCTTAAACCACCTACATCTGAAGTCAAAGCACTGGTCATATGAACGTTATCTTAATTTTCGTAAAAATAATCATTTGACAAACAATGTATTATCATAATTCAACACCTGATCATATCTCCTGATCAAATCACTGGAAGGAAAAGTACTTTCTATTGCCTAAAAATAACAACTTATACAGTGAAATTCCGCTATTAAGACCACCTAAAATCAAGACTAGTTCTGCTATAAAAAGCTTATTTAGTAGGTTACAGTTATTCTTTCTTGGTGTTTTCTGCATGCAGTGTCCTCTGTTCATAGACCACCTGTGGGACTGTTCAAAAGTGGTCTTAAAGACCACTTTTGAACAGTCCCACAGATGGTCTTAATATCGGAAGTTTACTGTATATTGCTATATCATCCTAATCTATACATGTTTGCAGACATCCCAGTAAAAACCCTACCACCCGAAGAAACCGCAAGCTTACCACTTGTACCATTTTGCCTGGGCAGGCTTAGACCTTCTAAGAGGCCTACCAGTACTCAGGAGCACCATGCAGCCAAATCTATTTCTCCCAACCCCGATGGTGGTATTGGTGGTGGTGGTGTGCTAATCTTTGCATGTACCTCAACGGTAAAAAAGTAGTCAGCACACACTCGGTCCTAAAATGATACAGTGAGGAGGTGTCCATTTTGTACTGCGGTACTGCAGATTTCGAGGAGACAGGGAGTTGGATGCCAAGCAACACTCGATCGGTGACCGTGACGCTTAACTTCGTAGACAACTACAAGTTCTGTATAAATGAATACCCTTGAAGCCCAACTTTATATATTAAATAGTGGGGTCAAGCAAGCGCCTGAGGAAATTCAGGGTGGGAACACTCAATGTAAACACTCTGAGAGGAAGAGTTTGCGAGGTAGTGGAAACACTATCCCGCAGGAAAGTGGATGTCTGTTGTGTCCAGGAGACCAGATACCGTGGTGGAAACTGCCGCACGATCAAGGGCAAGGACACCATGTATAAGCTCTACTGGTCTGGAAACGATAAAGGCACTGCTGGTGTAGGAGTGTTTGTGGCAGAAGAGTGGATATAGAAAGTTTTTGAAGTGCAAAGAGTCTCAGACAGAATCATCGTGGTGAAGCTCATAGTCGGCCAGTGCGCGGTTACCCTTCTGTCTGTGTATGCCCCACAGAGTGGTTTAAGTGCTGAAGTCAAGGACTTGTTCTTTGACCAACTGCGTGCTGTGACTGCCAGGATCCCAGGATCTGAAATCCTGATCCCATGCGGGGATTGGAATGGCCACGTAGGCCGTGCAGGCACTGGATACAAGGAAGTGCATGGTGGGATCGGGTATGGTAGACCTGAACCAGATGTTGAGGGTGAGAGGATTCTAGAGTATGCCCAGGAATTTGACCTGCTTCTTGGAAACACGTGTTTCAAGAAACGTGACAGTCATCTTATCACATACAAGTCAGGAAGCGCAGCGACGCAGATAGATTTCATCCTTTACCGCAGGACAATGCGCAAACTTGTCACAGATGTGAAAATGATCCCTGGCGAGGAAGTAGCCCTGCAACATCAGCTACCTAATGCGACATGAGGATTGATGTTCCACCAAATCCCAAGCGCAAGTTCACCCCCAAAATAAAAGTTTGGAAGTTGAAAGAATCTCAGACAAGAAATCATTTCCAGGAGGTTTTCTGCCAGCATGTGAGTGCTTCAGCAGGTATAGCAGATGCTACCACTGAGGATATATGGAACAGCATCAAGACCGGTCTGCTCAAGACAACTGAAGAGGTGTGTGGCACAACTCGGCCCCACCGCTGGCGTCGCGAAACCGGGTGGTGGAATGAGGATGTTAATAAAGTCATTGCAGCCAAGCGGCAAGCCTTTAAAGCATGGAAGACGGGTAAGGACACCCGTGCATCATATCTTGCGGCCAAACGCATAGCCAGACGTGCGGTGCACCATGCTCGCCAAGAAGCTGAGAAGGAGATCTACAAGAATATTGAGCCTAATTCCTCAGAAGTATACCGCCCTGCTAAACAGATGAGAAGAGAGAATGCCGATGCTGTAGGTGACAAACCAGTAAAGAATGATGCAGGGGAGATGCCAATGAGTGAAGGCTCAAAGCAGAGGGCCTGGTTAGAACACTACCAAAGGCTACTAAATGTTGAGTTCGACTGGGACCCAGGTCACCTACCTGATGAACCACCAGTGGAAGGGCCACCCATCCCAATCACTATTGATATGGTTAAGAAGGCTATCTCTCAGATGAAGACTGTCAAAGCACCGGGTCCCTCTGGCATAGTGGTGGAGATGATAAGAGCTGCATGTGATGCGGGTGCCTCGATGATCCGCGACCTTGCAGCTGCAAACATCCGTGATGGGAAGGTACCCTCTGACTGGGAACAGAGTTTCATTGTCTGTCTGTACAAGGGCAAGGGCGATGCATTGGTACGGGGCAACTACCGTGGTCTCAAGCTGACAGAACAGGTCATGAAAGTCCTGGAGAGGATTGTGGATGGCCTCATTAGGCAGTTGATGTCCATCGACGATTCCCGGTTTGGCTTCGTCCCAGGAAGAGGCACAACAGACGCAATTTTTGTTGTACGGCAGCTGCAAGAGAAGTATCTGGAGACTCTACATGGCTTTTTTAGACCTGGAGAAGGCATTTGACCGAGTGCCTCGGAAAGTCATCTGGTGGGCACTAAGAAAACTTGGAGTGGACGAGTGGATTGTGAAACTGGTCCAAGGGATGTATGCTAATGCTCGGAGTCGTGTCCGAGTTGGTGATGGCTACAGTGAAGAATTCGAGGTGAAGGTGGGTGTTCATCAAGGCTCTTGTTGTCCCCTGGGAGGACCTGTACCCTGATGACCTTGTCATCATAGCTGGATCCCTTGAGAAATGTGTCAGGAGGCTCTTAACTTGGAAAGGCGCAATGGAGGCGAAAGGGCTGAGAGTGAATGCAGGAAAGACAAAGATCATGATCTGTGGTACAGGTCTGGACCTCTTGCAGTTTACAGGCCAGTTCCATGCGCTGTATGTCGCACTGGAGTGGGCAGCAACAGTATATTTTGTAAAGGCTGCAAGTTCTGGGTGCACAAGAAATGCAGTGGGCTCAAACGCTTGATAGAGGACCCTGATTACAGGTGTACACGGTGCCAAGGAACTGCACGCCCCTTAGATGGCAGACCACAGAGGGAAGTCCAAGTCGGATCCTACAAGCTGGAGGTTGTAACTTCCTTTTCCTACCTAGGTGATATGCTCTCTGCAGCGGGTGGTTGCGACCTTTCAACTACATCACGCAGCGAAATGACAGGGCAATGATCAGACAGATCTGCAAAGTCAAGCCACAGGACAATGTCACCATCAAGTCCATTGAGTTACTTGAGCGTCTTGGCATTGAGGACCTGGACCTCATCCTGAAAGAGAGAAGGCTTCGCTGGTATGGACATGTGGAACGCTCCAATGGTGACGTCAAGACTGCCTGTGACATACAGGTAGGTGGAAAGCGGGGGCCAGGAAGGCCCAAGATGACCTGGAAGCAGTTAACAGAAAGAGCTGCAGAGAATGGAAGCTCTCTGCTATCGATCCTCATGATAGACAAGCCTGGAGATCTGGTGTAAGATATCCCATGCGTGCAGCAAGCCAGCTACCTGGAAGGGGGCCCACTCATGTGGACGTTGCCCCTGTACCTGCACGTTAATAAACAAGAGGCCCATGGGCCACTATGCTCACCAGAGCTCAGGTGGGCACTGCCCATCCTGCCCAATGGCAGCCATGTATTTTAACATGATATCATTTTAATCCACCAAATGAACCCCCATGTCCAAATGAGCACCCATGTGGACTCAGCATCTGAAAAGTTAGGCCTTTTATGAAGTAGAGGGGGTGGGGCATGGACCCAATGGAGCCCTGGTTGGTATCACTAAATGCGTCTTATCATAAGAAACAAAAATATATATGGTTTAGCAGTGGGGATCTGTAAGGCCTCTTTAACAGTTGAGGGGTTGGGGCATGCCCTGTTGATCCCAGGAAAGCCCAAACTGTTGTCCCTAAATGTGTCTTATCATAAGGACCAAGTATATATATGGTTCAGCGCTGGGAATCTGACAGGTTTCAGAGATTTGAGGCCCTTTTATGAAATAGGAATGGCCCCTGCAAACCCCGCTACAGTAGGTGTGCTAATAATAAGGAACAAGAACATATATGATTATGGGGTGGGGATTTGAATGGTTTCTGAAATATAAAGCCTTTTATGAAATGGAAGGGCGGGGCACATTGCCTCAGCACAAAGAGACCTCCAGGTTGGTGTGATTGAACAAGTCTTATCATAAGGAACAAGTATATGGTTTAGGGGTGGGGATCTGAACTATTTCTGATATATATGGCTTTTAATGAAGTAAAGCGGTGTGGCATGGCCTGGGCGTGCCCCGGGGACTCCCAAGCTGGTGTCACTGAATGCGTCTTATCATAAGAAAGATGAATATATATGGTTTAGGGTGGGGCTAAGAACATTCTCTGAGATATAAGGCCTTATGTGAAGTGGAGGGGTGGGGCAAGGCCCAGGGAGACTCCCAGGTTGGTGTCAATGAATGTGTCTTATCATAAGGAACAAGACTATATATGGTTAAGGGGTGGCCATCTGTAGGGTTTCCGAGATATTGTGATATTATGAAATGGAGGGGGTGGGGCATGGCCCCAGCATATCCCTGGGAACCCCCAGGTTGGTGTTACTGAATGCGTCTTATCATAATGAACAAGAATATATATGGTTTAGGGGTGGGGATCTGAACAGTTTCTGAAATATATGGCCTTTTTTGAAGTGGAGGGGTGGGGCAAGGCCCCAGCGCGTCTCTGAGGACCCCCAGGTTGGTGTCAATGAATGTGTCTTATCATAAGAAGCAAGCATATATATGGTTTATGGGCGGGGATCTGTAAGGTTTCCGAGATATTGGGCCTTTTATCAAATGGAGGGGGCGGGGCATGGCCCCGGTGCATCCAGGGGACTCCCAGGTTGATGTCACTGAATGGGTCTTATCAAAAGGAACAAGAATATATATGGTTTAGGGGTGGGAATCTGAATGGTTTCCGAGATATTGGGCCTTTTATAAAGTTGAGGGGGTGGGGCCTGACCTGTGCGCATCCCTGACGACCCCCAGGTTGGTGTTACTGAATGGGTCTTATCAATAGGAACAAGAATATATATGGTTTAGGGGTGGGGATCTGAACAGTTTCTGAGATATATGGCCTTTTGTGAAGTGGAGGGGTGGGGCAAGGCCCCAGCGCATCTTTGAGGACCCCCAGGTTGGTGTCAATGAATGTGTCTTATCATCAGAAGCACGCATATATATGGTTTAGGGGCGGGGATCTGTAAGGTTTACAAGATATTGGGCCTTTTATGAAATGGAGGGGGTGGGGCATGGCCCCGGCGCATCCAGGGGACTCCCAGGTTGATGTCACTGAATGGGTCTTATCATAAGGAACAAGAATATATATGGTTTAGGGGTGGGGATCTGAATGGTTTCCGAGATATTGGGCCTTTTATTAAGTGGAGGGGGTGGGGCATGACCTCAGCGCATCCCTGAGGACCCCAAGGTTGGTGTTACTAAATGCGTCTTATCAATAGGAACAAGAATATATATGGTTTAGGGGTCGGGATCTGAATGGTTTCTGAGATATATGGCCTTTTATGAAGTGGAGGGGGTGGGGCATGGCCCCGGCACAACCTGGGGACCCTCAGGTTGGCATAAAAGCATATGGCTGAAAGAATTTTACTCAAGAAACATTTCTATAAAAGTTTTGTCCAAATATCTGCAATGACTTGGCAGTAAATGCCATTTTTCAATTTTCCCCATTATAAGTCTATGGAAACTCTAAGTTGCCATAGCAACCAAACTAATGGGCCGATTCTCATAAAAAACACAAACTTTCAATCCCCCAGCCCAAGGATGCTACAGATAAAATTTGGGCTGAATTGGTCCAGTGGCTTCAGAGAAGAAGATGTTTGAAAGTGTTGACGTCAGACGACGACGACGACAACGACAACGACGACAACGACGACGACGACGACGACGACGCCGGACAACTGCCTATCCTATAAGCTCCCCCGGAGCCTTCGGCTCTGGTGAGCTAAAAATCTGTTGATGATGATGATGATTATGGAATACAGTTTATATTTTCATTTCTACTGTTGGTACCCGTTAGAACACCAGCAATCATTACGAAAACACGCCTATTCAAATATATTGAAAATTTTACCACCAAAAAAAATGAAAATTTTCAGATATTTCTTATTTCTTCTCAAAACATCGATTGTGGGTACTCGTTAGAACCGCCTCGACGAGGCGGATCTAACGAGTACCCACAAGCTATGTTTTGGGCAAAAATAAGAGAAATAAGGTATACCCCTGTAAACCCCAGTTTTGTTCGTTCGAGTTGTGGTTTAACGTCCCCGTCAACACTATTAAGGTCATTTTGGAGATGTTCTTCCGATTTTGTTGGACTTTTACCCGACATTGAGATGAGATGAAAACTCAAGCCCTACCGCCCATAGCAACCGTTTAGGTTTAAGGAGCGGTCCGACTCGAATCATTTTTCCTGGGCATGCTTAGACCTGTACTCGAGTTCGGGCGGTTTCAGCTCTGCGCGGAAGCACCGGGCAGCCCAATCTATTTCTCCAGGCCCCGATAGGCGGTGGCTTAAACCCCAGTTTTACTATATAAAAGTGGGGTTCAAGGGGGTCAAAATTATACAGGCATGTTTTCGTGATGCTATATTTGGAGTATAAATAAGGAGGATATAAAAACAATTTCGTAAGAAAAATGTCCGTTTTAGAGTCTCTTAGAACGTCATTATATCAAATGGATTCAGCACTTCAGTACCAGAATCTGGATATTAGAAGCCCCACGATACGGGCCTCCGTGGCCTAGTGGATAAGAGCGCTGACTCTTAACCATTGGGTCTCTCACCATTGTGGCTTCGAGCCTGGCTCGGGTCACAAGTGAGATGCCATGTTCTGCAACGGAAGGTCAGGTGGTTTTTTTCTCCGGTTACTCCGGTTTTCGCCTACCTCTGATTAACGATCGGCTCGATATGAGTGAAATAAGCTTGAAAGGACCGTAAAACCAACACTAAAAAACAAGAGGGCCCTTCGCTCACCTGTGTGTCACTGTCTCGAGTACATTCTATTTTTAGCTATGGTGGCCATCTTGTTCATCAGTAGATTGATTTTAGCTCATTAGGTAGGGAGTAACCTAGGCAACATTCCTGTGAAGTTTGAATCAAATTGGCCTTAGGGTTTAGGAGGGGGTCACGCTTGAATCAAATTTACAATATTTTTTCTATTTTTAGGGATTGTTTTAGCCTTTTGGTAGAGGGTCATCTAAGCAACATTACTTCAGAGTTTGAATGAAATTGGCCCAAGGGTAGAGGAGGAATTGTCGTTTGAAGATTTATTTTTATTTTTAGCTCTGGCAGCCATCTTGTTCATTGGAGTGTAATGATTTTTAACTATTTTGGTAGGGAGTCACCTAGGCAACATTCCTGTGAAGTTTTTAATCCAAATGGCCCAAAGGTTTAGAAGGAGTTCGCATTTGAAGCAAATTCACAGTGTTTTTTTTTCTATTTTTAGCTCTTGTGACCATTTGTAACTCGTTATGCTATTTTCCTAGAGGGTCACCTACACAACATTCCAATGAAGTTTAGAAGCCTTCATGGTGAAGAAGTCATGCTACTTTCCTTGTAAATAAAAATCAAAAATGAGTTCCTTTAAGAGCAATGAAAACATTCATAAGAAAGAAGATTGGTCATACTACGTAGTTTCGGCTAATAAAGCCTCATCAGTGACCCTGTAATGAACCGGCAAAGAAAGCCCGAGGAAACATACTGCAATTTTGCGAATTTCGAATAGGCAGTCGATTCAAAGACTAATATAAATCAAAATGGGGTCCAAATAATTAAAAACATGTCTAGAATATGAGTCTAAACCAATAATTTATTAAACCAGGGGTAGCAGGATCGATCCCAGGCTTCTCCAGACTTTCGGATTAGTTTTTAAACAGATGTCTCATCACTGTATGACCTTAGCTGTAGGTGAGACTTAAACTCAAACACTCACTCCTATCAGGGAACCTATATGCCAAATATGAAGGCTGTATCTTAAATGCTTCAAAAGTTATGACAAAGTCAAGGTCATGGGTCAAAAGTTTTGAATGGTTGAGAAAACCTTGTCACAAGGAACATACATGCCAGTTATGAAGGCTCTATCTTATATGGTTTAAAAGTTACGATAAAGTAGGTCACAGGTCAAGGTCACAGGTCAAATCTTTATATGAGTGGGAAGCCCTTGTCACAAGGAACCTACATGCCAAATATGAAGGCTCTATCTCTAACAGTTCAAAAGTTATTACAAAATAACCTACTAATCTACTTTTTGATTTGACATTACTCATATTCGAACTTAACTGAGATATTGTCCAGATGATCATTCTGAGCAAGTTTTATGATGATTTGACTAAAACTGTGGCCTCTTAGAGTGTTCAAAACGTTTTTCTATGATTTGATCTGCTGACCTACTTTCTGACCCGACATGACCCATATTCGAACATGACCCAGATATTGTCAAGATGATCATTCTGAGCAAGTTTGATGATGATCGGACCAAAACTGGGGCCTCTAGTGTGTCCACAAGGTTTTTCAACAATCTGACCTACGGACCTACTTACTGACCAGATTTGACCCATATTCGAAATTAACTGAGATATTGTCAAATGATCATTTTGAGCAAGTTTGATGATGATCGGACCAAAACTGTGGCTCAAGTGTGTTCAGAGGGGTTTTTTTATGATTTTACCTACTGACCTACTTTTTGGACCAACATGACCCATATTCGAACTTGACTCAGATATTGTCAAGATGATCATTCTGGGCAAGTTTGATGATGATCTGACCTAAACTGTGGCCTCTAGTGTGCTCACAGGGTTTTTCTATGATTTGACCTACTTTTCGACCTGGCATGACCAATATTCGAACTTGACCGATATATTGTCAAGACTATCATTCTGAGCCAGTTTGATGATTATTGGACCAAAACAGTGGCCTCTATTGTGTTCACAAGGTTTTTCTCTGATTTGACCTAGTCCTACTGACCTTTTTTTTTGACCCGACATGACCCATATTCGAACGTGACCAAGTTGAAGATATTATCAAGATGATCATTCTGAGCAAGTTTGATGATGATTGGACCAAAACTGTGGCCTCTATTGTGTTTACAAGGTTTCTCTATGATTTGACCTACTGACCTACTTTTTTGACCCGACATGACCCGTATTCAAACTTGACCGAGATATTAGCAAGATGATCATTCTGGGCAAGTTTGATAATGATTGGACCAAAACTGTAGCCTCTAGTGTATTCACAATGTTTTTCTATGATCTGACCTACTTTGTGACCTGACATGACCCATATTCGAACATGACCAAGATATTATCAAGATGATCATTCTGAGCAAGATTGATGATGATGTGGCTTCTAGTTTCTTCACAAGGTTTTTTTCGATTTGACCTACTGACCTACTTTTTGATCCGACATGACCTATATTCAAACTTAACCGAGATATTTTGTGGTGGTACAAATTGTGTGCAAGTTCAGTTAAAATCAAATCATAAATGAAACAGCTATCATGCAGACAAGACCAAAATTGGCAATTTTGCCCTTTCAGGGGCCGTAACTCCGTTACACATGATGGGATATAGGTGGTTCAAGACAGGAACCCAGATCTCATGGTGGTACAAGTTGTGTGCAAATCTGGTTAAAATCAAATCATAAATGAAGATGCTATCGTGCGGACATGACCGAAATAGACAATTTTTGCCCTCTCAGGGGCCGTAACTCCGTAATACATGATGGGATATGGCTGGTTCAACAAAGGAACCAAGATCTCATGGTGGTACAAGTTGTGTGCAAGTCTGGTTAAAATCAAATCATAAATGAAGATGCTATCGTGTGGACAAGACCAAAATGGGCAATTTTTGCAATTTCAGGGGCCGTAACTCCGTAACACATGACGGGATATGGCTGGTTCAAGAAAGGAACCCATATCTCATGGTGGTACAAGTTGTGTGCAAGTCTGGTTAAAATCAAATAATAAATGAAGATGCTATCGTGCGGACAAGAAATTGTTTACGCACGCACGGACGCACGGATGACGGACAAAATACCACTGGTGTATAGACATCTGCAAACATATCATAACTGATTTGCAGAACTACTTTTCTAAATTAAAAGATATTTTTAGAAAGGCTTTCTTTAAGTTTTCACAGTGTTATGATTTTCTCGTAGAATCTGTCATTTCAGTGCCTTCGGCGCTTTGATTTACCTTTGCCTCTAAGCTTGACCTTGACATTGAAGGTCTGACCTGGGTCGTGCGCGCTACACACCGTCTGATAAAGGTGAACATTTCTGGAATGTAACTTTAAAAAGTCCTTCCAGAAATAAAAAGTTATTGACCAGACACGAAAAAGACCCTTTTTTACTCTTAACCTTACAAAATGACCTTAACCTTGGAGGTACCCACCTGGATTTTTGCGCGCGACACATCGTCTCATGATGGTTAAGATTTCTGCCATGTAGTTTCAAAATCCATCAAGGAATAATAAAGTTATTGACCAGACACGAACAAGGTTCCTTTTTTACCTTTAAGTATGATCTGGACCTTTGAGGAACCGACTTGGATCTTGGGCGCGACACATCATCTCATGATGGTTAACATTTCTGCCAAGTAATTCCATAATCCATCAAAGAACAAGAAAATTATTGACCGTACACAAAAAATGCCACTTTTTTGACATTTGGCCTCTTAGTATGACCTTGACATTAGGGGCACGGACCTTGGTCTTGCGCACGACACATCGTCTCATGAAGGCGAACATTTCTGCAGGTTACTTTAAAATGTGCATCCAGAAATACAAAAGTTATTGACCGGACACGCAAAAAAGACCCTATTTTTGACCTTTGACCTCTTAGTATGGCCTTGACCTTGCAGGTACCGACCTGGGTCTTGCACGCAACAACGAATCGTCTCAAGTTGGTTACCATTTCTGCCAAGTAATTTTAAAATACATCCAGGAATAATAAAGTTATTGACCGGACACGAAAAAAGACCCCTTTTTATGCTCCCCCAAGAATTTCGGGGGAGCATATAGCCGCCGCTTCATCCGTGCGTCCGTCCCGCTCTTGTCAACGCGAATTCTCAGAAACTCTGGTCTGATTTCAATGAAACTTCATGGGAATATTAAGTATCGAAGGTGGATGCGCATATCACCTGCGTGTTTTGATTCGTTGATTCTTCCAACTGCTATGGCCCTTTGATGAATTCTGCATGAATATATAGGGTACTGTTCGTGTCCACGCGAATTCTCAGCAGCTACTTACTAAGCAGCAATAGGGGATGCGCATATTATCCGTGCTATCTGGTTAGATTTGTCACAGAGTAATGGTATTTTGTTTAAAGCTGCAGTGTAAGGTCACTGTGGCTATTTTTAGAAAAACTCTGGTGCCTACATTTATTGATGGATTTTTATATAACGTCACACAAATGTTCCTTATGACAATATCTGGAGCGATTTCGACTTTCAAGGTCGTGGCCTCAAGCTCAAGGTCACTGTGGCTATTTTTAGAAAAACTTTGTCATCGCTCTTGCGCCTACATTTCTCCACCGATTTCAATATAACTTCACACAACTGTTGTGTATAATAATCTCTTAAGCATGTTCGACTTCTAGGGTCCCGGGCTCAAGGTCAAGGTCACTGTGGCTATTTTTAGTAAAACTTTGTTTTCGCTCTAGTACCTACATTTATTGATGGATTTTAATATAATATCACACAAATGTTCAGTATGATAATATCTCGAGCAAGTTCAACGTGCAGGGTCCTGGGCTCAAGGTCAAGGTCACTGTAGCTATTTTTTTTTTTTTTAAACTTTGTCATCGCTCTAGCGTCGTCATTTGTGATGGATTTTAATATAACTTCACACAAATGTTGAGTATAATAATATCTCGAGCAAGTTCAACTTTCAGGATCCTGGGGTCAAGTTCAAGGTCACTGTGGTTATTTTTAGAAATAAAAACTTTGTCATCGCTCTAGTCCCAAAATTTATTGATGGATTTTAATATTATTTCACAAATTTGTTGGGTATGATAATATCTCGAGCAAGTTTGACTTAAAGGGTCCTGGGCTCAAGGTCAAGGTCACTGCAGCTATTTTTAGAAAAACCTTTGTCATCGCTCTAACGTCATCATTTGCTGATGGATTTTAATGTAACTTCACACAAATGTTGTGGTATAATAATATCTCGAGCAAGTTCGACTTTAGGAACCTGGGCTCAAGGTAAAGGTCACTGTGGCTAAAAGAAAAAAACTTTGTCATCGCTCTAGTGCCTACATTTATTTAAGGATTTTTATATAATTTCACATACATGTTGGGTATGATAATATCTCGAGCAAGTTATACTTTCAGGGTCCTGGGCTCAAGGTCAAGGTCACTGCGGCTATTTTTAGAAAAACTTTGTCATCTCTCTAGCGTCGTCATTTGCTGATGGGTTTTAATATAACTTAACACAAAATATCTCGAGCAAGTTTGACTTTCAGGGTCCTGGGCTCAAGGTCAAGTTCACTGCGGCTATTTTTTGAAAAACTTGCTGGAGGCAGAAATCTTTCCAACTGTAAACGGAGTTCCATTGCATACAGCATTTCATTATCAACCTCTCATCATTCTGATATGACTGAAATGCAACTAAAAAGGATGTAAAATCGCAAGTCATCCATCTACATTAGAGTTGCAGATAAATTGGACCAAAGTGAAAGAAGCTAGTCTTGGCAGGTGGTCAAAATGACCTTTTTTGACAGTCAAGTGGATAGGATCAGATCCATTTTCGAACCCGTCTGATATTTTATATGCATGTAAAGGCACCAAATACGGAACCACACCTATGAGGATTGCCTCTGTGTTTTCAATAATTTGTATTAAACAGTTTCACCCAATTAATATAGCTAAACTACCACCCAGGATATTGGGGGTATGGTATCGTACCTGAAGACACTTCCTTTCATTTATTCCGACTTTTGTGTTGCTGATGTTTGTATGACAGTGCCATCAGGCAAGCTAATCTGTCCACCGACAGGTTTTGTTAAACTCCATTTTGAAGTAAAGTGAGTATACACAGTATACCGCTCTTTAAACTAGGATAAAGTTTCCTGTTCCGACTATTGCACCTTCGGGGAGCATCCGTCGGTTTCACCGATATTCTTGTTTAACTTAGACCTCAAAGTATAACCTTGACCTTTGAGGTACCGACCTAGGTCATGTGCGCGACACATCGTCTCATGACGGTTAACAGTTCTGCCACGTAATTTCAAAATCCATCAAAAAATAAGGAAGTTAGTGACCAGAGACGATTTGTCCATACATGCATACATACACGACTTTGTGACTTATAAAGTTTCAAGGGAAATAACTCACAAAGTACTAGAGAAAGCGACCAGTGGGTGAAGTAAACCCCCGGCCAGCGCCACCCTCTGATACATCTTTCGAGCTTGTATGAAATATGAATGAAGAAGTCAAGAAGCTATAAGTATCTATAAATGCGCTTGTAAAAGCTAAACCAAACGGACCAAGGGAGTGAAGGCAACAAATTTACTGAAGGGGTGGGGGCTTCAATGTCACTGAAACAACAGAGTGGGATATGCATCAATGAAATCTTTGGACTGGTATGCAACATCGATGCAAGTATCAATTGAATTTGTCTTAGAGTTTAGAACATACAGGCATCTACAAACTTTGTCATAAAACTTTAACCAAATGTAAAATTTCTAAGTCTGTGACCTTGGCCTCTGTGACCTTGACCTCAAGGTTACTGTGGAGGTGGGACATGCATCAATTAAATCTTTAGACCAGTATGTAACTTCAGTGTAAGTATTATCTAAATCTATCAAAGGGTTCAGAAGATACAACCTCTTAGAAACTTTGATGCAAAACATACCAAAATGTTAACGGACGGGCGGACTGACGGACGGACAGATGGAAAGACGGACAGATGGAAAGACGGACAGACGTACAAATGGACGGGCGAACGGCAGGACGAAAACTATATACCCCCATAGCATACTTCGTATGCAGAGGGTAAAAAATAGCCATCGGAAGAGATGGCAAATCCCCCGACCAAAAGCCAATATAGCCTTCAGAAGACTGTTCATCAACAGAAAGTGCACCAGAATTAAACCAGCAATATATCACAAAAGTTTTGGAGTTATGGCCATCACAAGATTGTACTGTCAGGGGAGATAACTAAACAAGAATATCGGTGAAACCGATGGATGCTCCCCGAACGTGCAATAGTCGGAACAGGAAACATTATCCGAGTTAAAGAGCAGTATACTGTGTATACTCACTGTACTTCAAAATGGAGTATAACAAAACCTGTCAGTGGACAGATTAGCTTGCCTGATGGCACTGTCATACAAACATCAGCAACACAAAAGTCCGAAAAAATGAAAGGAACTGTTTAATACAACTTATTGAAAACTTACTCTCGTACACAGAGGCAATCCTCATAGGTCTGTCCCCAGGTATGGTTCGGTATTGGGTGCCTTTACATGCATATAAAATATCAGACGGGTTCGAAAATTATATTAAAATCCATCAGCAAATGTAGATGCTAGAGCGAAGACAAAGTTTTTCTAAAAATAGCCGCAGTGACCTTGACCCCAGGACCCTGAAAGTCAAACTTGCTTGTGATATTTTCATACCCAACATTTGTGTGAAGTTATATTAAAATCCATCAGCAAATGACGACGCTAGAGCTATGACAAAGTTTTTTCTAAAAATAGCCGCAGTGACCTTATCCTTGAGCCCAGGACCCTGAAAGTCAAACTTGCTCGAGATATTATCATACCCAACATTTGTGTGAAATTATATTAAAATCAATCAATAAATGTAGGCATTAGAGCGATGACAAAGATTTTTTCTAAAAATAACCACAGTGACCTTGACCTTGACCCCAGGATCCTGAAAGTTGAACTTGCTCGAGATATAATTATACCCAACATTTGTGTAAAGTTATATTAAAATCCATCAGCAAATGACGACGCTAGAGCAATGACAAAGTTTTTTTTCTAAAAATAGCCACAGTGGCCTTGACCTTGAGCCCAGGACACTGAAAGTTGAACTTGCTCGAGATATTATGATACTCAACATTTGTGTGAAATTATATTAAAATCCATCAATAAATGTAGGCACTAGAGCGATGACAAAGTTTTTTTCTAAAAATAACCACAGTGACCTTTACCTTGACCCCAGAATCCTGAAAGTTGAACTTGCTCGAGATATTATTATACCCAACATTTGTGTGAAGTTCTATTAAAATCCATCAGCAAATGACGACGCTAGAGCGATGACAAAGTTTTTTTCTAAAAATAGCTACAGTGACCTTGACCTTGAGCCCAGGACCCTGAAAGTTGAATTTGCTTGAGATATTATCATACTTAACATTTGTGTGAAATTATATTAAAATCCATCAATAAATGTAGGCACTAGAGCAAAAACAAAGTTTTTCTAAAAATAGCCGCAGTGACCTTGACCTTGATCCCATGACCCTGAAAGTCAAACTTGCTTGAGATATTATCACACCCAACATTTGTGTGAAGTTATATTAAAATCCATCAGCAAATGACACCGCTAGAGCTATGACAAAGTTCTTTCTAAAAATAGCTGCAGTGACCTTGACCTTGAGCCCAGGACCCTGAAAGTCGAACATGCTCAAGATATTATCATACCCAACATTTGTGTGAAGTTATATTAAAATCCATCCATAAATGTAGGCACCAGAGTGATGACAAAGTTTTTTCTAAAAATAGCCACAGTGACCTACCGCTGCAGCTTTAAACAAAGTACCATAACTCTGTGACGAATCATCTAACCAGATAGCACGGATAATATGCGCATCCTCTATTGCTGCTTAAGGTTCCATTGAAGTTTCGTTGAATTTCTGCAAGTAGTTGCTGAGAATTCGCGTGGACATGAACAGTACCCTATATATTCATGCAGAATTCATCAAAGGGCCATAACTGTTGGAAAAATCATCGAACCAAAACACGCAGGTGATATGCGCATCCACCTTCGATACTTAATAGTCCCATGAAGTTTCATTGAAATCCGCCCAGTAGTTTCTGAGAATTCGCGCTGACAAGAGCGGGACGGACGCACGGACGCACGGACGCACAGACGCACGGACTCACGGACGCACGGACTCACGGACGCACGGACGCACGGACGAAGCGGCGACTATATGCTCCCCCGAAATTCTTCGGGGAGCATAAAAACCAGGGCGCTCAGAATTGTGCTTCTTGCGCATGACATGGCTGCTTAAGCTCATGTATTTCTGTACGAATTACCATTAAAATATGTCTCAAACAGTATTGTAGATATGGTGATCACAAGCTGGTCATACTGTTATATTGGAAGGGTAGATAACTCAAATACCACAGCACCAACAGTTGTGGTTCTTGCACATGACACCCCTTCTGTACCTTGTATACAATTCCGCCAAGTTCCTTTCAATATATCTGAAAGGGTGTTGGAGTTATGGCCATCACAAGGTTATATTGTCAGGGGAGATAACTAAAAAACCAGAGCACCCAGAGTTGCAATTCTAGAGCATGACACACCTGCTTAACCTCATGTACATCTGCATCAAGTACCACCAATATGTCTCAAAAGGTATTGGAGGTACGGTGATCACAAGGTGGTCATACTGTTATATTGGAAGGGGAGATAACTCAAATACCATAGCACCCAGAGTTGTGGTTCTTAGGCATCAAGTGCCGTCTCAACCTTGTATACAATTGTGCCAAGTACCATCAATATATCTCAAAGGGTATTGGAGGTATGCCCATCACGAGGTTATATTGTCATGGGAAATTATTTAAAAAAAAACAGGGTACCCAGAGTCGTGGTTCTTGTACGTGACACACCTGCTTAACTTCATGTACAACTGTACCAAGTACCATCAATATATCTCAAGGAGTGTTATAGATGTGGCCATCATTAGGTAGTGATTCTATTTTATTGGAAGGGGAGATAACTAAAAAACCATGGCACGCAGAGTTGTGCTTCTTGTGCATGACATACCGTCTCGGCCTTGTGACCAACTGTGCCAGTTACCATCAATACATCTTAAAGGGTATTGGAGATATGGCCATCACAAGGTAGTCACTCTATTTTATTGGAAGGGGAGATAACTCAAAAACATGACAACCAGAGTTGTGGTTCTTGTGCATGACACGCCCGCTCAGCCTTGTGAACAACTGTGCCAAGTTTTGTTTGTTTGTTTGAATTGAGGTTTAACGTCCCCATCAACACTGTAAAGGTCATTTTGGGGACGTTGCTTCCAATTTTGTGGGACTTTTACCCAACATTGAGATGAAATGACATCTCAAGCCCTGTCGCCCAATGAAACCAATAGGGTTTATTAGCATGGACGGTCCGCCTCGCACCGGGGTTCCTAGACAGGCTTAGATCCTCTAAGTGGTTTACCAGTACTAGTGTGCGGGCCGGATTCAGCTCTGCGTGGAAGCATGTTACCATCAATATATCTCAAAAGGGAATTGGAGTTATGGCCATCAAAAAGTAGTCATTCTATTTTATTAGAAGAGGAGATAACTAAAAAATATGGCATCCAGAGTTCTGGTTCTTGTGCATGACACGCCGTCTCATCCTTGTGAACAATTGTGCCAAGAACCCTTAATGAATCTCAGAGGGTATAGGAGTTATGGTCATCACAAGGTTGCGTCTACGGACGACCGGACGGACGCCAGGCTGATCGCTATATCCCCGAACCTATTCGGTCGGGGGATAAAAATGCAAGAGTTCTCGCGCTCTGCACGTCGTCTTATGTTGATTAATATTGATATAAAGCTTCGTGAAGATCGCTTGAACGATTTTCAAGTTATAGAGCGGACACGATTTTTTGACAGACGTACATACAGACAGACGCCCGGGGAAAAACAATATGCCACTCAGTAAAGGGGGGGGGGGTATAATTAGGAAAAGAACCAGAACCACCAACACAAAAACACGAAGGAACCACAGCAAAAGCACCGACCTGGAACGGTCAGTAAAAACCACCGATGGGCTTAAGCCAATCCTACGGGATCCCAATCCTCACCCTCACTTTCACTGTGGTTCAACAAAGTATTTGTGTTTTTGTGTTCACGGAGATGTTGCACTGATGAGTTAGGAGGCCTCAATGCGGACTGAACAAATGTCTAAATCGCGACGGAAGTAAGGGCGAGGATTGTGGCCACGTTAAATTGATTTAAACCCCCCAGTGGAATCCGTTTCACTGACCGTTCCAAGGCGGTTCTTCTGTCGCGGTTTATTTTTGTTGTGGCTTGTCTTTGAGTGTGTGTACCGCTTACATTATAATGTTTTGGATAGCCTATGGACCATTTTGTGGGAAAGTAACTGTCCTTTTGGGTTTCCACTGTTGATGTTTCCATTAGGGTCTAGTTATTTCATGTTTGTGTCTCTTTCCCTTTTTTGTCTCTGATGGGAGATATGATTAAAATGCATCGATTCCTAATCTTTGCCTTCACTTCTATTTTGTTTGGTCCGCGTGAAGGTTTTCTAACTCATCAGTGATTCAACTCGGTAAACGAAGAAATCACAATTAAAACCAAGTTGACACAATGATGACACAAGTCTTGCTATAGAAGACGACTTTCATATCAGCCTGGCTTTTCACAAGGAACAACATGGTTAGCAGCTGGATGTCATAGCGGTGTATCAAAATACACCAGTTTTATATTATAAATCGATGCCTTTTTTAATCAGCGGAAGGGAAAGAATGACCATAGAAAAGGCTTCATGATCAACCACAGCGCGGATTCGATACCTGATTGGGTTGACAACATCCTTTCGTGCAGGACCTGCATGAGAGGCTGTTGTCAACCCCATCCGGTATCGAATCCGCGAGCTCTTCATCACCAGTTAGACGTGCATCCGACTGAGCTATCGAGTCCGGCTTGTCCCGCCTATGTAACAGAGAAAAGGATGTGACACTGTTTCACTTGTCCCACACGGTCGGCCAGAATGTTTGAGCCCAGGCACAACAAAACCTACATGTAACGCGACGTCTGATTGGATAACGTCGAAAGTTTGCGACAATATTTTCTGCGATGTACTGTCGAAAACCCAGTGTCATCACGTAAAATCGCTTTTCATTGGCTGACAATTGGTTTTAGGCAGCTCACAGCGCTTGCCTCTTTGTGCGAAGTAGTTGAGTGCATTAGAATGGGGATATCTGTAATTGAAAATTGTCATTTGGGAAGGTAAATCGTTGCTTTTACCTCCCCAAATTCCCTTTTACGGCTCCACTGACGCGTTTCACTAAAACGAAATTTCCGACCGTAAAACCGCCGAACTGACAATATTAAATACAGTGTTTCCCTAAATACGACCTTTGCGACCAGAGAAGACTCCAATCAGAAGCTTGTGCGTAGTCCGATCAGTCTTCGTTGTTCGCATGGGTCTTCTATAGCCTCTGGAAGAATCTTGCCAGACTGCCTGAATGCACAGGCCGGTCTGAGCCTTCGCTTGTTGCCGGTTTTGTTCTTTTTGGCACCACTTTGCATATTTTATACTTAGTCGATAGCTCGTGCAACCTTTTGGGCTGCTTTTGAAACTGCAATGTTTTTCTTTGCATGCTTTGTCCTTAGATGGTAGTTTAGGTGCCCTTTCTGAATACATTTAAAATCGCAATTCGGACAACTAAGAGTCTTTGAATCTGTGTGACGGCTATAATGACTATTGAGGTTAAAATTGTCACGAAATCTTCTCCCGCATCCTGGCAAAGAACATGTAAAACGTTTATCAATTGTTTTCAAATGTTCTTGGCTTGCCACTTGTTCAGTCTGTTTATTTGAATCAGTCCTCTCTTTTCTACCTAAGACGTCACAATTATGACTACTTTCCTTCGTTGACTGTGACTCCAAGCAAGTGTCGCCAGAGATTTCGTCGACTGGCGTTTCATTTTCATTAAATTGCTGCTTTACTTTACGGTCTGGATTAGTGCATAAACCCACAATTTTTGACGGATTAACATCGGTCTCAATAGTGGCTTGCGCTGATATGGCGACAATTCCTAACTGAGACGGTTTTGACACATTTAACATCCTATTCTGTTCACTACATTTGTTCATTTCAGAAGAAATGACTGACCCAGTATTATGAACCTTTTTCATATGGTCAGTTAAAGTATTTTTTATTTTGAAACCCTTACTACAGATTATACAAACGAAGTCTCTCTCCGTCCGATGAGTTTTGGAATGTCTCTTTAATGCACTGAGTGTTACATATTGTTGTTTACAGTCAGGACAATCAAACAAATATGAATTGTCATGGGATTTAGAGTGCCCAACTAAAGTTCGTTTCTGAAGGCAAGTAAACTCACAAACTTTACATTTATACCGACTTCGATTTGGACTGTGTAAATTTTGGGTGTGCATTTTTAAAAGCTTTGGTGATTTCCCAGTGTAGGGACAGAAACTACATTGGTAACTCGGATATGTTCTGTTTACCTTTTCCTGGTTTATATCACTTCTGTCACACTCGGTAAAAGATAAGCTGCTGTCATTGGGATTTTTTTCAATTGCTTCTTCTACGTGCTCTTTGTGAATTAATTTCGTGTTATCAAATGTACAACACTGTATATTATTTGATGAACAAAGCTTATCCTGAACTTGTCCGTATGAATTTTTAAAACTGTCCACTATTTTTCTTATTCCAAAAACGCTGTGCCTCCTCTCCATGTGTGTTAGAAACCGTTTGATGCTTTTTGTATTATAAGCACAATCTTTGCATACCAGAACTTCACAAATACTCGAGTCAAGATGACCGAGCAATTCCGATTCAGATGAAAACGATAATTTACAAGCTGAGCAACGCTTAATTTCTTCAGTTTCATCCAATATTGCAGGAAACGATATTTTCAAACTAACATCGCTTTGAATACTTGAATTTCCTGCATGAAGGCTGAAATTACCAGCTCCGAACACATTTTGGTAAGCAGTATCTTTCTGGATACTCTGAATATCGTCTTCAGAACATTCTAAATACAACCCAATATCCTCGAATGCACCAGGAGTACTTAACACTTTTTCCAGTTCTGCAGAAACTGTGCGAGAAATATCATCCTCTCGTTCATCACTACAAAATGACATACACGCATTATCTATTGTACTTATAACTGGCTCTGATAATATGCTAATAATCGGATCAGTTTTACTTGAACTCGGAAAAGGTTTCATGCTGTTCACTTCAGAACTTATACCAGTGTCTTCGTTAGTAAATGCTACATCACTTGATCCAATACCTAAATCTAGTATAAAGTTACCTGAGGATGTCGGTTCGACATTCAAACGTGAAAAACACCCAGCAGTTACATTATTACATCCTGGAAGACTAGTTGCCGATTTTGGTTGTCCAGTCGGCATTCCTTTATCCTCTTGATCAAGATTTAAGAATTCGGTCAGAAAATCGTCCGATCCAGAATTCGGATTATCCTGTACTCCTGGGCATTCCATCACCAATATCTGTAAACGATTCGAAAAGTCTTCACAATAAAATTACAGTATTTTAAGGTATGAACGTAAAATGTGGAAAGATACATAACAAATACGATAGTTTCTTGTTTGTCTGTTCTGGAGTTTAACGGCCCATTCAACACCCTTTTCCTGGACAGGCTTATACGAAAGAGGTATGATCGCAAAAAAACTCATTACTAAAACACGCCTATACAAATACACTGTAACCTTTATCGCCGAAAAAAAATGAGAATTTCAAGATGAACAAGATGTGTTTGTGATGCCCCCGGACAGAGCATGTTAAATATGAAAGCAGTATCACTAAACAGTCGAAAGGTATGGCCAATGTTCAAGTCTTAAAAAGGAGGTCAAGGTCACAAGGTAAAAAAATTATGGGATCGTTTGAAAGGTCTTGTGACACAGAATGCACATGTGAAATATGAAAGCCCTAACACTTACCGATCGAAAGTTATGGCCAATGTTAAAGTTTTTAAAAAGTAGGTCTAAGGTCAAGGTCACGAGGTCAAAAATTATGGTACCACTGGAAAGGTCTTGTGAAAAAGAATGCATATGTGAAATATGAAAGCCCTATCACTTACCGATCGAAAGTTATAGACTATGTTAAAGTTTTTAAAGAGTAGGTCAAACGTCAAGGTCACGAGGTCAAAATTTATAGTACCACTAGAAAGGTCTTGTGACAAGGAATGCACGTGAAATATGAAAGCCCTACCATTTACCAATCGAACGTTATGGCCAATGTTAAAGTTTTTAAAAAGTAGGTCACACGTCAAGGTCAAGATCAAGGTTACGAGGTACCGCTAGAAAGGTCTTGTGACAAGGAATGCACATGTGAAATATGAAAGCTCTATCTATTACCAATCGAAAGTGATGGGCAATTTTAAAGTTTCTAAAAGTTTTGAAACAAGAGGGCCATGATGGCCCTGGATCGCTCACCTGACCCATATGATAGAGTTACAAGTGGGCCTCTGGGAGGGCCATTATTGACCCCAGGGCTACAATGTGCATAATGTTGAGGGAGGTCTAAAAAGGTGAAGCTTCATACCAAATATCAACAAAGCCTATAATTTGAACAATCTTGGCAAAGGTCCACTAGATGAAGCTACACAACAAATATCAAAGACCTGGGCCTTGGGGTTTCAGAGACCATTTTTTAAAGATATTCCCTACATAGCCTATGTAAAACCAAATGGCCCCGGGGCGGGGACATTTTTGGCCTCAGAGCTATAATTTAAACAATCTTGATAGAGGTCCACTAGATGAAGCTTCACACCAAATATCAAAGACCTAGGTCTTGCTGTTTCAGAGAAGAAGATTTCCAAAGATTATCTCTATATATAAGTCTATGTAAAACCAAAGGGCCCCAGGGCAGGGGCTATAATTTGAACAATCTTGGTAGAGGTCCACTAGATGAAGCTCCATACCAAATATCAAAGACATGGGCCTTGTGGTTTCAGAGAAGAAGATTTTTAAAGATTTACCTATATAAGTCTATGCAAAACCAAAGGGTCTTGGGGCGGGGGCATTTTTGGCCCCAGGACTATAAATTGAATAATCTTGATAGAGGTCCACTAGATGAAATTTCACACCAAATATCAAAGACCTAGGCCTTGTGGTTTCACAGAAGAAGATTTTTAAAGATTTTCCCTATATAAGTCTATGTAAAACCAAAGGGCCCCCGAGACAGGGGCGATTTTGGTCTCAGGGCTATAATTTGAACAATATTGGTAGAGGTCCACTAGATGAAGCTTCATACCAAATATCAAAGACCAGGGCTATCTGGTTTCAGAGAAGAAGCTTTTTCAAGATTTTCCCTATATATAAGTCTATGTAATAACAAAGGGCCCTGGAGCGGGGGCATTTTTGGCCCCAGGGCTATAATTTGAACAATCTTGGTAGAGGTCCACAAGATTAAGCTTCATACCAAATGTCAAAGACCTAGGCCTTGTGGTTTCAGAGAAGAAGATTTTTAAAGATTTTCCCTATATAAGTCTATGTAAAACCAAAGGGCCCCAAGGCTGGGGCATTTTTGGTCTCAGGGCTATAATTGAACAATTTTGGTAGAGGTCCACTAGATGAAGCTTCATACCAAATATCAAAGACCTAGGCCTTGTGAATTCAGAGACAAAAATTTTTCAAGATTTTCCCCATATAAGTCTATGTAAAACCAAATGGCCCTGGAGCGGGAGCATTTTTGGCCCGTGGGCTATAATTTGAACAATCTTGATAGGGGTCCACTAGGTGAAGCTTCATACCAAATATCAAAGACCTGGGACATGTTGTTTCAGAGAAGAATATTTTTTAAGATTTCCCTATATAAGCCTATGTAAAACCAAAGGGTCTCGGGCGTGTGCATTTTTGGCCCCAGAACTATAATTTGAACAATCTTGGTAGGGGTCCACTAGGTATAGCTTCATACCAAATATCAAAGACCTGGGCCTTGCGGTTTCAGAGAAGATTTTTAAAGATTTTCCCTATATATGCCCATGTAAAACCAAAAGGCCCCGGGGCGGGGGCATTTTTGGCCCCAGCAATATAATTTGAACAATCTTGGTAGGGGTCCACTAGATGAAGCTTCATACCAAATATCAAAAACATGGCCCTTACGGTTTCAGAGAAGAAAATTTTTAAAGATTTTGCCTATATAAGCCTATGAAAATCAAAGAGCCCCGTGGCGGGGGCATTTTTGGCCTCAGCACTATAATTTGAACAATCTTCGTAGGGGTCCACAAGATGAAGCCTCATACCAAATATCAAATACCTGGGCCTTGCGGTTTCAGAGAAGAAGATTTTTCAAGATTTTCCATATATAAGCCCATGTAAAACCAAAGGGCCCCCGAGCAGGGGCATTTTTGGCCCCAGGGCTATAATATGAACAATCTTGGTAGGGGTCCACTAGGTGAAGCTTCATACCAAATATCAAAGACCTAGGCCTTGCGGTTTCAGAGAAGAAGATTTTTAAAGATTTTTCCTATTTAAGCCCATGTAAAACCAAAGGGCCCCGGGGCGGGGGCTTTTTTGGCCCCAGCACTATAATTTGAACAATCTTGGTAAGGGTCCCCTAGATGAGGCTTCATACCAAATATCAAAGACCTGGGCCTTACGGTTTCAGAGAAGAAGATTTTTAAAGCTCTTCCCTATACAAGCCCATGTAAAACCAAAGGGCCCTGGAGCAGGGGCATTTTTGGCCCCAGCACTATAATTTGAACAATCTTGGTCGGGGTCCACTAGATGAAGCTTCATACCAAATATCAAAGAACTGGGCTTTGCGGTTTCAGAGAAGAAGATTTTACAGATTTTCCCTATATAAGCCCATGTAAAACCAAAGGGCCCCAGAGCGGGGGCATTTTTGGCCCCAGCACTATAATTTGGACAATCTTGGTAGAGTTCCACTAGATGAAGCTCCATACCAAATATCAAAGACCTGGGCCTTACGGTTTCAGAGAAGAAGATTTTTAAAGATTTTCCCTATATAAGCCCATGTAAAACCAAAGGGCCCGGAGCGGGGGCATTTTTGGTCCCAGCACTATAATTTGAACAATCTTGGTAGGGGTCCACTAGATGAAGCTTCATACCAAATATCAAAGACCTGGGCCTTGTGATTTCAGAGAAGAAGATTTTTTAAGTTTTTGGTGAAAAAAAAATCTATTTTTGGCTCCTATGACCTAGATGTGCAACGGACCGGAACCATTTGAACAACTTTGAAAGGGGACCACCTAAGGATCATTCCTGTGAAGTTTGGTCAAAATCCGATCAGTGGTTTAGGAGGAGATGTCGTTTGAAGAAATTGTTTACGGACGCACGGACTGACGACGGACGACGGACGAAAAGTGATCCCAAAAGCTCACCTCGTCCATGATTTGACCTACTGACCTACATTTGACCCGACATGACCAATATTCAAATTTGACCGAGATATTGTCATGACAATCATTCTGAGCAAGTTTAATGATGATTGGACCATAACTGTGCCCTCTAGTGTGTTCACAAGGTTTTTCTATGATTTGACCTACTGACCTACTTTTTGACCCAACATGACCCATATTCAAACTTGACTGAGATATTGTCAGGATGATTATTCTGAGCAAGTTTGATGATGATTGGACCATAACTGTGCCCTCTAGAGTGTTCACAAGGTTTTTCTATGAATTGACCTACTGACCTACTTTTTGACCCGACATGACCCATATTCAAACTTGACCGAGATATTGTCACAATGATCATTCTGAGCAAGTTTGATGATAATTGAACCATAACTGTGCCCTCTAGAGTGTTCACAAGGACTATCTATGGTTTGACCTACTGACCTACTTTTTGACCCTACATGATCCATATTCGAACCTGACCGAGATATTGTCATGATAATTATTCTGAGCAAGTTTGATGATGATTGGACCAAAACTGTGCCCTCTAGAGTGTTCACAAGGTTTTTCTATGATTTGACCTACTGACCTACTTTTTCACCCGACATGACCCATATTCGAACTTGACCGAGATATTGTCATGATGATCATTCTGAGCAAGTTTGATGATGATTGGACCAAAACTGTGGCCTCTAGTTTGTTCACAAGAAAAAGTTTACGCACGACGGACGACGGACGACGGACGACGCACGACGACGCCGGACATCTTACGGTCACAAAAGCTCACCATGACCTTCGGTCAGGTGAGCTAAAAAGTAAGTCAACGGTCAAAGTCAAGGTCACGAGATAAAAAAATTATGGTACCACTGGAAAGGTTTTGTGATAAGGTATACACATGTGAAATATGAAAGCTCTATCTATTACCATTCAAGTTATGCCCAATGTTAAGGTTTTTGTAGACAGACAAACGGACAAACAGACAGACAGACCAAAAACTATATGCCCCCGAATCTCTTAGATTCCGGGGGCATAAAAATTGTGATATTTTTCTTATTTCTGCTCGAAATATGGATTGTGGGTAATCGTTAGAACCGCCTCATCGAGGCGGTTCTATCGAATACCCACAATCTATATTTTAGGGCAAAAATAAGAAAAATAAGGTTTACCCCTGTAAACCCCAGTTTTACAATATAAAAGTGTGGTTCAAGGGGGTCAAAATTAAAATAGTGTAAAAATCTTTTGAAAACATAACCTTACCACGCCATGGAAAAAAAAAGAATTGTTTTACGTCATTTGCGAAAAAAGGGCGCAGAACAACGTGCAGATCTGCGCAGTGATCACCCGCTCTTTTTCAGTTTCAGCTCTGCGTGGAAGCAACATGCAGCCCATCTATTTCTTCAAGCCCCGGTTCACTGCTTAGATAGTTTGTTTGATTTGAGGTTTAACGTCCCCGTCAACACTGTAAAGGTCATTTTGGAGACGTTGCTTCCAATTTTGTGGGACTTTTACCCGACACTGAGATGAAATGACATCTCAAGCCCTGTCGCCCAATGAAACCAATAGGGTTTATTAGCATGGACGGTCCGCCTCGCAACGCGGTTCCTGGACAGGCTTAGATCCTCTAAGTGGTTTACCAGTACTAGTGTGCGGGCCGGATCCAGCTCTGCGTGGAAGCATCATGCAGCCCATATATTTCTTCAAGCCCCTATGGACGGGGCCGGGCTTAGATACTAGATAGTAAAGTACTTTTTGTTTCTATGTCTAAAAATTCAAGACTCGTGGTAGACTGTGTAGCTGAGCAGGCTGTTTTCGGTGATCATGGCACTTTCTGAGTGACGGTTCTTCTTCTGCTTGGAGAAAAAACATCCGCAGTTGAAGCCCACGCTAACCACACACGCCTTTAGTTGTTGGGTCGATTGTGTGTCTACTAAGCACAGAAGCTCTTCAGCGCTGATGTCTTCGTGACGATCACAGATTTGTAGGAAATCCAGGTTTTGGTTATTTATAGAAAACAGTCCCGTTATTCTTATTGCTGTGATGTCAGTGTTGCGTACGAGGACTTTCTATAGAATCTGGACTGGAATCAAGCATTTGGTCTGGCAAACAGTGAGGGCCCATATCAGACACGCATCGCTTTGCCAGGGCAGACTTAGATCCTCAGTACTCGTGTGCGGTCGGCTTCAACTCTGCGTGGAAGCATCGTGCAGCCCATCTATTTCTTCAAGCTCCGATAGGCGGGGTCGTCCTTACAGACTGTAAGCATGATTTTAGGACAAGAAGTTGTGAGACCCAACTTCTTACACTAGCTGAAGATCTTTTGTCCGGCCTAGACAGAAAGTACCAGCACGATCTTGTCATTCTGGATTTTCTAAGGCGTTCGATCGCGCCCCGCACGAACAATCTATATTTTGAGCTGAAATAAGAAAAATATCACAATTTTTCATCTTAAAATTTTCATTTTTTCGGCGATAAAGGTTACAATGTATTTGTATAGGCATGTTTTCGTAATGAGCTGCCCGGAACGTGCCCAACAGATATTGCGTCAACACCAGTAGTGTGACTGCAATGCTAGACCATTTGGAATTGGAGGCTTTAGAAGCAAGACGGACTAAGAACCGGCTCACCATGTTCTTTGAAAGCATTTATCATATGACGTCGCGTCTGAGAGTGCAATAACGCCATGTAATATTTTCGATAATCCACTAGTGGATGAAATATGCAAATTAGCTAGATACGTCCCTAAACGTTACATGTACTACGCCCTTAACGACGTCGCGTTTACTAACGGCGGAATATTGAGATTTTTGTAAACAATCGTGAATAAAATGCGTTTTAAATGTCATATGATAAATAGAATCTTGCATTTGTGCTCATGTATTATTGAATCTATTAAACTCGTCGAGGAAAAAGGATAAAATGCTCGGCAGAGCCTCGCATTTTATCCCTTTTCCTCAACTCGTTTAATAAATGCAATAATACATGAACGCTCATGTAAGATCCTCTATATACGGACTCGTCGACATTCCAGCGGTGAGATATCTGACACCAGTCACACCAGCATCAAACCGAACGAGATAACAACACTCTCTCAAATTCAGACAGACCCCAACTTCCAGTAACTATCATAAATGTAGCTTTATCCCAGTTACAGTATGTCTCTGGAACTCACTCTCGGCCAGTGCGGCTCCCACTTCGGTACTTTTCAAAACGGAGCTTCCTAAGTTCTTGTGTGTGTGTGTTTTTAAGTAAGGTAGGGCCAGTCAATGTAAGTATATCCTAGTCCATTCTTTGTGCAGACTAGCTGCTAGTCGATATCATATTTTAAAGTTAATTCTATATTTATTTTTTTTTTTACATTTTTCCCCTCTCTGATAGCAACTTGTTTTATCCTTTGAAGATATTGATGTCTGAGACAAGATTAAAGTCTAACAAGGTTTCATATTTGATAAAAACACACGGGAAAGTTGGTCATTGGTCAATATGACATCAAGGTCTAGGAGCTAGACTATTCTTTGTGCTATAATAGCGAGGACTTCGTGAGCTCTGGTACCGCTGCTCGAAGCTAGACTGGATGATGAATGAATGCTTGAAATGCATTGGCCAACCTTTAGTTTTGATTATTTATTTTTAGCTCCATCTTTCCTGTCAAATCTTATGTTTTGTTTTGATTTTCACTGTGTTCTATTGTCAATCTTTTTCATATTTTAAAAAGTCGCAACCATACCGTGCTGTAGCAGTCAAGTATAACGGCAACGTGTACCATGTAGATGTTAGGCAAGAACAACGATCAGCCATGGTTAATTTCATTGCAGCAACCTTTGCCTCGGAAGATATTTGAAAACGCGGCCCAGTGACTTCGTGTTCAAACAGCTTCCTCGGGACCCAGCAAATGTTAAAGCACGTGAAACATAGAGTCGCCCCGTAACGTTACAGGTACGACGTCCTCAACGACGTCGCATTTACTAATTGCGGAATAATGACATATTTTGTAAACAAATCGTGAAAAATGCGTTTTAAATGTCATAAGATAAATTGCATTCGTGCTCATGTATTATTATTTTTAATATTATTTTTTTTTATTATTATTATTATTATTATTATTATTATTATTATTTTCTTTTGTGTGTGTGGGGGGGGGGGGGGTTCGTTTAATGGCCCTTTCATATCGAGCAGATCGTTAATCAGAGGTTGGCGAAAACTGGAGTACCTGGCGAAAAACAACCTGACCCTCCGTTGCCGAACTTGGCAACTTCGGCCCCAAAACCACCTCGGACCCTAGACACCTCGGCCCCAAATCCACCTCGGCCCCACATAATATTGGAACCCTAGACGGGTCGGCCCCTGGACACCTCGGCCCCAAAACCACCTCGGCCCCATATACCTAGACACTTCGGCCCCACTTTGCTTTTCACGGGGCTTCCACTTAAATAGGAGATCGGGTTGGATGCCCGATGAGTTTTTTTTTTATTTTTATTTTTTTTTTTTTTTATTTGCTGGTTTGGTTATTTTGATAAGGGGCCACGAATATTTGAACCTATAATATGTATATTTAGTATATATTATAACGTTACTAAATAGAAAATCTATATGTCCATTTACAGTGTTTAAGAAGAATGGAAGAAACATTTGAAAATTCCCCTCTTTTATTTCAATGTATAATTCTAATTGCATTGCGGCATGCTTTAGAGCAGGCTCTTTTTTCTACATTTCTGCTCTTTTGATCATCTATAGGCATTTTTATTATCCGAAATAATTTCACACCGCTAAAATACTTTTTAAATTAATTTCAATAAGAACACGATACCTAATTATCCTTACTTATTGGATGGATCGGTGGATGGGGCCGTTAAAACCAAAAAAAAAAAAAAAAAATCATTTCTCTGTTTCGTCAATCCTGGTGATGACGGGGGATAATCTTATATTTGTTAACAAATTTATACATATATATATATATATATATATATATATATATATATATATATATATATATATATATATATATATATATATATATATATATATATATATTTATTTATTTATTTATTAATTTATTTATTTATTTTTTGGCCTCGGTAGCTAAGTCGGATGGGCGTCTGACTAGTGATCAGGACGCGGGTTCGATACCTACTGGGGTCGGCAACTTTAATTGATATGAAATTGATTATGAAATCTTTTCTACGGTCATTCTCTCCCTCCTGCTGATTCAAGAAGATCAGTTGTCAATTTCTTGCGAAACAAATGTGCACTGCATTGGTTAACCGCTTACGTATAAGCCTGCCCAGGATAAGTGTGGATAGGTAAACTGACCGGCTCGAAAATGAACTAAAATAGTGTTGACTTGGCCGTTAAACTCCAATACAAACAAACAATTTATTTATTTATTTATTTATTAGGTAATTAACAGTGTTCAGGTTCGCTGAACTAGAACTATCCTCGTAAGTAAACCAATGAATATAATGTATCCATGCAATTCAAAAAATGCATGCAAAACGTCAGAGGGCAGAAGCAATCTGATCAGGATCTACACTGTTTGCAAAGTTGAGGATTATCGTGTTCAGCGGGATAAAGATTAATGAAATTTAAGTTAGTACACTATTTAGCAAAAAAGTTATACAAGCTCAATAAACAACCAGGCGTTACTAATCCCTTTTGCCCAATACAGAGATCCTTGGTGATAAACAGATCATTGTTATCCATTTTCACACATTTGATTGTCATTCTAGCTCATATTAAAGACGGGCAGTAACGAGTATATTGTATTCTTTATTTATTTATTTATTTATTAGTCACATTTCTGATTATCGGCCACTCAAATTACTTGATACATGTATACTATAGTGGCAAACAGTGTAGATCTGGATGTACACTTTGTGCAAAGTCTTGACTGCTCGTATTTTTGTAGGAATTGCTCAGTATGTTTCCATTGTTATCAATTTTCACACATTTAGAAATTCCTATTTGTTATTTCAGCTCATATTTAAAGGACAGAAACAAGACTACTGTATAATTCATTCATTTATTTATTTATTTCTGACTATCAGACCCTCAAATTACTTGCATGTATATTGTATTCATTTAAAATTCGCAAACTGAATGACAGTGTAGACCCAGATCAGATGGATCTGGATGTACACTGAGTGCAAAGTCTTCATGGCCCTATGTATATATTTTTTTTTTTGGCCGGGCCTCCGTAGTCTAGTGGTTAGGAGCGCTGACTCTTGATCATTAGGTCTCTCACCGCTGTGGTTCGAGCCTCGCTCGGGTCACATGTGAGACGCCAAGTTCTGCAACGGAAGGTCAGGTGGTTTTTCTCCGGGTACTCCGGTTTTCGCCCACCTCTGATTAACGATCGGCTCGATATGAGTGAAATAATCTTGAAAGGGCCGTAACACCCAAACCAAAAAAAAAAAACAAAAAAAACCTATATATTTTTGTAGAAAAGGCTCATTGACTAGCAGTATCAAATATTCACAATTAGAACAACCCGCTAAAACCCACTTTTCGTGATGCCGTGACAAGGTCAACGTCACGGTTGAAGGCGGCGGGGTATTAGCTGTCCTTAAGAGTGTAGTCCAAGTTAACCTGAAAATGTCGTGTATGCGTTGTTATATTTATTATAAACGTCTCATTGGTTATTTGTTATTTTTTATATGAAATAAAAATAGCAATAAAATAATTTGATCTTATTTCCTAACACTTTAATAGAAGATTCCGTAAAACCAAAATTATATAACGAATGGTTGATAAAAATTATATTTCTTACTTCTGCTCGAAAACAAAGATCTTTGATATTAGTTCAATCGTTCTCAAGGGGATGGTTTATTGCAAAGACCTGTTATTTGTTTAATTGGAGGTTTAACGTCCCCGTCAACACTGTAAATGTCATTTTGGAGACGTTGCTTCCAATTTTGTGGGACTTTTACCCGACGTTGAGATGAAATGACATCTGAAGCCCTGTCGCCCAAATGCAACCAAAAGGGTTTATTAGCATGGACGGTCCGCCTCGCACCGCGGTTCCTGGACAGGCTTAGATCCTCTAAACGGTTTACCAGTACTAGTGTGCGGGCCAGAATCAGCTCTGCGTGGAAGCATCAGACAGCGCATATATTTCTTCAAGCCCCTATGGGCGGGGGCCAATCACAGACCTGTTAACTTATATGAAAGGGATCTAAGAAATGACTATATAGTTTGCATAAAAACAGATTAATATTAATCTAGTTGTGATTAAAGGTTGTCACAGACGCATTCTGATCAGTCCTGCACATTGAAACGGTTCTAACCAGTACACACGACCTGTGTCTTGGAGAAGAAATAACAATTACGAAAACATGCCTATACAAATGCATTGTAAACTTTACCGCCGAAAAAACGAACATTTTAAGAGGAAAAATTGTGATATTTTATTATTTCTACTCAAATAAGAAAAATAAGGTTTATCCCTGTATACCCCAGTTTTACTATATAAAAGTGGGGTTCAAGGGGATCAAAATTATATAGGCGTGTTTTCATGATGAAGGCGTGTCTGTGTGATGTAAATAATGTATGCCCCTATGAGCCCCAGTTTTCCCCATATAAACTGGGGTTGAGCGGGGTCTTCATTACACGGGTTTGTTAACATGATGTTTTATTTGTTAGATTTGACGTTTAAATCCCCAATCAACACTATCTAGGTCATTTTGGAGACGTTGCCTCCAATTTTGTGGGAATTTTACCCGAGATTGAGATGAATGACATCTCAAGCCCTGCAGCCCAATGAAACCAATAGGGTTTACAAGTATGAACGGTCCGACTCGCACCGTTGTTGTTGTTGTTTTCCAGTTTCCCCGTGTCGCGGGTCGTCAGCTGGTTGGTCCCAGGGAACGAATCCATGCTGGCACTACACCGTAGCCGTTCGGTGGTACCCCTGTTCCCCGTTGCCGGTGAACAGGGAGACCATTGCTCGGCTCCAGCCCCATCCGTCCGTGTTTGTCGTCTCACGTATCAGGTGTCTCCGAGCCCACGGGCATCCCCTTGCCCTGTAGCCGTTCGCCGATCTCCCTCCTGAGAGGTTTGTGAAACGGTGCCGTGACCTTTCCAGGTCTCGGTGGGGCTTATATTTTGTCTTCCCGTTTGCTTCAGGAGTGCATGCGTCCTGTCGCTAAAAGGCATCTTTATTTGTTGGAGTTTCTGGGCTAGGCGTGCTTCATTTTTCAAGGGCTGTGGATGTGTTGCACAGTTCCAATGTAAGCCTTTGTTTTGGTGCAACGTAGTTTAGTTGTAATAATTTGGAACTCCATTCTAAAGGTTTGGCTACGTGATTGCACTGCGTTTAAGTTATAGCAGTGCTGTGCCTTAAATTGGGTTTTTTGCGGTTTGCCGCAAAGGGGTGTGGGTTGTTTAGTGTAACAGGGTAGGCTCCGAGTTTGAACTTATCATTAAGGGGATCGTTTAGCAGTTAATTTTGTTTGAAAGTTTCACTGCGATTTGGAAGACGTTTCTAAAGATTGCTTTACACGATTCAATGTTACGTGCTATGCACCTTATATCCAATCAGGGGATTCAAGACAAAGTTTTTTAGCCATTTTATGGTGCTTATTTGCACCACAAAGTTGTAGAGTCCATCCATTTCTTTCTTCTAGCTTGTAGCTTCAGCCCCATCTACACCCTCACGCCAGCACCATGTCTATGGATGTCGTCTACGCTTTTTGTAACAATTTTGATATTGGTATTTTTTGCATATTTGTGTAACGTATGTACATTTTTACATTATTTGGTCTGTGCCTCCAGCTTATTCAGTATATATGCGGGCGGATGTGCTCGCCCCGCCACGGACCTGTTGTGTTTGTTTTTCTTGTGCTTTAAAGATGGTGGTGTCCGTTTTGGGTCAAGCCCACCCGCTTTCTATTGCTGGGTAGGACAGTTTTTGTACCTGCAAGGTTGTGCTTGTATATTATATTTTGTGATTTTTGTTTATTCTGTACATACAACATATAGTATAGTGTGCCGGCCTCCGCCGTCTCGGGCCAAAGTTCGTGTTTATTTTAGCTGTGGGTGACCTCTATCGCGGAGGATGTGGAAGTAGGTCAATCCCCTTTTCTGCATTTTTTGTTAAAGTTAGGAAAATGTGGTGCCCTCCTCCACGTAGGATGTCAAATTCTGTGGGACCGTAAATGGGTCATTCTGAGTTGCCATGTTTGCATGTCATCGCATCCTACGTGAAGGAAGGCACCATATCCTACCTAGTCGTTTGAGGGTCCGAGATAACGTGTGCCGATCTCGTTAGCAATGCTGTTAGTACAAATTCATATAATCATGTAGGTCGCATTGCAGCATGCGCAGTCGAGCACTCCTATGCGATCTTGTTTTTATGTGTCATATCTACAGTTAACAATGTTTGAAATCGCTTTTTGGGAAAAACTCTTCTTCTTCTTCTTCTTCTTCTTCTTCTTCTTCTTCTCCTTCTTCTTCTTCTATCTCCAGGTTTTTTATCTCTCTTTTCCTATGCTATCCTCTCTACGGGATTCCTACTCTACAACTATTCTACAACTGTCGCTATTGGCCCCCGCCCATCGGGGCTTGACGAAATATATGGGCTGCATGATGCTTCAACGCAGAGCTGAATCCGACCCGCACACAAGTACTGGTAAACTGCTTAGAGGATCTAAGCCTGCCCAGGCAAAGCGGTGCGCGAGAGTCGGACCGTCCATGCTTATAAACCATATTGGTTTCATTGGGCGACGGGGCTTGAGATGTCATTTCATCTCAATGTCGGGTAAAAGTCTCACAAAATTGGAAGCAACGTCTCCAAAATGACCTTTACAGTGTTGAAGGGGAGTTAAACCTCAAATCAAACAAACAAACAAACAAACAACTATCGCTATATCTACCTAATTTAGCATTGCATGGGTGGATGTATGTTGTTTTAGTTTTGCGTGGGTGGTTGTGTGTTGATGCCCTCCTTCAGGGTCGCGCTAAGTCATGGCCTAGTTAGTTAATTTCCCTTATCTGTATAAATATGTGGCCGTCTTGACCGTCCGTTTTAATTACGGTCATGGCGCGATTTGCTGTTTTTGGTGATTCTTATGTTAAAAGACAAGGGCAGTACCGAGGGCTGTTTGATGTACCAGGCGAGGTTCGGTTTTTCGGCCGTGGTGGTATGCGCGTGGCGAGCTATGATGTTGACTTGTGGGACAGCGTTTCATATTTTCCGAGGGCAACTTTGGTACAGCGATGGCCGCCTCCACAGGCACTCTTATAGGGACCGTATTCATTTGTCAAGGGAGGGACAGAAGCGACAGCATGTGTGCTTAGAGAGGGCCTTCCTGCAATTTTGCTGCTAGTCAGGTGTTTATAAAAGGGTCCTTTTGTGGGCCCCCATATCATTCCGTTTGGGTAACCTTATAATGTACATCCTTTATTCGAAAGCGAAATTTGCGAAAAAAAGAAAAACAAAGAGATGTGATAAGGTCTATTGTTTCTTATTTCTGTCCCACTTATCTATATGCATTCCTGAAGGAGAGGCTTTTGTTTGCTAGTGTGTTGGTGTGCCGTTCTCCTTTGGGTTGTGTGGTTCTCGATCAGCCAGGATTTTGACGCAACGCTGCTAAGTGCAAAAGTCTAAAGACCGCAAACCCCAGCGTTACATCTCGTCCTGATTTCCCGTTTGCCTCACCACCTCCGGAGAGGCCGGGCGATGGATTTTCCTTGTGGTGGATCCATGCCCAGTCCCGGCGTGTACTCGTGTCATCCTCTTTAGGGCACTGTGGCTCCCGATCAGCTAGGATTTTGGTGCAGCGCTCATAAGTGCAAAGCCAGTGGGCCGCAACCTCAACGCTACACCTCGTCTTAACCTCTCGCTTGCCACACCCCTTTGGAGGGTGGGTCGGGGCTATGGAGATTCCTTGTGGTGGGTCCATGCCCCCTTCTGTTATGGTCTTCTCACAGTGATCCAGGGATCACTGTCACAGTTAGGCACTCCAAAGTGCAAAGCCGAGGCCCCAAACCACAGTGCCTACCGTTGACTTTGTTCCCCTTTTCACCGTGAGATGGCCGCCCTTTGGTCACTACGCTCCATTTTGATTGGTAGCGTCTCAGGTGCGGTTAAATCATTTATTGTTTCTGAAATCGGGTCTCTAACGGTTTTGGTTTCAGGCATGTTTGTGTGTAACCTCGTACAGAGTGTGTCTCTCGGTACAGTGCAATAAATTTAGTCTGCGCCCTTAGCTTTCCCCTATATTTTGTCCAGATAGTTTGTTTTCTCAAAGAAAGTGACATTAGATTGAGCAAAGAAATCGCGTTTATCTCCCCTTGGTATCCTAGTGCTGTCAGTTCTCCCTTTAGTTCCCTTCTAGCGGGGCCGTGTGCGGGGCACTCTGCGAGGTAGTGTTGAACACTCTCCACCCCGCCACAGTGCCCGCATAATGGATCCGCCGCGTTATAGAAGATGTTGTGTGCATTTAGTCCGTTGACCCCAAGTCTTAGTCGTTTATGTATGCGATCGAGCTTTCGGCTGTCGCTGTATTGAACTATTTTCGGGGTCAAGGACTGGCAGATCGAGTGTCTGAAGCCGTATTGTCCCTGCCATATGCGCCCTCATTCCTTTTTGATACTGGCCTTAATGATTGTGTAGACTTCTTGTGGGGTGGGGAGGTAGTCAAGTTCCTTCCCCCGGGTCAGAGCTTCTTTGGCCAGCGTGTCTGCGCGCTCATTCCGCTGCACGTTGCAGTGGGAGGGGATCCAATCTTTGTTCAGGGTGATGTCTTGTTTTAGTATTTTGTGTATTAGGATATGAATGTCCTACAGTATATCCGGTCTTGTAGTGCTGTTTCCAGAGTTTATGCTTTGTACGGAGCTTAATGAGTCCGTTAGTATATAACAACACTATCGGGTTTTTCTTCCTGTATCAATTCCAAAGCTTTCTGTATGGCTATAAGTTCTGCAGAGTAGACTTTGAGGTGCTGCTTAAGTTTGAATGTTTGGTCGAAATTTAATTCTGGTATTGTGAAAGCGCACCCCGTTTCTTTTTTGTCAGCATCTTTGCTTCCATCAGTGAAAATTTTAAGCGCTTGCTTATAGTTTTCACTGATGTGTGATTCTGCGATCTCATTGCATTTTTTCTGTGTTGTTTCAATTTTCTTTATGACACCCGTTAGTGTTGTTTTTGCGCGTAGGCTTCTTAAATTAAAAACTTCCGGATATGTTTTTCCCGCTGTTTTGACTTGTTCGAGGTCATGGTTTTTAATTAGGTCCTGGACTTTGATAATATAGGGGATCTTTCCTCTTAACCTATCTCTTTTAACATGATTGGGCGTGTCGGCGATCATTTGGTTTATGGGGAGACTTTCCCTAAGACTGCTTGAGCGGGCCCAGTACTTGAGTTGCAGTTCATCCCTCCGCAGGTGCAGGGGCATGACGCTGCATTCAATCTCCAGGTCCAGGTTCCGCGTTCCCCTGTATGCCCCAGTAGCGATTCTGAGGGCTGCGGCCTGTATGCTATCTAGTTTTTTTCAGGTGTGATGGCGCCGCAGACGCGTATGCTTGGCAGCCATAATCAATTTTGCTTCTTATGAGTGCTGTATACATTTTGATCAGGGTTTTCTTGTCTGCTCCAAAGTTTGCCCCCGAGACCGCCCTGAGCACATTTAGGTCCCGCTGGGACCTGGACACCAAATTTTCAATGTGCAGTCTCCATGTTAGATTGCTATCAAAGTACATGCCCAGGAATCTGGCATGACTGGCGTACTTTATTTCCTGCCCGTCATACGCCAGCCTGGGCATGCCCTTTGTGTCTGCGAAATTTCTATTGAAAACCACCACTGTTGTTTTTTTCAGTTGATAATTTGAAACCCCAGTTTGTAGCCCAATCATGTATGGCATGTAGCGCTTTTTGTAGTGCAGGAATGGCACTTTTCGGTTTTCTCGCGGTTTTCCATACTAAGCCGTCATCTGCAAACATGGATATTTCCAGCGGTAATGCGTGAAGTGTTTCCTGCAGTGTGTTCAGTAGTAGGTTGAAGAGGATAGGAGATAGCACCGACCCCTGGGGGAACCGTTCTCGCATTCATAAAAGCCGGATACATCGTTACTTATTTTTACGTTCATTTTTCTATCAGTCAAAAAGTCTCTGATCCAGGTGACTCGCACCTCTTTTCCTGGCCAGGCTTAAAACCTCAAAGCGGTTTACCAGTGCTCATGTCACAGGCTGTCGCTTCTTGAAGTGCCGATGGGCGGGGCCGATTTTAACATGATATAAATGCCCATACCCTAACAGATATCAAAAGTGGGGCCGAGGTGTCTTTGGGGCCGAGAAGTCTAGGGGCCGAGGTGACAGTGGGGCCGAGGTGTCTAGGGCCGAGGTGACTAGGGCCGAGGTGTCTAGGGCCGACTTGGTTTTGGGCCGACCGGTCTAGGGGCCGAGGTAGTGGGGCTGAAGTGTCTGGAAATCTCTCATGTGACCCAAGCCAGGCTCGAACCCGCAGCGATGAGAGACCTAATGATAACTAGAGCCAGTGTTTATGAAACACAATGCCCCCAACTGCTTTACCGTAACACTGCTTGACCGTAACACTGCTTGTCCCTAACAGTAATTGAGATATCTTTTTTTATTTGGCTGCAATGCTGAATTTTTAGAAGGAACATAACACAAGAAAAACTGAAGTTAATCAGGTCATTTATTTATCACCCCATACCAGTGTTTTAAGTTACAGGACAATAGCTCATACAGTTTTAGAGATACAGTCAAACCTGTCTTAGTGTCCACCTCTATTAAGCAAGCAACCTGTCTTAAGCAAGCATGCATTAAGTTCCCCAAAAATGCAAATGCATTAAAATTCACTTAATCAGTTAATCTTCTCATCATCCCCAACCATTCTGAAAAGTTTCAGGGCAATAGCTCAAACAATTTTTGAGTTATCTTGCTGACAAGCTTAAAACACAAAAATTTCAAAGGGTCATAACTGAAGAAAAAAATTTCGGATTTTTTTTTTCAAAAGTTAATCAGTTCATCTACTCATCATCCTGAACCAGCCTGTAAAGTTTCAGGGCTATAGCTCAAACAGTTTTTGAGATATCATGCTAACAAGCTTAAAACACGCAGAATTTCAAAGGAGCATAACTCAAGAAAAAAAATAGATTTTTGTCAAAAGTAAATCAGTTGATCTCCTCATCATCCCCAACCATTCTGTAAAGTTTCAGGGCACTAGCTCAAACAGTTTTTGAGTTATCTTGCTTACAAGCTTAAAACGCAAAAAAAATTTAAAGGGCCATAACTCAAGACAAAAATTTCGGTTTTTTTACAAAAGTTAATCAGTTCATCTACTCATCAACCCAAACCAGTCTGTAAAGTTTCAGGGCAAAAGCTCAAACAGTTTTTGAGATATTTTGCTAACAAGATTTCAAAGTATTTTGCAAAGGGTCATAACCCAAGACAAGGGCATAATCCTTTGGAATTTTTTCAAACGTCAATCAGTTCATTTACTCATCAACCTGAACCAGCCGGCAAAATTTCAGGTCAATAGCTCAAACAGTTTTTGAGATATCTTGCTTACAAGCTTAAAACGTGCAAACTTTCAAACGGGCATAACTCAAGAAAAACAAGAGGACCAAGCTGGTCCTGTATCGCTCACCTGAGCTAACAGATTCAAAGTTTCAGGAAGTGCCAACCTTTACTGAAGGATTAATGGAAGGGCATGGTGATGACAGGGTAAGCAATTTCTGCAAATCAAGCAGAATGTAACTCTATGATAAACAAGGCATCGCATGCGATACAAATCCCCTCGCACAAAACAACTTCGTGTGTGGAAAACATTGAAATGGCAAAAGTCCAACTTGCTTGAGATATTATCATATGCAATATTTGTGTAAAATTTGTTTAAAAATCCATCAATAAATGTAGGTTCTAGAGTGATGACAATGTTTCTCTAAAAATAGGCAAAGTGACCTTAACTTGAGGCCATGAAAGAAGATCTTGCTCAAGATATTATCATAAGCATCTTTTGTGTGAAGTTATATTAAAATCTGTTAATAAATGTAGGCGGTAGAGCAATGACAAAGTTTTTTTCTAAAAATAGCCACAGTGACCTTGACCTTGAGGTCATGACCTTGAAAGTCAAAGCAATTTGAGATATTATCATAAGAAACATTTGTGTGAAGTTCTTTAAAAATCCATCAATAAATGTAGGCGGGAGAGCGATGACAAAGTTTTTCTAAAAATAGCCACAGTGACCTTGACCTTGAAAGTCGAGATAGCTCGAGATATTGCCATGAGGAACATTTGTGTGAAGTTATAATGAAATTGGTGAAAATATGTAATCGCTAGAGCAATGACAAAGTTTTTCTAAAAATATCCACAGTGACCTTGACCTTGAAAGTCAAACTCGCTGGAGGTTTTTTTTTTTTTTTTTTTGGTTTGGGTTTTACGGCCCTTTCAAGATTATTTCACTCATATCGAGCCGATCGTTAATCAGAGGTGGGCGAAAACCGGAGTACCCGGAGAAAAACCACCTGACCTTCCGTTGCAGAACTTGGCGTCTCACACGTGGCCCGAGCGAGGCTCGAACCTACGAAGGTGAGAGACCTAATGACTAAGAGTCAGCGCTCTTATCCACTAGGCCACGGAGGCCCGTAACTCGCTGGAGGTATTGTCATAAGGAACATTTGTGTGAAGTTATATTGAAATCAGTGAAGAAATGTAGGCGCTGGAGCGATGACAAAGTTTTTCTAAAAATAGCCATGGTGACCTTGAACTTGAAAGTGGAACTCGCTAGAGATATTGTCATAAGGAACATTTGTGTGAAGTTATATTGAAATCACTGAAGAAATGTAAGCGCTAGAGTGATGACAATGTTTTTCTAAAACAAGCCACAGTGACCTTGACCTTGAGGCCATGACCTTGAAAGTCGAACACGCTCAAGATATTTTTATAAGGAACATTTGTGTGAAGTTATATTGAAATTGGTGAAAAAATGAAAGCGCTAGAGCGATGATAAAGTTTTTCTGAAAAAAGCTAGTGACCTTGACCTTGAGGTCATGACCTTGAAGGTCAAACTCGCTCGAGATAGTGTCATAAGGAACATTTGTGTGAAGTTATATTGAAATTGGTGAAGAAATGTAGGCGCTAGAGCGATGACAAAGTTTTTCTAATAATAGCCACAGTGACCTTGACCTTGAGGCCATGACCTTGAAAGTCGAACTCGGTCGAGATATTTTTATCAGGAATCTTTGTGTGAAGTTATATTGAAATTGGTGAAGAAATGTAAGCCCTAGAGCGATGACAAAGTTTTTCTAAAAATAACCACAGTGACCTTGACCTTGAGGTCATGACCTTGAAAGTCAAACTCCCTCCAGATATTTTTATTAGGAACATTTGTGTGAAGTTATATTGAAATTGGTGAAGAAATGTAGGCGCTAGAGCGATGACAAAGTTTTTCTAAAAATAGCCACAGTGACCTTGACCTTGATGTCATGACCTTGAAAGTCGAACTCGCTCGAGATATTTTCATAAGGAACATTTGTGTGAAGTTATACTGAAATTGGTGAAGAAATGTAGGCGCTAGAGCGATGACAAAGTTTTTCTAAAAATAGCCACGGTGACCTTGACCTTGAGGTCATGACCTTGAAAGTCGAACTCGCTCGAGATATTTTTATTAGGAACATTTGTGTGAAGTTATATTGAAATTGATGAAGAAATGTAGGCGCTAGAGCGATGACAAAGTTTTTCTAAAAATAGCCTAAGTGACCTTGACCTTGAGGTCATGACCTTGAAAGTCGAACTTGCTGGAGATATTGTCATAAGGAACATTTGTGTGAAGTTATATTAAAATCGGTCAAGAAATGTAGGCGCTAGAGCGCTGACAAAGTACGTACGTACGTACGTACGTACGTACGGGACAAATGCTATATCCCCCCTCACAACTATGTTGTGCGAGGGGATAATAGGCTGACTGACCTCACCAGTTTTCAAACTCATTCAAGCTTTTATTCCTGACTTGCTAAGAAGATCCGATATAAACTGATGGGGCTATGGTGATGACAAGTTCAAAAATAAGCAATTAACTGCTGCAATCAAAGGGATGTTACTCTGTGACAAATAGGCAAACCTCACGAGTTTTCAAACTCCTCCGAGCTTTTCTGCCTGACTTATTTGTTTGTAAGTTTCATGAAGATCCGATCAAAACTGAAGGGGCAGCAGTGCTAACAAGGTTGAAAATAGGCATTTTTAAGCAATCAAATACACGTAACTCTATGATAAATGTGCCGACTTGGCCAGTATTCAAACTCATCCAAGGTTTTATTCCCAGCCACCTTACATATAAGTTTCAGAAAGATCCGATCAAAACTGAAGGGGCCACAGTGATAACCAGGTCAAAAGTTGGCATTTTTAGCAATCAAAGGGATGTTATTCTAAGATAAATGGGCCGACTTGGCCAGTTTTCGAACTCATCCGAGGTTTCATCCCCAGCCACCTTACATTTAAGTTTCAGAAAAATCCGATTAGAACTGAAGGGGCTACGGTGATGACAAGGTCAAAAATCAACATTTTCAGCCATCAAAGGGACAAAGCTCTACGATAAATGGGCTGACTTGGCCTGTTTTCGAACTCATCCGAGACTTTATCCCCAGCCACCTTACATATAAGTTTCATAAAGATCCGATCAAAACTGAAGGGGCTATGGTGATGACAAAGTAAAAAATCGGCATTTCAGCAATCAAAGGGACGTAAATCTATGATAAATGGGCCTGAACTTGGCCGGTATTCGAACTCATCATAGGTTTTATCCCCAGTCATCTTACATATAAGTTTCAGAAAGATCCGATCAAAACTGAAGGAGCTACGGTGATGACAATGTAAAAAATCGATATTTTCAGCCATCAAAGGGACATAGCTTTATAGTAAATGGGGCGACTTGGCCGGTTTTCAAACTCATTTGAGGTTTTATCCCCAGCCACCTTACATATAAGTTTCAGAAAGATCCGATCAAAACTGAATGTGCTACAGTGATGACAAGGTCAAAAATCAACATTTTCAGCAATCAAAGGGACCTAACTCTATGACAAATACGTCACCTTGGCCGGTATTCGATCTCATCCAAGGTTTTATCCCAAGCCACCTTACATATAAGTTTCAGAAAGATCCGATCAAAACTGAAAGGGCTACGGTGATAACAAGGTCAAAAATCGGCATTTCCAGCAATCAAAGGGACGTTACTCTGTGACAAATGGATCAACTTGGCTGGTTTTCGAACTCGTCCGAGATTTTATCCCCAGCCATGTAACAAATAAGTTTCAGAAAGATTCGATCAAAACTGAAAGGGCTACGGTGATGACGAGGTCAAAAATCGGCATTTTCAGCAATCAAAGGGACGTTACTCTGTGATAAATGGACCAACTTGGCTGGTTTTCGAACTCATTCGAGATTTTATCCCCGGCCACCTTACATATAAGTTTCAGAAAGATCCGATAAAAACTGAAGGGGCTACGGTGATGACAACGTAAAAAATCGGCATTTTCAGCAATCAAAGGGACGTAACTCTATGATAAATGGGCCGACTTGGCCGGTTTTCGAACTTATCCGAGGTTTTGTCCCCCGGCCACCTTATATATAAGTTTTAGAAGGATCCGATCAAAACTGAAGGGGCTACAGTGATGACAAGCATTTTCCCATTGTAAGTCTATGGGACCTTGTGATTGCCATAGCAACAAAAGTTTTCATGCGATTTAAAAACAAAGCTTATGTCATCAATGCCCCACCAGAGGCATGCTACAGATGAGAAATGATTGAGATCAGCCTGCAGGCTGCAGAGATATAGCTGCTCAAAAGTGTGGACAGACGGACGAAGGACGGACGACCCACTATACTATAAGCTCCCCTGGAACCTTCGGACCAGGTGAGCTAAAAAATTGGATTTTTGTCAAAAGTTCATCAGTTCATCTTCTCATCATCCCCAACCATTCTGTAAAGTTTTAGGGCAATAGCATAAACAGTTTCTATAGTTATCTTGCTTACAAGCTTAAAATGCAAATAAATTCAAAGGACCATAACTCAAGAAAAAAATTCGGATTTTTTTCAAAAGTTAATAAGTTCATCTACTCATCATCCCAAACCAGTCTGGAAAGTTACAGGGCACAAACTCAAACAGTTTTTGAGATATCATGCTTACAAGATTTCAAAGTTGTTTTTCTTTGTTGTTGTTTTTTTTTTTTTTTTTTTTTTTTTTTTTTTTGCAAAGGAGCATAACTCAAGAAAGGGGCATAATCCTGTTGAAAAAAAATGGATTTTTGTCAAAAAGTAATCAGTTCATCTTCTCATCATCCCCAACCATTCTGTAAAGTTCAGGGCAATAGCTCAAACAATTTTTTAGTTATCTTGCTTACAAGCTTAAAACGCAAAAACAGACAAACGGCCATAACTGAAGAAAAAAATTTCGGATTTTTTTCAAAAGTTAATCAGTTCATCTACTCATCATCCTGAACCAGCCTGTAAAGTTTCAGGGCTATAGCTCGTACAGTTTTTGAGATATCTTGCTTACAAGCTTCAAACGCGCAAAATCTCAAAGGGGCATAACTCAAGAGAAAAATATTGGATTTTTGTCAAAAGTTAATCAGTTCATCTTCTCATCATCCCAAACCATTCTGTAAAGTTTTAGGGCAATAGCTCGAACAGTTTTTAGTTATCTTGCTTACAAGCTTAAAACACAAAAATTTCAAAGGGCCATAACTGAAGAAAAAAAATCGGATTTTTTTCAAAAGTTAATCTACTCATCATCCTGAACCAGCCTGTAAAGTTTCAGGGCTATAGCTTCAACAGTTTTTTCAGATATCTTGCTTACACGCTTAAAATGTGCAAAATTTCAAAGAGGCATAACTCAAGAAAAAAAATGGATTTTTGTCAAAAGTTAATCAGTTCATCTTCTCATCATCCCCAACCATTCTGTAAAGTTTTAGGGCAATAGCACAAATAGTTTCTTTAGTTATCTTGCTTACAAGCTTACAACACAAAAAATTCAAAGGGCTATAATTGAAGAAAAAAAAATCGGATTTTTTTTTTTTCAAAAGTTAATCAGTACATCTACTCATCATCCCAAACCAGTCTGTAAAGTTTCAGAGAAAAAACTCAAGATTTCAAAGTTTTTTGGTTTTTTTTTTTTTTTTTTTTTTTTTGCAAAGGAGCATAACTCAAGAAAGGGGCATAATTCTGTCGAGAAAAAAAAATGGATTTTTGTCGAAAGTTAATCAGTTCATCTTCTCATCATCCCCAACCATTCTGTAAAGTTTCAGAGCAATAGCTCAAACAATTTTTTAGTTATCTTGCTTACAAACTTAAAACGCAAAAACTTTCAAAGGGTCATAACTGAAGAAAAAAAATTCGGATTTTTTTTTCAAAAGTTAATCAGTTCATTTTCTCATCATCCCAAACCATTCTGTAAAGTTTCAGGGCAATAGCTCAAACAGTTTTTGAGTTAGTTGCTTACAAGCTTAAAACATAAAAATTTCAAAGGGCCATAACTGAAGAAAAAAATTTCGGATTTTTTTTTCAAAAGTAAATCAGTTCATCTACTCATCATCCTGAACCAGCCTGTAAAGTTTCAGGGCACTAGCTCAAACAGTTTTTCAGATATCTTGCTTACAAGCTTAAAACACACAAAATTTCAAAGGGGCATAACTCAAGAAAAAAATTGGATTTTTGTCAAAAGTTAATCAGTTCATCTTCTCATCATCCCCAACCATTCTGTAAAGTTTGAGGGCATTAGCTCGAACAGTTTTTAGTTATCTTGCTTACAAGCTTAAAACGCAAAAAAAATCAAAGGGCCATAACTCAAGAAAACAAAATTCGGATTTTTTTTTTCAAAAGTTAATCAGTTCATCTACTCATCATCCCAAACCAGTCTGTAAAGTATCAGGGCAAAAGCTCAAACAGTTTTTGAGACATCTTGCTTTCAAGATTTCAAAGTTTTGTTTTTTTTTTGCAAAGGGGCATATCTCAAGAAATGGGCATAATCCTGACGAGAAAAAAATTGGATTTTTGTCGAAAGTTAATCAGTTCATCTTCTCATCATCCCTAACCATTCTGTAAAGTTTCAGGGCAATAACTCGTACAGTTTTTTAGATATCTTGCATACAAGCTTCAAAACGGGCAAAATTTCAAAAGGGCAAAACTCAAGAAAAAAAATAGGCTGCGTCTCCTGACAACCGGTTGTCAGGAGCATTTTTGCTATGTAAAATGCTCCTGACAAGCGGTTGTCAGGAGCATTTTTGCTGTCAAAAATGCTCCTGACAACCAGCAATATTTTTTCAAGTCAAATCCTGCTATAGTTGCATTATTTTGGTTACTTAACCCAGTATTTTAAGTTTCTTGGTACATGTTTAATATTTTTTTGTCTTCTTTGGTATTATAACAGAACTACTGGAGTGAAAATAAAAGAGAAAAAACTTATAGTATTTGCAGATTTTACTATTTCATTTATTACTGAAAATAAATACCAAATACATGTAAATATAGGGGCAATTTTACTTTAGTGCTATGGAAAAAAACGTCATAAATTCCCATTTAGAGAATATGTATTTATTATGGTTAAGGGGTGGGGATCTGAACAGTTTCTAACTTTCTGAGATATATGGCTTTTAATGAAGTTAAGGGATGGAGCATGCCCAGTGGCACTGATGTTTATGTGAAATTTGAAGCATTTTCGCTCCAGTGCAGACTTCTCGCTACAATTTGCTATTTGCAATCATAGTCGACGTGAAGAAACAATGTGAACCAGTCAAAAATACGCAGGGATACTTTATTTTTTCTATGTAGTGTGTCTATTTGGCGAAATGACCATAAATGAAAGATACACCGTTTACAAGTATGAGGTTTCACAAAAAGCTTGCTCTTCGCTAGCAAGCGGCACAATACATATGTAGTTGAATGTATCATTATTCCAGCTTCCGCAAATTGTTGAACCGTCTGGCAACGCCCTTTTCGTATGCCTGACGCTATTTGCAATACATTTGAACTGAGAAAAAGCGAAATACTAATAAACATGGCCAGAAAGGGCGACATCACAGAAAATATGTTACCAATGGCACCAACAGGAAGTGAGTGAGTGAGTGTTTGAGTTTTACGTCCCACCAACAGCTAAGGTCATACCGAGACGGGACCTCGGTTTAAAGACTCATCCGAAAGTCTGGAGAAGCCCGGGATCGATCCTGCGATCCCTGGTTTACAAGGCGAGTAGCGTAACCACTACACCACGGAGGCTTCTACCAACAGGAAGAGCAAACCAAATATTTGACATACAGTAAGAATACAATGGAAAGGAAAGTAATCAGCTGCCTCTTCTCCGAGACGAAGGGGTTTTATCAGCCTTAGCGAATCAATTGCTGAGGCTGAAAGTCACTACAGTTTCTGTGTCAGTATAATTAGTTTTACTGACATGACGTTGCATTGACGTAGGTACGACGCTGTCTAGACGTCATGTGCCCGCTGGGAATAACTTATTTTTCTTATGGGTGGCATGGATTCAATATACATATATATTGTTCCGTGTTAGTGTCGTTCAAACGAGTAACACGACCTACGTTTGATAACAAAACTACGAAAACTAATGTAATCCCTGTAATTCCAACTTCATTACAGTTACATGTAACATACTGATATCCAGTTACTGAAAACTACTGCTCGAAATTAATAGTAACAAGTACTCTGCGCGGAAATAAATTTGATTGCTCAGGCAGACTAAAGTTGTTGTTAAATGCTCGTTTCTTAGTTAATGAGGACGCCTAGGCTTGGTATAGACACATCCAAAGTCTACGTCACACAAGGTCAAAGGTCATTAGCCTCGTTTTATCTGGTGGGCAAAAAACTTCCGGTTCCATACTTTACCGTTGATGTAGCACGTATTATTTTCTATAATAACCTTTGTTAAATCGTCTTTCTATCAAAACTGTTTGCCACAAACCATTTTTGACATTAAACTGCTTCTTTTTCGTATAAAATTGGATAGAAAATATACATGCTTTAATCTTATTTACATTCGTTAAATAAAGCGCATCTACTACGTTTTGGCATGATGGTGGGTAGTTTTATAACGCTTTTTAGGCAACAAAATGTGCGATAAAATGTCAGAAGAGACTGGTTCTATATCATTTATTACTTCAAAAACACAAAATGACAAGGATCAGTTAATTGTTTCGAAAAGAAAGGACTTTAATCGCATGATAAATATTCGAAATTCTCATTGACACTGTACGGCAACAGTCATGTTTTGCCAACCAGATAAAAGAGTTCCTCTTCAGGGGAGGTAATTGGCGCAAGGTTGCAAAAATGCCGGCAAATATCATATTTTCCATGCCACTGGCATTTACCGGCATTTATGGCATTTATGGCAAATATGGCAAATTCAATTGATGGTCATCAAGTATGTTCCAAAAAATTACTTGTATAAGTAGTTTAAACAACACACCTTAATTATCTGAAAATCAAAAGTATTAAGCTGATTTAGATTTAGCACTGATTTTAGTTATTTATTTGAAAAAATTAAATACCAGGTAAATAAAAAGTGATTTTATTTTTTTCTATTTGGTTTGGGCAAATTATGACATCTTCTTGTTTTCATCTTTGCCTCTGGCTATGCTCTTCCTACTTTAAATAAACAGTTTCTTAAATTTGTTGTTTTAGTAATTCTATCTGTCTAGTGTCTATCCAAAGATTAAGGTTCAATATACCAAGTGTCACTGGCAGAGCTAAATAAACATGTTCTTAATTTTGTTGTTAAGTAATGTCAAATTGACAATTTATGTAAAACTCCTTGCAACTTTGGATAGTGTCAAACTTGCTGAATATTCAATTAAGCCACACCCATTTCTGACTTTGAACCAATCAGTTTACAATTAATTTCTACATATTCATAAACTGAATGTCAAACAGTGTAGATCCTTCAGAAGCCATCTGATCTGGATCTACACTGTTTGCAAAGATAGGGCTTGTCGCCAAGAGCAGGATAAAAGTTAAAGCATGTTGTTGTGAAAGTAAACAGACAAATCAGTCAAGGACCTGATCAGACTGTTCTGATCTGAACAATCTTTAAGAGGCCTGTCTACTGTCTATCCAAAAACTTAGGATCAATATCAGTGTCAATGGCACAGCTAAATGCATACCTGTGATTTTATTTTTACCTGCTTAATATCTCAATTTCTGACTTGGTCGAGATTTCTAAAATATTTTAAGACCAAAATCATATTTGCCATATTTGCCACTTTGGGCATATTTTCCAGGCTGGTAAATACCGGTAAATGCCACTGGTAAATACCGGGGGTGGAATTTGCCACTCAACCTTGAATTGGCGCATGCGCAGTGAAATGTAAACAAGGTCACGTGTCAAAACATTGGATCCGTCTATAGTGTGCTGCACGTATGTGTTCAGTTCAAAGTCACGCTGTCATGTACTGAGAGCTAGGTTTTAGTACATTAAAAAAACGTAGCAGAACGGCAATTAACGTAGTAAAACGTAGTGAAAATCTATTACATGGCACGTATTGAGGGCTAGGTTTTGCTGCGTATTTTAAAACGTAGCAGAACGGCAATACTCGTAGTACATAAGGTTATATATGGCTACACCTGCGTTTGCTTTGAAATTTCAAAAAAAAACATACGTGGCATTGCAATATACGGAGAGTATACCTAGCAAAACACGAAGTAAAACGCTCTAAAACGTATACAAAGACTAATCAGCCTGCACTTCAGTGCATTCTGATCAGAGTCTTTGTGGTAAGTGCAAGGGATAGTTACCCAGCCGCACTCACTTCTCCCTGAACTCAGCAAACTTCTCCTTATTTTCTCAGGCGGGCGCAGCCACTTATATCTATTTTTTGGGGGGCAGATTTGGCCCGAGCTTGGGCCCTGGCGTTTCCAGTATTTCTACTCAAAGATGTAGGTTCTGGATTCTCTTCGGGTTTTTTTTGGCGGTAAAATTTCCACTATATTTGTGTAGAAATGTTTTTTTTTATAAAGCTCTTTCTTGCATTTTTTAAATTATTACCTCCCTTTCAGTTGTGCACTTTATGACTCAGTGACATTATGCTAATAAACAAGACTTACCTGCTCATTGCCTTCGCATCTACCTCACATAATTTGTTTCAAAGAAACAAGCTTTGTGATATTGTAGCGTAAGGAATCATTTGTGGTGAAACATGGACTATGAACTCGTGTAGTTTATAACACCATTTTGAGTTTAAATTGACTTAGTTTTTATGTTACATGAACATTTCTCTCCAGATTCTGTGGTTGCGGCTCATTTGCTTTGCACTTATGGGTGCCCCGCCGAGGCTACCTCCCGTCAAAGGACAAACCAATGACCCTCCCATACCTTCAACATCATAACAGACCACGGGCAAGGGTGCATCATAAGAAAATCCCATAGCCCGAAAACTCCCACGGACATGCTTGAACCTGCGGCGACAAGCCCATTCGGGACACTGTGGTTGCGGCTCATGTGCTTTGCACTTATGAGTGTTCCGATGAGGTAACATGCCGCGGCAGGACAGGCAGCCCCCATGGGAAGGTAATTCTTCACAATAACCGCGCCACCCGTTAACTTGGTTTTGAACAAGTTACCCTAAGAGCCAGACCGTGCCTTTGTGGGGGGACCCCCTCACAAGCCCGGCCCGCCCTGTGCACAGAATGGGAAGCCAAAAAATGTGACGGATGGCGGGGTCATATTAGCACAAGCACAATATGCACTAATGACTTTTGTTTGTATTTCAGGTACAGGTGGGACCCCGGGGGACAAGAAACTGGACACAACTACACTGATCCGAGCGCACACATGGGGTCCCAAAGCACTTATCCGACTTTTCTATTTCAGGAACGAGAGGAGGCTCGACGGAGCCCGTCAGGACAACATCCTGAGGGCACCTGGGAGAAAGCCCGTACTGGGCTCCCCCTAGGTACCAACAGAATGAAGTCCCCTGAAGTAGGCAAAGCGAAGGCATAAATACTGCCAGAACAGAGCATACAAACGGGGACAGGTCACACGCTAAATATCTTTATAGGCGGGGCAACGGCAATATCCACCATTTGCTAGGTATTTGGAAATAGGAAGTCCCTTAAAAATGCCTTTTGGAAGACCATTCAAAAATAAAAATTAGCGGGATTGCAAAACGGCTGATTAGCCTCATCACTGCCTTTCCCAAACAAACACATACCTCCAAACACATCACGAAGACACACCTGTCCAATTTTGAACCCCACTTGCATAGGCAGGTCTCCGTGATGAGAGCACGGGTACTAGGACTTTTTGCAATAGCCGGAATTGGCTGGTCTATTAGTCACCCATCCTGGCTCACTTTAGATGCCTGTTCAAAATTAAAAAATTTCATGCGTTATCACCCTTTAACAAGCATCGTGACCGAAGGCGTTTTCTTTGCCATGTTAGGGGTGGAGGCAGAGAATAATGGAAGCCAGAACTGATAATGTATGTTAGCTTTTTTCCTCGGCCAGACATTCGAAAACAGGGCTGTGCTCTGACACATTTGGCAGTCGAAATTGGCAACACGTCATCACATACTAGAGCCCGTCTTTGGTCTGATTCCTGCACTCAAAATTCTAAAATCGCTATAGAACTGTGTTTCTTAGGACAAACGCTGTACCTTGGGTGCGATTTGTTCCTTCCTCCGATTAAGAGTTCAGTATATTCCCATTGGTCAGTTGACACCTGTCGCATTGACAAGTGCCAGCACATTGGAGGCCCTGGGAAGAGCAGTTCATAAACTAATCCCATTTAGCGAGATGGGGGTAGCCCCTATGTGCTTTTAGCGCCCGGTTACCTTACAAAATCTATCAAGTCAAGTCAAGACTCTCCAGATTCTGGTGCTATCTTAAAAAGTTCAGTTCAGCTCTCCATATAGTCTATTCTCTCCCCAACGGCTAAAAGAAAAGAAAGCCAGTGGGAAAGAACAGTGTCATTAAATAATTCCAGATGGCGACCCAGGGCTAGCATGTATGTGCTTCCTTACAAATCAGGACTATGCTGAGCTGTTCAGCAGTGTCATCATTCTCTGCTTAGCAGGTCTGTCTAAGAAAGTTGGTTTATTTAAAGACAGTCTTTAAATTTAAAGACAGTCTGTAAATTCTGTAAATTTAAAGCATCACGTGAACAAGTCTGTGAAATGAAGACGCCCCTACACCCCAATTCATAGAGAGAAAACTGGGGTTTACGGGGGTATACTTTATTTTTCTTATTTCTGCTCCAAGACATAGGTTGTGGGTACTCGTTAGAACCGCCTTTAGAACTGACACAAATAAAACCATGAAAATGGCATAAAACAAATAAATCGCTAATTTATAGTAATTTAGTCGTTTAATCATGTGTAACTGCAAATAAAATAGTAAGCTTTACTTAATTAAATTCCTTCGACCATAATTGAAGATTTCTAGAAAAAAAACAGGTTTGGAGTAAGATTCATATGTAAAATGAGCTAAAGAATAAAGGTGTATAATGTTCACCTCATTGTCTCAACATACTGACCTGACCACTCGATTCGACAGACAGTTTTTCTGACAACTAAAATTGATGGAAGTTTCAGACTGCCTACAATAGTATAATGGGCGAAAACGAAATGACATCAGTACGAAACTCATCTTATGTTCGGCCCTTGTCTTATATTTCTTTCTGTGGAGTTTCACCGCATTTGTGGTCTAAGGGTTTTATTTCTTGATTATTTTCTAGCAGTAAAACAATATTTACAGGAAATAAAATACATGCAGTTTTTAGCAGCACATTTCTTTTAATGAGATGAAAAATAGAAGTGAAGGAAATGATCAGGAATCGATACAATTAACCCTCTGCTCCCATCAGAGACACCAAAGGGAAAGAAGCACAGACATGAAACAAGACTGGGGCTGCGTATGAAAATGCGATTTTTTCGTGTTTCATCATTTTCATGATTTTTCTTGAATTAGTCTTTAAATCCTAAGACTAAAAAGTCTTTAAATTTACAAACAGTCTTTCAATTTATAGACAGTCTTTAAATAAAACAACTTTCTTAGACCTGATGAAAGATTACTGCTTCCAGAGCCACCTGTGGCTTTCTTAAAGTCATGTCGACATCATATGGACCTGAAGTGACCACAGGTATTCAGCACTAGTGTTTCAATGTCACTCTTCGCTGCGATCTGAGCATTCCTGCACCAGCCAGACTCAAGAAGACAGCGAAGAAACGGCAGCCTTCTGCGACGGAGAGACCACTACAAGAAACAGCACCAAACACGGTGAACATCGAGGTTCTGTTATCTCAACAATCACCAGACCACCTCCGACAGCCGGCGCCGAACTTGCGCCCGCGCCTACACTGCAGCGACCTTCGCCTGCACCAGCGCCATCATCGCAGAGCCAGAGCCTTCTCAACCTACACAGACGGAACACGACGCAAGACTGTGCCTCCTAAGCCAGCCTATCAACCACTCGCGCCAGACATGGACTTCGTAACGACCGACCAGCATTTTCGGGTACAAGACCACTACGACTGACAATGACCTCTGCCTGCTTACGGGTCGAACCTAGCCGTACGCGACAGAGTGCTACGCTTCCCAACATTTGGAGAACGGCATTCTATAGGGTTCACCGGCGTGACGTCACTGCCCGTAGCAACCGATAGGCCGCCATTTTTGAGGTGAAAACAATAACAGAGCGACCGGCAATTACCCTTTAGATCGCTATCAATTACATTGAATAAAATCGTTTTTTTAACCTGAAATTGCATGTTACTGTAAGTAAAAATGATTAAAAGTAAAGAATAACGAGGCGGGAAATTTCCATTTAGTGAAATACCAGCTGCCTGATAACCGATGTCTACGGACTAGTGTCAAGTGTTGTGTATTCTGAGGTGTCATGGACTCGGGAAATATACTCTATCCAAGTGTCAAGGTAGGTTTGACATTCTGTTTATTGTCAAAATAACACAGATCAGATTGCTAAGAGGAGCTGTCTGATCTGAGTCCACACTGTTTGTCTGTAAAAAATCGTTGACTGCCGGTAGCTTTAAGTCATTTCTGCAAACAGTGTGGACCCAGATCAGACTGCTCATCTGATCCGGGTCCATACTGTTTCCATGTCATATGTCATTTCTGCAAATAGTGTGAACCCAGATCCGAGGTTATGCCAAGGCTAGGGGGACAGGCTAGTTTGTTAGTTCATTTACAAGGCACACATTCTAAAGACCTTGTTGTTGTTTTGACCTTTAGATCAGAGGCATTCATTTTAGGACCCCTGTTCATCTTCTTTAGCACATCCAGTAAGGAGGGTTTTTTTTTCTACACTTTAAAGTTAATTACAATCAATTTTCAAATTTAGTCACCCATCCAACACCTGTGGTGATGTTCCAAGGGATCGCCTCGGTAAGTGCAGAAATGTTGTTGAAAGGGAGAAATACGAGCACTAGAGAGAAATCAACAGACAATTTTACCAATAGAAAGGACAATTTCAGTTCATATCAACAAAGCATGGCCCAAAGAATAATGTATTGTGAATCAATTTCCTGTTATAAAATGTTCACTGCACATGTAAACATATTTTGATGTAGGAATCCAGTCTGAACCATCAGCGTTCTTGCGACTGCAGGCCCTTATCCACCGAGAACGTCTCTCTGGATGTTTTTCTCCATTTGGGAACTGATAGAACGATAGCTTTTTATCCAGTTGTAAATGATGATTTGTACAACCACCTGCACTACCGATTTTTGGCATGTTTTATCAAAATTGTAAGAAATATGCTAGTGACTTGGGTTTTATTTACACTATTTGCTTATTCAAAATGGCGTTTGTATTCACCCGCGTGCTCGTTGCTATCACGTGACAAACGAAAGTACCCGGATGACCGGCGAACCCTATACGGGTCGAGGTCATCGAATGCGTGGGTCGATGAGTTCGTCCCAGAAGCTTGGCGGTTCTACAAGCAGCACTTGTGTATGGCCAAGCCGGTAGGAGATGTTGAGGGCTTGTACCAGCGTCTGGATCATTACGCACTCACCCTGCCTGCTAGTTGGGAATAAGACTTGCGACCAGTCATCTTCCTGGACCACTAGCCGCACCTACCTGTCTGGAAACTTGCATAGGCATGCTTCATTTGCAGCCTAAGTCCGATGGCCAAAATTGCGCAGCCCCAAGAGAGAGCAGCGTTGACCTACTTTCTGCTCTCGAGCACAGTAGTAAAATCGCGATCCGATTAAGCTCTGATTACTCTACATTTTTGACTCAATTTAGACCGGCATCAAAATTTCTAAAACTGGCAGTGCTTCACTTTACTCGGAAGGGCGCAGGGAGTCCAATGCGATTAACTCTTGTTGGACAGACTGCCGCGATTCACATCCCAGAAGCACATCACTTACGACATGCTGTGGAGCTATGGAATTCTGACTGATCGACCCTGGAAGATGTATAATGCCTTAACTTGAACGAACGAAGGAACGTAGCAGTGATATCATCATCGTTATTCTCTGTTCAGCTCTTGAGCAGTCCAGATCGATATCACCACATGTCTGGATTTATGAAATAGTACTTCCAGAGCCACTTGTGGCTTTCTTGAATTCCTGCCGACTTCATCGGATTCCTGAGGTGACCACAGGCCTACAGCACCACAGTGTCACTGTCGCTTGTCGTTAGGATCTGGGCAGTCCAGCCCCCAGCCAGAACCAAGAAGGCAGCTCCAAGACTACGTCAAGCAGCATCAGAATCAGAATCAGAATCAGAATCAGAATTGTTACTGGTGACACGTCAAATGACATTCATACACCAGGACCTGTGATGTGGGAAGTTAGTCCCTAGCTCTAACCAAAGAGGTAAATTTAGCTACACAATCATCAGCACCTTCAGCTGTCGAGATAATCGAATCGGGAAGGGCATTCCAATCTCTAGTGGTTCTGGGGAAGAACGACTCTTTATAAATGTCGGTTCTTGCGCTAAGGGTCTGAAACGCCAATGAATGGTGATTTCTACAGTGTCTAGCTGGGGGAACAAGGTCATCTGTTGGAATGCTGGCAGCACCCTTTAGACCTTTGTATAAAAGGATTAGCCTACTGTCTTTTCTCCTTTTCTTGAGAGACTCCCATTTTAATTTTCCAAGTATTCCAGTCATGCTCCCAGTTTCAAAGCAGTAATTGCCTGTTACAAATCTAGCAGCTCTATTCTGAACTTTCTCAATTTCATCATTAAGGACCACTCCACTGGGGTCCCAGATACAACTACCATATTCCAAGATTGGGCGAACAAGACCTTTATATGCTGCCTCTTTTACATCCTGAGGGCACTGATGAAGATTTCGCCTCAGGAAACCAAGCGTTCTATTTGCCTTAGTACACATGTTGCTAATATGAGTATTCCATCTCAAGTTGTGTGAGATTGTCACTCCAAGGTATTTAATGGAGTCCACATTTTCGAGGACCGTTCCCTCTAAGGTGTAAGAAGCCTCAACTTTATTAGATCTCTTCCTAGTTATCTGCATAATATTGCATTTAACTGGCTGAAATCTCATGCCCCATTTACGTGCCCAACATCCTAATCTATCTATGTCAGCCTGAAGTTTCAATGAGTCATCTGTATCTCTAATTTCCCGGTAACAAACACAGTCATCTGCGAACAGTCTTATTTCTGAGTCAATGTCAGTGGAAATATCATTGATGTACAGGGAGAACAAAAGTGGACCAAGAACGGTCCCTTGCGGGACTCCAGACAAAACTGGAGCCCACTCCGAAGATTCACCATTAACAACAACCCGCTGTTTTCTGTAGCAAAGAAAGGAATCTATCCATTTGAGGGTCTTTCCCCCAATTCCATAACCAAATAACTTAGATTTAAGTAGTTCATGAGGAGGGGTGTCAAAGGCCTTCTCGAAGTCCAGAATAAATGTGTCCACCTGTCCCCCTTTGTCCAAAGTTTTTGCCCAGTCATTAATAACTGTGCTTAGCTGAGTTTCACAACTGTGCCTTTTCCTAAATGCATGTTGCCTGTCTGACAAAAGTTTATGCTCGTCCAAGTGGGCCATGATGTTTGAGCAGACTATATGTTCCAGCAATTTACACAGAACACAAGTCAGAGACACAGGGCGATAATTACGGGCAAGAGCCCTATCTCCTTTTTTGAAGAGTGGACAAATGTTTGCTAAGAGCCATTCTTTGGGAATTTCACCCGTATCAAGGGACTGTTGAAACAAGTGTGCGAAAACTGGACCCAGCTCATTTGCTAGTTCCTTCAGGACTCTGGGATGAAGCTCACCAGCAGTCTAATGCCAGATTTCTGGTTTGGACGAGGCAACATTTTCATAAACTGAATGCAGATAAATATTGACAAGATCTAACCAATGAGATTGTCTAATGCTTGATTTCTTTATAAATAGCCTCAACTAGGCATTTTTTTCACTAACTGGCACGGACGTATAACTTTCAAACCGTTAGGGATATTTTATACAATTTTTCAGCAAACAGATATATATTGATAAGATCTAGTCAACAATATTGTTTAATGCCTTATTTCTTTATATAAATGGCCTTGCCAAGGCAAAATATTTACAAAATGATTGCAGGTATACAACTTTTTTTTTATAAGTTTTGGAAAGCAGATGTATATTGGCAAGACCGTCCAATGCCTGATTTCCTCACAAGAAGCCTGGCCAAGGCAAAAGGGTTACTAACCGACATTCAGACAACTAGGATTATTTTGATCAGTTTTGGCATGCAGATAGATTGGCAAGACCAAATAAATGAGTTTGTCTAATGCCTGATTTCTTTATAATTAGCCTCGCCGAGGCAAATATTTCACTTACTGACATAAATGTTATGTTTTAAACCGCAAAGAATATTTTGATAAGTTTTGCAGGTAGATGTATATTAACAAGATCTAATCAATTATATTGTTTAATGCTAAATTTCTTGATATTGATAGCCTCTCCGGGATAAAATAATAACAAACTGATTTTAGATATAATTTAAGGTTCTAAAGTGAATTGTAAAGGGTTGGTCATGTTTGCAAAAGACAAACATTACGCACGTTTATTATTATGTTAATTATTGTTATTATCCTTATAATCACCATCATTATTGTGATAATGCTCTTTTCATTCTGCTGACTAGAAAGCAGCAGACCTTTCCTTTGGATTCTTTTTAAAGAAGCCAACTTGTTAATATATGGTCTGTGTAGCAAACAGAGCGAACGAGATAGGGGAGGTAACTGCAAGACGACAAAAATGAGCGATTTAATTTCGGTAACTCGTAACACCAGTGATTGTTGACATTGATTTATTTCGAAAGCTATTACTTGTTCATCGAAGAATAGCGAGTTGCAAGGAAAGATAGCATTGATTCACAAGATAAACAATAATGAAGTTATATCCTTTTGATTCTCTTAGAACTAACTAGGAAATTAAAGTAAATATACAACCTCAGACAGAATAACGAACAACCAGCGAACTTGTTTAGCAACATACTAATCCAGCAAGATCTCGGATCGTTTCGCCCGTGAGTCGTTTCGCCCATGGGTCGATTCGCCCTGAGTCCTTTCGCCCGTGGGTCGTTTCGCCCTGATTAGGTGGGTCGTTTCGCCCTTATTTTTTTCAAGCCCTATTGATTGAGGTTATGTTTGTTTTTGGTTTGTAATGGGATTGATGGGGGTATTGGGAGTTCCGGAAAACATGGTTTTGCCCTCTTTTGGTGCAGCTGGACGACCTTCGGACGGCTTCTACTTCAGGTTTGAGCAACTGCGCTACCACCTTTTTGAGAAAGATATTCGAGCTCACATAAGGTTAACAAGTCTTTGCAATAAAATGGGATAAACGGTTGTGAAAATGACTGTTTATATTTAAAAAATGTGACATATTTTTCTTTCTGCTAAAAACATAGATTTTGGATTAGAACCGTCTAATTGTTTATGTTTTAGAATCAGAAATAAGAGAAATAAAGTATATGCGAAAACCCATTTTTCACTGTATAAAGTTGGGTTTAGGGGGACGTTATTGCATAGACTTGCTAATATGATATTTTATTTATTTATCAGTTGTGCTTTTTGCACAAATAGTGACGTGATATAACTGGTTACATTATTACGTTAATTGTGTTGACGGGGACATTAAACCTCAATTTCAACAGACAAAATACTTTTAAACAGTGGTGTCTGAATAAAAGTTAACAAAAATGTCACTTATAGAGTAGTAATTAATATTACACATTAAGTGTCATGTGTAAAAAGTTGGTTTATTTTTTATACAGACTCTACTGTAGCTCAACCTTGGTAGGAATAGAAACATAACGTTTTATACTTTCTTATCATTTTTTTCCATAATTTTATGTGTAACAAAACACATATTTTACATTATAAATATATAACAAAGCACAACATGAAACTATAGCATCACCTTAACAAGTCCGTGGAATTAACACCCCCTAAACCCCACCTTATACGGCGAAAACTGGGGTTCATTGGGGTATGCATTATTTTTGTTATTTCTGCTGCAAGACAAAGGTTGTGGGTGCTCGTTAGAACCGCCTTTACATATGTATAGATAAGAAAAAAATACCACAGCTTTTCAAAAAAAGTAAAAATAAAAGTAGTCATTTTAGAGATGTAAAAATCTGCACTATGTCGCACGGCTGTTATATCGCACTGGTCTGTTTAATAGTTTGCATTACGAAAACATGCTTATTCAAATACTGGAAAATTCTACCACCAAATAAAAAAAATCAAAAATGTTCTGATCAAAGATTCTTATATTTTTCATATTTCTGCTCAGGTGCTCGTTAGAAACGGCCCGTCCATCTACACAAACATCACTTCATTCATTCACTCATTCATTTCTGTTTGTCCAGCTACCAATACTCTCCATTCATTCATTCATTCATTCATTCATTCATTCATTCATTATCTATCTCCGTATATTAAAAATGCCGTCCGTTCATCCGTACGTCCGTCCATCTACCAACGCACAACTCCATTCACCCATTTATTCATTTATTTATTCATGCACCTGTCCATTTACTCATCCATTCCGTTTGTCACTCCCTTAAAATATAATTGCGGCGAAACGACCGACGGGCGAAACGACTCATGGGCGAAACGACTCACCAGGTAAGGGCGAAACGACCCACCCCCAAAATCAGGGCGAAACGACTCAGGGCGAAACGACCCACGGGCGAAACGACCCGGAACCATCTAGCAACATACAAATGTAATAGCCTTACGATATACCGAATAGCGATATTAATGTCGACAAGCTTTTCCCGGTATTGTGTAATATCAAAATGTCGACACGCGATTCATAATGGAGGCCCCCGTATACTTGTATATTATAAATGAAACATAGACTACTTTGTTTGTTTGTTTTTTTTTTTGTTTTTTTTTGTCTTCTGCAGGTTCTGAGTTTCTGACATTGTCTCTTTATACAGACGTATACAAAACAGAAATGACGATAACCATGGAAAAGTCATGGTAGAGGGTTCCATATAATTGGCTGTAAATCTGGGTGTAGAACCGATAAAATGAATGTCAAGATTAAGTAGAAGCCGCTGCATTTAATATCACAGCCTTGCAGTCGAGCCAGAGAAGCATGTCTGCCTCACATTCCTTACAAATGAATGTCATTAGATCTGTCTCTGATTCTATCCACCTGACCATCACCCATTTATTGATTAGCTATATCTGTATATTTATCTGCATGAGAAATATTGGAGAATTTGTACTTGTGAAATTGAGTGCTGAGAGAGAGAGAGAGAGAGAGAGAGAGAGAGAGAGAGAGAGAGAGAGAGAGAGAGAGAGAGAGAGAGAGAGAGAGAGAGAGGGAGAAGATTCGATCCCCGCATGCGCCAAGTGTTGTTTCCTTGAACAAGAAATCGCGACGGAGGTAAGGGCGAGGATAGTGACCACGTAAAATCGATTTAAGCCCTCCAGTGGAATTCGTTTCACTGACCGTTCCAATGCGGTTCCTCTGTCGCGGTTTATTTTTGTTATGGTTTGTTTAGGAATATATACTCTCCTTCTGGCTGTTTTATTTTATAAGATGACCTGGACCGACAAGTACAGTGGGAGGCCGATTGGCAGATGAAGTTTAATGTGGTCAAATGCCATTCGATGATGGTGTCACGACATCTTCCTGACAATCAGATTAAGTTTGATTATTCACTACACCACCAAACTTTGGAGCAGCTTCAATCCGCCAAATATCTTGGTATCACCATCACAGGCGATCTTGATTGGGGTCATCATATTTCAGAGATTACATCAAAAGCAACTGGGACTTTATGATTTTTAAGACGTAATTTGGCTTTTACACCTAGGCAGACAAAGGATGTTGCATATAAAACATTGGTTCGCCCTCAGCTTGAATATGCATCACCCATTTGGCATCCCATGTTAAAACTCAGATTCAAAAGGTTGAGAAGGTTCAGAGAACTGCAGCTGGATGGACATGTCGGCGATGGCAAAATAAGAGTAGCGTCGGTGACATGCTTAGAGAGTTGGAATAGCCGTCCCTTGAGGCGCGCCGTGAGCAGTCCTCTTTAACCTTCTCTGTATAGTGTCTCTGGATAAATATAAATACTTAACCCAGGCCCGACAAGCTCAGCAAACAAGGCACAATGTTGAGTCAGTTTGAAGGACAAATATTAATTGACATTATGAATGATCATGGCCTGGAACAAATTGTTAACTTCCCCACTCGTTATAAGAACACATTGGATCTGATTCTTACAACTTTGCCATGACAATTTGAAGACATTCAGTCTCCAGACAAACTACAACTACTAATAGTAATCAAAGCACTGAGAGTACTGGTGGGTCGATCGTCTCTGAGTGTATGTTGGGAAAATAGTCCTGAGCTGAGAATCGAACTGTTCCTTTAACTTTAAGCAAGCACGATAGAGCTGATCAGACATCGCGTTTTGTGGCGTCTGATTATGTAGATTCTGTTTGCCAATACCCAAGTGTACGAGCACAATCCACCCACCCCCGCCCATCGGGGCTTGAATAAATAGATGGGCTGCATCATGCTTCCACGCAGAGCTGAACGTCCCGTAACATTGGAAGTAACGTCTCCAAATGACCTATACAGTGTTGACGGGGACGTTAAACTTCAAATCAAACAAACGAGCACAGTCCAGAATTTTCTTCTTACGCTGCACTCTGACGTCTTTGGGTAGTACTTGGATTTTTGTTCAACAGAGTGGGGATGGTGCAAACGCAGCCCCCTACCATCTTTTGGAAATTATTTCAGATTCATACACACCGGCCCCGATAGCTCAGTTGGTAGAGTGTCCGCTCCGGGGAACGGGAGGTCACGGGTTCGATCCCGGGCCGCAACATACCAAAGTCGTTAAGAATGGTACTAGCTGCTCCTCGCTCGGCACTCAGATTTACGGGGTAGAGCTAGGACTGGTCGACCCAGTGTCAGGATAATGTGACTGGGTGTGGTATCATGTAATGTGTCTGTGACATGATACTTCAGTAAGGCAGCACTATAAAAGTGAGCATTGAGCTCCCTGTCGCAACAAGACACAGTCGTGATATGACTGAAAAATGGTTGAAAGCGACGTTAAACCCGAATTCACACACACACAGATTCATACAGTTTTTCACCCTCTGCAAAATACCTGAAATTTGCATCCTCAATCCGCCCCTTTTCAGAGTCTGCGTACGGCCCTGAATCATGTTCAAAACTGTTGTTGCATACATATGGCGAACAGTGCCGACCTGATCAGAAGCAATGTACTCTATATCCGATCTTGGTCTACGGTGTATGTCTAATAACGATACCACCTATAAAGTCTGGGCTACTCATTTTTGCACTTAAACATTTCAGGATTCTAAAACTAAGTTCTTAGAAGGAGTGCGAAAAGTCTATTTTTACTCGACTTGGCATACATTTGTGTAAAAGTTTTATAAATAGAATGTTCCGAAAGACGTCACGTGACATCCTGGCCTGGATTAAGATATTGTTTTAGCAACCTGGCATTCTTATACTATTTCGTTTAACCCTCAAATGCCATTATTTAAGCAAACAGTGAAGTTTCTGTGCAACCTGCTGATCAGACGCCACATTCCGCGGCGTCTGATCTGGGTATTATCCAGCACACGATTCCTGTCAAGACTCTATAGATAGCTCTTGTTGCATAGATAAAAATGGCGCAAATTTTCAAGTTCTATTAATAAAACATACTATTGGTCTTCCCAAATCAGTGATGGTCACGTGGACAACTGCATGAATTCCGTTTGGCCATTTAGTAAATCAGGGTCGATCGTAAACCGATCGACCCAACAATAATCGACCTTATTTATAGAGGGTAACACATTTAGTACTAGTACTAATCTTCCATATGACCCTCTTTTCCTGGGTAGGAATCAGTACTAAGCAATGTGATCATGATATTGTTTCTGGATATTTAAAATTACACATTCCACCAATAAAAAAAAACCTCGGAGGAAGGTGTACTTATATCAGAAAGGTGACTACGAAACTATGAGGAAGGATGTGCTCATATTTGCAAAGGAGAAATACTTTAATGGTCATTCTGGTGCTCGGTCTGTCCAGGAGAACTTTGATTTGATAACTTCGGCTGAAAATCATATTCCCTCAAAAACTAGTAGATCTGTATCTTCGATTCCCTGGATCACACCAGAGATAAGAAGAACAATTCGCAGAAGAAATAAGTTTCAAGCAAAGGCAAAAAAGACTGGAAGAGGTCAACTCAGGACAAAATTTGAAAACTTGAGACGTGAGAACAAAATAGAAGTGGAGGCACAGATCAGGAATCGATACAATTATCCCACATAGCCCATCAGAGACACCAAAGGGAAAGAAACACAAACATGAAACAACATACCCTAATGGAAACAATAATAGCGGAAAGCCAAAAGTACAGTTACTTTCCCACAAAATGGCCAACAGGCTATCCAAATTAAAATAATACAAGCGACATAAACACCCAAAGACAAACCATATCAATAAACCGTGACAGAAGAACCGCCTTTGAACGGTCAGCGGAAACGAATTCCACCGGGTGCTGGGGGGTGGGGGGGGGGGGGGGCTTAAATCGATTTTACGTGGCCACAATCCTCGCCCTTACTTCCGTCTAACTGTTGGTTTTCATTTGCTCCAGAATTTCAGTGGTTTCTTGCTGTCAAGTCCTCACCGTTGTTTCATCTATGTGGTTGTTGGATTTTTGTGTTCACGGAGTTGTTGCATTGATGAATTAGGAGGTCTTCATGCGGACTGAACAAATAATTTTTCTTCATCGCGACGGAAGTAAAGGCGAGGATTGTGGCCACGTAAAATAGATTCGGAGTCTAACTGTTGGTTTTTATTTGCTCCAGCATTTCAGTGGTTTCTTGCTGTCGAGTCCTCACCGTTGTTTCATCTATGTGGTTGTTTGATTTTTATGTTCACGGAGATGTTGCAGTGATGAGTTAGGAGGCCTTCATGCGGACTTCACAAATTATTTGTCTTAATCGGGACGGAAGTAAGGGCGAGGAATGTGGCCACGTAAAATCGATTTAAACCCCCCCCCCCCCCCATCCCCCAGTGGAATTCGTTTCTGCTGACCGATCCAAGGCGGTTACGGTTTGTCTTTGGATGTTTGTGTCGCTTATATTATTTTATTTTGGATAGCCTATTGGCCTTTTTGGGGGAAAGTAACTGTCCTTTTGGTTTTCCGCTATTGATGTTTCCATTAGGGTCTGTTGTTTCATGTTTGTGTTTCTTTCCCTTTGGTGTCTCTGATGGGAGCTGTGGGTTAAAAGTATCGATTCCTGATCATGGCCTCCACTTCTATTCTAGCGAACATTTTCCCACTCTTCAAAATAGGAGATAGGGATCTTGCCCTTAATTATCGCGATGTGTCTGACTTGTATTCTGTGAAAATTGCTTGAACATATAGTCTGCTCAAACATCATGGCCCACTTGGATGAGCATAAAATTCTGTCAAACAGTCAACATGCATTTAGGAAAAGGCATAGTTGTGAAACTCAGTTGAGCACAGTTATTAATGACTGGCAAAAATCTTGGTCAAAGGGGGACGGATAGACACATTTATTCTGGACTTCGAGAAAGCTTTTGACACCCCAACACATGAACTACTTAAATCTAAGTTATTTGGTTAAGTACGGAATTCGGGGAAATACTCTCAAATGGATAGATTCTTTCCTTTGCTGCAGAAAACATCGTGTTGTTGTTAATGGTGAATCTTCAGAGTGGGCACCAGTTTTGCCTGGAGTCCCACAAGGGACTGTTCTTGGCCCGCTGTCATTCTCCCTATACACCAATGATATTTCCACTGACATTGACTCAGAAATAAGACTATTCACAGGTGATTGTGTTTGTTACCGGGAGATACAGAAATTAGAGGTACAGAGGACTCGCTCAAACTTCAGAATGATATAGATAGATCAGGAAGTTGGGCACGAAAATGGGGCATGATATCTCAGCCCGTTAAATGCAATATTATGCAGATAACTAGGAAGAGAACAAATACCTTGGGGTGACACTCACACACGATTTGAGATAGAATACACATATTAGCAACATGTGCACAAAGGCAAATAGAACGCTTGGTTTCCTGAGGCGAAATCTTCATCAGTGTCCTCAGAATGTAAAAGAGGCAGCATATAAAGGACTTGTTCGCCCAATCTTGGAATATGGTAGTTGTATCTGAGACCCCAGCGGAGTGGTCCTTAATGAAGAAATTGAAAAAGTTCAGAATAGAGCTGCTACATATGTAACAAGCATTTACTGCTTTGAAACTGGGCGCATGACTGGAATTCTAGGAAAATTAAGATGGGAGTCTCTCAAGAAAAGGAGAAAAGGCAGTAGGCTCATACTATTATACAAAGGTCTAAAGGGTGCTGCCAGCATCCCAACAGATGACCTTGTTCCCCCAGCTAGGCACTGTAGAAATCATCATTCATTAGCGTTTCAGAACTTTGCTGCAAGAACTGGCATTTATAAGAAACCATTTTTCCCTCGAACCATTAGAGATTGGAATGCCCTTGCCGATACGATTATTTCAACGGCTGAAGGTGCTGAGGATTGTGTAGCTAAGTTTACTTCTCTGGTGAGAGCTAGGGACTAACTTCCCATCACAGGTCCTGGTGTTTGAATGTCATTTGACGTGTCACCAGTAACAATTCTGATTCTGAATATAGAGATTGATAGGACTTGCTGATACTTTGCAACAATATACATGCAGATTAAATATGTTCTAGAAAGGGTTATCCTTTGGAAGCAAGGAATACACCATAGAACTGGAAAATATGGAGTGTACATGCTTTCTTGGCCAGACTAGCTAGCTTCGGCCATTTAGGCCTCATCAGTGACCCTCAAATATTTTCAAAATTCAACAATGGAATCAATGATCCCAAAGGACAAGAAAATATAAACTACACTATGATGTAGGGCAGGGAGACTTTTTACGGCCGCCACACATTCCCAGACACCAGCTGTAGTGACGTTAAATATGTTCTAGAAAGGGTTATCCTTTGGAAGCAAGGAATACACCATAGAACTGGAAAATATGGAGTGTACATGTTTTCTGGGCTAGACTAGCTAGTTTCGGCCATTTAGGCCTCATCAGTGACCCTCAGATATTTTCAAAATTCAACAATTGAATCAATGATCCCAAAGGGCAAGAAAATATTAACTACACTGTGATGTAGGGCAGGGAGACTTTTTACGGCCGCCACACATTCCCAGACACCACTTATTTTTATCCCCACGTTTTAAAAAAAAGTGGGGATATTGTAATCGCCTCCGTCCGTCTGTCTGTCTGTCCGTCTGTCCGTCTGTCTGTCCGGCTATCTCCTCCTTAACCACTGGTCTGAATGTAACCAAATTTGGCTCACAGCTTCCTTACATGATGAGGGCGTGCAACGTCACATTTATTTTTGGCCCCGTCCCCAGGGGCCTTGGGGAGGGGTCAAAAGGTCATATATCAATTAAATTCAATTTCAAAGTCACTTTTATAGATTTTAAAACCAAACTTTGCATAAGTAATGATTAATGATATATGTAACACATATTGGACGAGATTTTGGCTGTGACCCCTGGGTCATGCCCAAGGGGTCGGACTGGGGGGGGGGGGGGGGTCAGGGGGTCAAAATTCAAATTTTACTGAATATTGTCATATGGAATATCAAATTCAAATATCACACCAGAAATAAGAAGAAAAATTCGGAGGAGAAATAAGATTCATGCTAAGGCAAAAAAGTCGGGAAGTGCTAAACTCAGAGCAAAATTTGAAAACTTGAGACGAGAAATTAAAAATGACATCAAAAATCAGCATGATCAGTATGTAAATAACTTGGTAGGTGATGTAAAGGCGAATCCCAGAGACTTCTACAGATATATCAATAGCCAGAAGAAAGATAGGCAAGGTATCCCACCCCTTAATAAAAGAGGAGGGCACGGGGTCGCTGAATCGGACTCTGAAAGGGCAGAGGAATTGGTTGGTCAATTCAATGATGCATTTAATAAAACTGAGTTCAACGAGGTTCCATTGACTGGAAGATCGGCCCCTTTCATGGAAAATATTGTTGTATCCTCTGCGGGAGTGATCAAATTACTTAAAGGCTTGAACCCTTCTAAAGCTTTAGGGCCTGATGAGCTTCATCCTAGAGTCCTGAAGGAACTAGCAAACGAGTTAGGTCCAGTTTTTGCTCATCTTTTCCAACAATCGCTCGATACGGGTGAAATTCCCAAAGAATGGCTCCTAGCGAACATCTGTCCACTTTTCAAAAAAGGGGACAGGGCTCTTGCTCGTAATTATCGCCCGGTGTCACTGACCTGTGTTCTATGTAAATTGCTTGAACACATAGTCTGCTCAAACATCATGGCCCACTTGGATGAACATAAACTTTTGTCAGACAGACAACATGCATTTAGGAAAAGGCATAGTTGCGAAACTCAGTTGAGCACGGTTATTAATGATTGGGCAAAAATCCTGGACAAAGGGGGGCAGGTGGACACATTTATTCTTGACTTTGAGAAGGCTTTTGACACCCCTCCTCATGAACTACTTAAATCCAAATTATTTGGTTATGGAATTGGTGGGAAGACTCTTAAATGGATAGATTCCTTCCTTTGCTACAGAAAACAGCGTGTTGTTGTTAATGGGTGAATCTTCAGTATGGGCGCCAGTTTTGTCTGGAGTCCCACAAGGGACCGTTCTTGGTCCTCTATTGTTCTCCCTGTACATCAATGATATTTCCACTGATATTGACTCAGAAATAAGACTGTTCGCAGATGACTGTGTTTGTTACCGGGAAATTAGAGATACAGATGACTCACTGAAACTTCAGGCTGACATAGATAGATCAGGATGTTGGGCCAGAAAATGGGGCATGAGATTTCAACCAGTTAAATGCAATATTATGCAGATAACAAGGAAGAGATCTAATAAAGTTGAGGCTTCTTACACCTTAGAGGGAACGGTCCTCGAAAATGTGAATTCCATTAAATACCTTGGTGTGACAATCACTCACGATTTGAGATGGAATACACACATTAGCAATATGTGTACAAAGGCGAATAGAACACTTGGTTTCCTGAGGCGAAATCTTCATCAGTGTCCTCAGGATGTGAAAGAAACAGCATACAGGGGACTTGTTCGCCCAATCTTGGAATATGGTAGTTGCATCTGGGACCCAAGCGGAGTGGTCCTAAATGAAGAAATTGAAAAAGTTCAGAATAGAGCTGCTAGATTTGTAACTGGAAATTATTGCTTTGAAACTGGGAGCATGACTGGAATTCTAGGAAAATTAAGATGGGAGTCTCTAAAGAAAAGGAGAAGAGACAGTAGGCTCATACTCTTATACAAAGGTCTAAAGGGTGCTGCCAGCATTCCAACAGATGACCTTGTTCCCCCAGCTAGGCATTGTAGAAAACACCATTCAATGACGTTTCAGACCCTTACTGCAAGAACGGATATTTATAAAGAATCGTTCTTCCCCCGAACCATTAGAGATTGGAATGCCCTTCCCGATTCTATTATTTTGACGGCTGAAGGTGCTGAGGATTGTGTAGCTAAGTTTACATCTTTGGTTAGAGCTAGGGACTAACTTCCCATATCACAGGTCCTGGTGTATGAATGTCATTTGACGTGTCACCAGTAACAATTCTGATTCTGATTCTGATTGAAGGGGGTGATTAGTAGAATACAATACAAGTAAAATTTTGACCCTGGGGTCAGATTGGAGCCCTGGGGGAGGGGTCAAAATTTAAGTTTTTTGGAACATAGTCATGTGGCATATCAAATTGAAGGGCATGATTAGTAGAATATAATACAGGTAATATTTTGACCCTGGGGTCAAATTAGGGCCCAGGGTGAGGGGTTTTTGTACTTGGCCCCTGTGTAGAAAGCGTGGGGATTTGCGATGGCGCGCCATCGACAGTATTCTAGTTTTTTTATTATTATTATTATTATTTGTACACTTTCTGCATTTGTATTAACTTCTGAATGCCATATTGTCTTTTGGTCAGGGAATATGGCTATTTTTGCTTTTTATTTCTGTTGGTCTTTTTTTGCGCCCTTTTGCGTCTTTTTGTATCTTTCCGGGTCTTTCCGGCGTTTAGGTACCCCGGTTACAGCCGGGCAATCCGTCAATTTTTTCAACATGGCAGCCGTCTGGAGATATAATTTTTTGCCTGAGTAAAAATTTAATTGTAGGTATTAAAACGATCCTGACACATGCTGAAAACAGTCCCGTTAGAAGGTATTATTTATTGACAGATGTTAAAATAATTCTGACGAGGGCAAATGGTTAGTCAAGACGAATATAAACGGTCCTAGTCTAATTCCGCCATTTTTCACGCTTTTTCAGCAGTTCGGGAAAAAGTAAAACGCATATTCGAAGCATTTTCAGTCTGATTAATGGTTCCCAGTGACATTTCCCCCACACGACAACCTACATTATACCTTATGTATCTACATTATTGCAAAATAGGCACAAACGTACCACGTGGTTCGCGTTTTATTCTGGTGGGTGGGGTAAATCGATTCAAAGGTGTTTTTAGCCCGACATAGAATTACATCCTGGTGTATGAAAGTCATTTGACACAGAGCTCTCACTAGGATTCTTAAAACAGGATTCCAAGAATCCTTCCTTGTAAAAATTTGGATTCACAGGTAAAAAGTTGGATTCCCACATAAAAAGTTGGAGTTCTGATCTTGATTGCGCATAAAACGGTGCATACATTTACCGGAAAGCACCAAAATACCGGAAAGCAAACCAAAATACCGGAAAGCAGATATAAATACCAAAAAGCACTTATATATACTGGAAAACGTTAGAAAATTATATTTAAATGCAATATACTGGTGTTACTAATTACCGGTGTATTAACTGTTCAAGTCAGTATATAAAACAAACTGTTCTACCGATTCTGATAAATTGTGTCTAGTGAAAGTATTGTTTCATTCCGCCAAGGAAATAAACAATTTTTGTTTTCAAAATAAACTTCAACCCGCTAAATACTTTATTTATATTGGACTACCCCTGTCACCATCTTGAATGTCCGATGTTACTTATTACCGGTGTATGTGTAAACAAATCCTGTAGAAAATTATTTGGGTAAAAGGGTCTATATGTGATGAGATTCTGTAATGAAATAGTTATTGGCCTTCAAAATGAAAGCTAAAAGGGCCTGTTTGAAAGCTTTTTTTTCTGTTTCTACAGCATGTTTTATGAAGTATACCATTTTATTAACTATACGACAGAACATGCATCATGATTTATGACTACATATAAAAGAAATCATATACCCTGAAAACAAGAGATTTCTGTTATATTTTTTGCCTTTTTAGACAGGGGGAAACGTGTCTTGTAAATAATAAAGGGGGGGAAATCCGAACGATAATAACGCACACCATAGCGATTCGGGTTTTAACGGAATACACCGGTAATTAGTATACACCGGTATTAAGTATATAAGGGATATATAACATATCTGGAACAATTATGGTTGCTCTCTGGACTTATAACTTGCGATTTTATTGCAATGGTAAGCATGCCCCACCCGAACAGAAATAAGAAAAAAACATATCACAATTTTTGATCTTATTATAATTTTTTTTTCATGTATTTGTTTAGACATGTTTTCGTAATGATTTGCGCAGTCTGATCTGAAGTCAAATCAGAAATCATCCATTGCTACAGGTCTGATCAGACGCACAGGTAAAGAGAAGAAATTGTCGTGCTCCGGCTCATAAACCCTTGATTGTTGATTAACGAATGAATACCTGTTGAAGTTTCACCACATTTAGATAATTGGATCGATTGTTGGCACATGCCTTATGTCATTTATCCCTTTATCATGCCAATCACAACAATTGTCGTCTGCTGTTTACTATCAAAGTTGCAAACAGTGCGGTTCCAGATCAGACGGCTCCTTTAAGGATAATAGTGATTTTTGTGTGCAAAAATATAAGTGAACATGAGAATATGTATGTTTAACATTGACCCAAATATGAGTGAAATTGGAACAAGCCAGTCATAAAAGAAAATTGCATCTATCTCTTCTTTGTCCTAAAAAATCTTGTGGGTACTCGTTATAACCGTCTCAATGAGACTTTCTTACCAATAGACATTAAGATAACACACACGTGCGACAAAGTGCATTTTTCACATCTCCAAAATAGCTATTTTTCTTATGAAAACTCGGAATGAAATTTTTTCTATTAAAACGTCGTGGTGCTCGTTAGAACCGCCCCTTTGAGACGGTTAGAACGAGAACCCACAACCTTTGTCTAAGACCGGAAATAAGTAAAGTATTGTTTACCCAATTTTCTCTGTATAAGTGGGGTTTATTGTGTGTTCATTTCACGGACCTGATCACGTGATGCGACACATTAGTATAGGGAAACCTGAAAACACACGGCATCACAAAAACACGCCTATATAATTTTGAACCCCTGTTTTATATAGAAAAACTTGGGTTTGCAGGGGTAAACCTTATATTTCTTATTTTTTTTTTCTAAAATATAGAGTGTTCTAACGTGTACTTTCCAATATAATAAAGATGAATACTGCTTCTATAATGCATGTAGCATCACTTTAACATGCCATTGTCATTGCATTGTACCTATACATTGTTTTCAACGGGTCTCGGTGGCCTAGTGGTTAGGAGCGCTGACTCTTTCTCAGTAGGTCGCTCATCGCTGTGGTTCGCGCCCCGCTCAGTTCACTGGCAAGAGACAAGTTCTGTTCGGTTATTCTCTGAGTTACACTCGCTTAATTGGTGGTTCGCATCCCGCTCAAAAACATGTGTGAAAGACAAGTTTTGCCTGATTTTCTCCTGGTTCTCCCATTTTTGCCAACCCAAACGATAGGCTCGATATATGTGAAAATCTTGAAAGGGCTATATAGCCCCCACCATCCACTAAACAGCTAAATCTTCATGTGAATTGTTGAACATACGTGTTATACACCGTATTTAGTCAAGAGACACTACCCCCGCTCTAGCAATGGAAACTCTGGTAAACCTTACATAGTCGCTTGGTGGTGATCTCCGAATAGACACCCTTTGTTGAACTAACGTCAAGACGACATTATTTAACCAATGTATTCCGAATGGCCTGGTTCAAGTTCTTTAAACTGCACATAACACTCTCAAACGGTTGCTGCAGTGTATGAAGATATATCTATATAGATAGCAGCGTGTAATTCTTGAAACTTGCATGTCATTCTGACAATACCCTAGGAGACTGGGGATAAATATTTAAGTTTTTAGGTAAAATTATCAATATAAATCTAATACATAGGCCAAAATTACATTTTTAACATGTTCCTCCGCTGAAAAAAAAAAACAAGTACAAAGTACTGTTTGGTATTTATATGTGCTTTCCGGTATTTTGGTTTGCTTTCCGGTATTTTGGTGTTTTCTGGTAAATGTATGCACCCCGCATAAAACATAGACAAAAATTTCTTATTATCAGGCTACACATCCATATGGATAACTGACATGTAGATTGTGGGTACGAGTTAGAACTATTTCACTGATGTGTCTAAGAAGCAGCCACAATCTGATGTTTTGTAGAAATATTAGGAAAATAATGTATACTCCAATACTCCAGTAAACCCACTCATCCCCCCCCCCCCACACACACACACATAAAAAAAACATGCAGTTGCTTCGATTTATTCTCACACTTCTAGCCAAATAATGCCACATCATAAAAATCATGTTGTGTTAGGATAACAGCAGATATAATGCAGAAAAGGGCATTCTATACAGCCATGTTCGGACGTACATTTACGTGACACTAGCTCATAATTTTATGAATAAATATGCAGGGGAAGCATCCTAACTAAGTCTGACTGCCTGTTAAAATGAATGCATTTTGATGAATTACAGACATTTATGTCACCATTAAACATCGATACACTCTTTGACCGACCGATAAAAAGTACGATCGTATAGTCGCGAAAATACATGACATTGGTATTTTGTCAATTATATCGTCTTCGCCGTAACCCTGGTTTACCTAAATGTGATATTTTACCAACTTATGTTAATCCGTTGATGGTTCATGCTTACATCAATCAGTAAACTAATTAATTGTAATCCATAATACTACAGGTGGAGCGTGATAGCTCAGTGGTTAGTGCACTTGCCTCTGATGCTAGAGGTCCCGGGTTCGATCCCCGGCAGCGGCGATCAAATTTCGGTGTCCGAACACGCTCCATTGGCAACATTTGCAGGGATGAATGTCATAAAGTGCACCGTCCTTCGGATCGGGATGTTAACTGGAGGCCCCCTGTGCAGGGAGAACCATCCCCTGTGCAGGTTAAAGATCCCTACCGTAATTACATGATTACTGTGTAGGCTGTCATCCTGCAAAACCTGGAGTGTATGTAATGTACACCTGCGGTAATGGTCAAATGTGACCGACGCAGTATCAGTAGACAGACAGACAGGTATTAGCACGGCGAGATTAAAAGGTACTATCATTTTTAACACGTGCCGCAAACCGACTAATTGCAAAAATACCTGTTAATATGTGACACGTGTGCTTTCAACACAAAAAGCGGCGGTGCATTTGATCTTTAACTGGTATTGCGTAAGCGGAATAAATTACCCTCTGATTTTACCGCTTCTGTAATTTTGGACGCATGTCGCAATAAAACATGCGTACATAAGAATCGGAGATAGTGAATTTTACGCGTACAATGGCAAAGAGTTGGCGTAAAATACGCAGAATCCTGCGTTTCCGAGAGCTCTGTGACATATCACCAGTTTTAAACAATTCTGATACTTTCTTTCTACTGATACTGCTTACAGCTTGGTATCGCCAGAAAAAATGTATCACGATACTATCGCGATACCAGACAGGCGATATGTTACAGTATCGTGCAATACTTGCAGGGCTGGAAAAATTTTGGAAAATCCACTCGTCCTGTAGGACAAGTGATTTGGAAAACTCACTCGTCCTGCAAGACAGTCTACTCGTCCTGCAAAATGTTGTCAACATACAGTACTGGTTGAATATTCTTTAAAAACAAATATGAAGTTGGTTTACATATTATATTTGCATGACATATTACGTTTTGTTAAGTGTTGACAACTTGTTTGTGTTTCCTTAACACTTCACAGATCACTCACTGTCACTGGTATGACTGTGATTCACTTACATTAATACAATGTTACATTATGTATCATATTTTGCTTAAAATTATATATTTGAAATTAAATGTTTTTTTGTTTTCTTAATACTTCACAGTTGTGATTTATATGCTATAATATTATACTTGCATGAAATAAAACTGTATGAAATTAAATGTAGTTTGTTTTCTTCACAGCAAATAGATCCATTCACTCACTGTCTGTGTTACTGACACCCCCTGTGTTAACTTTGATTCACATGTTATATTTGCATGTAATGAAACTTACTATCTGAAATGAAATGTTATAAATTTTCTTGACACTTGTACACAGATGACATTCTGTATCTGTGACTGCGTTAAGAAAATAAACAATATTGAATTTCAAAAAAGGTTTATTTCATGCAAATTTATATAATGATTGATATGGTTGAACTGACAGTCTGTGTGACTGGATTGATTTGACTATGTGACTCACATTGATACTCATGTTTTATGATTATTATTTGCATGAAATAAATCTTTTTAAAAACTAAATGTTGTTTATTTTCTTAATAACCAATGATCATATAATAGTATTTGGACTGATAAAAACAGTTGTGGTTCTCATCAAGGTTGCAAAAATGCCGGCAAATATCATATTTTCCATGCCACTGGCATTTACCGGCATTTATGGCATTTATGGCAAATATGGCAAATTCAATTGATGGTCATCAAGTATGTTCCAAAAAATTACTTGTATAAGTAGTTTAAACAACACACCTTAATTATCTAAAAATCAAAAGTATTAAGCTGATTTAGATTTAGCACTGATTTTAGTTATTTATTTGAAAAAATTAAATACCAGGTAAATAAAAAGTGATTTTATTTTTTTCTATTTGGTTTGGGCAAATTATGACATCTTCTTGTTTTCATCTTTGCCTCTGGCTATGCTCTTCCTACTTTAAATAAACAGTTTCTTAAATTTGTTGTTTTAGTAATTCTATCTGTCTAGTGTCTATCCAAAGATTAAGGTTCAATATACCAAGTGTCACTGGCAGAGCTAAATAAACATGTTCTTAATTTTGTTGTTAAGTAATGTCAAATTGACAATTTATGTAAAACTCCTTGCAACTTTGGATAGTGTCAAACTTGCTGAATATTCAATTAAGCCACACCCATTTCTGACTTTGAACCAATCAGTTTACAATTAATTTCTACATATTCATAAACTGAATGTCAAACAGTGTAGATCCTTCAGAAGCCATCTGATCTGGATCTACACTGTTTGCAAAGATAGGGCTTGTCGCCAAGAGCAGGATAAAAGTTAAAGCATGTTGTTGAGAAAGTAAACAGACAAATCAGTCAAGGACCTGATCAGACTGTTCTGATCTGAACAATCTTTAAGAGGCCTGTCTACTGTCAATCCAAAAACTTAGGATCAATATCAGTGTCAATGGCACAGCTAAATGCATACCTGTGATTTTATTTTTACCTGCTTAATATCTCAATTTCTGACTTGGTCGAGATTTCTAAAATATTTTAAGACCAAAATCATATTTGCCATATTTGCCACTTTGGGCATATTTTCCAGGCTGGTAAATACCGGTAAATGCCACTGGTAAATACCGGGGGTGGAATTTGCCACTCAACCTTGGTTCTCATTATTTTAAATGACTTTGCATCGAAAATGACTACACAGATAGCTATCCTGTCAGTCTGAATCACTGTCTGTTTCACTGGGCTGATTTCTTCTGATAGGACCCCGTGGACCAGAGCAAGCATGACCTTTAGTATGTCTTGTGCCAGTTGCACTTTCTATCCAGTGATGAATAGCTGGAGTAGGATTAAACTGTTCAAGTTTGGGGCCATCCACATTTATTCTTAATAAATCTTGTAAAGTGGATTGACACATGGATGTTCTGGACTGTGTTTTTATTCTGTTCATAGTACTGAATCCTCTTTCACATTGTGCTGTGGAAGGAGAAATGGTAAGCATAATTTGCACAAGAGGAAGAATATGCTTAACACGTTCATGTTCTGTATGAGTTGGGTGTAACAAATCTTCATAAGTTTGTAGCACAGGTTTGGTCATGTTTCTGCTAACAATCAGCTTTAAGTCAAGCCACTGATCCAATCCATTTTCATTTTCTTCTTCACTCAACAGTGGTGCAAACAGCTTTATCAGACTGTCAATCTGATCTTCACCATAAAGCCTAAATTCTTCTCCTGCTTCCCTATCGGGCCACAGCTTAAAGTTGAATGCATTAAAGAAGCAATGTGGTTCACCTCCTGAATACTTTACAAACCTTTCCTCCAGGAAAAATATGGTGTCATTCAACAAATCATTAAAGTCACCAGCTATAGCAGCTGGATTTTGCTCCCTTGGATCTTCTCTCCTCCCAGCTGGGTTAAATGTTAATGTTACTCCTTTGAATTCTCCACCTGCACTATCTCTTTCAAATCGTCTAAGATGTTTCCCTCTTCTCTGTTTCATGTGCTAAAACTTCTCTTTCAGCTCTTCTATTCTTTGATTAACTTGAGACACAAGACATAATTCCTCCTGAAATACCTCAGAAACTTGTTTTATCTGTTCTGTCCAGTCAAGCATGAAATGTAAAAAGCTAACAAACCTATTAGTTTTTAGCTCTTTTAGGTAGGCCTTGGCCTTTGATGCATTTTCATCATTTTTGTTAGCTATGTGCTCAAGATGGATGATGGTGGTTTCATAATTGTCAAGTAATGCCTTCAACGCTCTATGCTGACTGGCTACCCATCTGATTGTTTGTACACCACCAAAGTGTTTAAGTTCTTTATTTATATTCACAGCAATCTCATAAAGTTCTCTTCTTTTCTTGGGGGAGAAATAATAAAACTGGAAGACTCCTTTAAGTACATCCTCAAATTTGTTCAAATACTGGCAATTTTTTTGGCATCACACACCGCTAATTCAATATTATGTGCTATGCAGTGAATTACAGTTATGTAAGATCCATACTGATCACCTTTTCTCTCTTTCACTTCATCTATTAGTCTCTTAATGGCCCCGGACCTTTTCCCCATATTAACAGAAGCCCCATCAGTATTGATGCCAACAATTTTGTCTGCAAACGCATCTACTGATATACCTACTGCATCTAAACTCTGCAAAATACCCTTTTTAACTCCTACAGCATCTCCATGTTCTAAATCTACAATATCTGCTAGTCGAGTCTGCAAACGGCCATCTCCATCGACATATCTTACATAGACCACCTCCTGCTCTGAAAAAGCTCTATCTGTCGATCCATCAGCAAGAATACTAATAAAACGAGTGTTTTGAAAGTTGTCAACAGTTTCTGATTTAATATTAATGCATTTTTCACTTCTAAAGAGCATAAGAATTATACACTTTGGTCATGTCAGAAAGTGTGTGATGCCCTCACCTTTCTACTTGACAATATTTATATTAGATTCGGTACTAAGTTATTTAGACAAATTGTGGGTATTCCGTAGGAGTGTAACGATGCATCGGACCATCGATGCATTGCGATAGGCACTGGGCCGATAGTACTGCATCGATGGTAAAGTCAAACATCGATGACTATTGCCGATAGTGTTTTGAACTATCGATAGTTTCGATAGTTTTCTATATCACAAGTTTTTCAGATAATTCTCGAAGTTGTTTTCATTCTTAAATATATTCTTTATTACGACCTGCGTCTTGTACCCGGTCAAGCATCAAACTGTATATTGTCTTAATTGTAATCCAATAATCTCCTGTGCCAGTGGGAGTCAACGTATGCTTGCAACGGCTGCTTGTCGCGAGATAAGGGCAATGAAATTACTGCCAAATCATGATTTGGCGGTAGCCTACAGGTACACGGTGTTTATGCATCCTATTTGTTATGGATTATATACTTAAACCAGATGTCGGTATAGAGTCAGTACCCTGAATATTCCTTCATTGAACTGGTGAATTTACAGCTTTCTGAAGCGCATTTCAACAGTAAACACTTTAATGTTAATTGAGTTCGAAATAATTGACCACATATTTTGATTCGCTAATCTGCAAGCTGTCTGTAAGCTAGTGATATGAAAAGCGATAATTAATGCGTGTTTACACAGTGGTATTTATTATCAAAGGGTGCCGCCCGCATTAGCACGTGAAGCATGGAAAGTCCGCATGTGTCATTACCAATTCAAAAGGTGCAAAAAAATGTTCTGGTTGATGTTTTAGAGGATTCTTATTTTTGTCAATAGCAGACTTCAAATGAAATGAAATACGTGTCATCGTGCAAAGAACTTTTATAATTTGGGCATCCAGACAATGTCTGTACAGCCGAGGAATTAATTTTAAATCTTGGACATCGTGCATTCAAAATAGGCACAGCAAAATACAGCACTAGAAAACAATTAAAGAAAATAAAAACGTGGTGCGATTTTCTGTTTAGTTGTATTGCTAAAAGATTTGACCAAACAATAAAAGAAATATACAAATGATTTTTGGAAAATCAATTCACAATAAAAATGATGGGCAATTAGATAAGTTGGCAGATGCAATAATGTCGGGGATGACATTCTAAGGCATGTTCGGCACGGTACTGATGACGTCATCGGTCGGCCGGGGCCGATTTGGATTTAAAAATTTGTTAGCCCCGATTTCAATGGTGTTCCGTTTAACAAACGCATGCGATCGATTGTGTACCGACACACTGAGACTTATATTAAAATTTCATCAGATTTTCTGCCAAAAGATTCAAATCTAACTTCCTGTATCACAGGTCCTGGTGTATGAATGTCATTTGACGTGTCACCGGAAACAATTCTGATTCTGAATCGTGTGCATTGCCGATCTAGTTTCTCAGATATCTACTACCATTTTTAATGGGGCGTATTTCTTTCATAAAATGTGACAGCTAAACTGTTGTGGATAGAGAACGGAACTTTGCACAATTCCTGGATTATCCTCGGATGTATTATTTAAGTGTACGACTTTTACCACCAAGCGTCTTCTATTTTGGCGCCAAAACATAACCATGCACGAGACAGTAGAATAGTCTGTTTCATATTTACATGCATACATCTACTGTTAGATGTAGCTAATCCTCTTAGGCCCGGAGCGATTTGATTGTGGATTAAATTTTATGATAGTGACATAACCTGATCTTATTTTCACACCTTGTCATGCGAAAAGTTGTAGGCTTAATGATAGCGCCGGAGGCTTGTGTTTTCAGTGTAATAGTAGAACAGACTGATCCGTGACAAATTCGGTCGGCGTTTATAACACGATTCGGTTAACTAACATGGTTGGTTGGACCCGAAGTTCTGTGTTATAACGAGCTTGAGGTGTATTTAGTCACTTTATCATGTCTGAAGTTGTTTTTGAATACAAGCAAAGATTTCATTGCCTTCGTGAAGAGCTTACATTTATTTTGATTAAGAAACTGATGTTACATGTACATTCTCATTGTGAAACGATAAATGCACTTGGCTGGAATCTTCTTGGCTACTTCTAATAAAATAAGTTTCCCGGCTCTTCCAGGAGAATTTAAACTTAAAGAAAAAAAGTTGCTCCTGGGGAGTTTTTTCTTCCTGTAGGGCAGACAGAAAAGCAAACAGGAGTTTACAACAGTTATCCCTCTGTGTAAATTATCTTGTTTATATCTTTTATGTAGATAAAACATACAGCAAAACAGTTTGAAGGTTTGAATAGTTTTTATTTCCATCTTAAACAAGAAAATATGTATCCGGCAATAGTATCGCAATAGTATTGCAATAGTAGCCAGCAATAGTAATAGTATCGCAATGGTTCTTCTTGCAATGTCAATACTATCGCAATAGTCATTTTCTGACTATCGTTACATCCCTAGTATTCCGATGGGTACTAATTGCGCACCTCTTGTGGCTGATCTGTTCTTGTATTGTTATGAAAGAGACTTCATTTTGTCGCTTTCCATTGATAACCAATCTGAAATTATTGAAGCTTTTAGCTCTACTTCTAGATATTTAGATGATTTATTAAATATTGATAATACCTATTTTGATGGTTTGATCAGTCAGATTTACCCCCTAGAACTTCAGTTAAATAAAGCAAATTCTTCTGATACCGAGGCCCCGTTTTTGGATTTACATCTATCTATTGTAGATGGATTTGTTTCGTGCAAAATTTATGATAAACGCGATGACTTTGATTTTGAGATTGTAAATTTTCCTTTTTTGGATGGTGATGTTCCTCGTGCGCCATCCTATGGCGTTTATATATCGCAATTAATTCGATTTGCTAGAGTGTGTAGTCATGTAACTGACTTCAACACTCGTAATAAATTATTAACGGCTAAACTTCTTAATCAGGGTTATCGGTACCATAAACTACGCAAAGCCTTTTCAAAATTTTATAGACGCCATTCTGATTTAATTTCATAATTCAATATTGGACTTAAATCTCTTCTGCAACAAGGTCTATCGGAACCCGAATTTTATGGTGACTTAGTATATAAATTCAGAAAAATATATAACCGCAATGACTTCAGCACCCAATTTCGTAAAATCATTCTTCGATATAAAAAGATTGGGTACAACATGGATATTATACGACAGACTGCATGCATGGTAGTTAACCCAATCACGGTTGGCAACTTTGCTTCCCTCTTTAATTGCACGCCGGTGGGCCAGGCCTCAGATTCTATGACGGCTCCAACGTAAAGGCTTATTGAAAATTAAAGAGATAATGTTGGTTGGTGCCTGATGCTCTGTCTCTGGTCGGGCTCATCGGAGTTGAGTCCTCACCGTTGTCTCGCCTCTGTGGTTCTTTGATTTCTGTGTTCACGGAGATGCTGCACTGATGAGTTAGGAGGCCTTCATGCGGACTGAACACATTATTTGTCTAAATCGCGACGGAAGTAAGGGCGAGGATTGTGGGGCACGTAAAATCGATTTTAGCCCCCCAGTGGAAATCTTCCACTGACCGTTCCAAGGCGGCTCTTCTGTGGCGATTTATTTATGTTGTTGTTTGTTACTTACTGTGTGTATCACTTGTGTCTTTTAATTTTGGATGGCCATATAGCCATTTTGTGGGAAAGTAACTGTCCATATTGCCTTCCTTTGTTTAGGTTTCCATTATGGTCTGGTCGCTTTATGTTTGTATTTCTTTCCCTTTGGTGTCTTTTATGGATGGAGTAAGTTAATTGTATCAATTCCTGATCTTTGTTTTACTTCTACTTTGAGATGGAAGTCAAAAAGTCACTGCATCCATGGTTATTTCTATAGTTAGTTCCTAGATCAACACCATTCTATTCTTGTAGGTCACACAGACTGGGGAATTTACTCATTGGCTCTCCTTCTACAGCTATGTAGTAAGCTGTGTTGAATAACTTTTCATATTTCTGGCTGTTCTTATCATGTACCTTTTTAATGGACTGTGCCATAGCTGAAGTGCTTGGGCTCTTTAAAGCAGATTCCCGACTAACACATGTATGATGTTTCAGACTTCTCTCGTGAAATTTCAGGGTCTCTTTTCTAAATTTGTCTTTAATTCCACAAAATAAAGCTGACGAAGTATCTGCATGATTAGGGAACTTACGACAGACACTGCAAAATAGTGCATTTTGGTTTTCATCGTACACGGCCCATGTGAACTCTTGCAACCAAGATTCTTTAAATAAACGTTTTCTTTTCATCTTGTCATACTCCTGTTGAGAAAGTTTTCTTTTTTGTGCCACTTCCACATCACCGCCTCCTTGTTTATTGGACGGACTCTTGCCAAAAAAGCTTCTAATATCGGCCATCGTAACAAATTTGAGTGCCCCTGCATACAGCAGACGACGGAAATGCGTAGCTACGGTATCGCTAAATTGCGAGTGGAAGGGCCTTTTGTAAGCGCTAATTTATGCTCTGTCGCTACCAACAACATGTGAAGGAATAAATGCAGAATTTGAAAGAACTAATGTTTTTTTTTTAATAAATTATTGCTAAAAATAATTATTTCTTGGCAACAAAGGCTAAGTTAACGGACCTGACTACAGAACTTTTTAATGGTTTTCATGACGTGCTTTAGACCTGACCGGACGATCTTGGATGTAAACTACCGGTTAAAATACGATGCACAGTTTCGGTACTTTTGGGACCTTTTTACTATCTTTTTTCATGGAGTTAGCGTTTACAGCTAGTAAAAAAATGTTTAAGGCATAAATCTGCGCACTCGTCCGGCAGGACGAGCATATGGGAAAGCCTACTCGCCATGGCGAGCGGACGAGTGGAATTTTCCAGCCCTGTACTTGTACAGATTTGCTATGTTTTATTAGGTAAATTTGGACTTTAGTTGTAGAGTAGAAAACAGCGAGTTTTTTGTTCAATAACAACACATTGGTTTATTTAGCATGTCCTTACATGTATATTTATATGCAATAAAATAATGACTTGCCAAAAACAAAATGTTTCCATACAAGTGATTTAAATGCAGATCCGACACGTTCAATTTCTCGTTCAGCGTCTGCTAACAATATTCAGACATTTTGAGAGAAAATATAGGAGGTTTTTGGAATTCCGTTTATGTCGTCATTCTTGCGCATGCGCAAAGCACTGGCCGTCAATTGAAATGGCCATCACTATTCAAATGTATTGGCAGAACTTAAAATGCTAACAATATTCAGACATTTTGAGAGAAAATATACTCGTTTACATTGAAATTATTCCTCGAGAAGGAAAGAATGATATTTTGCTTTTATTACTGAAATTCATTTATCCTGGATCCATTTTTAATTGTCGAAAATCTCTTCGTGCCCTGCCGCCAAATGAAACCATTATAGGATTTGTAAGCATGGTTGGGTTGACTCGCACCGCATTGCCTGGACAGGCTTAGATCCTCTAAGCAGTTTACCAGTACTCGTGTGCGGGTAGGTTTCAGCTCTGAGTGGAAGCATCATGCAGCCCGTGTATTTCTTCAAGCCCCACATGGGCGGGGGCTACTGGGCAGGTTGAACAAGTCTTCCAGATTTTACTGTAAAATCTTGCCTTTGCGAAGGAGTGTTTCATTCTAATGTACTGAAAGGGTGTTCTATGTTTGTTTTGAATTTAATGTTCCAATCCCACCGAGTCTTGATGGGTCCGAGCACTGGGCAAATGACATTTTATTAAGCAACGCCGTATTATCGCCAATGCAATGTTCTGACGTTTCATTGACATTGCAAAGTAAAATTCAATGCATAGCTTTGATGTTGGTTTGATGTAGACACGACTTTGTTGACACGTTACATGTCAGTTGACTTGGAGTTATTTAACGAAAAACTGTTATTTACATTTACCTACGCTCGCTAATTGCTGGTATGCTAAGTGAGAGAGAGAGCATGTAGGTCATGACACTCAGAGAGAGAGAGAGAGAGGACCCTGGTGGGTCATACGTACAATATATCTTTAAAAGCAGTTAACTAAAAAAATAACACTTGGGATTTGCCATCATGAAAACAAGCCTATACGAATTTGACCCTGTAAAACCCCACTTTTACATAGTAAAACTAGGGTATTCAGGGTTAAACATTATTTTTCTTATTTCTGCTCAAAATGATAGATTGTGGGTAAACGATAGAACCGCCTCATCGTGGCGCTTCTATTGAGTCCCTACAATCTATGTTTTGAGCAAAAATAAGAAAATTATCAAAAATGTCCATTTTTTGGCTGAAAAATTGATAATGTATTTGTATAGGCATGTTTTGTGATGCGAAATTTCACACCTGGCAGCATATCGGTGTTTCTCTCATTATCTTACATTAGAATTCGTCAAAGTTTAAAAGAATGCTACTGTTTTACGCTGTAATTAACATTTTATCTGTCTCACTGCCTTGAAGCAATACGACAGTTGATGGCCAGGGCTTTTCCAGTTCTATTTTTAGAACTGGAAGTACGTCACGAAAAAAGCTCCTTTACCCGTTTACATTGAAATAATTCCTCGAGAAAGAAAGAATAATATTTTGCTTTTGTTACTGAAATTCATTTATCCTGGATTCGTTTTTAATTGACGAAAATCTCTTCGTGAATGACCCATGTCAATGACTTGAGATACTGTTATTCACGAAAGCTTACTTACAAAATAAGTTTTTATGTATATTTTCGTTTTATTCGCTTTCCAAGTATAGCTATCACATAGGGACAGAACTTAGATCTGTGAGAAAACTGTCCAATGATCTGTCTACAAGTGCAATTTAAAAAAGAATGTCCAACGATCTGTCTAGAAGTGCAGTTAAAAAATGTCCCACGATGTGTCTACATGTGCAATTTCAATTAATTGAACATTCCTGTGGACTGGCTACGTTTGTTTTGGTTTAAACAATATTTTATTTCTAGCAAACATCATGTACAATTAAATACATTGGAAATGACAAATACTATCTGACAGTAAGTCTGAGGCTTATAAATATCATCTCCTAAAACAAACTGATTTACATTACATTTGAGTAATATGACAGACTGACGGACAGACAAACAAATTGACTGACTAACACACAAAGGGACAGGCAGTTAGATAGACAAATAAACGTACTGACAGTCAAAATAAACTAACGAGTGGACTGACGGACGTCGAGTCAACGTTGGTTCGATGTCATGCTGTCGACACCCACTCCATCTCACTTCAATGTCACATGACCCTTGGGAAGAGAGAGGTTTGACTGACAAACTGACAGTAGACAGACAACAGACAGACCGGCTGACTGAATGACTGACTAACAGACGAACGGATGGACATTTAGACACACAAATAAACATACTGACAGGCGAAAAAACTAATGAGTTGTCTGACAGGCGGGCGTTGAGTCAATGTTGGCTCAGCGTTATGCCGTCGACAACCACTCCAACTCACTTCAATGTCACATGACCGTTGAGATAAGAGAGAGGTTTGACTGATCCCTGTATCCAAGAAGCCCTTAATGTAAGGGCTGGGCAGGTTGAACAAATCTACAAATTTTCCAGATTTTGCTGTGAAACCTTGCACTTGCGAAGGAGTGTTTCATTCTCATGCACTGAAATCGTGTTCTAAGTTTGTTGTAATATAAGCAATGCCGTATTAATATCGCCAACGCAATTTTCTGACATTTCATCGACGTTGCAAAGTCAAATTCAGTGCATCAATTTGATGTTGGTTTGATGGAGACACGATGTTGTTGACACGCTACATGTCGGTTTACATGGCGTTAAACTGTAACTTACATTTACCTACGCTCGCTAATTGCTGATACGCTAAGAGAGAGAGAGTTTGTTTGTTTGATCCGAGGTTTTACGACCCCATCAACAGAGAGAGAGGACTCTGTGTTGTATGCACAATGTATCTTTAAGAGCAGTTAACTAAAAAAATAACACTTGGGATTTGCCATCATGAAAAACATGCCTGTGCGATTTTGACCCCCTCAAACATCACTTGTACATGTATATAGTAAATCTTGGGTTTAAAGGGGTAAACATTATTTTTCTTATTTCTGCTCAAAAACATAGATTGTAGGTACTCGATAGAACAGCCTCGTCGAGGTGGTTCTATCCAGTCACCGCAATCAATGTTTTGAGCAAAAATAAGAAAAATATTACAATTTTTCATCTTAAATTTTCATTTTTTGGCCAAAAAATTGATAATTGATTTGTATAGGCATGTTTTCGTAATGGAAATTTTCACATCTGACAGCATATCGGTGTTTCTCCCATTATCTTAAATAAGAATTAGCCAAAAGTTTAAAATAATTCCACTGCTTTATGCTGTAATTAACACTTTATCTGTCCCACTGCCTTGAAGCAATACGACAGTTGACTGCCAGGACTTTTCCCGTTCTATTTTTAGAACCGGAAGTACGTCACGAAAAAAGCTTCTATACTGTATCCCTGTAGACACATTGACCATTTTTATTGGATATAAGCAGCGCCTTTTGGATACACATTTTTTATTGCCGTAAGCACCTCAGAAAGTATGCGTCACTTGTATTTCAGATGTTTGTTTATACATGTATAACGCAAAAGTATCGTCCAGTATCGATACACAGAATTAGTATCGCGATACAGTATCGCCAGCAAAAATATCACGATATACAGTACAGCTCAGGTAATTGAACCGTTTTTCTTTTTCATTCCGCGGACAACTTTTTAAATCCGCATTTTTCCGCCGAATGGTTTGGAGTAAACCACTCCGAGTGAAAATATTTTACTCCAAGTTATGCGCTCGATATTCCTAGGAAATTCCGCGGACCGCAGAGCTTACCTGTGATATTTGGAGTATTTGCGAGTGGTGATTAATTAAATTAAACATGTGTCGCCGGTGCGACGTATCAGAGGCCAATAATGGCGGCCGAAACCCGTCAAGATTTCGCTGACAGTTATCACTTTGATTATTTGTTTCTCACTTGTCCGATAAACTTCACATTAAAATTATTAAAGAATGAAAGACAAATGATTATATTATATCAAAATAATTTTCTTTTTTTTGAAAATATAAAAATTACATGGAGAAATTTTGAGTTCAAAATGACCGATTTTGCAGTTTTAAAGAAGCCAATAATAGCGGCCGAAACCCGTCAAAATTTCGCTGACAGTTATCACCTTTGATTATTTGTTTCTCAATTGTCCGATAATACTTCACATTAAAATTATTAAAGAATGAAAGACAATTGATTATATTATATCAAAATAATTTTCTTTTTTTGAAAATATCAAAATTACATGGAGAAATTTTGAGTTCAAAATGACCGATTTTGCAGTTTTAAAGAAGCCAATAATGGCGGCCGAAATCCGTTAAAATTTCGCTGATAGTTATCACCTTTGATTATTTGTTTCTCATTTGTCCGATTATACTTCACAGTAAAATTATTAAAGAATGAAAGACAAATGATTATATTATATCAAAATAATTTTCTTTTTTTGAAAATCTTAAAATTACAATAATGGCGGCCGAAACCCGTCAACATTTCGCTGACAGTTATCACTTTGATTATTTGTTTCTCAATTGTCCGATAATACTTCACATTAAAATTATTAAAGAATGAAAGACAAATGATAATATTATATCAAAATAATTTTCTTTTTTTGAAAATATCAAAATTACATGGAGAAATTTTGAGTTCAAAATGACCGATTTTGCAGTTTAAAAGAAGCCATTAATGGCGGCCGAAATCCGTTAAAATTTCGCTGATAGTTATCACCTTTGATTATTTGTTTCTCATTTGTCCGATTATACTTCACATTAAAATTATTAAAGAATGAAAGACAAATGATTATATTATATCAAAATAATTTTCTTTTTTTGAAAATCTTAAAATTACATGGAGAAATTTTGAGTTCAAAATGACCGATTTTGCAGTTTAAAAGAAGCCAATAATGGCGGCCGAAATCCGTCAAATTTCGCTGACAGTTATCACCTTTGATTATTTGTTTCTCAATTGTCCGATAATACTTCACATTAAAATTATTTAAGAATGAAAGACAAATGATTATATTATATCAAAATAATTTTCTTTTTTTGAAAATATCAAAATTACATGGAGAAATTTTGAGTTCAAAATGACCGATTTTTCTGTAATTTTATGATGTTCAACATGCTTTCAATTACGGACTTGAAAGAGTTGTATGTACTCGTCATGCCTAACTGATTCCCTTGTTTGAAATCACTGTGCAGTTTCACACCCTGGGTAATTAATGATTACCTCTTTGTTGACTTTTGACATTGTATACATTATAATAACTATCAGTGATAATTATTATCTTATAATTATATAATATGGTAAAAGAACATAAAATAAACACAAAAAAAAAATGCCCAGGTATTTCGTCAAATTCCTCCGAGTATTTCCGCATAACTTAGCGAGAAAAGATTACCTCCAGGTACGATATTACGACTCGAAATAATTTCGCGAAACTTCGCGTACCGCGGACCTTGCGAGTGTTTTCGAGGAGTGTCCGCCGAATATATACATATACTCGGAACAGTTCCGAGTGTTTTTGAAAGTACTCGAAACGCCGAGATTCGGAATAAAGAGTTTTTTGGTTCTTATACTTGAGCCGTACTGTATCGATGATATCGTCCCAGCTCTAATATTGCTTTTGGTCAAAATTTGACTATTACTGGCAGAATCAGAAAAAAAGGTGGATATTGCATATACTCCAAGTTTGCAGGATGAAATGAATCCGGAATGTTTCGGCCCTGAGTGATTTCAGCCTAAATTTAATCTTGGGTCATTTCAACCTATTTCGGTGTTTCGTTTCGGTCCTGGGTCGTTTTGGCCAGATTTTAATAGATAGATTTTTTTTCAGCAGAGAAATTTGGAAATTTTTACATGGCCTTTCACATACGCCAGATTAAGCCTATAGTACTGAAAAATCTCCATGCTGAACAAACCCCTATACTGAAAATCAGACTTGCCTGGCTACCCTTACGATCAGATTGTCGTATTAAGGCTTACTGTTTTCACGTCCAAATTACGACCACGGCAGACTTCCGTACGATTTTCGGTGTTCGTAAAAAATCAGTAAATCAGCGCGATTATTTCGGTTCGGTTCGGGTAAGCGCTTGTTTATACCGGAACAAGACAATAGTTGTCATTCCTGGCTTACTCTTGTTGCGAAATTAAATTAAATTTCATCGGCTAATGATAGGGAAGGGATCCAATCACAGTTCATTTAACAAATTTGTTTGGGTATGAGCTGCAAGATGGATGCCTATACAAAGGATAAAACATGGGGGAAAAAAAGAGAAAAGCTGAATCGGCCTATTTATTGCAGTCAAATAAAAAAAACGCTAGGAAATGGGCTTATTTTGACCTCACATCGGATACCTTGAAACCCTTACAAATAAAATTTGAATCTTACACATCAAAGTTACTGAAGGGGTGGGGGGCATCAATGTTACTGAAGCAGCAGGGTGGGATATGCATCAATGAAATCTTTGGACTGGTATGCAACATTGATGCCAGTATCAATTTAATTTTTCTTAGAGTATACATACAGGCATCTGTAAACTTTGTCATAAAACTTTCTAAAATAAAAAATTTCTAAGTCTGTCACCATGGGTCGGGGAAGGGATGTGCATCACGAAATCTTTGGACAGGTATGCAACATTGATGCAAGAATCAACTGAATTTGTCTTAGAGTTAAGAACATACAGGCATCTACAAACTGTCATAGAACTTTAACAATTCAATTTTCATGAATTTTTTATCAAATTATAGCACAACATCGGAAATTGGGAAATTTGTTATGAAATTTGAGAATATCTGTCTCTTAATTTCGAAAAATAAGGGCGGATTGCCGGCCCAAAAGTTGCACAAGGAAAATCCCTGCAAAATGTAAAATTTCTAAGACTGCCAAGGTCAGAGAGTGGGGATGTGGGACATGCATCAATGAAATCTTTAGACCAGTATGTAATTTCATGGGAAGTATCAACTAAATCTATCAAAGGGTTCAGAAGATACAGTGTCTTAGAAACATATATCGCTATCAACTTTTCAACCCTTAAACTGTCTGTGAAAATGTTGTCCGCAAATTGTCTTGAAAACTTTTCAAACATCTACAGGCAAACAGTGGGAAGCCACCATGGCATAGTGGTAATGCTACTCGCCTTATAAACCAGGGGTTGTGGGTTTGACCCTGGGCTTCTCCAATGAGTCTTTAAACCGAGGTCCCATCTCCATATGACCTTAGCTGTTGGTGGGACTTTAAACTAACACAGGCAAACAGTGTGGACCCTGATCAGACTGCTCCTAGAGGAGCAGTCTGATTGGGGTCCAAATTGTTTGCAAAAATGACTTTTAAGATTACCAGCAGACGACAAGCCATCTGGACAGCAATTGTTGTGATTGACATGTTATGGGTCCATGTCCCAGTGTTGTTTGAGCCGTCTAAGTTTGTATACACATTCCTTTTCGTATGTTCAGAAAGTCTTACAGCCCTGTTTGAAAGTTTCTTTTTTCTTTTCAGGTGAAAACTTGTCAATATGAAGATTGACCGGAATAAACTGAAAAAATCCACTACCGAAGTGGTAAGTTAAAATTGTCTGCATAGAATCAAATTAACTTACAAGAAATGTCAGATCATTTTTTCTGGGAAAATTATTTCAAAATTTCATCTGCTGAAAAATACCCACCATTTAGAGCATTAAATGATCGGCGTTTTAACAATATATTAACTAACAAAATTGTTAATTTGGAACAACTTGATTCTGATGGACCCCAAAAATGCTAGAATATATCCACCAAAAAAGCATTTATACCATATTTGCCATTAAAGGACACAGGACACTTAGACATTTCAACAAGCCTTTCATGCCTGGGACATTGGCAAACAGTGTAGACACTGATCATATGCCGCAAATGCGGCGTCTGATCTTGGTCTATACTGTTTGCTTAATGTATATACATTTTTGTATAGCCTTAGTACCACACACAACAAACCTGGCACCCCTATAATTTAAAATGGACCACTCCAAACTCATTAGTTGGAATATTCCATTTTCATATATGGGTTAAGTGCATGGCCAGGTGATTAACCTATTGTATACTAGTGGACTCTTCCATTTGTCAATTATTTTTTTTGGTTTTAGAAAAAAATGTTAGCAAATAGTGCTGGTTCTGATCATCAGCCCTTTCTGTGGCGTCTGATCTGGGCCTGCAGTTTTCCAAGGTAACCCTTTAGGGGTTTCCCAAATGCAATGGGTTAAGCCGACTTTGGCCGTAATTGGTAGAACAAAGTTAGCACAAAGAACAGATATAGTAAACTCAGTATGTAGTTAACCCTTATCTTGCTGAATATTCATTTAAGCCACTCCCATTACTGTCTACCAACCAATTAAATTACTTGATGTAATTTATTGCTACAAATTCATAAACTGAATGCCAAACAGTGTAGATCCTGATCAGATGGCTTCTTCAGAAGCCATCTGATCTGGATCTACACTGTTTGCAAAGATAGGGTTTGTCGTTAACAGCAAGATAAGGGTTAAAAACATATGTCAACAGCTTGTCTTTCTTTGTCACAAAATCACGGCCCCCGTTCATCAGGGCTTGAAGAAATAGATGGGTTGCATGATGCTTCCACGCAGAGCTGAAATCCGACCTCACACATGTACTGGTAAATCGCTTAGAGGTTCTAAGCCTGCCCAGGCAAAGCGGTGCGAGTCGGACCGTCCATGCTTATAAACCTTATTGGTTTCATTGGGTGGCAGGGCTTGTGATGTCATTTCATCTCAATGTCCAGTAAAGGCCCCACAAAATTGGAAGCAATGTCTCCAAAATGACCTGTACAGTGTTGATGCCCATCATGTTAAAGCCTCAAATCAAACAAACATTGTCACAAAATCATGATAATTAGTTTGTTACAGTGATCTTTAAACACATTTTGTACCGTAAACCCCAACACTGGTTATCCTGGCAAACCATGTAGACTAGACCCTGATCAGACGCCCCAGAATGCGTCGTCTGATCAGGGCCTACACTTTTTGCAAAATGTTCAGCTATTTTCTGAATAAATTTCAAAGATGACCTGTCACCCCTAAATTTTGAAATGAACTGCTATTAATACTGTGGAGTATTCCATTTGGTAAAAAAAGGGTTAACATTGATATAACAGCAGCATTCTGCAAAATCTTGCACTTTTAACCCATTTTGTACCAAATGGAATCTTCCTCCTTATATATAGCTTGACTCCTTTTCAAAATTAGGGGTGTCAGGTTGTGTTTTCTTCAAAATTCATTTGGAAAATGACTGAATTTTTTGCAAACAGTGAGGCCCTGATCAGATGCCGCATTCTGCATCGTCTTATCTGGGCCTGCACTGTTTGCCAGGGTACCAGTTTTGGGGTTTCTGATACTAAATGGATTAATTGGTGTCAAATATACTTTCCATGAAAACTACAGCGAATACAGATTGAACTATTTTGTACAAGAAAACCAAAACGGGTAATTGGCAAACAATGCAGGCCCAGATTGACACCCCAACATTTTGAAATGGACTCCTGCTATATATAAGGAAGAAGATTCCATTTGGTACAAAAAGGGTTAAATAGATAAATCATCTTCATGGAATAGGTCAGATTTCTTTAAGTTTAAAACAGTGTTTTACCATCTTAGAGGCCACACTTTTGGTTCAATCTTCATGAAACTTAATCTGTATGTCTGTCTCGATAAGCCTGTCATGTTTGTTTGTTTGTTTTAATTGAGGTTTAACGTCCCCGTCAACACTGTAAAGGTCATTTTGGAGACGTTGCTTCCAATTTTGTGGGACTTTTACCCGACATTGAGATGAAATGACATCTCAAGCCCTGTCGCCCAATGAAACCAATAGGGTTTATTAGCACGGACTGTCCGCCTCGCACCAGGGTTCCTGGACAGGCTTAGATCCTCTAAGTGGTTTACCAGTACTAGTGTGCGGGCCGGATTCAGCTCTGCGTGGAAGCATCATGCAGCCCATATATTTCTTCAAGCCCCTATGGGCGGGGACTATAGGTCATGTCGTATATATAAAAAACTAGATCACTTAGTTAAATTTCTTCAAAGCCTTGTTCTCACTCTCCTGATGCTACAGTTAAGTTGGATTAACAGTCCAAACTGGTCAAAAACTAAGTCATTAAGTGTTTTATTGATTTATTTGTGCACTCTTAGAGACTACAAATGTTGAGTGGTAGAAGGGCCATCTTAACCCTTATCTTGCTGTTCACGACAACCCCTATCTATGCAAACAGTGCAGATCCAGATCAGATGGCTTCTGAAGAAGCCATCTGATCAGGATCTACACTGTTTGGCTTTCAGTTTATGAATTTGTAGCAATAAATTACATCAAGTAATTTGATTGGTTGATTGACAGAAATGGGTGTGGCTAATCTAAATATTCAGCAAGAAAAGGGTTAACCGTCTTGTTAAATGTACAACAATAGCTGATTGATTTCATTGACAGCCTGCGGATTGTAGACCACTAATCGAGAGACTGAAAGCAGCCACTGAGGATAGTCTTTTGGCAGAACTGACATCTGTGAAATCTTGGAGCTATGGAAAGGTGAGATAAATCCTGCAGTTAGTATTTAAGGGGAACGGATACACCTTCAGAGGAGGCAATGTCTGCAGGAGTACGGTATTTTTTCTCCCTTATCAGTAGGGGTCAACTCTTAAAGGAAAGAATTTGCTCCTGAGGAGCAAATTCTTTCCTTTAAGAGTAGACCCTATTTTCCGTGAGACAGAGTTTATAGAAAAGCGAACAGGAAGTACCAAAAGTTGTCTCCCTTTGAAAAATGGTGAAAACACGAAGGCAGCAAGTGTGACTAGCAAGGATACAGATTAGCCTGCACATCTGTATGCTGTCCGCATGAGCCATCAAAAGCCACTAAGCTGTCTTTTCTGATGTATCTCTTATGACACTACGAGGACTGTTCAAATATGAATGCAAGTAGAAATCAAAATCAAAAATGAGTTCCTTTAAGAGCAATGAAAACATTCATAAGAAAGAAGATGGGTCATACTACGTAGTTTCAAGTTTTCTCATGCACTAATGCGAAAATCACCTGGAAATAAATATCACAGCGTAGAAAAACATTTTACCTTTACATTGATATCAAACCTGGCCCCGTGTGACTTTTTTTGTTTCTCCGGCTGAAAAAATACCTTTCTGGTCGAAAATTTGTAAAGCGCAAACACCTCGGTTCTGCAATATTCCAGTGCCTTCATAGTATACCTCGAAAAGACTACCAAAATGCATTCAATGATTGGATAAGAAGAAGTTTGTATATCTGTTAAAGGAGAATACTTTGAGAGGACAAAATAAATTTTTCATCGAAATCTATCACGGAATCATTTTTGGACGGGTTTTTAAAAAAAATCCGTCCTTTAAAATAGCGATGTCCGGGCGGGCGGGCGGGCGGGCGGGCGTCCTGCGGGCGGGCGGGCGGGCGTCGTCCCAGGTTTACCTTTTGGTTAACCTTTTTTCAAAGTGATATTTTTCATCTATTCTGTAGCAGATTGTTTTAATATCAGGACTGATGCAATAGTGGAGGTACCGCTTTCATGTATTATCCATAAATGGCGCAAAAGACTAAAATTTTGGCGGAAATTGTCATTTTTCAAACTTGTGTTTTCAGGTTTACCTTTTGGTTAACCTTTTTTCAAATGCCAGTGTAGTGGATAGAGTGCTGGACTACGAATCCTATTGTTGACTATGAATCTGAGGGGCGTGAGTTCAAACCCCCGTGGAGACATTTTTTTTTTTTTTTGTTCTTTTTTTTTTCTTTCTTTTTTCATTTTTTTTTTTTCTTTTTTTTTTCTTTTCTTCTCCATAAACACATATGAACAATTATTATCTTCCTCCCCTGATAGTTGCTAGTAATAATACATACATGCATGCACAGGCGGCATGGAATTTTCTTCTTTTCTTTTTTTTTTTTTTTCTTCGTTCTTTTTTACCTCACCTGAGCACGAAGTGCTCAAGGTGAGTTGATGTCCGTCGTCCGTCAACAATTTCTTTAAACGACATCTCCTCCTGGGATAATGGCCCGATTTCAAAATTATTTTACAGAAATGTTCATTAGGTGACCCTTTTTCAAAGTTGCTAAAATCAGTGGCCACTAGAGCTAAATATAGAGCTAAAAATAGAAAAAAAACTTTATTTTTTTTTCTTCGTAAAACACATAAACAAATCAACCCCCCCCCCCCCAATCATACCCCCCCCCCCCCCCCCCCCCTCAACAAAAAGTTGTTACTGGGTTAGGATATTGCATTTGTTCTGTACATACATGCATACTTAGTTTTACATACATACCCTACCCACCCCACCCTACACTAGCATACCCTACCCCACAACCCCACCCCACCCCCATCCCAAAACAACCCCAATCCACCCCCAACCCCACCCCATCCCACCACTCCCCACCTTACACGACCTAACCCCATCCCACCCACCCAAGCCTACCCCACCCCACAACCCCACCACACCCCATCCCACCCCACACCCCACCCCACCACAAATTCCACCCTGTCCCACCCGACTCCTAACCCATCCCACCCCACCCTACCCCACACCAGCACACCCCACCCTACCCCACCCATGCCACCACCATCCTAACCGTACTGAAGAAAAACCCGTCCATAATGCCATTAGGCATTTTTCTTGTTATGTGCTGAGTTGCATTCATATTTGAACATTCCTCGTATAGCAGTGTGATATTCATAATTCAAATACCATTGTATTTCAGCTGTAACATGTACTAAAATGAGTTGATTGAGTTCTGAATAAAAGAGCAGGTAATTCAAGTAGCAAAGGGACAATAATTGTCACTGTTGTACCAAGTATACCTTGTTAGAACTTCTACACCCTTCAGTTTACCAGTACTTTGTATATTGAAGATTAAGGATAGAAAGCCACCATGTTCAGAAGGGGTCCTTGATATCCTTTGGTCATGAAAACCCCAATAAACACAACATGCCCAGTATTTTGCAAATACTTTCCTGATACTTTGCAAAAATGTATTTCAGGTGGTGCTTCATGAGAGTGTTCTGTCCGTTTGTATGTCAAGCGTCAACATTTGCGACAACCCTTACTTTTACTCCTTTGAAACAGTCCATTTCTCAACAACTACAGTCAAACTTTAATGGCTCGAACACCTTTGAGACCTTGAAAATCTGTTCGAGACAGTAGTTCGAGCCACTGATGTTTCTGTCAGAAGGCATAACGAGATACTTTTAGACATCTTTTTGGTGTTCTATAATGAAAATGTATGCTGTGTGTACTCATTAGAATCGCCTCATCGAGGCGATTCTAATGAGTACACACAGCATACATTTGCAAGATAAAAGACTAAAATCCCCTTAATTAACCCCAACTATTTCTTATGTAGAGGATTTTGCTAGGGGCTCAAAAATGGGTTCGACACATCCATGGTAAACGAGCCATCGGTGTTCGAGCCATCAAAGTTCTACTGTATAAGAGCTTCATTAATGATACTCGGTACAAACTAGCATCCAGGGATGGCAACTTGGGAGCTTTAATCCATTTTATATGGCCAAAATTCTGGGGCTTGGTTCTGTCATGGTTTAGACAAAATAATGTGTTCAGTCCCCATGAAGGATTTCTAACGCGCCAGTGCCACATCTCCGAGAACAGAACAATCAAATGAATACAGCGACAAAACTCCTCTGATGACTCAACAGCATGAGATAGCTGAAATACTGGAGCAAAAGAAAACCAATAATAGGACTCCGGTGGGCCCGACCAGAGACAGAGCCAGTCCATTTCTCATGAACTGTTAGCACTTGAATAATGATACTTTGTACAGATATGCCACTAGGGAGGGAAACAAAAAATATCCTTAATTATGTAATTATGATATTTGACTTTTACGTACATTTTGTGGGTCACTGACCTCCAGACAAGCTGTGACTTATCATGACTAGTTAGCCTCCGTGGTGCAGTGGTAACGCTACTCGCCTATAAACCAGGGATCGCAGGATCAATCCCGGGCTTCTCCAGACTTTCGGATGAGTCTTAAACCGAGGTCCCGTCTCCATATGACCTTAGTTGTTGGTGGGACGTAAAACTAAAATTCACTCACTCACTCATACCAAAGTAGCTGGTCACGGACCAACAAACACACTTATTTGAACCCCTGAATTCCAAGCAGTTTGGTTTGCATAATGTCTCTGATTTTCTAGGATATGCAGGCCTGTGGAAATCCATGCCTGTCCCATTTCTTTTAAGGTGGTTCTAATGAATACCCACAACATAGGTTTTTATGAAGAATTGACAAAAACTATCATTCAGTTATCACAAAATACCAACCTTATCTGTTGCTATGGTTTCATTGACACAGAGTTTTTGTTGTTGATTTTTTTCCAGTGCGAGTTATATCACTGGGCAGATGTCTTGGATCTATTTGATGGGGTCCTTGAGAAAGCATGCAAGAAAGCAACAGAAAAATCCTGGACTCTGGCTTGTGATTTACCAGCTAACATAGAGGTGAGTTGTACTGTTGTAGTATCGGAACGTTACATGTTTCACATGCAATTGACAAGAATTTTTTAGTTTGATCTAAGGAGTAGAAGTCTAGAGTTCTTATTTATTAACTCCAAATTTGGAGTAATTTACTCCCAACTTTTTCATTTCTGACTCCGAATATTTGGACAGTCTCAATAGAAAAGTATGGTAAAACTCCACCTTTTTCTGGAGGACAGCATTTTTACTCCAATTTTCAATATCCTAGTGAGAACCCTGGAAGTTCCAATTTAAGGCAGGATCATATGCTTACAATGAATTACAGAAGGAACGAGAGGAATTGTTGATCTTTGACTCGTTAATCTATTTTATACAGAAAACCTAAAAATGCGACTTGCACACTTTTCCCAATGGCTTGATATTGAGAAATGACCTAATACGGTAGTTTTCTGAAAAAAAAATTGTGTTTTTGTTTTGTAGGACGATTTATTGTTATTGTTAAGTAGTTAGCGTGTGTGACTTCTGGGGCCACTTGTTCAAAACTAATGACATTGTTAGTTAACATATCGTTAAAACTTTGATCATTGAATAAAGCTGCTCTCATTTTTTGAGCAAAAATAACTCTATATTAAATGTTGTCCTTGCTAGAACAGTTATCAATTTGACCAAAGCTAATGATACTTTGAATGACGGCCACCTGATCTCGTAGCTCAAGATGAGGCTTAATGAGGATAAATGATGGATAATTTCCTTATTTCTTGTCAGAAACATAAGTTGAGGTATAGGGCAAGATTTGATTGTTTTGGGTCAGCCATTGTGGATCATTTTGTTATGTCTCCAAGAGAAAGGGAGAAAAGAGAGAGAAGAGATAGTAGAGCAGATGAAAGTTAGAGACAGAGGAGAAAGAGAAAAATGAGTGGAAGTGTAGAACCAGAAAAAATAATAACATTCCCCCATCTACCCTTACCTGCTGCAAGGAGTGAAATGACATCTCAAGCCCTGTCGCCCAATGAAACCAATAGAGTTTATTAGCATGGAGGCGGACCGTCCATGCTAATAAACCCTATTGGTTTCATTGGGCGACAGGGCTTGAGATGTCATTTCACCTCGATGTCGGGTAAAAGTCCCACAAAATTGGAAGCAACGTCTCCAAAATGACCTTTACAGTGTTGACGGGGACGTTAAACCTCAAATCAAAGAAACAAACAAACAAAACCTGCTGCAAGGACAGCAGGCTTTGTCCAACTGTAAGCCAATAACAGTTGGACGCCCAAATGACACAAGACATGTGTCCCCTTTGCCTCACCCAACCACCCCTGTATAGTGCAAGAAGGTTATATGTTTATAACCTTGTACCAAATCCTGATTCTAAGGCACTTACGTTTTACACAGCTCACATAGCCTGCCAGTTTTTGCAAAACTGTACAATTTTTAACAAAACAGCCAGATAAGTGCATTTGAATAGGGGTAACTCTATTGATTTTGTTTGTTTGAATTTAGGTTAAACGTCCCTGTCAACACTTCATAGGTCATTTTGGAGACGTTGCTCCAATTTTGTGGGACTTTTACCCGACATTGAGATAAATGACATCTCAAGTCCTGTCTCCCAATGAAAACAATAAGGTTTATAAGCATGGATGGTCCTACTCGCACCGCTTTGCCTGGGCAGGCTTTGATGCTCTAAGAGGTTTACCAGTACTCCTGTGCGGTCCGTTTCAGCTCTGTGTGAAAGCATCATGCAGCCCATCTATTTCTTGAAGCCTCGATGGTCGGGGGCCGGGTAACTCTATTGAAAATTGTCATTTTGGGAGATAAATTGTGGTGTTTACTGTTGCAAATTTGTTTGATGTCTCTGCTGGCACGTCACCATAAAACGAAATTTTTAATCGTAAAACTGCATATTTACCTCCCCAAATACAATTATCCTTAGAATATGTTGTGGGTTCTTGTTAGACGAGTACCCTAAGCATAAGGTTTTAGCCCATTGCATGCGGGAAACCCCTAAAGGAGTACCTTGGCAAACAGTGCAGGCCCAGATCAGACGCCACAATGCGGCGTCTTGATCAGGGCCTGCACTGTTTGCTAACAGATTTTTCCATCAAAAATTGAATAAAATCGTAAAAATAGGTCTGACACCCCTTATATGACAAATGGAATTGTCCAACATATAGCAATGGAAGAGTCCACTAGCATACAATGGGTTAAAAGAGAAATCAGAAAAATTACCTTAGTTATCCTCGGAATGCCTATTTAGCTGGAGAGCCACTGTGCATGCAACCACAAGATTACAGAGTATGGTTTTCTTGACTATTCAGGTTTCAACATTAACTTTTTAAATAACTGGATAAGGTGGTCCTGTAACTCTTGGGATGCACTGGACCTGATCTAAGGTCAACTGGACCTAAGAAATGATGAAAATCAAAGTAAAGTGATACATTAGTTCTGCAGTTATCAGATGTTTTCTTTTACCTTAAAATCCTAAAACCTCTGACTCCTTGAGAACTTGATCTAATTCTCCTAAAATTTTAACAAATTTGTTTCATTATCGAGCAAGGAGTCCAAAAGGTGCAGACAGAATGGCAAACAGTGTAGACCCTGATCAGACTGCTCCTTCAGGAGTAGTCTGATCTGGGTCTGCACTGTTTGCTTAGGCCTGTCTGTTCCAATACTGAGGATCGTTACGTTATTATTGATTTACATAGAAAAAAACTACTGACAGAAGCCCACATTATGATATATAAAATGAGTTTTAAAGATGGAATTTAATAATTGTGGTGCCAGATTTGCAACTGGACCATTCGGACCAGCCTGACACTGACCTTACTGGACCTTACCAGCTTTTCACCAGACAATGTCCATTGGTCTTGAGCTAATGTTGAATTCTGCTATTCAGAAGAGCTTGTGTTGTATTTGGCTTTTGCATGCTACAGCTTGCTTTATTTTTCAGCTGAAGAAACTCTTGCTACAAGTACTACATTTCACTGCTCTTCTGATAGAGCACAGTTTCTCCCGACACTTGTACAACTCAATGGAACATCTCACATCTCTGCTGGCATCCTGTGATATGACGATAGTCCTTGAAGTATTGAACCTGCTGTTTGTGTTCAGGTGAGTATCATGTTACACCACAACCTCTTTATAACACTATTAATTGGGTCAAAAGCAGAAACCATGTTAGTAAAACAACCATGTTGTATCCAAACAAAAATGTATTTATGGTCATCTTTCTATGTAATCTATACATTTTTGGGATCCGGTGTAATGGTCAGTTTCTTCCCCCGGCCCGGTTCTTCCCCGGGGAAGAACTGGGCCGGCCCATTTCTTCCCCGGGGGAAGAACTGGGCCGGCCCGGTTCTTCCCCGGGGGAAGAAACTGACTAGTCAGTTTCTTCCCCCCCCAGTCAGTTTCTTCCCCACCTGAAATTTTTTTAGAACCACAGAGAAAGAGTAATTTATGCCTCACAAATTGTTAAAAATTCGAAAAGAAACCATTCTGAATTAGTTTTGAGTCTTTGCAGCTTGAATGGCAAAAAATTTTCTCTATGCCATACAATATATGGAGATCCAAGGAAATTTTCATCCCAATTCCAGTATCTATGATTAATTTTCTTAGCTTTTTATGCCATTAATTGGTATTAACTAAACAGATATAATAAGCAACAACTCTTTAGTGCTCCAATCTAAATATAATTTGGAAAATGGGGGTGGGGAAGAACTGGGCCGGCCTGTTTCTTCCCCACCCCAAATTTTTCTGTTTACAAAAAATTTTTGTGATAAATTTTCTTCGCTTTTTAAGACATAAATTGGTATAAACTAAAAAGATATAATAAGCAACAAATGTTTGGAGCTCAAATCTAAAAAGAATTCGGAGACTGGGGGTGGGGAAAAACTGGGCCGGCCTGTTTCTTCCCCACCCCAGATTTTTCTGTTTGCAAAAAATTCTTGTGATAAATTTTCTTTGCTTTTTATGACATAAATTGGAATAAACTAAAAAGATATAATAAGCAACGAATGTTTGGAGCTCAAATCTAAATAGAATTTGGAGAATGGGGGTGGGGAAGAACTGGGCCGGCCCATTTCTTCCCCACCCCTGATTTTCTGTTTACAAAAAATTCTTGTGATAAATTTTCTTCGCTTTTTAAGACATAAATTGGAATAAACAAAAAAGATATAATAAGCAACAAATGTTTGGAGCTCAAATCTAAATAGAATTTGGAGGCTGGGGGTGGGGAAGAACTGGGCCGGCCCGTTTCTTCCCCACCCCAGATTTTTCTGTTTACAAAAAATTCTTGTGATAAATTTTCTTCACTTTTTAAGCCATAAATTGATATAAACTAAAAAGATATAATAAGCAACAAATTTTTGGAGCTCAAATCTAAATAGAATTCGGAGACTGGGGGTGGGGAAGAACTGGGGCGTAATTTTCTTCGCTTTTTATGACACAAATTGGAATAAACTAAAAAGATATAATAAGCAACAAAAGTTTGGAGCTCAAATCTAAATAGAATTTGGAGACTGGGGGTGGGGAAGAACTGGGCCGGCCCGTTTCTTCCCCACCCCAGATTTTTCTGTTTACAAAAAATCCTTGTGATAAATTTGCTTCGCTTTTTGACATAAATTGGTTTAAACTAAAAAGCTGTAATAAGCACCAAATGTTTGGAGCTCAAATCTAAATAGAATTTGGAGACTGGGGGTGGGGAAGAACTGGGCTGGCCTGTTTCTTCCCCACCCCAGGTTTTTCTGTTTACAAAAAATTCTTGTGATAAATTTTCTTCCCTTTTTAAGACATAAATTGGCATTAACTAATCAGATATAATAAACAAAAACTGTTTGGTGTTCAAATCACATCTTCAGTGATATAACTGACATAACTGTACAACACTACCTAGGGGTGGGGAAGAAACGGGCCGGCCCAATTCTTCCCCACCCCAGACACCTTCAACGTCATTATTGACTAACTGTGCAACACTTACCAAGGGTGGGAAAGAAATGGACCGGCCCAGTTCTTCCCCACCCAAGACATCTTCAGCAATATAACAGACATAACTGTACAACACTACCCAAGGGTGGGGAAGAAACAGGCTGGCCCAGTTCTTCCACACCCCCCGTCTCAGAATTCTATTGAAATTTAAGTGCCAAACATTTGTTGCTTATTATATCTGTTAAGTTAATACCAATTTATGTCTTTAAAAGTGAAGAAAATTTATCACAAGAATTTTTAGTAAACAGAAAAATCTGGGGTGGGGAAGAAATGGGCCGGCCCAGTTCTTCCCCTTCCCAAGTCTCCAAATTCTATTAAGATTTGAGCTCCAAACACTCGTTGCTTATTATATCTGTTTAGTTTATACCAATTTATGTCTTTAAAAGCAAAGGAAATTTATCATCAGAATTATTAGTAAGCAGAAATATCTGGGGTGGGGAAGAACTGGGCCGGCCCAGTTCTTCCCCACTCCAGCCTCCAAATTCTATTGATATAGAGCTCAAACATTTGTTGCTTATTATATCTTTTTAGTTTCTACCAATTTTTGTTCTAAAAAGCAAAGGAAATTTATCACAAGAATTATTAAAAAACAGAAACATCTGGGGTGCGGAAGAACTGGGCCGGCCCAGTTCTTCCCCACCCCCCAGTCTCTGAATTCTATTTAAACTTAAGGGCCAAACACTTGTTGCTTATTACCTCTCTGTAGTTAACACCAATTTATGTCTTTAAAAGTGAAATTTATCACACAAATTTTTAGTAAACAGAAAAATCTGGGGTGGGGAAGAACTGGACCGGCCCAGTTCTTCCCCGGGGGAAAAAATGGGCCGGCCCAGTTCTTCCCCACCCCCATTTTCCAAATTATATTTAGATTGGAGCACTAAAGAGTTGTTGCTTATTACATCTGTTTAGTTAATACCAATTAATGGCATAAAAAGCTAAGAAAATTAATTATGTCTCCCCCGAAAAAATTTTTTTCGGAGAGACATATTGTTTTTCCCCCGGGCGTCTGTCTGTCCGTCTGTCCGTCTGTCCGTCTGTCTGTCTGTCTGTCTGTCCGTCTGTCCGTCTGTCCGTCTGTCACACTTTCGTGTCCGCTCTGTAACTTGAAAACCGTTAGAGCTATCGTCACGAAACTTCGTATAAATATTAATCAGCATTAGACGACGTGCAGTGCGCAAGAACCATAACTCTCACATTTATACTTTTTGAATTATCTCCCTTGGAAGTTTGTTGGTATGTATATATGTATGGGCAAATCGTGTCCGGTCAATAACTTTCTTATTTTTTGATGGATTTTAAAATTACTCGGCAGAAATATTAACAACCATAAGACGATGTGTGGTGCGCATGAGGCAGGTCGGTACCTCAAAGGTCAAGGTCATACTTAGAGGTCAAAGGTCAAAAAAGGGGCCTTTTTTTCGTATTTGGTCAATTACTTTCTTATTTTGAGATGGATTTAAAAATTACTTGGCATAATTATTAACAACCATAAGACGATGTGTGGTGCGCATGAGGCAGGTCGGTACCTCAAAGGTCAAGGTCATACTTAGAGGTCAAAGGTCAAAAAAGGGGCCTTTTTTCGTTTTTGGTCAATAACTTTCTTATTTTGAGATGGATTTTAAAATTACTTGGCATAATTATTAACAACCATAAGACGATGTGTGGTGCGCATGAGGCAGGTCGGTTCCTCAAAGGTCAAGGTCATACTTAGAGGTCAAAGGTCAAAAAAGGGGCCTTTTTTTCGTATTTGGTCAATAACTTTCTAATTTTGAGATGGATTTTAAAATTACTTGGCATAATTATTAACAATCATGAGACGATGTGTGGTGCACATGAGGCAGGTCGGTACCTCAAAGGTCAAGGTCATACTTAGAGGTCAAAGGTAAAAAAGTGGGCCTTTTTTTCGTATTTGGTCAATAACTTTCTTATTTTGAGATGGATTTTGAAATCACATGGCAGAAATGTGAACCAATATAAGGCGATGTGTTGCGCGCATGGCCCAGGTTGGTACCTCAAAGGTCAAGGTCATACTTAGAGGTCAAAGGTAAAAAAAGGGGCCTTTTTTCGGGTTTTGTCAATAACTTGCCTATTTTTAAATAGAATTTGAAGTTACTTGGCAAACATGTTAACTATCATGGGACGATGTGTTGCATGCATGATTCAGTTTGGTACCTAAAATGTCAAGGTCATACATAGAGGTCAAAGGTAAAAAAGGGGCCTTTTTTCGTGTTTGGTCAGTAACTTTCTTATTTTTAGATGGATTTTGAAATTGCTAGGCAGAAATGTTAACCACCATGAGATGATGTGTTGCACGCATGACCCAGTTTAATACCTGAAAGGCCAAGGTCATACATAGAGGTTAAAGGTAAAAAAAGGGCTTTTTTTTGTGTTCTGTCAATAACTTTCTTATTATGCCCCCAACTATGAAAAAGTTTGAGGGGCATATTGGTTCTGGTTTGTTCGTCCGTCCGTTACGCTTTTGATGCATAGCATAACTTAAGGACCGTGTAAGCTAGGGTTTTGAAATTTCATATATGGATTCCTCATGGAAAATTAGCTGACGCGTATTTTTTTTTTCTCATCCCGATTATGCCCCCTTCAAGAGTTATTGCCCTTTGAATTTTTTTTTTTAATAAAATCTTGTCAGCAAGATATCTCAAAAACTATTGGAGCTAGAGCCTTGAAAGTTGGTGATTATATTGATGGTGATGAGTAGATGAACTGATTAACTTTTGACAAAATTCCGAAAAATACTTTGTGAGTTATGGCCCTTTGTCATTTTGGTAATTTGTGCCCATTGTAATGTATGCTAAAAGTGATGCATAGCATAAATTCAGAACCATGTATGCTAGGGTTTTGAAATTTCATATATGGATTCCTCATGGAAAATTAGCTGACACATATTTTTTTTCTCGTCCGGAATATGCCCCTTTCAAGAGTTATTGCCCTTTGAATTTTTTTTAATAAAATCTTGTCAGCAAGATATCTCAAAAACTATTGGAGCTAGAGCCTTGAAAGTTGGTGAATAGATTGTTGGTGATGAGTAGATGAACTGATTAACTTATGACAAAATTCCGAAAAATACTTTGAGAGTTATGGCCCTTTGTCATTTTGGTAATTTGTGCCCATTGTAATGTATGCTAAAAGTGATGCATAGCATAACTTTAGAACGATGTATGCTATAATTTTGAAATTTCATATATGCATTTCTGATTGAAAATAAGCTGACGCATATTTTTTTTCTCGTCAGGATTATGCCCCTTTCAAGAGTTATTGCCCTTTGAATTTTTTTTAATAAAATCTTGTCAGCAAGATATCTCAAAAACTATTGGAGCTAGAGGCTTGAAAGTTGGTGAATATATTGGTGGTGATGAGTAGATGAAGTGATTAACTTTTGACAAAATTCCAAAAAATACTTTGTGAGTTATGGCCCTTTGTCATTTTGGTAATTTGTGCCCATTGAAATGTATGCTAAAAGTGATGCATAGCATAACTTTAGAACAGTGTATGCTAGGGTTTTGAAATTTCATATATGGGAACCTCATGAAAAATTAGCTGACGCATATTTTTTGTCTCGTCCGGATTATGCCCCCTTCAAGAGTTATTGCCCTTTGAATTTTTTTTAATAAAATCTTGTCAGCAAAATATCTCAAACACTATTGGAGCTAGAGCCTTGAAAGTTGTTGAGTATATTGTTGGTGATGAGTAGATGAACTGATTAACTTATGACAAAATTCCGAAAAACACTTTGCGAGTTATGGCCCTTTGTCATTTTGGTAATTTGTGCCCATTGTAATGAATCCTAAAAGTGATGCATAGCATAACTTTAGAACTGTGTATGCTATGGTTTTGAAATTTCATATATGCATTCCTAATGGAAAATAAGCTGACACGTATTTTTTTCTCATCTGGATTATGCCCCTTTCAAGAGTTATTGCCCTTTGAATTTTTTTTAATAAAATCTTGTCAGCAAGATATCTCAAAAACTGTTGGAGCTAGAGGCTTGAAAGTTGGAGACGATGTGTTGTACTGCAAAGGTCAACGCCATACTTAGAGGTCAAAGGTAAAAAAGTGCTTTTTTTGTTTATGGCCAATAACTTTTTTATTTTTCTATGAACATTTTTAAAGTTACTATGCAGAAATGTTCATCTTCATTAGATGATGTGTTGCACACAAGACCCAGCTCAATACCTCCAATGTCAAGGTTATACTTAGCAGTCAAAAACGGGGGAGACATCTGTGTTTTTGTAGAAAAACAAATTCTAGTCATAGATACTGGAATTGGGATGAAAATTTCCTTGGATCTCCATATATTGTATGGCATAGAGAAAATTTTGCCATTCAAGCTGCAAAGACTCAAAACTAATTCAGAATGGTTTCTTTTCGAACTTTTTAACAATTTGTGAGGCATAATTTACTTATTCTCTGTGGTTCTAAAAAAAATTCAGGTGGGGAAGAAACTGACTGGGTGGGGAAGAAACTGACTAGTCAGTTTCTTCTCCGGGGAAGAAACGGGCCGGCCCAGTTCTTCCCCGGGGAAGAAACTGACTGGGGGGAAGAACCGGCCTGTTACACGGCTCTGCCCATCGGGGCTTGAAGAAAAAAATGGTCAGCATGATGCTTCCACGCAGAGCTGAAACCGGCCGCACAAAAGTACTGGTTAAACGCTTTGAAGATCTAAGTCTGCCCAGGCAAAGCGGTGCGAGTCGGACCTTCCATGCTTATAAACGCTATTGGTTTCATTGGGCAACAGGGCTCGAGATGTCATTTCATCTCAATGTCGGGTAAAAGTCTCACAAAATTGGAAGCAACGTCTCCAAAATGACCTTTACAGTGTTGACGGAGACGTTAAACATCAAATCCAACAAATATTTTTGTGATCCATCTTGAAATCGTGTTATATCAAAACCGTGTTTTAACTAACCATGTAACTGTTATAACGAGGTTGTGTGTACATTGCATCAGGTAACGAGAAGTAATGAGGTTATTTTGGAAAAAAAATTTTTATTTCTCCATGGAAAAAAATTTTATGTGTACCTGTTAGAATCGCCTCATCGAGGCAGTTCTTATAAGTACCCACAGTGTATGTTTCTAGAAATATAGAGAACCATCCCTTTACCCTCATCATACTGAATATTACAGTATGCTACACTCCGCCCCGATTTCCAGGGCCCAGTTGATCAAAGCATCGTTAGCTTAACGAGCTCATTAGTGGTCATATTGTTAACTATTCTAGCAAGTTAAATATCTAATTTTTTTTATATTTTTGCTGAAAAAATGTGAGCAGCTTTTGCTTCCGCAAAAGCTGCTCACATTTTTTCTGCAAAAATATTAGCATATTTGCCATAATAAATGGTCAAAGTTTTAACTATATGTTAACTAACAACATTGTTAGTTTTGAACAACTGGCCCCAGCTGTTTATGTTGCATGATTTCAATTTTTATAACCATGACGATAGAAGTAGAATGGAGAACAAAGATCCTGATTAGGTGGCTTCTGAGAAGCTTACTTAGTTACTCCTGATATGGAAATATGATATTTGGCATGGAAAGTCAGAAAACATTTTTAGCTGATATCAAAAGCATTCAATAATAACGACTTTAAAAGTTTTATTCAGCGACAAGAGTTGGTGATATTGACATGATTGTTTTGCCAGCCTGTCCAGGAAAAGTGAAATTAGCTAAATTGATTGCCTTGTCATGGTCTAATTTGTGTTGACTGGGCAATTAAACACCCAAACAATACCAAAGGGATTTTTGTCAAAGTCATTAACTGACTGGCAAAAAGTGTAGATCCTGATGAGACGGCTCATGAGCCTTCTCATCTGGATTTACACTGTTTGCATAGGTCAGGAACCTGTATTGGTCTTCAGGGTAGGAAGGGTTAACAAGCATCATGTGACTTAGCTCATTCAGCATGGGGTTGAAATGGGGATTATTTACGGAAACAAAGGCAATGCTAGAACTGTGTGGTGGAGTGAACAAGCTACTCAACTCCTTTGTGACTTTATAACTTGGATGGCTCAAACACGGATGGCTCATTTACCATGGCTGTTTGCCGGCCTTGGTAGCTCAGTTGATGCGCGTCTGTTGATCAGGACGACGCAGGTTCGATACCTGCGGGGGTTGGCATCATTCTTTCGTAGAGATTGATCATGAAATCTTTTCTACGGTCATTCTCTCCCTTCCGCTGATTCAAGAAGGGCATAATTGACCATTTCTGGTGAAAGAATATGCACTGTACTGGTTAACCACTTACATATAAGCCTGCCCAGGAGAGTGTGATTAGGTAAACTGACCGGCTCAAAAATGACCTAAACAGTGTTGACTGGGCCATTAAACTCCAAAGCAAAAAAAACCATGGCTGTTTCGAACTTGTCATGACTGCAGTTAATATATTTTGGATAATGTAGGGGAAATGTTTCTTAATTTATTTATTGTGAAAATGTAGGTTGTGTCTTCTCATTAGAATCATCTCATCGAATGAGTACAGATTCACACAAAACACATTGTCTGTTTCCTAGAAATTTCATTTGACATATACTGTGAAATTACGCTATTAAGACCACCTAAATTTAAGACTAATTCGGTTGTAAAAAGTTATTTCATAGGTTGCAGTTATTAGGGCCCCGCACTGAAAGTGTGGGTGCCCTATAGTAATCACTCTGTCCGTCCGTCTGTCTGTCTGTCCGTCTGTCCGTCCACAAATTTCTGATAGCGCTGCCGGGGCCCTAGTCAGTTTCACTGACAGCTCTAGTTCTTTCTTTGTTTTATCTGCATACACTGTCCTCTGGTCAGAGATCACCTTTGGAACTGTTCAGAAGTGGTCTTAAAGACCACTTTTGAACAGTCCCAAAGGTGGTCTTAATATAGGAATTTAACTGTATTTACTACTTGTATTGGATTTCTCTGATACTTGATGCCTGATTTTGCGTGTATGTTTCAGTAAGAGATCCAACTTCATAACTCGGTTGGGTAATGAGAAGAAGCAGGGCCTAATTGTGAGACTGACCCATCTAGCAGAGAGTTGGGGTGGTAAAGATAATGGTTTTGGGCTGGCTGAGTGCTGCAGTGATCTCCCAATGTCTGTAAGTTTGTAACAGCAGTGTTATTGAATATCACAAAAGCCTCTATGGTTAGGAGTGGTAACACTTGAATATTAGGTTTTCATCTTCTGTGAGTTCAGGCCTCATTCAGGTCGCCTGAGATCCTAGGTTCTGCAACAGAATATCAGGTGGTTTTTTCTCCAGGTACCCTGGTTTTCGTCCACATCTGATAACGTGAAATAAGAAAGGGTTGTTCAGTAAGTAAGAGCATTATCAACCGATTGTTTTAAAAAAAAAAGATTTGCCTGAAGATAAATATGTTGGGCGACACCTGCCCGCCAAGAGATCCCTATTTCAACATATTTTGTTCCAGAAATCCCAAAACAGGTACCCTGGCAAACATTGCAGGCCCAGATGAGACGCTGCAGAATGCGGCGTCTGATCAGGGCCTACACTGTTTGCAAAAAGTTCAGCCATTTGCCTAATCAATTTTGAAAAAACACAAACTGACACCCCTAAATTTTGAAATGGACTTGTGCAATCTACACCTCAACCTCGTTATAACACGGAACTCCGGGTCCAACCAACGGACCGTGTTAGTTAACCAAATCGTGTTATAAAAGCCGACTGTATTTGTCACAGATCAACCACTTACACTATGGTGATCAATAGTTTTCCAAACAAGATGATGTGCAGTACGGTTAATAACTGTATTTCCCGACTAAAATGTGTTTAGAACTAATCAATGGCAGTAATTACCATGGCCCATCAAGTCAAACAAGTCACTTTAATCTAGACCAGCTGATAAACCACGTTTATATATAGAAAATCGTCTGATCTGACAGCGAGTATGATGCCATTTTGATAGCTGGTTCCTGGCTAACTTTGCTGTAACTGAGCATCCAGGACAGTACCAAACTCAGGACTGTTAATAGATTTCAATGGTAAAATTACCCGGACAATGGTCAACGCTTACAAGAAATTTAAATTACTTCCCTTGGAATGTCTTGCCCTTAATATTTTAGCCATTTGAAACGGTTTTTAATGGTGCACAATGTCTTTGAATGATTTTTTTACCGCGAAAATGGATCGTGAATATGTTTTATCATTTGCTTTTAAGCTGGAATAAATCTGACTTTCTTTTACATGCGGCTCTACAAAATCAGTTTTATTGCAGTTGACCAATCACATCGTCTGCATCGATCTGAGCAGTGATCCTTAACACAGCGTGATAAATATTTTTTCCGGTTGCGTAACTGAATTCTTTAATCTTTTTATCTCGCTAAGCCAACACTTTTGATTGTGCCGATGGCAGTTCATGTTTATCATGCCTGTCAAGCTAAACAAGTTTATATACTGTGTTTTCAACGGATCATAACGGAACCTTTATTTTATAGGTCTACGCATTATACTTTCTTACACAATGAAAACCCCTCCGAGACTCAGGAGCAAATTCTTTCCTTTAAGAGTTGAGAAGCCTCCATGGTGTAGTGGTTGCTCTACTCGCCTTGTAAACCAGGGATCGCCGGATCGATCCTGGGCTTCTCCAGACTTTCGGATGAGTCTTTAAACCGAGGTCCCGTCTCCATATGACCTTAGCTGTTGGTGGGATCTAAAACTCAAACACTCACTCACTCCTTTAAGAGTTGACCCCTATTGACATAGGAGACAAAAATACTTTTGCAGGAATTGCCTCCCCTGATGGTGTTCCCATTCCCCTTAAATTGACTTTATATTGCCTCTTTGTTTTCAGAAGTTCCCAAGTAGTGCTACAACGCTGCATTTTGAATTCTACATGGAAAATGTTGAGGATAAAACTTTAAAAAAGGTAAGTCTGCAAATTGGTATGATGCTTGATAATAACAGGAATTCTAATGCACTGAAGAAATGCAATTAATTGGCATTATGCTTGATAATAATAGGAATTAGTTTATACTAATTTATTTTAGTTCGATTGCGAAGAAAGCTTCAAGCTTATTTAATCGCTCTTGAACACTCATTCCGGGTGTTTTCACGCGTGGCGAGAGAAAGGCAGTGGCTTTTACATCACTGCTACCCATTTACACTTGGGTGGAGTGGGGCAGTGTCATTACGTGTCTTGCCCAAGGACACACCTCGATACCTGTGGCCGGATTCGAACGCACAACCTCTCGATCATAAATCAAACGTGTTAACCACTGCACTATCGAGGCTATAATAGGAATTCTAATGCAATAGAGAAAAGAAATTAATTGGCATCATGCTTGATAATAATAGGAATTCTAATGCAATGAAGAAAGGAAATTAATTGGCATTATGCTTGATAATAATAGGAATTCTAATGCAATGAAGAAAGGAAATTAATTGGTATCATGCTTGATAATAATAGGAATTCTAATGCAATGAAGAAAGGCAATTAATTGGTATCATGCTTGATAATAACAGGAATTCTAATGCATGCTTGATAATAATAGGAATTCTAATGCAATGAAGAAAGGAAATTAATTGGTATCATGCTTGATAATAATAGGAATTCTAATGCAGTGAAGAAGGAAATTAATTGGTATAATGCTTGATAATAATAGGAATTCTAGTGCAATGAAGAAAGGAAATTAATTGGTATCATGCTTGATAATAATAGGAATTCTAATGCATTGAAGAAAGGAAATTAATTGGTATCATGCTTGATAATAACAGGAATTCTAATGCAATGAAGAAAGGAAATTAATTGGTATCATGCTTGATAATAACAGGAAATCTAATGCAATGAAGAAAGGAAATTAATTGGTGTCATGCTTGATAATAATAGGAATTCTTATGCAATATTAAAAGAAAGAAAATCAATTGGTATCATGCTTGATAATAACAGGAATTCTAATGCAATGAAGAAAGGAAATTAATTGGTATCATGCTTGATAATAACAGGAATTCTAATGCAATGAAGAAAGGAAATTAATTGGTAACATGCTTGATAATAATAGGAATTCTAATGCAATATTAAAAGAAAGGAACTTAATAAATTTCTGCGATATATTGTCTGAAACTAGACATCGTCAGAATCCCTTAAACGGGTATTTGGCAATCAGTGCAGGCCCAGATCAGACGCCGCAAATCATTTGCAAAAAGTTCAGTCATTTTCCAAATCAGTTTTGAAGAAAACACAATCTGACACCCCTTAATTTTGAAATGGACTCTTGCTATATATAAGGTGGAAGATCCCATTTGGTACAAAAAGGGTTAAATGTACGAAGCAGAAGATGGTAATTTTTATGTACAAATCAAATATTTTTCTTGGGTGCCATGTTTCTGACCCTTTGGGTGAAATTCATTTCCAGGGTCCCTCCAACATCATAGCATCAATCCACATGGACAACCTGGATCAGTCCACACAGCTGCCTACAGAAATAATGGAGGAGATAGCTGAAAACTACAGAATACCAGAAGATAAACAGGTAATCACAGGATAAACAACATCCGAGATCATATTTACTGTATACTGTTCTTCAGTCCCTAAGAAATTCTTCTTACAGCTCTCTTATTACAAACATTTTGGGATAATTTTGAAGGTTTTTTTGTGTTTTATCATGAATATGTATGCTATATTTGCTCACAGTGTAGGCAGGAAAATGCATGCTGCATATTTTGTTTGTATTGGAGTTTAACGGCCCAGTCAACACAATTTAGGTCATTTTTGAGCTGGTCAGTTTACCTTTACACACCTTATACGTAAGCAGTTAACCAGTACAGTGTACTTTCTGTCGCCAGAAACTGACAATTGCCCTTCTTGAATCAACAGACGGGAGAGAATGACCCTAGAAAAGATTTCATGATCAACCTCCACGAAAGAATGTTGCCGACCCCGGCAGGTATCGAACCCTCATACTCCTGATCACCAGTCAGACGCGCATCCAACTTAGCTACCTAGGCCGGCACATGCTGTATATACTCACCGCCGTGATGAGGCAATACATGAGTACACACAACTTGCCTATTTCATTGAAGATAAGTAAGGAAGATTCAAGCAAGAGATTAAATATGCTAATCAAACCCACGCAAGACACTACAGGTTGCTTCCAAGTCCCTTTTAATCTACTTGCAAAAATTCAGAAATATTGCAACCTGCCATGGTGAGACAAGGGACAGTTTAACCAGCTTAAGAAGTCTGAACAATGTATTGCAGTTCTTTTCTCTAAAACATGCAATATTTGCAAGTGACACTTGCAAAATCTTGCACAATTCATAAGACTCATGCGAGAAACTTGTCTGCCCCGTGCATACTACTCACAAACTAATTGGTAGATAGATCAGAAAAGGATTATTTTCACAAAATGCGCAATAGATGGAATCTTCTGGGGTCCAGTACTATATTCCAAATGCTCGGAGGCGGTAACACTGGGTGGCTCAAACTCGGTCTCAAACAGTTTTCATGGCCCAAAGGGAGCTGAAAATGTAATGTTACCATAATGATTCGAAGTATTGGGAGAGACAGGCCTGAGCAAACAGTGTAAACCCAGATCAGACTGATCAGGGTCTACTGACTCTACTCTGTTTGCCATTCCATCTGTACCTTTAGGACTCCTTGCTGGATAGAAAAAACAAATTTGTTAACATTTTAGGAGAATTGTAGCAAGTCCTAAAGGCATCTGAATTTTTAGCTCACCTGACCGAAGGTCATGGTGAGCTTTTGTGACAGTAAGATGTCCGGCGTCGTCGTCCGTCGTCCGTCGTGCGTAAACTTTTTCTTGTGAACACACTAGAGGCCACAGTTTTGGTCCAATTATCATCAAACTTGCTCAGAATGATAATCATGACAATATCTCGGTCAAGTTCGAATTTGGGTCATGTCGGGTAAAAAAGTAGGTCAGTAGGTCAAATCATAGAAAAACCTTGTGAACACTCGAGAGGCCACAATTTTGGTCCAATCATCATCAAACTTGCTCAGAATGATCATTGTGACAATATTTTAGTGAAGTTTGAATATGGATCATGTCGGCTTAAAAAGTAGGTCAGCGGGTCAAATCATAGAAAAACCTTGTGAACACCCTAGAGGCCACAATTTTGGTCCAATCATAATCAAACTTGCTCAGAATGATCATCATGACAATATCTTGGTCAAGTTCGAATATGGGTCATGTCCGGTCAAAAAGTAGGTCAGTAGGTCAAATCATAGAAAAACCTTGTGAACACTCTGAAGGCCACTGTTTTGGTCCAATTATCATGAAACTTGCTCAGAATGACCATTGTGACAATATTTCAGTCCAGTTCGAATATGGGTCATATCGGGTTAAAAAGTAGGTCAGCGGGTCAAATCATATAAAAACCTTGTGAACACCCTAGGGGCCACAATTTTGGTCCAATCTTAATCAAACTTGCTCAGAATGATCATCATGACAATATCTCGGTCAAGTTTGAATATGGGTCAAATGGTTCCGGTCCGTTGCACATCTAGGTCACAGGAGCCAAAAACAGATTTTTTTCACCAAAAACTTAAAAAATCTTCTTCTCTGAAACCACAAGGCCCAGGTCTTTGTTATTTGGTATGAAGCTTCATCTAGTGGACCCCTACCAAGATTGTTCAAATTATAGTGCTGGGGCCAAAAATGCCCCCGCACGGGGGCCCTTTGGTTTTACATAGGCTTATATAGGGAAAATCTTTAAAAATCTTCTTCTCTGAAACCACAAGGCCCAGGACTTTGATATTTGGTATGAAGCTTCATCTAGTGGACCCCTACCAAGATTGTTCAAATTTGAGTGCTGGGACGAAAAATGCCCCCGCCACGGGGCCCTTTGGTTTTACATTGGCTTATATAGGGAAAATCTTTAAAAATCTTCTTCTCTGAAACCACAAGGCCCAGGTCTTTGATATTTGGTATGAAGCTTCATCTAGTGGACCCCTACCAAGATTGTTCAAATTATAGTGCTGGGGCCAAAAATGCCCCCGCCCCAGGGCCCTTTGGTTTTACATAGGCTTATATAGGGAAAATCTTCAAAAATCTTCTACTCTGAAACCACAAGGCCCAGGACTTTGATATTTGGTATGAAGCTTCATCTAGTGGACCCCTACCAAGATTGTTCAAATTATAGTGCTGGGACAAAAAATGCCCCCGCCACGGGGCCCTTTGGTTTTACATTGGCTTATATAGGGAAAATCTTTAAAAATCTTCTTCTCTGAAACCACAAGGCCCAGGTCTTTGATATTTGGTATGAAGCTTCATCTAGTTGACCCCTACCAAGATTGTTCAAATTACAGTGCTGGGGCCAAAAATGCCCCCGCCCCGGGGCCCTTTGGTTTTACATAGGCTTATATAGGGAAAATCTTAAAAAATCTTCTTCTCTGAAACCACAAGGCCCAGGTCTTTGATATTTGGTATGAAGCTTCATCTAGTGGACCCCTACCAAGATTGTTCAAATTTTAGTGCTGGGACAAAAAATGCCCCCGCCACGGGGCCCTTTGGTTTTACATGGGCTTATATAGGGAAAATCTTTAAAAATTTTCTTTTCTGAAACCACAAGGCCAAGGACTTTGATATTTGGTATGAAGCTTCATCTAGTGGACCCCTACCAAGATTGTTCAAATTTTAGTGCTGGGACAAAAATGCCCCCGCCACGGGGCCCTTTGCTTTTACATTGGCTTATATAGGGAAAATTTTTAAAAATCTTCTTCTCTGAAACCACAAGGCCCAGGTCTTATATATTTGGTATGAAGCTTCATCTAGTGGACCCCTACCAAGATTGTTCAAATTATAGTGCTGGGGCCAAAAATGCCCCCGCCACGGGGCCCTTTGGTTTTACATAGGCTTATATAGGGAAAATCTTTAAAAATTTTCTTCTCTAAAACCACAAGGCCCAGGACTTTGATATTTGGTATGAAGCTTCATCTAGTGGACCCCTACCAAGATTGTTCCAATTTTAGTGCTGGGGCCAAAAATGCCCCTGCCCCGGGGCCCTTTGGTTTTACATAGGCTTATATAGGGAAAATCTTTAAAAATCTTCTTCTCTGAAACCACAAGGCCCAGGACTTTGATATTTGGTATGAAGCTTCGTCTAGTGGACCCCTACCAAGATTGTTCAAATTATAGTGCTGGGACAAAAAATCCCCCCCTGCCACGGGGCCCTTTGGTTTTACATAGGCTTATATAGGGAAAATCTTTAAAAATCTTCTTCTCTGAAACCACAAGGCCCAGAACTTTGATATTTGGTATGAAGCTTCATCTAGTGGACCCCTACCAAGATTGTTCAAACTATAGTGCTGGGACAAAAAATGCCCCTGTCCCGGGGCCCTTTGATTTTACATAGGCTTATATAGGCAAAATCTTTAAAAATCTTCTTCTCTGAAACCGCTAGGCCCAGGTCTTTGATATTTGATGTGTAGCTTCATCTAGTGGACCTTTGACAAGATTGTTCAAATTTTAGCCTTTGTTGATGTTTGGTATGAAGCTTCACCTTTAAGACCTCCCTCAACATTATGTACATTAAAGCCCTGGGGCCAATAATGGCCCTCTCTGGGGCCCACTTGTTACACTATGGATCAGGTGAGCGATCCAGGGCCATCATGGCCCTCTTGTTAGGTTGAGTTGTGGTTGAACTCAGCTCAGTCATTGGTTTATGCAATTGATGGATGAGCGATTAAACACTGACCAGTCAGGCCAAAACAAATTATATGTGTGGTTCCTATTACATGGTTTTCAAAAATAGGGTAGGTAGGTAGAAAAATTATTTTATTTTTTATTTTTATTTTTTTCTCACCTTTTATACTATGCTATAGACTTGCCCAAGTCTGTTAATTAGGTGTCCATTGTAAAAATAATTGTTTACAAAAATAAAAAATAAATACATTGTAAATGAAATAGCAATACCGTCTTTTATGAAAATTGTGAAATTAACAGACTTGTAAATATTGAAAGAACTCATTCACCTTTCCTGTAGATGATTGTCAGATATGGGTGAGAAGTTTATTTAGATAACTTTTCACTGACAGGCTCCAGAGCTTGTTATCATGATTTATTTACATTTAGTGGGGGAAAACCACATGAAGGCAAAAGGTTTAAAAAAAAAAGAAGTTTCAATTTTAATCTTTTATTCTTAAACCATTACCATAACATGCCTATGCTATATTAGAAGGCTCCAACAATGACGTTAATCAGAATTTTTCTTATTTCTGCTCTAAACATAGATTGTGGGAACTCGTTACAACCGATTCAATGAGGCAGGTCTAATGAGTACCCACAATCTATGTGTAACCGCCTCAATGAGGCGATTCTAATGGACATACGACACTAGTATTCAAAATTACCATGATCATCCCCTAAACATGTCCATACAATGAAAACCCTTGTTAACCCCACTTAATATAGAGTAAAGCAGGGTTTACCAAATTACCAGGCTAGTCATTTTGTAATTTCTGCTCTAAAACATAGATTTTGGGTAGCCCTTGTATCGTTTTTCTTTATTTCTGCTTCAAACATAGATTGTGATTGCTTGTTAGAGGCGGTTCTAAAGAGTACCCACAATCTATACTACTGAGCAGAAATAAGAACATTATGTAACCCCTTGTAAACGCCACTTGTCTCAATGGTTTCTCCTGTTAAGATAATGTTGAAAAGATTCTGCAATTACACATCTTATTATGCCCCCAACTTTAAAAAAGTTGGGGGGCATATTGCTTCTGGCTTGTCCGTCCGTTCGTCCGTTCGTACGTCACGCTTTCTTGTGCATAGCATATCTTTAGAACCGTGTATGCTAGTGTTTTGAAATTTCATATATGGGTTCCTCATGAAAAAATAGTTGACCCGTATTTTTTTTCTTGTCCAAATTATCTCCCCTTCTTGAATTATTTCCCCTTTAATTAAATAACATAGAATTCTCGTTAGCAAGATATCTCAAAAAGTATTTGAGCTACAGCCTTGATATTTGGTATAGTGATTGGGACTAAGGAGGAGATTACCTGATTAAATTTTCAACCAATTCTATAAAATTTTGTTAGAGTTATGGCCCTTTGTAATTTTTTGCCACTCAATTGTGTTGCTTTCTGGTGCATAGCATATCTTTAGAACCGTGTATGCTAGTGTTTTGAAATTTCATATATGGGTTCCTCATGAAAAAATAGTTGACCCGTATTTTTTTTCTTGTCCAAATTATCTCCCCTTCTTGAATTATTTCCCCTTTAATTAAATAACATAGAATTCTCGTTAGCAAGATATCTCAAAAAGTATTTGAGCTACAGCCTTGATATTTGGTATAGTGATTGGGACTAAGGAGGAGACTACCTGATTAAATTTTCAACCAATTCGATAAAATTTTGTTAGAGTTATGGCCCTTTGTAATTTTTTGCTACTCAATTGTGTTGCTTTCTGGTGCATAGCATATCTTCAGAACCGTGTATGCTAGTGTTTTGAAATTTCATATATGAGTTCCTCATGAAAAAATAGTTGACCCGTATTTTTTTTCTTGTCCAAATTATCTCCCCTTGAATTATTTCCCCTTTAATTAAAAAACATAGAATTCTCGTTAGCAAGATATCTCAAAAAGTATTTAAGCTACAGCCCTGATACATGGTATAGTGATTGGGACTAAGGAGGAGACTACCTGATTAAAGTTTCAACCAATTCTATAAAATTTTGTTAAAGTTATGGCCCTTTATAATTTTTTGCCTCTCAATTGTGTTTCTTTCTGGTTCTTCTAAAATTTCAGCATTGCAGCCAAATAAAAAAAAAGATATCTCAATTACTGTTAGGGACAAGCAGTGTTAGGGTCAAGCAGTGTTAGGGTCAAGCAGTTGGGGGCATTGTGTTTCATAAACACTGGCTCTAGTTAACTAAGTAATTATGCCAGGATTATGATATTATGCTGCCGGTTTGCCTTTTTTTTCTATAAAAACAAGTGCAAAAACAATTACAGTCCACCCTGTGTTAAGCAAGCACCTCAGGAATGATCAAAATGTGCTTGCTTAAGACAGGTGCTTGCTTAATACAGGTGGATATTAATGCATTCGCCTTTTTTGGGATTTGAATGATTGCTTGCTTAAGACAGTTTGCTTGCTTAATGGAGGTGGCCACTATGACCGGTTTGACTGTATAATGATACCTCAATGGCTCGAACACCAATAGCTTGTTTTCTATGACTGTTTTCGCACTCGCTCTTGAGTACCTGAGAAATTCTTCACACATACATGTATCCATATGACAAATATTTAGGGATAGTTATGGTTATTTGGCGTAATTTATCTGGAAAAATTATTTTGTGTGTACTCACAAGTTGATTCTAATGAGCACACACAAAATATATTAATCAAATAAAGGACTGAAAGTAATGCCGAAATTATCCTCAGTAAATTCAACCCTCGATGGCAGGATATGGGCTGCATGATGCTTCCACGCAGAGCTGAATCCGGCCCGCACACTAGTACTGGTAAACCGTTTAGAGGATCTAAGCCTGTCCAGGAACTGCGGTGCGAGGCGGACCGTCCATGCTAATAAACCCTATTGGTTTCATTGGGCGACAGGGCTTGAGATGTCATTTCATCTCAATGTCGGGTAAAAGTCCCACAAAATTGAAAGCAACGTCTCCAAAATGACCTTTACAGTGTTGACAGGGACGCTAACCCTCAAATCAACCAACCAAATCGATGGCAGGAACTACCACTGTCTCGAACAAGTTTTAGGTCCCAACACAAAGGAAGCAACATCCCCAAAATGACCTATACAGTGTTGACAGGGGTATTAAACCTCAAATCAAGCAAAACAAAACGCAAATCTCCAAAATACTAGGATTTTCCTCTCTTTCACTGACAGACACAGGTGGGTGTTATTTATTAAGTAAACATTAACTGCAGAGGCTAAAATGCTCTTATCAACAAGTGGGAGATAGTGTTTCATGCCAGCTTTGTGCTGGTCGGAACTTTTGCAGAGTATACAAGTCCCTACATTCACAGATGAAGACTAAAGAGACTTTAATATATTTTTTGTTTAAAGGGGCTTTCATTTAAAAATACAAAATTTAAATGTAGGGACTTGGGCAAGTCTAACTATGCTACACACTGCATTTATTTTGTTATATTGTTTTGATTTTGTTGTATGATTGTACTTGAAAACATTGTAAACAAATAAAGTATAATAAATAATGCTTAGTTTTCATCCATATTGTCCTAATTGTTACAAAAATAAGGGAGTTCTTCAGTCAGAACAAAGTATTTAGATTGGACATCCTGTGTATGTGTTTGCCTCTTATAAAAGGTCAGCCTTTGGGAGTTGCTGTTCTAGTGAAGGTTGCTGTATCTTGAATAGTGTTATACAGTCGAACTTCGATGGCTCGAACTCGCCGGGACCGCCGTAAAAAGTTCGAGCCATCGGTAGTTCGAGCCATTGAAGTCCAACTCGGCAAGATCCATCTTTGTGTACTATGATTTTTTATCATAGCTGCGGCGATTTTGGTGACTTCCGGTACATTTATCAGTCATAATTTAAGCCACGTAGTATACCTTTCGCACTTTCACGTAGGTTACCTTTCTTATGATACTGTGTGACTTGACCGATAAAACTGGAATTTTTAAAAAGGTAATTAGTGCGAGCCATTGGTGGGATTTTACATAGAAAATGCACTCTAGGGACCAGGCTTAGAGTTCGAGGGTTCGAGCCATCGTGGTTCGAGCCAAGGGTGGTATGTTTAGTTAAAATGAATAGGGATTTTGCCGGGACTGAAAAGTCAGTTCGACCCAAACGTGGTGTTCGAGCCTACCGAGTTCGACCCATCGAAGTTCGACTGTAACTGTTATTGTACCACATATACATTGAAGATAAATGTAAAAGTTCAAAAGATCAAGATGAAGTGACAGAGTAAACAGAGATCAGAAAGTTTCTTCTAACGGCTTAATGCTGCAAATTAAACATCCAGCAATTTCTGTTTACTCTTGGCTTCTTTTCCCGCCACAGATCATGGTGTAGCATCAGTGCCTCAACATGCTATCTTTATTGTCATCACGTAAGCCAATCTTTTTGACATGCTGACATGAATCTGAAAACTGACAGCTGTTATCTTTTTCAAGAACAAGAAAGTGCAGACATACTGCACAAATTATTATTATTATTGGTTTCCCCAGCCTTTTTATGATGGCTTGGCTCCAGTCCCATTTTCTCTGGTGCCAAGATTTTTTTTTTGTGGCACCATACCCCTTTTTGCAGATTGATTTGACTGATTGATTGATTGATTTGAGGTTTAACGTCCCCGTCAACACTGTAAAGGTCATTTTGGAGACGTTGCTTTCAATTTTGTGGGACTTTTACCCGACATTGAGATGAAATGACATCTCAAGCCCTGTCACCCAATGAAACCACCAGGGTTGAGTAGCATGGACGGTCCGCCTCTCGCCGCGGTTCCTGGACTGGCTTAGATCCTCTAAGTGGTTTACCAGTACTAGTGTGCGGGCTGGATTCAGCTCTGCGTGGAAGCATCATGCAGCCCATATATTTCTTCCAGCCCCTATGGGTGGGGGCCGACCCTTTTTTGCAGATAAGAGCAAATGTTGCCTTACATTTTGGAACAAAAATCTCTGAAATTGACCTAAAAAATACGCTCCCCGCCCACCGGGGCTTGAAGAAATATATGGGCTGCATGATGCTTTCACGCAGAGTTGCGGTTCGGTTTCAACTCTGCGTGGAAGCATCAGGCAAAGGGGTGCGAGTCCATGCTTATAAACCCTATTGGTTTCATTGGGCGGCAGGGCTTGAGATGTCATTTCATGTCAATGTCGGGTAAAAGTACTACAAAATTGGAAGCAACATTTCCAAAATGACCTTTACAGTGTTGACAGGAACGTTAAACCTCAAATCAAATGACCAAAATATAACAAGTTACAACGTCATGCCTGTTTAAAGAATGGATATTTTAGGCAGTTTTTAGCAATAGATTGTTGCCTGTTTGATGGTTTACCGCTAATCCCGCTGTTTATTGTTCCAAATTATCTCACTTTAAGATTTGATCAACAGTGTGCAATAGATTGTTGCCTGTTTGATGGTTTACCGCTAATCCCGCTGTTTATTGTTCCAAATTATCTCACTTTAAGATTTGATCAACAGTGTACCAATTAAACGATTAGGTGTGAAAAGCTACCTGACCAGTGTTATCATATGCGAAGACAATACCATATGCGGCCAGTCTGATCAGCGAGTGTCTAAGCTTTCCGAGAAATGAAACCTTGTGAACAATAAACTCAGATCAGACTGTGCAGAACTTCCAGCTGATCTGAGTCTTTTCTGTGTGGGCATACGCATTCAGTGCATTTCTCGCAAAGCATTTCTGATGTCACCACCACATGACAACCTAGCTCATTAGCTACCCCGTTTGTCGGACATATATTACAACAGGTTAAACTGCTTCCAGCACTCACGAAAAAACTTTTCTTTTAACGTAAGATCAGCCAGTACATCGAGCTTTTCGTTTTCTGCTCTCTGCATATCCCAGAAGCCATACTACAACAGGTTTGTACAAAGAGCAAAGACTGATAAGACTGCGCAGGCTGATCTATGACTTCACCTGCAGCACAGTTTACTGTCATGTTTTCCAAAAATTGGATGCGAAGACCGTGTGTGCAAACTATCGATGACGTGTGATTGAAAAACGTGGGAAAATTTCAGACTGCAACAAATGCACGTTCAAAATGACGGCGGGAAATCAAGCGCGGCATGACAAAAACTATATATATGTGACCAGCGAAGACTACGATCATCCTGCGCATCTGTGAAGGCTTAGCTTTCTGTCCATGGAGATTGTGAAAATACTTGAGAGATTTACACAAGCTGTCTGTATTATTTATGTTTGTTGAAGCGTGCACACCTGTCTGATTATCGCTACAGGTGGTAAAACATTGTTTGGATAATTTTTATTGTCACAAAAGTAATCTGATTATTGAGAGGGGTCATAACGTCACGGTCTGTATACCGCAAGAAATGAGCGCCATTGTCCTTTTTTATGCGTCGGAGACATGGGTTTTATGCATTTTGCACTTCCGAAAACAAATTGCATTCAAAATTTGTGGGTTCCGACCGCTTCCAAATTTTCCTCTCTTACCGGTCGTTGCAAAATGCCTGTTGATCACAGGAGACAACAGATGTTTTACCCGAGCTGGTAGTAGTTTTTTTCTTATTTATTTTGTTTCCGGTGGTGGTTCTATTGGCTTGCATGAACGGTCTTGAATGTGCTAAATACTGGAGATTTTGGATTATAATTATGGGTTACTTCAAAGCATCGGCTTCTTCAGAGGTAGCCACGTACCATATCCCTGACCCATTTGGACTGTTACTGGCTAATTGTTATTGATTAGCACAGGCCACTTACCGTTAACTGACAGCTCGCAGCAATTGATAAAAAACCAGCTTTTAAATAGCGATGCTTACGATATGCATTTTTATTCTAGACTCACAGTTATTTAGAGACTAACACGGATGTTTTTGATGTTGTTTTTGGCAGACGCACACCATTTTCATGCGTAAATACGACCAGATTGTCCTTTAATGAAAGTGCTTTTTAATGAATATGTACTTAAATACTTTAACCATGAAAAATTGAAAGACCGTTTTTGCACATAAAATGTTTGGAATATTCATGATGGAAAAAATAATTAGGGTCGGCGGGAAAAAGCTAGGCACGGTCGGGTAACCGGAACCACACATATATTTTGTTTTGGCCTCATGATAAAAATATCTGTCTGACATAGTGTTATTATTCATATGTCCAAAATGGTTGTTTTTCCATGAAAATGTTTGATATTTTTCTTATTAACACTTTAAACATAGGTTGTGGATGCTCATTAGAACCACCTCATTGAGGTGGTTCTAATGAGCACCTACAACCTATGTATCAGAGCAAAAATAGAAAAATTAATGTATAACCCTGTTAACCCCAGTTTCCTATTTATATAAATTGGGGTTTAACAGTCTATTTATATAAATTGGGGTTTAACAGGGGTGCTCATTTCACCGACTTGTTTCCTGCCTGAAAATGGATTGCACTGTATAAAAACTAATTCAGTACTTTACAAGCTTCACACCATTAAATATAACATCTAAACGAAATGTCTCCTCAGTATTTGACCATGATGAGCAGCTGCATGTGTTGGCTGTGATCAAGCTTATACGGTTAAACATATTTTAGTTGTGTTAACAATAACCGTTGTCATGAATTTTATGCTTCAAATTAAACAATATTAAAGTTTTCATGATGTACCCGTTAATAATTTTGCCTTATTTATTCAGACAGGCCTGTGCAAGGTTTTCACATAACATAAGCTAATGTATGAACTCTTCAGCTTTAAAAAAAAACTGTTTCAGACGTTGCTTTACACCCACATTCGACTGGCCAACCTCTTCTCCAAGTACGAGTCAAGAATACAGTGTGTTCAAGCAAGGCTACAGTCTATTGCAATTCTTGGTAAGATTCATTATGGGAATGAGGCAGCTACGCCAAAACAAATACACCCCAGCCTCTTTGTAACACTATTGTTAGGGTCCAAAGCCGTGTTATATCCAAACAAAAATACAGTAGAACTTAGATGGCTCGAACACCGCTGGCTCTTTTACCAGGGATGTGTCGAACCCATTCTTGAGCCCCTAGCGAAATCCTCTACATAAGAACTAGTGGGGGATAATTAAGGAGGTTTTAGTCTTTTATCTTGCAAATGTATGATGTGTATACTCATTAGAATCGCCTCGATGAGGAGATTCTAATGAGTAAACACAGCATACATTTTCATTATATAACACCAAAAAGACGTCTAAAAGTATCACGTTATGCCTCCTGACAGTAACATCAGTGGCTCGAACTATCCCTGTCTCGAACAGGTCCCAAAGGCGTTCGAGTTATTGAAGTTCGACTGTATGTGGATTCTATAGAAAAATGATTTTTCTATATAATCTACACATTTTTGGGATACAGCTTTAAACTGTGTTATATCCAAACCGTGTTATAATGAACTGTTATAACGAGGTTGTGGTGTACTCGCAAAACATACAGAATAGAAGTGAAGGTAATGATCAGGAATCAATACAATTACCTCACACCTCCCATCCAAGATACCAAAGGGAAAGAAACACAAACATAAAACAAATTTTACCTGTATGAGAATGTCAAAGGTAGAAAGCCAAAAGGACAGTTACTTTCCCACAAAAGAGCCAAAAGGCTATCCAAACGAGCTCGTTAGTGGTCAAATTTTTAACTGTTCTAGAAAGTATAATACGTAATAGTGTTATGTTTCCTTAATAAATCGCGCAGCTGCTCAAATTTTTCCAGCAAAAAAACATGTATAAATATATTTGCCATATTAAGGGGAATGGGAACACCGAGCATATTTTTCCGCCATTTTTCAAAGGGAGACAAATTTCGGGACTTCCTGTTCACTTTTCTATAAGGCCAGACCCACTGAAAAAGGGGTCTACTCTTAAAGGAAAGAGTTTGCTCCTAGAATTTGCTCCTCAGGAGCAAATTCTTTCCTTTAAGAGTTGATCCCTATTGACATGGGAGACTAAAACACTTTTGCAGAAGTTGCCTCCCCTGAAGGTGTACCCATTCCCCTTAAATGATCAGTTTTAACTATGTAAACTAAAGACATTGTCAGTTTTGAACTAATGGCCCCAGAATGACGTCCCCGTCAACACTGTAAACGTCATTTTGGAAACGTTGCTTCCAATTTTGTGGGACTTTTACCCGACAATGAGATGAAATGACATCTCAAGCCCTGCCGCCCATTGAAACCAATAGGTTTTATAAGCATGTACGGTCCGACACTCGCACCGCTTTGCCTGGGCAGGCTTAGATTTTCTAAGCAGTTTACCAGTACTTGTGTGCAGGTCGTGGAACCATCATGCAGCCCATCTATTTTTCTTCAAGCCCCGATGGGCGGGGGCCGTCTAAGTGTCTGAGTGGATTGGGTTCACTGCTGAGAGGACACGGTCAACACTTTTTCACTTGACACTGCTCAACTTCTTGGAACTATGGGACAGTGACCACACAGGAGTTCTGGTAAACAGCTTAGAGGCTCTAAGCCTGCCCAGGCAAAATGGTGCGAGTCGGACCGTCTGTGCATATAAATCCTTTTGGTTTCATTGGATGGTAGGGCTTGAGATGTCATTCCATCTCCATGTCGGGTAAAAGTCGCACAAAATTGGAAGCAGCGTTACATTTCCAAAATGACCGAAAAAGTGTTGATGGGGACATTAAACCCAAAATCAGTCAATCAAACAAAAATCATTGCAGTTAAAAGGTCAATACTTTGGGTAACGTCCGAAAAAAAAAAAAGAAAAAAAAAAAAAAAAAAACCTCCTAAATTGTGAAAATGTTGTATTTTCAGTTTACTCCAATGCGATCCAGGAGAACATGAATGCTCTTTTGTATCCAGGATTTATTGAAGAACTGGTAGATATAATAGAATTGCATGATGACAAAATTGTGGTAAGTAAACTACTTTGTCAGTAAAAAAGTTTGTAATCAGTTTTAAAGATAGTGCAATCTGGGCCCAGTTGTTCAAAGCATCGTTTGCTTAACGAGCTCGTTAGTGGTTATATTGTTAACAGTTCTAGCAAGTTTAATATATAAATTTTTGGTATTTTTGCTGAAAAAATGTGAGCAGCTTTTGCAAAAGCTGCTCACATTTTTTCAGCAAAAATATTAGCATATTTGCCATAATAAATGATCAAAGTTTTAACTATAGGTTAACTAACGACATTAGTTTTGAACAACTGGCCACTGATCATTATAAATTGGAGTGAGAGCTTTGATGCTTAATCCTGATCCTGCTGAACAAGACAGCCCCTACCTTTGCAAACAGTGTAGATCCAGATCAGATGGCTTCTGAAGAAGCCATCTGATCAGGATCTACACCGTTTGTCATGCAGTTAAACAAATACATTGTATCAAGTAATTTGATTGGTGGATAGTCAGAAATGGGTTTGGCTAAATTAATTTGTTCACCAGGATAGGGAAATAAATTACACTGTACATGCAGATAATAAAATGAGCCGCATCTTATGAAAACCAGATTTTACCATTCGTGAACACAAGTGAGATCATACCTCTAGTTTCTATATGAGCCAGTGCATGACAAAATCTACAAGAAGTCTTGAGCGACCAGCGAAGACTCTGATCAGCCTGCGCATTAGCGCAGTCTGATCAGAGTCTTCACTGATCGCATGTACCTACTATAGGCTTATATCTATGCAAAGAGACACAAGCATAAGGTCTTGTTATAGTGGATGGGTGCGCAGGTTGATTGGAGTCTGTTAGTCACACCGGTCTTATTGTAGGTTTTGTTATGCGCCTGCTCATATCTAAAATTTTAGCTCCCTTGCTTGTCTGTGTACTTGGTGGCAAACTCAGCACATGGTTTCTTTATCTTTTTTAGCTCACCTGTCACGTAGTGACGAGGTGAGCTTTTGTGATCACTTTTTGTCCGTCGTCCGTCGTGTGTGCGTGAGTGCGTGTGTGCGTAAACTTTTTCTTCAAATGACATCTCCTCCTAAACCACTGATCGGATTTTGACCAAACTTCACAGAAATGATCCTTAGGTGGTCCCCTTTCAAAGTTGTTCAAATGGTTCCGGTCCATTGCACATCTAGGTCACAGGAGCTAAAAATAGATTTTTTAAACAAAAACTTTAAAAATCTTCTTCTCTGAAACCGCAAGGCCCAGGTCTTCGATATTTGGTATGAAGCTTCATCTAGTGGACCTCTACCAAGATTGTTCAAATTATAGCCCTAGGGGCCAAAATGCCCCCGCCCCGGGGGCCTTTGGTTTTACATAGGCTTATATAGGGAAAATCATTAAAAAATCTTCTTGTCTGAAACCACAAGGCCCAGGTCTTTAATATTTGGTGTGAAGCTTTACCTGGTGGACCTCTACTAAGATTGTTCAAATTATAGCCTTGGGGCCCAAAATGCCCCCGCCCGGGGGCCTTTGATTTTACATAGGCTTATACAGGGAAAATCTTTAAAAATCTTCTTCTCTGAAACCGCAAGGCCCAGATCTTTGATATTTGGTGTGAAGCTTCATCTAGTGGACCTCTACCAAGATTGTTCAAATTATAGCCCTGGGGGCCAAAATGCCCCCGCCTCGTAGACCTATGGTTTTACATAGGCTTATATAGGGAAAATCATTAAAAAATCTTCTTCTCTGAAACCACAAGGCCCAGGTCTTGAATATTTGGTGTGAAGCTTTACCTGGTGGACCCCTACTAAGATTGTTCAAATTATAGCCTTGGGGCCAAAAATGCCCCCGCCCTTGGGGCCTTTGGTTTTACACAGGCTTATACATGGAAAATCTTTAAAAATCTTCTTCTCTGAAACCGCAAGGCCCAGATCTTTGATATTTGGTGTGAAGCTTCATCTAGATGATCTCTTCCAAGATTGTTCAAATTATAGCCCTGGGGGCCAAAATGCCCCTGCCCCGGTTTACATAGGTTTTACATGGTTTTACATAGGCTTATAAAGGGAAAATCATTAAAAAATCTTTTTCTCTGAAACCACAAGGCCCACCTCTTTAATATTTGGTGTGAAGCTTTACCTGGTGGACCTCTACTAAGATTGTTCAAATTATAGCCTTGGGGCCAAAAATGCCCCCGCCCGGGGGCCTTTGATTTTACATAGGCTTATACAGGGAAAATCTTTAAAAATCTTCTTCTCTGAAACTGCAAGGCCCAGATCTTTGATATTTGGTGTGAAGCTTCATCTAGTGGACCTCTACCAAGATTGTACAAATTAAAGCCCTAGCGGCCAAAATGCCCCCGCCTCGGGGGCTTATGGTTTTACATAGGCTTATATAGGGAAAATCATTATAAAATCTTCTTCTCTGAAACCACAAGGCCCAGGTCTTTAATATTTGGTGTGAAGCTTTACCTGGTGGACCTTTACTAAGATTGTTCAAATTATAGCCTTTGGGCCAAAAATGACCCTTTGGTTTTACATAGGCTTATACAGGGTTCTTCTTTGAAACCGCAAGGCCCAGGTTGTTGATATTTGGTGTGAAGCTTCATCTAGTGGACCGCTTACAAGATTGTTTAAATTTTAGCGTTGAGGCCAAAAATGCCTGGGGTCAATAATGGCCCTCCCCAGGGCCCACTTGTTACTCTATGGATCAGGTGAGCGATCCAGGGCCATCATGGCCCTCTTGTTTATATCTTTCTCTCTGTCCTCTTCTTTCTGTAGAGTAAAATTATCTGTCTTTATCTGTCCTCTTCTTTCTTTTGAGTAAATTTGTCTTTGTTGATTAATGTCTCATCAGTTTAACCCTTATCCTACTGTTCATGACAACCCCTACCTTAGCAAACAGTGTAGATCCAGATCAGATGGCTTCTGAAAAAGCCATCTGAAGCCATCTGATCTGGATCCACACTGTTTGTCATTCAATTATGAATTTGAATGAAAACTTTATATCATGTAATCTGATTAGCTGACATTCAGGAGTGGGTGTGGCTAGTTCAAATATCCAGCAGGATAAGGGTTAACTGTTTGCTGCTTGTACTTAGAAAGATGGCTGTTAGAGTGTAGTTTACCATTGTCCTGCTGTCAGCTGAATAAATTAATTTAGCCACACCCATTTCTGACACCAATCAAATTACTCAATATTATGTATTCATACAATTTACTAACAGAATGAAAAACAGTGAAGATCCTGATCAGATGGCTTCTTAAAAAAAAAAAAATAAACATTTTACTCATAATTGGCATAGAAACACTTTCGAATTGTTAAATAACTACACTAAAGCCCCTTGAGCAAAGTAATAACATGTTTGTGTAGATTTTGAGAAAAATGGTCAATATTTTACTCTATTGTAATAAATACACCTTGAGAGGTGTCATCTGGCAGAAATAGGCTTGTCTCTCTATTCACCAAAGGTTTGCTCTTTAACCCATTTAGTACCAGGAACCCCAATACGGGTACCCTGACAAACGGTGCAGGCCCAGATCAGACGCCACAGAAAGCGGCGGTTCTGCGGCGTCTGATCAGGGCCTACACTGTTTACAAAAAGTTAAGCCTTTTTCCAAATAAATTTTGATGAAAACACAAATTGACACCCCTAAATTTTAAAATGGACTCCTGCTGAATATAAGGTGGAAGATTCCATTTGGTACAAAAAGGGTTAATGAAGTAATTTGCTCGTTTTTCTGAGGGACTCGGTGGTCAAGAAAGCAATGAGGTAGTCACAAATGTTACATCCCTTGTACAATGTTAGAAGGTACATTCACCTTAATGTAATGATTTGTTTCAGGATATAAAAGGGGCGGCCCTCAGAACACTTACCTCAATTATACATCTGGAGAGAAATGGAAAGTAAGTCCTTCATGTTCTTTGCTTAACCCATTATATGCGGGAAACCCCTAAAGGGGTACCTTGGCAAACAGTGTAGGCCCAGATCAGAAGCCGCGGAATGCGGCGTCTGATCAGGGCCTGCAGTATTTGCTAAAAGAATTTTTCGTCAAAAATAGAATAAAAACGAAAAAATAGGCCTGACACCCCTTTAAAACAAATGAACTTGTCCAACATATAGCAATGGACGAGTCCACTAGTATAAAATGGGTTAATATTGTATTTCACGAGCATAACAGCTGAACTTCAGTGACGCAAATAGCGATGGAACCAAGAAAATAATTATGTTTGAGATAGAGGTAGACAAGTAATAGGGTGTCCCTTAGCACATGAAAGACAGGGCAACCCCCTCCTTCTGTTACCTTAAGCCTTCCCCCACGTTTTCTGATTCAGGAAGAATCCTTGTTATCAGCTTACTTTTGTACTTTTACTACTTAAGCACTAGAAATCTGACAGAAGCTCTGCAGATTTTATACGAAGGGCTTGTTTTATATGCCTGCATTCAAATTTTATTTATCCTTTGCTTATTGGAGTATGTATTACATTGTGGTGCATGCAAAGAAAATGTACTCCCTTCTCAAGTGCAAAAAAGTAATGCATCACGTGAACAAGTCCGTGAAATGAAGACCCCCCTACACCCCACTTTAAACAGAGAAAACTGGGGTTTACGGGGGTATACATTATTTTCCTTAATTTGGCTCCAAGACATAGGTTGTGGGTACTCGTTAGAACCGCCTCATTGAGGCGGTTCTAACGAGCACCCACAACCTATGTTTGCAGTATTAATAAGAAAAATATCAAGGATTTTCATCAGAATGGCCATTTTGGAGATGTGAAAAAATGAACTATGTCGCACGGGTGTGTTATCATAATGAACCCTATTTTTGTATGCCAAGTAAATGAGCCCCATTTTTGTGTGCAAAGTAGATGAACCTTTTTTTTTGGCGTGCAAAGTAAATGAACACCAAGCTTTCATACAATCTATTGTTGCTCATAATTTGATAAACATCAGGAAAAAGGAAATTCATTCCTACTATTTACATTATTTACTTGTCACTAAATGGTAATGTCATACCGCATGACTCGATGTATTCTTAAAAGTATTACATTATGTCCCAATAGTTTATTAGCTCGGCTGTTTTCGAAGAAAACGATGAGGTATTGTCATAGCTCTGGCGTCATCTGCGTCGTCGTGCAAAAACTTGGACATTTTGTAATATCTCTGTCATTACTGAACATAGTGACTTGAAACTCGGACTAGTTGTTCATTATGAAAAGGGGGTGCAGCTGAGCGTTGGCACCCACATGCAGTGCTCTTGTAATAGATCTTTGCCGCAAATGCACTGTGAAGTAAATAGTTCATTGCAAATGTACACTAATTTGAGGTCCTCTCTTTATTACAGGATTAACAACATCATAGATGCCACAGGAGCTTCATCTTACCACGGATTTCTCCCTGTGCTCGTCAGAAATTGTATACAACATATGACAGGTACAAGCTCACTTAACTCGTGATTTGTATGATTTTACTGCCATAACTGCCTTCAGTATTTTCAGGGGTTGTTACTTCAGTTAAACCTTGTTTATGCAAGTTAGTTGTTAATTCAAAGTGAATCTGAAGTTCTAGTTACATGCATATCAAAAGTGTAATAAATATCACCCTATTAACTCTTACCCTGTTGTTCACGACAACCTTTTTCTTTGCAAACAGTGTAGATCCAGATCAGATGGCTTCTGGAGAAGCCATCTGATCAGGATCTACACTGTTTGACATTCAGTTTATGAATTTGTAGGAATAAATTACATCAAGTAATCTGATTGGTTCAAAGTTAGAAATGGGTGTGGCTAAACTGAATATTCAGCAAGAGAAGGGTTAAAGTCATTCAAAGTTTCTATTTAGACAGCCCTTTTTATACCAACATAAGATATAACGACAAAACTCATAACATATTTTCAAAAGAACAAATCCTTAGCTCAAGATGAGACGGACTAATGGCGATATCAAAGAATATTCTATTTATTTCTTCAAGAAACATGTTGTTGAATATTTGTTAGAATCTCCTCTTGATTCTATTAAATGTCCACATTTGATTCTGAGCCTAAACTTAAACAACAAAAATAATATATGCTTCTTATAATTTGGGAAAGAAAAGTAAGAAAACATTTTATACAAAAAAAAAATACGGACCATTAACATCAGAGTGACCATAATGGGCTAAATATGAAAAAATCATTGGTGAACATTTTAATCATTTCCGGCTGTGTCATTGCCGTCGTCTGTGTGTTCTCCTGAGGGTTCTCGGGCATTATCAATGTCATATAAAAAAAAAAGAAATATTTTATACAAAAAAAAATAAATTTGACGTACCATTAGCATCAGAGTGATCATAATGGGCAAAATACAGTAAACCCTGTCATAGTGGCAACTTTTATTAAGCAGGCCTGTATTAGGTTCCTGAAAAAGTCAAATTCAGTAAAACCCACCTGTATTAAGCAAGCACCTATCTTGAACAAGCACATTTTGATTATCCCTTAGCTGCTTGCATAATATACCCATTTGGGCTTGAAAAAATAAATGGGCTACATGATACTTCCACGCAGAGCTGAATTCGACCACACATGAGTACTGGAAAACCGCTTAGAGGATCTAAGCCTGCCCAGGCAAAGCGTGCGAGTCGGAGCGTTCATGCTTATAAACCCTATTGGTTTCATTGGACGACAGGGCTTGAGATGTCATTTCATCTCAATGTTGGGTAAAAGACCCACAAAATTGGAAGCAACGTCTCCCAAAATGACCTATTTAGTGTTGACGGGGACTTTAAACATCAAATCAAGCAAATAAACAAAACAGGTTGGACTGTATTAAAAGATCACTGGTGAACATTTTAATCATTTCCTACTGTATCATTGTCGTCATTTACGTGTTCTCCTGAGTGTTTCACGCATATTATCAATGTCATTTAGAAAACAAAACGAGCAATTCTTCTCTTATAAATATATCTTTCTTTTAGTCCTCTTAGAAGCCTCTGTGGTGTAGTGGTTATGCTACTCGCCTTGTAAACCAGGGATCGCAGGATCGATCCCGGGCTCATCCAGACTTTTGGATGAGTCTTTAAACCGAGGTCCCGTCTCCATATGACCTTAGCTGTTGGTGGGACGTAAAAACTCAACACTCACTCTTTTAGTCCTCAACACCTTTTTGGGGGGCAAAATCCACAAAATGTTTTACTCGTACTTTCATACCCGCCAACTTTTCAAATTTTTCATGGGGGAGATTCTGCGTGTAACGGCATTTTTCGATGGAATAAAGCGCGGTGAATATTTTCCCCAAAATTTCCATGGGGGAGATTTTTTTTTTCAAACTAGTAGACACACTCCAGTCCACTAGTACACTCAGAAAAATTGCATGTTTACATTTTATGTTTTATGCAATAAATCACTGGTAAAATACTTAAGCTTCAATAATTAACAGTATTTGCAATAACTAAAGATTGTCTGAATATATGATCTGTCTGAAATTAGGTTCTTTTACTCAGAAACAGTTTTCATGCAATTGCAATGAGTGCTTAATGTCTGACTATAACAGCCTTTATTTTGCAAAACAATTGTTTCTGAAGTGTTAGAACACTCATTACCAAATAACATAACAATTGTTAGTTGGAGAGATAAAAACTACGATTTTCGTAGTCACGAAAATACGTGACATTGCTCATTCATAGGTAAATATTTACTTTCATTACATCTGGGAGAGATTAAATAATTGTTCAAACATACTTACATGAAAAGATCAGCAAAGGGCATCCCTGTTCATGCTCATACAGATAGAAATTTCAAAAATGTTGGCAACTTGCATTTGTTTGTCTATCCTTTAGTTAAAAATAGTCAAAACAGCTAAAAATATACTCGGGTTTTTCCATCTCAAAAATAGATAGTGAAGAAATCCAAGATATTCCAAATGACTATTCACAAACAATATTGCTGATAAAAATACAAAGCGTGAGGAGGTGGAAAAATCGTGATTTTTGCCTTATTTTGGCAACACGATCCTGAGGTCAAAATGCATGGAAAAATCGTGAAACTCACTCCTAATGCGTGAAAGTTGGCAGGTATGCACTTTTAGAACTTTTTTCTCGTTTTCTTCTTTCAATTTGAAACCTCAAATCAGTGGTCAATCACAGGAAAGAGCATGTTTAAATATAGGAATCAGCGTTCAGTGAGATTTAACAGCCGGTGAAACATAATTGACTGGGTTAAGAGCCATAGTGTACTTTGTCAACGAGAGTCGCCTATGGAGCAAAAGGGTTAAACAAGCTTTTGAGTAACCTCCTCATGATGTCTGAAATCCAACATTTTGCTGATTCAAGATGGGCAATTGTTTGTTTTGACAAAAGAGTATGCCCTCTACTGGTTAACCAGTTATGTATAAGCCTGCCCAGAAAATAATGGTTAGGTAAACTGACTGGCTGTATATGACCTAAATTTTGTTGACTGGGCCATTAAACCAAAACGAAGAAACTTTACGATACAATGCGACTGCTTGCAAATGAATTGTAACAAAATGTTTTGTATTTTCAGAGATAGAATCCAAGCCTTTTCCCCAGTCCTATGCAACAGCCCTGTTTTCATTCCTCTACCATTTAGCTAGCTATGATAATGGTAAGTTACTTCAGAGTTTCAGGTAAAGAGAAACAGGAGTTCAGTCAAAGGTTCGGAGTAATGTGGATAATTGAGCAAAGTTCCAGATGTCAGAGGAGAAATGAGGATAATTTTGAAATGGTTTTTCTTATTTTTCCATGAAAACATTTGTTGTTGGTACTTGTTAGAATTGTCTCGTCAAGAGTTGTGGAGGCAGTTCTAACGAGTGCCCACATGTTTCTAAAAAGAAATAAGAAAAATGTCCCTTTATTATCCACCTAACTCCTGTGCTGTGAATTACTTCTTCATGTTGTTAGTACTTGTTAGAATGGCCTCATTAAGAGTTGTGGAGGCAGTTCTGACAAGTACCCACATGTTTCTAAGAAGAAATAAGAAAAATGTCCCCTTATTATCCACCTTAAGGCCCAGTTACACAGAGCCATCGGTGACTGATCGGTAGTTTTTTTAGCGTGAACCGATGACAACGTATTTAACACCGATATCACCTATTGGTCACCTGTTTCCCACTTATCAACTGCTATTGGGGAAAGATAAGTTTTATCGGTGAAAAATTACCGATTGGGATTTTTAAACATGTTTAAAATTCTCAATCGGTGAAAATATTTTACAATAATCGATAGACAAGCTGTCTACAACCGATATCACCGATGGGCCACCGATAAGCAACCCATCAACTAATACTTACCACCGATTGAAAAAAGATGATAATTTAAACGTGGGATTTCTTCGGTTTTGATCGGTGTTTAATAGGGACCCAATCTGTGATCAATCGGCTGCTGCTATCGTGTCATCGGTGGGTTTTAATATTGTTTGAATAAAAGAACAGACAGCAACCTATAGCCCGGGATATGCAAGCTCTTAATCACCGATGTCGCCGATCGGACAAAGATAACTAAATATGAATCACTGACCATATCTGACGGAAAGTGTTTCACTACCGATGACTAGCTATCAAATACCGATTAATCAGCGATACGCCCGAATTAGCTCCGATATACAAATGATAAAAATGGTTAGTAGTTCAGTGTTTTATCGATGAAAACATCCTTATCACCGATCCAACTCCTGTTGAGTTGCTTTCTGTCACCTACCACAGCAACCCATGAAATGTTTGGTTAACCGATTGAACACTTGTCCATCACCGATGGCTGTTTACACAGAAAACCAGAAATAAAATCACACATGACAACCGATCAAAACAGCGAGAAATTTAATATAAAATGACCGATTGGCGGCCGACCGTCTGTGTAACTGGGGTGTTACTCCTGACTTCTGGGCCCAGTTGTTCAAAGCCTTTTCTGCTTAACAAGGTCATTGGTGGTCAAATTGTTAACTGTTCTGGCAAGAACAATATCTAATATAGTTATTTTTTCTGAAAACAAAAAATGAGAGGAGCTTTTGCAAATGCTAAAGCTGCTCACATTTTTTCAGCAAAAAATATTTGCATATTTGCCATATTAAATGATCACAGTTTTAACAATATGTTAACTAATGATGTTAGTTTTTGACAACTGGCCCCTGAAATGATTCTTCATAGCTCCAGAAAAAGAGAGGAGTACTGAAGATAATTTAGGGTTTATTTTCTTATTTCTTCATAAAAACATGTTGTGGATACTTATTGGAATGGCTTCATTGAGGTGATTCTAACAAGTACACACAAAATATCAAACCGGCCTCAGTAGCTCAGTTTGATGCCTGTCTGGTGATGAGGAGAATGCTGGAGTTGGCAACATTCTTTCGTGGAAAAGGGCAGTTGTCAGTGTCTGGCGCTGTACTGGTTAACCGCTTGTGTATAAGCCTGCCCAGGAAAAGTGGATAGGTAAACTGACCAGCTCAAAATTGACCTTTTGTTTGTTTTGTTTGAATTGGAGTTTAATGGCCCAGTCAACGTTATTTAGGTCATTTTGAGCTATTAATTCCAAACCAAACCAAAAGAATAATCTCAGGTTGCATGAGTCATCTATGTCTGCATGGTCAATAAGGCTGGCATGATTAATCAGACAATCAATTAATCATTAATTTCTATAAAAATGATTTTCGTTAATGATTTGATAGTAATTATTTGATTTGTGTCAAAAATAGCTGGATGATTGGCAAACAGTGGAGACTTTGATGAGACACTGCAGAATGCGGCTTCTCATCTGGATCTTACACTGTTTGATCAGGCCTGTCTGTCCTAATACACATGGTAATGTATAATATAATGTTATAATAAGGATAATGACAATTTTATTAATTGACACAATAAAAAAACATGATTACTGTTTTTTGACCTCCGGTTGATATTGGTGGACCTGGTATTAATACGGATCCCCTCCTATCAATAACGTATTAATAACATATTATGTTTAGAGTCAGAGCCAGAAAGGTAAAACTATGACGAAATCTTGTGATTACTAATAGATTATCATTTCAGCTGTGATCAGCCAGTCCTAATGGTCAAGTGCTTTGCTGGTATAAACCCTTAGTGGTAACGATCACACATCAACTTCCATACTTTACTATGGGTCAGCTCAGAAATTTCATCCCGTAGTTATACCCTGTAGAACATAGCCATCTAGTGTGTTATGCTTGCTTTGTGTTTCAGGTGCTGAAGCCCTGGTGTCTTGTGGGATGATGGAATCCCTTCTCAAGGTGATAAATTGGTATGGCCAAGGGCAGGACCACATTACAGTAAGGCCAAATCCACATTATATTTGTCCAGTTTGACACAGTCATATTGCACCCTGACTAGCTCCAGATAAAGGAGTAAAGCTAGAATACTTAAGGATATTTTTCCTTATTTTTCGTATAAGAAACATGTTGTGAGTACTTATTTGAATCGCCCTTACAAGGCAATTCTAATAAGTCTCTTTTTGAGAAATGAGAAAACTTAATGTGAAATTATTGTTTTAAGGACAATTTTCCATATTTCATGTTAGAAACAGATGTTGTGGGTACTAATTTAGAAACAACTTACTGAGGCAATTATAACAAGTACCCACAACATGTTTTATTCAGAAATTATCCTTGTTAGGCCTCCTTACCTGGAGCTACCGTAATTCCCTGTGTATACCACGCACTCATCTATAACACGCACCTCAATTCTGAGTCCAAGATATGTAAGAAAAAAAATATTCCAGTCTAAAACACGCACATGCTTTTCCCAAGTATCACAGAATGCTTTTCTCAGACGCCATTTTGATTGAAAATGAAAGTACACGAATTTTGATTGGCTACTATCAAAATAGCCTGACTGGTTAAAGGTATATTTCCCAGCAGTTTTAGAATAGAATAGTGGTTAGTTTCTCTCTTGCAGCATAGGCAGTTCTCCGTTTACCCATAACGGTGGTGTGTGACAAGGTGACATTTTAAGGGTGCGGTTATTCATTTGTTATGAAAGATGACAATGCGTTTTCCCAGTTTTCTTTCACAAGGAAAGATAGAAACAGGTTTCTTTCCAAAGGTAAAATTGTGACAACATGCCTCCAAGGCAGGTGCTCCATAGCGTTATTGACAGAAATTTCTACAGGTAGATTGAGTATTTTGACACCTCTGGTTATTCACAAGTTCTCTATGCTAATCCCATAATTAACACCTTCTCAGCGTGAGTCAAACATCTCACACAATTAAAGAAGCCCATTTACTGTTAACAAATTATTCCTAAAACTGATTTTAAACAAAATAAACAAGCAAGTTCAATGCGAACATCAAAGTTTTCCGGCATCCAAACTGCCGCCCACAAATCACCGGTAGTTTTTTATCCCCCGACCGAATAGGTTCGGGGGATATAGCGATCAGCCTGGCGTCCGTCTGTCCGTCCGTCCGTCCGTCCGTAGACGCAACCTTGTGATGGCCATAACTCCTATACCCTTTGAGATTCATTGATAGTTCTTGGCACAATTGTTCACAAGGCTGAGACGGCGTGTCATGCGCAAGAACCAGAACTCTGGATGCCATACTTTTTTAGTTATCTCCCCTTTTAATAAAATAGAATGACTACTTTGTGATGGCCATAACTCAAATACCCTTTGAGATATATTGACGGTACCTGGCACAGTTGTTCACAAGGCTGAGACAGCGTGTCATGCACAAGAACCACAACTCTGGCTGCCATGGTTTTTGAGTTATCTCCCCTTCCAATAAAATAGAGTGACTACCTTGTGATGGCCATAACTCCAATACCCTTTAAGATATATTGATGATACCTGGCACAGTTGTTCACAAGGCTGAGACAGCGTGTCATGCACAAGAACCACAACTCTGGGTGCCATGGTTTTTGAGTTATCTCCCCTTCCAATAAAATAGAGTGACTACCTTGTGATGGCCGTAACTCCAATACCCTTTAAGATATATTGATGATACCTGGCACAGTTGTTCACAAGGCCGAGACGATGTGTCATGTACAACAACCACAACTCTGGGTGCCATGGTTTTTGAGTTATCTCCCCTTCCAATAAAATAGAGTGAGTAACTTGTGATGGCCATAACTCCTATATCCTTTAAGATATATCGACGATACCTGGCACAGTTGTTCACAAGGCCGAGACGGTGTGTCATGTACAAGAACCACAACTCGGGGTGCCATGGTTTTTGAGTTATCTCCCCTTCCAATAAAATAGAGTGAGTAACTTGTGATGGCCATAACTCCTATATCCTTTAAGATATATTGATGATACCTGGCACAGTTTTTCACAAGGCCGAGACGGTGTGTCATGTACAAGAACCACAACTCTGGGTGCCATGGTTTTTGAGTTATCTCCCCTGACAATATAACCTTTTGATGGCCAATACTCCAATACACTTTGAGATATATTGATGGTACATGGCACAATTGTATACAAGGTTGAGACCGCGCTTCATGCCTAAGAACCACAATTCTGGGTGCTGTGATAAATATTTGAGTTATCGACCCTTCCAATATAACAGTATGACCAGCTTGTGATCTCCAACACCTTTTGAGACATATTGATGGTACTTTGTGCAGAAATGCATAAGCTTAAGCAGGCATGTCATGCGCAAGAACCACAGTTCTGAGTACCCTGGTTTTCTAGTTGTCTTCCCTGACAGTATAATCTTGTGATGGCCATAACTGCAATACTTTTGTGATATATTGCTGGTTTAATTCTGGTGCACTTTCTATCGGTGAACAATCTTCTGAAGGCCATATTGGCTTTTGGTCGGGGGATTTGCCATCTCTTCCGATGGCTATTTTTTCTGCACGCGATCGGTAAATGACGTCATTGTACCCCAGCAACCCCACACGTGTCTATTGTTTTATCTTAATGGGGCGTATCTGTCTCATAAAAAAATGTTTGGAAACGGTAAAAGTATTCTCGCTAGCAAAACAGCGCTTTCCGTAAGCTCCGTGTCAATAACCAACAACAGAATACAGATGTGTTAACACAAAGAGTTCAACTTTTCTCGCCAAGCGTCTGCTATTTGGGGCCAAAACATAACCATTCACGAGATAGCAGAATAGTCGTAGCAACTCGTCTTAGGAGCAATTAAATAATTTTCAAACTGATTGCGGATTAAATTTTATGATTGGGGAATAAACGCAAATAAGAGGCATAACTTACCATATTTTCTCACCTTATCGACACGCACCGCAGGGTGGCAATTATATGACAGGGATTAACAATAGTGTCATAATTGAACCGTTATAAATCAATAAACAGTGAAAATCCAAATCAGACATCTGCGGCGTCTTTCTGAGGTGTCTGATCTGGGACTGCACTGTTTGCCGATGTCCCAAAAAAGAAACGTCTGCGGCGTCTTTCTGAGGCGTCTGATCTGGGACTGCACTGTTTGCCGATGTCCCAAAAAAGGGCCGCGGGCATATGTGGTAATATGGATGAACGGTTGATGTCTGAGATAGGAATATTGATTGCATTTTTAATGGTATGAATGATTCAATGAATTAATATGTCAAACGAACTTTATGAGGGTCTCAAAGTGTCACATTGTATTTGTAATGGGTTTTCGTAACCTGCCGACTTTTCGAGAAAAACAATGTCATTTTTCTATGCCATTGTATTACACGCAGGGGATTTTTTTCACCGTTTTCTGGGTGAAAAAAGTGCGTGGTTTACACAGGGAATTACGGTATATTGTTTAACTCGGCACTTATAAATTTAACTTTTCAGTCTGTTGAATTTTAAAAATACAGATAACCATCTTTATACCAACATTTAATACGACAAAACCCATTACAGCCACTTAGCTAAAGATAGGAAAGGTTGATGAAGATTTTCAAGAATAATGAATTTGTTACTCCAAAAACAGATGTTGTGGATATTTTTTCAAAGCCTTTTTTCTTTCGTATTTTTCACAGCAAATAAGGCTTAACATTACATATGAATCGTCAGCTGGGCAGACAACTCGTGTCATGTCAAGCCTATCTGAAAAAAAAAATAAATTTTTTTACAGTATTTTTAGCTCACCTGTCACGTAGTGACAAAGTGAACTTTTGTGGTCACTTTTTGTCCGTCGTCCGTCGTGCGTGCGTGCGTCCGTAAACAATTTCAAATAAGTATATCTCTAATACCCCATGGTCAATCTTGATCAAATTTCATGAGAAGCATCATCAGGTAGGGGGAAAGGCTGCATAAGGTTTTTGGGCTGATCAGATTGGAATTCTGGTTGCCATGGAAACATATAGCTCCCATAGACTTACAATGGGAAAATATTAAAATATCTTCTTCTCTGAAACCACAGGGCCCAGAGCTTAGATATTTAGCATGTATTAACGGCCAGTGATCACCTACATAATTCCTGCCAATCATGCCCCTGGGGTCCAAATTGGCCACGCCCCGGGCCCCTTCGCTCCCATAGACTCATAATGGAACAAAAAGCTTCAAAAATCTTCTTCTCGAAAACCACAGGGCCAAAAGCTTAGACATTTAGCATGTAGCAAAGGCAAGTGGGCACCTACATAATTCCTGCCAATCATGCCCCTGGGGTCCAAACGGGCCACGCCCCGGGGCCCTTTAGCTCCTATAGACTCATAATGGAAAAAGGCTTCAAAAATCTTCTTCTCTGAAACCACAGGGTCCAGAGCTGATATATTTGGCATGTAGCAACGGCAAGTGGTCCAAACAGGCCACGCCCCGGGGCCCCTTAGCTCCCATAGACTTATAATGGAAAAAAAGCTTCAAAAATCTTCTTCTCTGAAACCACAGGGCCCAGAGCTTAGATATTTAGCATGTAGCAACGGCCAGTGGTCACCTACATAATTCCTGCCAATCATGCCCCTGGGTTCCAAATGGGCGACGCCCCGGGGCCCCTTCGCTCCCATAGACTCATAATGGAACAAAAAGCTTCAAAAATCTTCTTCTCGGAAACCACAGGGCCCAGAGCTAAGATATTTAGCATGTACCAGTGGCAAGTGGTCACCTACATAATTCCTGCCAATCATGCCCCTGGGGTCAAAACGGGCCACGCCCCGGGGCCCTTTAGCTCCTATAGACTCATAATGGAAAACAGATTAAAAAATCTTCTTCTCTGAAACCACAGGGCCCAGAGCTGAAGTTTTTGGCATGTAGCAACCGCAAGTGGTCACCTACATAAATCCTGGCAATCATGCCCCTAGGGTCCAAATGGGCCACGCCCCAGGGCCCCTTAGCTCCCATAGACTCATAATGGAAAAAAAGCTTCAAAAATCTTCTTCTCTGAAACCACAGGGCCCAGAGCTTAGATATTTAGCATGTAGCAACGGCCAGTGGTCACCTACATAATTCCTGCCAGTCATGCCCCTGGGTTCCAAATGGGCGATGCCCCGGGGCCCCTTCGCTCCCATAGACTCATACTGGAACAAAAAGCTTCAGAAATCTTCTTCTCGGAAACCACAGGGTCCAGAGCTTAGATATTTAGCATGTTGCAACAGCAAGTGGTCACCTACATAATTCCTGCCAATCATGCCCCTGGGGTCAAAACGGGCCACGCCCCGGGGCCCTTTAGCTCCTATAGACTCATAATTGAAAAAAGCTTCAAAAATCTTCTTCTCTGAAACCACAGGGCCCAGAGCTGAGGTATTTGGCATGTAGCAACGGCAAGTGGTCACCTACATAAATCCTGCCAATCACGTCCCTAGGGTCCAAATGGGCCACGCCCCCGGGCCCCTTAGCCCCCATAGACTCATAATGGAAAAAAAAGCTTCAAAAATCTTCTTCTCTGAAACCACAGCGCCAAGAGCTTAGATATTTAGCATGTAGCAACGGCAAGTGGTCACCTACATAATTCCTGCCAATCATGCCCCTGGGGTCCTAACGGGCCATGCCCTGGGCCCTTTAGCTCCTATAGACTCATAATGGAAAAAAGCTTCAAAAATCTTCTTCTCTGAAACCACAGGGCCCAGAGCTGAGGTATTTGGCATGTAGCAACTGCAAGTGGTCACCTACATAAATCCTGCCAATCATGGCATTAGGGTCCAAATGGGCCACGCCCCCGGGCCCCTTAGCTCCCATAGACTCATAATGGAAAAAAAAAGCTTCAAAAATCTTCTTCTCTGAAACCACAGGGCCCAGAGCTTAGATATTTAGCATGTAGCAACGGCAATTGGTCACCTACATAATTCCTGCCAAACATGCCCCTAGGTTCCAAATTGGCCACGCGCCGGGGCCCCTTGGCTCCCATTGACTCATTATGGAAAAAAGCTTAAAAAATCTTCTTCTCTGAAACCATAAGTCCCAGAGCTTAGGTATTTAGCATGTAGCAATGTCAAGTGGTCGCCTACATGAATCCTGCCAATCATGCCCCTGGGGTCCAAATCCTGTGGCCCCTAAACTCCAACAAACTTATAATGGAAAAAGCTTCAAACATCTTCTTTGAAACCATGAAGTACAGACCTTAGATATTTAGTATATAGCAACACAAAATGGTTGCCTATATAAATCCTGCCAACCGTGCCCTTTGGGTCAAAATTGGCCAAGCCCCAGGGCTCATTAGCTCCATTAGACTTATTATGGAAAAAACTTCAAAAAATTTTTTTTCCAAAACCATAAGGCACAGATTTTTTTTGATTTGAGGTTTTACATCCCCGTAAACACTGTATAGGTCATTTTGGAGATGTTTCTTCCAATTTTGTGGGACTTTTACCAGACATTGAGATGAAATTACATCTCAAGCCCTGTCGCCCAATGAAACCAGTAGGGTTTATAAGCATGGACACCGCTTTGCCTGAGCTTAGATATTTAGTATGTAGCAATGTCAAGTGGTCTCCTACACTAATGATTTTCTGGTACACAGGTGAGCGATATAGGGCCATTGGGCCCTCTTGTTTATTTAACCATTACAAATACTGCAAGGATTATTTTTCTTTTCAGTTCACTGAAACCGAATACTGAAATGGACAACAAAAAGAATCTGTAGGTCAGCTTGTCCGTGACAAAAGGACACACTCTTATTTCAATCCCTGCATTTATATATGTTGTTTGCATATACAGGTAACATTATGTTGGACAGTAATAAAATCAAGAAATTTCTGATACATTTTATTGTCTGAGCACATTAACCCATTTTGTACCGGAAACCCTAAAATGGGTACCCTAGCAAACAATGTAGGCCCAGATCAGATGCCACAGAATGTAGCGTCTGATCAGGGCCTACACTGTTTGCAAAAGATTAAGCCATTTTCCAAATAGATTTTGAAGAAAACACAGCCTGACACACCTTAATTTTGAAATGGACTCCTGCTATATATAAGGTGGAAGATTCCATTTGTGAATGAATAATTGAAATTGATTTTTAATCCATTTTGTTTCAGTTTTCTACTCGGGCAGTGCGAGTTGTAGACCTCATCACCAACCTTGATATGGCGGCATTCCAGAACCAGGGAGGCCTTACTGCTTTCATCAACAGGCTTGAGGTGCACAATTATCCAAGAGTTTAACCAGTTGCTGCTTCTGTTGCTGTCCGGGGGCCAGTTGTTCTAAACTAATGATGTCGTAAAACTTCAGTTATTGAATCAGGCAAATATTCTAATATTTTTGCAGGAAAAATGTTAGCAGCTTTCGCAAATGCAAAAGCAGCTCACATTTTTTCAGCAAAAATACAAGTTTTAGACATTATACTTGCTAGAATGATATTTTGACCCCTAACGAGCTTGTTAAGCTATTAAACAACGCTTTAAACAACTGGATTCCGGTCTGGGTCTTAATTGTTTGTATTGACAGTTCTTTCTTACCTATGAGAAAGATTGGTTCTATTTTAAGCGGTGAAGGAAAATTCTGTCCAACCCCTAGGCTGAGACAGCTCATGTGCCATGTTCCGAATTGCTTCTTTCTTAAATAACACACTTGTATGTCTGCACAAAAACAGTAATTAATGTTCCTAGAAGGTTATTCACGATACTTAGAATAAAAGAAAACAAAAGGGACACAACAAATGATCAAATTCTTTTTTATTTATGCTGTTGTTAAGAAAAAAAATCAAACATCCATCTCTTTCTTTCTACTTCTACTGCGATCGGTCACATTCGACCATTACTCACAGGTGTACATTCATCACTGCAAATGATGCCAATGGAGCGTGTTCGGACACCAAAATAATCACCGCCTCCGGGGATCAAACCGGGGGCCTCCAGCATCAGAGGCAAGTGCACTAACCACTGAGCTATCCGGTGCCTATGCAATCTGAGAAGTCCTAAGCCTCCGTTCAGTTGATAAAGTTGGAAACTCAGTGAAACCTTGCTTCTGACTCATAGCCCCAGATAAGAGGGGTTATCCACATGTTATTTTCTTATTTCTGCATGAAAATCATAAGTTGTGGCTGCTCATTAGAAGCGCCTCCTCGAGGCGCTTCTAATGAGTAGCCACAATGTATGTTTTCATGCAGAAATAAGAAAAACGAGTACTTTTCTGATGAAAAAAGTGGCTTATCTGGAGCTGTGTTAAGACTTTATCAGGCCTCATATTTTTTGGCATTTGCAGGATTTCAGGCTTTTAGAGCTTGATTTTTTTCTTGATTTCAGGCTTTTACATTTTGATTCTTGTGCATATAGTCTGTTTAAAAAACTATTTAACCGTTATCCTGCTAAATAAATTTATTAACCAACACCTATTTCTGAATATAAGTCAACCAAAATACTTGATATTTTCACAAACTGCATTACAAACAGTGTAGATCCTGATCAGATGGCTTCTTCAGAAGCCATCTGATCTGGATCTACTCTGTTTGCAAAAGTAATAGTTGTGTCTTGTTCAGCAGAATAAGGGTTGAAGCTGCAAAATCAGGGCTTTCAGGCATGGAAAAGCATGGTCAGTACGAGGCCTGTTTGTCCATTAACCCTCTGGTTTGAATATATCGGTCTGTATCGAAGTCAGATGTTCGATTCTATTTGTCCTGCCGGCCTGGTAGCTCAGTCTAATGCCCATTTGACTTGTGATCAGGTGCTTATGGTTTGATATTCACCAATGTCTGCATTTTTGTGTGGTGAAAATTTTCTACAGTCATTCTCTCTCTTCCACAGATTCAAGAAGGGCAGTTGTCAGTTTCTGGCAAAAGAATATGCACTGTTTAATAAACAGCTTATGTGACAGCCTGCCTAGAAAATGTGTGGTTAGGTAAAGTGACAGGCTTGACATCACCTTAATAGAATTGACTGGGCCTTAAAACAAACAAACAAACATATTTCTGATTAAAGATAGGCTCTATATATCTGAAATAATCTTGAAAGTGCAGTAAAACAGAAAAAAGATGTGAAAAATAAAAAAAAACAACAAATTCTGGATACCAAAATATTTGATCAAAACATGAAAATTAACCCATAAATGCCAATGATAACAATCGTCGTCTGCTTTGCCATCTGCCGGTTACCTTAAAAGTAATTTTCTGCACACAGTGAGGATCCAGATCAGACTGCTCCTACAGGAGCAGTCTGATCGGGGCCTACACTGTTTGCCTGTATGCAAATTTTTTTAAAAAGTTTGCAAAAAATCAGCAGACGACATAAGCAGAGGACATTTTTATTTGTTGTTTTTCTCTTTGTCTTAAGGGTTAAAATCATTCTATTATCATTCAAACAGCATGAAATAGGACTATGTCGGAAGGAGCAGCCATTTGAAATCCGGCCTGTCAGGGTGGACTCATCCATGGATTTCCAGCCTGACTCACCCCCTCTTGCAATGGAAACGGAACCACCATCAACAAGTGAGGAACCGGCAAAAGTTGAAGGGTCACAGGAACCAGTGGAAGGCAATAAGGATGAACCTGTGCCATCCACTTCCAGTCAGTCTAGTCAGAAACCACTGCCAGATTACTCAGGTGCTAAAACAGGTACTTCCTTGCAAAGTATTAGTTTTTAACCATTTCAACCCTGTAGTCTAATACAAACACCTCTGCTCTTTTTGTGTGTGTGTTTTTATACGCCCGTTTTGTAAAAAATCCAAAAGGTTCAAAACACATGTTCAAACAGCTTGTGAATTTCCTGAATTGAACATGGGTTTTGTTGTTTGAACAATGCTTCTGGTCCATTCAAGAATAGCTTCAGACAGCGTTGTTCATAGGATTTTATACAAGAATTGTATTTGTTCATTCTGCACAGATATTTGAGATGTGCCGCGAGACATAATTTTTGCTCAGAACCAAATTGTTGATAATATTTTGATTTGATAATATTTTGATGATCAGACAAAGCAAACTGGTCAGATTAAAGATATAATGGCTCCGAGAATAGTTGAGGGATGATTAGTTCTAGATAGAAAGATATGTTGTGAGCGAGTCCAACAACTTCCTTCAACATGTGTTTAACTCTTTTTGTACCAAATGGAATCTTCATATATATATAGTAGGAGTCCATTTCAAAATTTAGGGGTGTCAGGTTGTGTTTTCTTCAAAATTTATTAGGAAAATGGTCTGCCCCCACCCATCGGGGCTTGGAGAAATAGATTGGGCTGCATGATGCTTCCACGCAGAGCTGATACCGACCGCACATGAGTACTGGTAATCAGCTTAGAACGTCTAGGCCTACCCAGGAAAATTGCTTATAAACCCTATTGGATTGAGATGTCATTTCATCTCAGTGTCTGGTAAAAGTCCCACAGGATTGGAAGCAACATCTCCAAAATGACCTTAATAGTATTGACGGGGACGTTAAACCTCAAACCAAACAAAGCAAATCAGGAAAATGGCTGAGCTTCTTGCAAACAGTATAGGCCCTGATCTGGGCCTGCACTGTTTGCCAAATATCCGTTTTGGGGTTTCTGGTACTAAATGGATTGAGAAATATGAAAAAATATCTTGTTTCTTCACTTTTGCTTGATCATTTTAATGTCTGTTTCAGGGTGGCTTTGTTTTCCACAGCGAGCAGCATTGTTGAAGTCCATGTTAAACTTTCTGAAGAAAGCAATACCAGACCCTTCTTTCTCAGAAAGCATGAGACATCGTAAGTCTTAACTTTGTATTGCTCTTTAGCTCACCTGAGCACAAAGTGCTCATGGTGAGCTATTGTGATCGGTCATTTTCCGTCGTGTGTAGTGTGGCATCAACAATTTGCTTTAAATGCTAACTCCTCCTTACCCCTTGAGCCAATTTCAATAAAACTTTATAGGTATTTTGCTTAGGTGACCCTCCACAAAAATAGCTAAAATCGTTCCGCTCCGTTGAGCAAGATGGCCACCAGAGCTAAATATAGAAAAATCTTTAACGACAACTTCTCCTGTACCTTTAGGCCAATTTCATTCAAACTTTATAGGAGGGGTGCTGAGGTGACCTTCTACCAAAATAGCTAAAACGGTTCTGCTCCGGTGAACAAAATGGCTGCCAGAGCTAAAAATAGAAAAAAATTTAAACGACAACTCCTCCTGTACCCTTGGGCCAAATTAATTCAAACTTCATAGGAATGTTGCTTAGGTGACCCTCTACTAAAATAGCTAAAATGTTAATGCTCTGTTGAGCAAAATTGCCGCCATAGCTAAAAATAGAAAAACATTGTAAATTTGCTTCAAATGCGAACTCCTCCTCAACCCTTGGGTCAATTTGATTCAAACTTCACAGGAATGTTGCCCAAGTGACTCTCTACAAAAATAGCTAAAATCGTTCTGTTCTGACAAACAAGATGGCCCAAGAGCCAAAAATAGAAAAGTCTTTAAACGACAACTCCTCCTGTACCCTTGGGCCAATTTCATTCAAACTTCATAGACTTCATAGCTTAGCTACCAAAATAGCTAAAACGGTTCTGCTGTGATGAGCAAAATGGCCACCATAGCTAAAAATTGAAAACATAGTAAATATGCTTCAAACAGGAACTCTTCCTTAACCCTTGGGCCAATTTGATTCAAACTTCATAGGAATGTTATGCAGGTGACTGCCTATAAAAGTAGCTAAAATCATTGTGCTCTGACAAACAAGATGGCCACCAGAGCTAAAAATAGAAAAATCTTTAAACTACAACTCCTCCTGTACCCTAGAGCCAATTTCATTCAAACTTCATAGGAATGTTGCTTAGGTCACCCTCTACAAAAATAGCTACAGTCGTTCTGTTCTGACAAACAAGATGGCTGCCAGAGCTAAAAATAGAAAATTCTTTAAACGACAACTCCGCCTGTACCCTTGGGCCAATTTCATTCAAACTTCATAGGAATGTTGCTTAGGTGACCATCTACCAAAATAGCTAAAACGGTTTTGCTCTAATGAGCAAAATGGCCACCATAGCTAAAAATAGAAAAACATAGTAAATTTGCTTCAAACACAAACTCCTCCTTAACCCTTGGGCCAATTTGATTCAAACTTCACAGGAATGTTATGCAGGTGACTGCCTATAAAAACAGCTAAAATCATTGCACTCTGACAAACAAGATGGCCACCAGAGCTAAAAATAGAAAAATCTTTAAACGACAACTCCTGTACCCTAGGGCCAATTTCATTCAAACTTCATAGGAATGTTGCTTAGTTAACCCTCTACCAATAAAGCTAAAACGGTTTCGCTCCGGTGGACAAAATGGCCGCTAGAGCTAAAAATAGAAAATTCTTTAAACGACATGGGGCCAAATTACTTCAAACTTCATAGGAATGTTGCTCAGGTTACCCTCTACTAAAATAGCTAAAACGGTAAATTTGCTTCAAACACGAACTCCTCCTCAACCCTTGGGCCAATTTGATTCAAACTTCACAGGAATGTTTTGTAGGTGACTCCCTATAAAAGTAGCTAAAATCATTCGGCTCTAACTAACAAGATGGCCACCAGAGCTAAAAATAGAAAAAATCGTCAAACGACTACTCCTCCTTTACCCTTGGGCCAATTTCATTCAAACTTCAAAGGAATGTTGCTTAGATGACCCACTACTAAAATAACTTAAATGTTTTCGTTCTGATTAGCAAAATGGCCACCATAGCTAAAAATAAAAAAAACATTGCAAATTTGTGCCACCACCCAAACTCCTCCTCAATCCTTGGTCCCATTTGATTCAAACTACTCACTACCAAAATAGCTAAAATTATTCAACTCGGCGAACAAGATGGCCACCAGAGCCAAAAATAGAAAAAAATTCTTTAACGACAACTCCTCCTGTACCCTTGGGCCAATTTCATTCAAACTTCATAGGAGTTTGGCTTAGGTGACCCTCTACCAAAATAGCTGATACGGTTCTGCTCTGATGAGCAAAATGGCAACCATAGCTAAAAACAGAAAAAAAAAGGTAAAGTTGTTTCAAACGCCAACTCCTCTTTACCCCTTGGGCCAATTTGATTCAAATTTCACAGGAATATTATGTAGGTGGGTCCCTAACAAAAGAGCTAAAATCGTTCCGCTCTGACTAACAAGTTGGCAGCCAGAGCTAAAATAGAAAAATTCAAACTTCAGAGGAATGTTGCCTAGGTGACACCCTATCAAAATAGCTAAGATCGTTCTACTCTGATGAACAATATGGCCACCAGATAAAAATAGAATGTACTAGAGACTATGAAATTCAGGTGGGCCCTCTTGTTTAATCTTTACTACTGTCTGGGCTATTTCAGCAGACGACATATTGTTGATATTCAATTTTTTCCTGAAAATAGAATGTGACATCTCGTACAAATTTCCTCCATTGGAAATGCCAAATCTTGTTTTTTTGGAAAATCAGAAAAATATTAAAAAAAAAACTGAAAAAATACCCAGCATGCCCTATCAGTCCATTGTGGCTTACATTGTTGACACACAATGTTTCTTAGATAAGGTGAAGCTCCAATTACTCAAGCCCTAATCCTGCTGAATAGATTAATTTAGCCACACCCATTTCTGACTTTCCTCCAATCAAATTACTTGATATTATGTATCCGTTCATATTCACAAACTGAATGACAAACATTGTAGATCCAGATCAGATGGTTTCTTTAGAAACTTTTTAGGATGATTTAAGGGGAATGGGAACACCTTCAGGGGAGGCAACTCCTGCAAAAGTATTTTTATCTCCCATGTCAATAGGGTCATGTCAGTAGGGGTCAATTTTTAAAGGAAAGAATTTTCTCCTGAGGAGCAAATTCTTTCCTTTAAGAGTAGACCCGTTTTTCCGGGGACTGATCCTATAGAAAAGTGAACAGGAATTATCGAAAGTTGTCTCCCTTTGAAAAATGGTGGAAAATGTGCTTGGTGTTCCCATTCTCCTTAAGGATTGTCTTGAAATACAAATATGCTGTATGTACTCATAACAATTACTGTAAAAAGGTTATTCTAATGCATACACACCACAAACCTTAATGAGCACACACAACATACCTTGGGTTAGGCAAAGGTGACGTGTATCTTGCGTCACTGGGGTGTCCAACTGTTTTGGCCTCTTTCTCCTATGTCCCTCTTATCTCCTATACTATCTCTTGTATCTCTTTTTTCCTTTTCTCCGGGAGACGACACAAAATGACCCATAAGGGTTGACGTGTCATTAAACCCAAAACAATCAATCATTTGTTTTATAGAAGATAAAAAAATTCCCAAAGTCATCCCCATTATGCCCCTCACCTGGTCCGGCCCTCTGTAACTTAGTTGGATGCATGTCTGACTGGTGATCAGGAAATTGCGAGTTTGATACCTGCTTGGGTGGACAAATTTCTTAAATGAAGATTGATCATGAAATCTTTTCTACATGCCTTTCCTTCCGCAGATTCATAAAGGGCAGTTGTCAGTTTTTGTTGAAAGAATGTGCACTGTTGAGGTTAACTGTTTAAGTGCAAGCCTGCCAAGGAAGTGTGGTTAAAAAACTGACTTGCTCGATAAATGACCTAAATAATGTTGACTGGGCTGTAAAACTCCAAAACAAACAAAAATCATCCCCTGGCATTATGATAAACCCTCAGCGGCTCAAACAAGCCGTACCTCTCTCAAATGCTCATGGTCCCAAAGGTGTTTGAAACCATTGAAGTCCAACTGTAGTTGACTACCGTAAAAATTCGGCTATAAGGCGATTCGGCTATAAGACGGGACCCCTTTTTCAGTTATTCTAAAGTGGGATTTTGCTTATACTCTTTTCTAAGACGGGTCAAATTTTTGCCATATCTGTCGGGGCCTATCTGCTACCGCCAGATGCTATTTAGATGTGAGAAATCGGCCTTTTTTTCGTCAGAAAACCCCTCTACTTACCCCTCATTTCCAGCCACAAAATTTAGAAATATTTGTTGCAGCTTTTTTATAAGTAACTGAACGTTTTTTTTTTATCGGGGAACACAACACCTAGCTATTCAGTTTCAGAACCAACACCCCAGCTAGCACAAAATAGCGGCAAACGTCGGGCCGATACCTCGTATCGCTGTCGGCCCGGTACATGCTTTGCTGGCTTTGGCTACACAAACTTCTATTTAATAGACGACAGGGGCTGACAAATCCATTTCCCGGCCGTCCGGGACAAGACCGAAATCACGCCGGGCAGGTGCACTTTAACCTTATGACGCTCGGTCGGGACAAGTGCAAAAAAAAATAAAAAAAAAATCGCCAGTCTTTTTGAGTCCTTAAATACGGTAAAAGTAACCCAGTAAGTAAATCGCTGTCAATTCAGAGACAAACCATCTGTGTATTTATTACGGTTCACGTATGACACTATTGTTAATCCCTGTCGTATAATTGCCACCCTGCGGTGCGTGTCGATAAGGTGTGAAAATATGGTCAAGTTATGTCTCTAATTTGCGTTTATCCTCCAGTCATAAAATTTAATCCACAATCAGTGTGAAACTGATTTAATTAGGGCCCCGCACTGAAAGTGTGGGTGCCCTATAGTAATCACTCTGTCCGTCCGTCTGTCTGTCTGTCCGTCCGTCTGTCCGTCCACAATTTTTTTTATCCTTTATAACTTTTTATTATTCCTGGATGGATTTAAATATTACTTGGCATCATTCTGTCCGTCCGTCTGTCTGTCTGTCCGTCCACAAATTTTTTTATCCTCCATAACTTTCTTATTCCTGGATGGATTTAAATATTACTTGGCAGAAATGTTAACCATAATGTGATGGAGTGTTGCGCGCAAGACTCAGGTCCGTACCTCAAAGGTCAAGGTCATACTTAGAGGTTAAAGGTCAAAAAAGGGTCTTTCCTGTGTCCAATTAATAACTTTGTTATTATTCCTGGATGGATTTAAATTTTACTTGGCAGAAATGTTAACCATAATGTGACGAAGTGTCACACGCAAGACCCACAGCCGTACCTCAAAGGTCAAGGTCATACTTAGAGATAAAAGGTCAAAAAAGCGTCTTTTTTATTGTGTCCAATCTATAACTTTCTTATACCTGGATGGATTTAAATATTACTTAGCAGAAATATTAACCATAATGTGACAGTGTGTCACGCGCAAGACCCAGGTTCGTACCTCAAAGGTCAAGGTCATACTTAGAGGTGAAAGGAAAAAAAAAACGTCTTTTTTAACATCAACATTTTCCTACTCCTCTGATAGCGCTGCCGGGGCCCTAGTCAGTTTCACTGACAGCTCTAGTTGCTCCTCAGACTATTAGCTACATCTAACGGTAGATGTTTGCATTATTAAATCGGACTTTTCTACGATCTCATGAATGGTTATGTTTTGGCGCCAAATAGACGTTGGCGGGAAAAGTCGAACGCTGTTGTTGGTTATTGACACGGAGCTTCTGGGGATAATTCTGATGCTGTGCAAAGCACTGATTTTCTATCCACCTCTATTCAGAACCGCTTAGCTATCGGGAAAACATTTTTTTACCGGTTCCAAACATTTTTTTTATGAAAGAGATACATGCTATGACATTAAACACGTGTGGGGGTAATGGCGTCGGATGACGTCATTTTCCGATCGCGTGCAGAAAAATCGTAGCGGTGGTTTGTGGGCGGCGATTTATATCAATTCATAAATCACCGATCGGCTTTTTCTGTATGTCTGGTCTTCGCCGGACATTGCCGGAAAAAAGCCTGCAGTCCATGACCTCGGCTATAAGACGGGGTCGTTTTTTGGGGCTCATTTTGGAGGGAAAAATCCTCGTCTTATAGCCGAATTTTTACGGTATGTTAGTCCTCGGTCCCTTGGTGATCTGAAGTGTTGGCTTGTCATCTTTCTTTGCAGTCTTGTTCTAAAGATAATGCTGATGTGAATACCCATCAGGGATTTGAGAAATAGATCCACGCAGAGCTGAAACTGGCCACACATGAGTACTTGCAAACCGCTTAGATGACTAAGCCTGGCCAGGCAAAGCGGTGCGAGTCAGATCATCTAATGCCTTTTGGTTTCATTGGGTGGCAGGACTCAACTCAGTGTCGGGTAAAAGTCTCACAAAATTGGAAGCGACGTCTCCAAAATGACCTAAATAGTGTTGACCAGGACATTAACCCCCAATTCAAACAAACAAATTACTACTAATGGGGTCCATAGCAGAAACCATGTAAGTTAAACACGCATGTTATATCCAAACAAAAATCTATAGATTATATAGAAAAATGACCCTTTTCTTTTACAGGTAGATGCTTTTCAGATGCTCAAGCCATGTTTAGAAGTAGGTTTAACCCTTCTCTTGCTGAATATTCATTTAAGCCACACCCATTTCTGTCTATGAGCCAATCAAATTATTTGATGTAATTTATTGCTACAAATTCATAAACTAAATGCCAAACAGTGTGGATCCTGATCAGATGGCTTCTTCAGAAGCCATCTGATCTGGATCTACACTGTTTACAAAGATAGGGGTTGTCGTGAACAGCAAGATAAGGGTTAACATTGTGTTTTTGCTGTAAAATAGGTTTGTTACAAATCTTCTTTTTTGTGTTTGCAGTGATGGACGGCTCCCTTCCAAAGTCCTTGAAACATGTTATCAGTAATGCAGAGTATTATGGTCCTTCTTTGTTTCTCTTGGGTGAGTAATCTTCGCTTCTTTGTTTCTCTCAGGTGAGTAATCTTCGCTTCTTTGTTTGTTATCAGGTGTGTAAACTTTCCTTCTTTGTTTTTCTGAGGGGAGTAAACTTAACCCTTAAGACACTGATTGTGACACAGGTAGATGGAAGGCGTGGGCCTGGGAGGCCCACCTGGAGGCAGCTGACAGAGATCGCAGTGAGTGGAAGCTCTCTGCTCTTGAACCTCGTGAAAGACAAACGTGGAGATCTGGGGTGAGATCTACCATGCATGCAGCTAGCCAACTACCTGGAAGGGGGCCCATTAATGTGGATGTTGCCCCTTTACTGCATGTTAATCAAAACTCCGATGATGATGATGATGATGATGATGATTAGTTGTCTGTCATTGTTGGAAAAAGTGTGTTTTTTTGACCAGGGAAGAGGTAAACCAGCCTGCACCACTATGTGGAATAAGACACTGGAACTATCCAAGCAGCTGGCCTTAGTAGCTTAGTCTGATGCGCCTCTGACTGGTTTTCAGGTCGCAGGTTTGATGCATGCCAGCTATGCACTTTTCTTCTGTGAAGATTAATCATGGAATCTTTTCTATGTTCATTTGCTCCCTTGAGGAGAGTTTTCAGTTTCTGACGGAGAATGTGCACTGTACTGGTTAATAACATGTGTGAGCCTGCCCAGGAAAAGTAAGGTTAGATTAACTAATGGTTGGATATGGCTTAAGCATTGCTGACAGAACCATTAAAATCCAAACATTGAAGCTATCCAAGAAGCAGACACAAAGATGCTGACATGCACAGTCTGATCTGTACCTTCGTTGTTTGCAAATGCTATAAAACAAGTTTCTCATAATGCAGATCATAAATCTTTAGTGGTTTTCTCATATTAAGTCCGTACATACTGCTCATCGGCCCCCCACCCATCAGAGCTTGAAGAAATAGATGGGCTGCATGATGCATCCACGCAGAGCTGAAACCGACCCGCACACGAGTATTGGTAAACCGCTTAGAGGATCTAAGCCTGCCCAGACAAAGTGGTTTGAGTCGGACCGTCCATGCATATAAACCCTATTGGTTTCATTGGGCGGCAGTGCTTGAGATGTCATTTCATCTCAGTGTCGGGTAAAAGTCCCACAAAATTGGAAGCAACGTCTCCAAAATGACCTTTACAGTGTTGACGGGGATGTTAAACCTTAAATCAAACAAACAAAACATACTGCTAATGTATTTTGACTGCAGTACATGAGTAAATGTTTCCTCATTCTGAGGGTTATTGATTTCTTTTTACAGCAACTGATGTTGTGACAGTGTATGTGTTCCAAGAACCTTCCCTTCTGTCATCACTGCAAGACAATGGCCTTACTGATGTTGTTCTGCACGCTTTGCTCATCAAAGATGTAAGTTTTATTCAGCTTAGCTTGTAATCAAAGTGTGTTGAATCAGAGCGATGTTGCAAATGTCCACATGACTATTACTGACCACGCAAACATGATTCAAGAAAGATAGTTTTCAGCTACTGGCAAAAGAATGTGCACTATTCTGTTCCGACCTTATGAGAATAAAAAGCTTATCCAGAAAAAGTCTGCTTGATGTAACTTTCATAGAAGTGACCTCCAAGACAATAGAGAAAATTTTCAAACTCTGCCGTGTCTAGACCACATGTGAACAGCAAAGGTTCTTGTGAGATTGCATGTGCACAGAATGGCCTAAACAGTTGCATTTCTCCTGTGCAGTTAATATTAACCTTTTGTCCTGCTCAACCATAATATGCATTTCTGTGTTGCAAACAGTGTAGATACAGATCAGAAGCCATGATCAATATCTTGGCCCCGCCTATCGGGGCTTGAAGAATAGATAGGTTGCATGATGCTTCCATGCAGAGCTGAAACCGACTGCACACAAGTACTGGTACTGGTTAAATGCTTAAAGAATAAGCCTGCCCGGGCAAAGCGGTGCGAGTCGGTCTGTCCATGCTTATAAACCCTATTTCATTTCATCTCAGTGTCGGGTAAAAGTCCCACAAAATGACCTGTACAGTGTTGATGGGGATGTTAAACCTCAAAATCAAACTGATCAGTATCTACAGTGTTTGACCACTAGTTCATGAATTTATAGGAATAAATTGCATGAAATAATCTGATTGGCTGAAAGTCAGATATGGGTGTGACTAATATAATTTATTCATCAGGAAAAGAGACCCTTTTAATATGAGTTGGCAGATATTATCTGGAGGTTGCTGGTTGGCAACATCGTTTCATGGAGATTGACATGAAATATTTTCTACGGTCATTCCCTTGCTTCTGCTGATTCAGAAAGAACAGTTGTCAATTTCTGCCGAAAGAATGCATGTCTCAGAAATGTGGTTAGTTAAACTGACTGGTTCAGTGTGACTTAAATGGTGTTGACTGGGCAGTTAAACTATAAACAAAACATTCTTCAAAAGTAGTTACTTAGGTAAAGTGAAATTCCTCTATTAAGACCACCTAAAATTCAGTCTAATCAGTCTAATTTTGCTTTAAAGAGCTGTTTAGTAGGTTGCAGCTATTCTTTCTTGGTGTTTTCTGCTTACAATGTCCTCTGGTCAGAGACCACCTTTGGGACTGTTCAAAAGTGGTCTTAAAGACCACTTTTGAACAGTCCCAAAGGTGGTCTTAATACTGGAATTTTGCTGTATTTCTTTCCACAGGTACCAGCAACTAGAGAAGTACTAGCCTCCTTACCAAACGTTTTCTCTGCTTTGTGTTTAAATGCCCGTGGTCTGGAGTCTTTCATCCAGTGTCGGCCATTTGACAGATTGTTCATGGTATTACTGTCACCTGACTACCTGCCCGCAATGAGGAGAAGGAGAAGTGCTGATCCATTTGGGGACACAGCAAGTAACCTTGGTAACGCCATGGATGAACTGATGAGACATCAGCCGTCTCTGAGAACTGATGCCACAAAGGCTATCATCAAGGTAATATAGTACAGCAGGTCTTCATTACTGACTTTCTTTGGTCTTAAACCCATTTTGTACCAGAAACCCCTGAACGGGTACCCTGTAACCTAGCAAACAGTGCAGGCTCAGATCAGACGCCACAGAACGTGGCATCTGATCAGGGCCTACACTGTTTGCAAAAATTTCAGCAATTTTCAAAATAAATTTTGAGAAAAACGCAATCTGACACCCCTAAATTTTGAAATGGACTCCTGCTATATGTAAGGAGGAAGATTCCATTTGGTACAAAAATGGTTAAAAGGAGTCTTCCTCCTTATGTATGGCAGGGTCCATTTTATTTTCGAAATTTAGGGGTGACAGGTAGTGTTTTTCTTCAAACTTATTCTATAGCTGAACTTTTTGCAAAAAGTGTAGGCCCTGATCTGGGCCTGCACTGTTTGCCAGGGTACTTGTTTTGGGTTTTCCGGTACAAAATGGGTTCAAAAAGAGAGACAGAAGTATTTTGTTACTTCCTGTGACATTGCATCCATTTCTTCAGAAGTAAAGGAAGAACTACTTCAGAAATTATTCTAAAAGATTCAGAAAATGACCATCATCTGTCTTGATGCACCTTACCAAATCAGACAGATACTTTAAAAATTGAATACGTTTGTATGTGTTTTTGTGTACTTCTTGCTTGAAAGCCTGCAAACCGATATGCCAACCTTTTGTTCAAGGGACAATTTTTAGAAACTTAGTGTTTGGCTCTCTACAAACACTCAGGGAGCTACTTTTAACCCTTAAGATGCCGAGAAAAACTACATCTGAAAACGTCGTCTTCTGAATCTTTTTGCAAACTTTTTAAAAATATTTTTGCATACAGGCAAACAGTGTACACCCAGATCAGACTGCTCCTAGAGGATTAGTCTGATCTGGGTCCACACTTTTTGCAAAAATGACTTTTAAAGGAACCTGCCGACGACAAAGCAGACGACAATTGTCGTGATTGGCATTTTATGGGTTAAAGAAATAAAATGCTCCTAAGAGTAGATCCCTATTGATAAGGGAGACAAAATATTCCTAAAAGAGTTGCCTCCACTGAAGGTGTATGCATGCACCTTAATGCCGAGAAAAACTATTATCTGAAAATGTCTGCTTATGTTGTCTGCTGAATCTTCTTGCAAACTTTTTTAAAAAGATTTTTTCACACAGGCAAACAGTGTGGACCCAGATCAGACTGCTCCTAGAGGAGCAGTCTAATCTGGGTCCACACTGTTTGCAAAAATGTCTTGTAAAGTAACCAGCAGTCGACAAAGCAGACGACAATTGTTGTGATTGGCATCTTATGGGTTAAAGTAGTTGCAGTGGATCTGTTATTTTTCAGCTTCTGGAAGAAGTATGCATCATGGGTAAAGACAAAAAATATGTATCGCAAAAGCCACAGCCGAAGTCGGAGCAGATGATACTAAACATTCGCTCCCCACAGCCTCATGCCGGGGCCTCATCAGATGAGGAGGAGGACGAAGAAGACATTGCTAATGGGGGCCAGGATGCCAGCGAATCACAGGAGACAGAGACAAAACATGTACAGCCAGAAACTGCACAGTAAGTTTAGAGAGAAAAGTCTGAGAAAGAAGAAAAAACGGAATAGTCCTAGATAAGTGACCTGGATCATTAAAATCAAAAATGAGTTCCTTTAAGATCAGTGAAAATATTCATAAGAAAGAAGATGGGTCTAGCTCCAGATAATTAGGAGTAAATGAAGATGAATTTCTCTGGGTCCTCTGGTTTCCGCCCACCTCTGATTAACGATCGGCTGGAATAAGTGAAATAATCTTATGAGGGCAGTAAAATCCAAAACAAACAAACAAAAAAAAAACAATGAGCATGAAAAAGGGATAATTTTCCTTAATTACCTTCAGAAACCTATGTTTTGGGTCTTCTTAGAGCTTCCACGAAAGAATGTTGCAAACCCAGCAGGGACTGAACCTGTGTGTGTGTGTGTGTGTGTGTGTGTGTGTGTGTGTGTGTGTGTGTGTGTGTGTGTGTGTGTGTGTGTGTGTGTGTGTGTGTGTGTGTGTGTGTGTGTGAAGGAGTTAAATGAATTATGGATTCTTTCCTTTAACCCTTATTCCACTGAACAGGACAACCCCTACCTTTGCAATCAGTGTAGATCCAGATCTAAAGAAGCCATCTGATCATGATCTACACTGTTTGTCTTTCAGTTTGTAAATTTAAATGAATGCACTACAATATATCAAGTAATTTGATTGGTTGACGGTCAGAAATGGGTGTGGCAAAATTGATTATTCAGCAGGATATGGGTTAAGAGTAGACCCCTTTTTGGATGGTCCTGGTGTAAAGTGAACAAGGACTGCAAAAAGTTTAAGTGTTCCCGTTTCCCTAATAAGAGTTTGATTTTTGTTTAGTTTATACTAATTTATTTTAGTTCGATTGCGATGAAAGCTTCAAGCTTATTGAATCGCTCTCGAACACTCATTCTGGGTGTTTTCACGCGCGGGAGAGAGAGAGGCAGTGGCTTTTACACCATTGCTACCCATTTACACCTGGATGGAGTGGGGCAGTGTCATTACGTGTCTTGCCCAAGGACACACCTCGATACCGGTGGCCGGATTCGAACGCACAACCTCTCGATCATAAGTCGAACGCGCTAAATCGAGGCTGATGTTAGTTAATGTATATGAACATGTACTTGCTTTTCCTGTAGTGCACCCCAATTATCTTACCCAGAAGTTTTAGTGCCGGATGGGGAATAACAAGTTCATAGAATTTCTATATTTTAGTGACTGAACTTAATAAACCTACATTTCAGAGGCACAGCCAGTGAAGCAAGCAATGAGAGGGAGTCTATTCCACTAATGGACTATGTTCTTAATGTGGTAAGTTTTCTTTCAGTTTGCTTAATACTTTGTATTCTATTACATATGCAAATATAATGAGATTGGATAACATAAAATTTGCGTTGTATATTCTGTGATATACTGTCAGAAACCAAACATCATCATGTTTAGTTGCTTTCATTGGTTGGTATTCGCTTTAACCCTTATCTTGCTGTTCACGACAACCCCCATCTTTAGAAACAGTGTAGATCCAGATCAGATGGCTTCTGAAGAAGCCATCTGATCAGGATCTACACTGTTTAGCATTTAGTTTATGAATTTGTAGCAATAAATTACATCAAGTAATTTGATTGGTTGATAGACAGAAATGGGTGTGGCTTAAATGAATATCCAGCAAGAGAAGGGTTAATGCAGCTCACAGTGATTTATAGTTTGTGCAAACAGTACAATTTTTTAAACAAAACAAATAAATGTATTAGAACAGGCACAGCTGTATTGAAAATGTTCATTTGAGAAGTTTTATTTACCTTAGAACCAACACTTCACCTCCCCAAATGGCACTTTTAATACAATTATCCCCAAAATGTTGAAGGTGTTTGTGCAATTGGGTTGCAAAGGTTTTATTGGAAGATTTTATTGATTTTCTTACATAAGAATGAAAAATTGCACACATTGGATTTGCTTCAGGTAAGCTTTAACTCTTATCCAGCTGATCTGGACCACCCTTACTTTTGCAGTGTAGATCCAGATCAGATGGCTTCTTCACTGAAGAAGCCTCTGATCAGGATCTTCTCTGTTCGACATTCATTTTGTGAATTTGTAGGAATAAATTGCATGAAATAATATGATTGGTTCAAAGTCAGAAATGGGTGTGGCTAAATTAATTATTCAGCAGGATAAGGGTAAAACATGTCAAGAGAAGGTTTCTCAAGTTTTCTTTTGTCCAGGAGACCAGATGATCCTTTCTGTATAAGGACAACGGTAAAGCACACCTGCCCTAGTGAGTTGGGAACGGCGGCTTGCTCAGGTGCCGTAAAAGAATTGAGTAGGGACGTCAGCCAGGACAGGCGGTCCTGTAAATTACAACCGTCAAAACATATGGCAGCTACAAATTCAGAATCACGGTTAGGCGGTGCCAACAGACATCAGAGCTCTGTTGGTGACGTCTCTGGCTTGGCCTCCTCTCAGGCGTGGGAGGCAGGGTCGGGCATTGTGGCGAATCAAGCAAGCGCCTGAGGAAATTCAGGGTGGGAACACTCAATGTCAACACCCTGAGAGGAAGAGTTTGCGAGGTAGTGGAAACATTATCCCGCAGGAAAGTGGATGTCTGTTGTGTCCAGGAGACCAGATACCGTAGTGGAAACTGCCGCACGATCAAGGGCAAGGACACCAAGTATAAGCTCTACTGGTCTGGAAGCGATAAAGGCACTGCTGGTGTAGGAGTGTTTGTGGCAGAAGAGTGGATAGAGAAAGTTTTTGAAGTGCAAAGAGTCTCAGACAGAATCATCGTGGTGAAGCTTGTAGTGGGCCAGTGCGTGGTTACCCTTCTGTCTGTGTATGCCCCACAGAGTGGTTTAAGTGCTGAAGTCAAGGACTTGTTCTTTGACCGAATGCGTGCTGTGACTGCCAGGATCCCAGGATCCGAACTCCTGATCCCATGCGGAGATTGGAATGGCCACGTAGGCCGTGCAGGCACTGGATACAAGGAAGTGCATGGTGGGATCGGGTATGGTAGACCTGAACCAGATGTTGAGGGTGAGAGGATTCTAGAGTATGCCCTGGCATTTGACCTGCTTCTTGGAAACACATGTTTCAAGAAACGTGACAGTCATCTTATCACGTACAAGTCAGGAAGTGCAGCGACGCAGATAGATTTCATCCTTTACCGCAGGACAATGCGCAAACTTGTCACAGATGTGAAAGTGTTCCCTGGCGAGGAAGTAGCCCTGCATCATCAGCTACTCATATGCGACATCAGGATTGATGTGCCACCAAAACCCAAGCGTAAGTTCACCCCCAGACTAAACATTTGGAAGCTGAAAGAATCTCAGACAAGAAATCATTTCCAGGAGGTTTTCAGCCAGCATGTGTGTGCTTCAGCAGGTGTAGCAGATGCTACCACTGAGGATATATGGAACAGCATCAAGACCGGTCTGCTCAAGACAACTGAAGAGGTGTGTGGCACAACTCGGGCCCCACCGCTGGCATTGCGAAACCTGTTGGTGGAATGAGGATGTTAATAAGGTCATTGCAGCCAAGCGGCAAGCCTTTAAAGCATGGAAGACTGGTAAGGGCACCTGTGCATCATATCTTGTGGCCGAACGCATAGCCAGACGAGCGGTGCACCATGCTCGCCAAGAAGCTGAGAAGGAGATCTACAAGAATATTGACCCTAAGTCCTCAGAAGTATACCGCCTTGCTGACCAGATGAGAAGAGAGAATGCCGATGTTGTAGGTGACAAACCATTAAAGAATGATGCAGGGGAGATGTCAATGAGTGAAGACTCAAAGCAGAGGGCCTGGTTAGAACACTACCAAAGGCTACTCATTGTTGAGTTCGACTGGGACCCAGACCACCTGTCCGATGAACCACCAGTGGAAGGGCCACCCATCCCAATCACTATTGATATAGTTAAGAAGGCTATCTCTCAGATGAAGACTGGCAAAGCACCAGGTCCCTCTGGCATAGTGGTGGAGATGATAAGAGGTGCAGGTGATGCAGGTGCCTCGATGATCCGCGACCTTGCAGCTGCAATCATCCGTGATGGGAAGGTACCCTCTGACTGGGAACAGAGTTTCATTGTCTGTCCCTACAAGGGCAAGGGCGATGCTTTGGAACGGGGCAACTACCGTGGTCTCAAGCTGACAGAACAGGTCATGAAAGTCCTGGAGAGGATTGTGGATGGCCTCATTAGGCAGTTGGTGTCCATTGACGATTCCCAGTTTGGCTTCGTCCCAGGAAGAGGCACAACAGACGCAATGTTTGTTGCACGGCAGCTGCAAGAGAAGTATCTGGCTGCCAACAGGAGACTCTACATGGCTTTTGTAGACCTGGAGAAGGCATTTGACCGAGTGCCACGGAAAGTCATCTGGTGGGCACTAAGAAAACTTGGAGTGGACGAGTGGATTGTGAAACTGGTCCAAGGGATGTATGCTAATGCTCGGAGCCGTGTCCGCGTTGGTGATGGTTACAGTGAAGAATTCGAGGTGAAGGTGGGTGTTCATCAAGGCTCTGTTCTCAGCCCACTGCTTTTCATCATTGTGCTTGAAGCCTTGTCATGCAAGTTCCGCTCTGGAGTCCCCTGGGAGGACCTGTATTCTGATGACCTTGTCATCATAGCTGAATCCCTTGAGGAATGTGTCAGGAGGCTCTTAACTTAGAAAGACGCAATGGAGGCGAAAGGGCCGAGAGTGAATGCAGGAAAGACAAAGATTATGATCTGTGGTACAGGTCTGGACCTCTTGCAGAGTACAGGCCAGTTCCCATGCGCTGTATGTCACACTGGAGTGGGCAGCAACAGTATCTTTTGTAATGGCTGCAAGTTCTGGGTGCACAAGAAATGCAGTGGGCTCAAACGCTTGATAGAGGACCCTGATTACAGGTGTACACGGTGCCAAGGAACTGCACGTCCCTTAGATGGCAGGCCACAAAAGGAAGTCCAAGTCAGATCCGACAAGCTGGAGGTTGTAGCTTCCTTTTGCTACCTAGGTGATATGCTCTCTGCAGCGGGTGGTTGCGACGTTTCAACTACATCAGGTGTGAAAACAGCCTGGAAGAAATTCAAGGAGTTGCTACCAGTTCTCTCTTCCCGCCACCTCTCTTTCAAGACACGTGGCCGTGTGTATAGCTCTTGTGTGCGGAGCGCAATGCTGCATGCCAGTGAGACATGGCCATTGACAAAGCCAAACCTCCAACGACTACAGCGAAATGACAGGGCAATGACCAGACAGATCTGCAATGTCAAGCCACAGGACACTGTCACCATCAAGTCCAGTGAGTTACTTGAGCGTCTTGGCATTGAGGACCTGAAAGAGAGAAGGCTTCGCTGGTATGGACATATGGAACGCTCCAACAGTGCAGTCAAGTCTGCCTGTGACATACAGGTAGGTGGAAAGCGGGGGCCAGGAAGGCCTGAGATGACCTGGAAGCAGCTAACAGAAAGAGATTGCAGAGAATGGAAGCTCTCTGCTATCGATCCTCATGATAGACAAGCCTGGAGATCTGGTGTAAGATCTGCCATGCATGCAGCAAGGCAGCTACCTGGAAGGGGGCCCACTTATGTGGACGTTGCCCCTGTACCTGCACGTTAATAAAAAATCCGTTGATGGTGATGACTGGATCGTTGGTCTTCTACATCCTGAGAAAGACAAACTGTTGGATAATATTGGCTAGTGCAAAATGGTATATTTCTAGGAAATCCTGAAAGTTGCACCTTGGAAAGTTAGCAGAGAAACAGAAAGTATCAGTCACATATCTATAGTTACGGAGGAGTTTTCAGTGTTGACGGGGACGTTAAACCTCAAATCAAACAAACAAACGGAGGAGTAATCTTTGCCCCCGCCCATCGGGGCTTGGAGAAATAGATTCGGCTGCATGGTGCTTCCATGCACAGCTGAAACTGACCACACATGGGTTCTGGAAAACAGCTTTGAAGGGCTAAGCCTGCCTAGGAAAAGTGGTGTGAGTCAGACTGTTCAATGCATATAAGCTTTGGGTTTCATTGGGTGGCAGGGCTTGAGATGTCTTTTTATCTTAATTTAGGGTATAAGTCCCAGGAAATTGGAATTGACATAAATAGTGTTGGCAGGGTTGTTAAACCTCGATTCAAACCAACAAAGGAGGAGTAATCCAGGAATTTGTCGGGTTGATTTTTCTTTTCTCTATAAACCAGACCTCATATTTTTCAGGCATATGCAGGATTTCAGGCTTTAAGAGCTTGATTTTTTTCTTGATTTCAGGCTTTTTAGATTTTGATTTTTCCTATATTCTGTTAAAAATGACTGTTTAAGGCTTATCCTCTGAATAAACTTATTTAGCTTCACCCATTTCAGACTATTCACCAATCAAATTACTTGATGTAATGTATTTGTTCAATTCACAAACTGCATTACAAACAGTGTAGATCCTGATCAGATGGCTTCTTGAACTGGATCTGCACTGTTTGTAAAGGTAGTGATCGTCATGTTCAGCAGGATGAGGGTTGAGGCTGAGAAATTGGGTCTTTCAGGCATGGAAAAGCTTGGTCAGTATGAGGCCCGATAAACTGGTGTTGTTGAAACTTGATAGAGGTGATTCTAACAAGTACCCACAGCATATGTGTCTAGCAAGAAATGAGTAAAAAATAATCCCTGAGTTGATCTCATTACTCATCCTTATCTGGAGTTAAGGAGAAATGGAACACCTGGCAGATTTTTTGGCCATTTTTCAAAGGGAGACAACTTGCGGGACTTCCTGTTCACTTTTCTATGAGGTCTGTTTCACTGAAAATGAGGTCTACTCTTAAAGGAAAGAATTTGCTCCTCTGGAGCAAATTCTTTCCTTTAAGAGTTGACCCTGATTGACATGGGAAACAAAAATACTTTTGCAGGAGTTGCCACCCCTGAAGGTGTACCCATTCCCCTTAATTCGCTTTCACAATGAATTCTTATACTTCACTTGTAACACATTTTGTACCAGAAACCCCAAAAACGTGTACCCGGGCAAACAGTGCAGGCCCAGATCAGCTGATCAGAGCCCCACCGTTTGCTTAAAGTTCAGTCATTTTCCATATAAATTTTGAAGAAAACACAACCTGACACACCTAAATTTTGAAATGGACTCCTGCTATATATAAGGAGGAAGATTCCATTTGGTACAAAAAGGGTTAAACCATACACACTTCCAATAATGCTTACTACACTGTTTGATTTCCAGATGAAGTTTGTTGAGGCTATCCTAAGTAACAACTCTACAGATGATCATTGCAGAGAGTTTGTCAGTCAGAAAGGTCTACAGCCCCTTATGGGTATACTGGGTCTGCCGAACTTGCCGATAGAATTCCCAGCATCTCCGGCTTGTCAGGCAGTTGCCAGTGTCTGCAAAGCTATATTGGTAAGTCCTTTCATTTGCTATCAATATAGAATCTTTTCTGGCTTACCAGATAAGTGACTAGGGTATAAATTCTGTTTTTACCCTGGTGTTCTTACCCAAAATCGTATATCCTCTCATGTTTGATAAATGCACTGGTTGAATACAACCTCATATGCGCAGTCATTAAGGTTGACAAGACACTGACCCTCAGGATGGATTTTTCCATCCACCTCTCACACCCATGTAAGATTCTTATTAGATGAGTTGTCAGTTGTTGTGAAATCGATGAAAATGGCCTCTGGACAGTTTGGGCGAGTTTCGTAAATGTCCTGTGAAATGACAACTAATGTAAGATTCTGTTAATCATATATGAAAAACGTAAAATGACCACTTGCGTTAGTTCCTATTTATTGTATAATGATTTCAAATTGGATTTTCAGAAGAATTTTAATAGAATATAAGGTTGTTACCTTATGCACCAGTAACCATGTGTTATTAACTCACCTGGAGCGGTGCCCAGGTTAGCCTATGCTGTGGCCTGTTGTCCATCGTCCGTCCGTCCGTTGTTAACTTTTCACATTTTCAACAGCTCCTCCCGAACTGGAAGTCCAATTAAACTGATGCCTGGTGGGAGGCATCCTGGTGACATGGAGATTCAGATTAGTTTAAATGGTTCCATTCGCATTTCTAAGATGGCCATCTTGAAATTCTTCAAATGACATCTGAACCAAAGGTCGAGTTGAGCTGAAACTTGATGGGAGGCATTGGGATGACATGGCGATTCAGATTTGCTAAAATCGTTCCGTTTCGATATCCAAGATCTCGGGCCATGGTGGCCATCTTGAAATTCTTCAAACGACATCTCCCGAACCAAAGGTTGAATTGAGCTGAAACTTGATGGGAGGCATCGGGGCAACATGGAGATTCAGATTTGCTAAAATCGTTCCGTTCTGATATCCAAGATGGCTGCCATCTTGAAATTCTTCAAACAACATGTCCTCCCAAGCCAAACTGAAACTTTATCGGAGGCATTGAGGGGGGACATGGAGATTCAGATTTGCTAAAATTGTTCCATTCTGATATTCAAGATGGCTGCCTTGAAATTCTTCAAACAACATGTCCTTCTGAAGCAAAGGTAGAATTGAGCTGAAACTTGATGGTAGGCATCAGGGTGACAAGGAGATTCAGATTTGCTAAAATTGTTTTGTCCCAGTATCCAAGATTGCTGCCTTTGTGGCCATCTTGAAATTCTTCAAACGACATCTCCTCCCAAACCAAAGGTCGAATTGAGCAGAAAGTTAATGGGAGGCATCAGGGTGACATGGATACTTAGATTTGCTAAAATTTTTATGTTCTGATATCCAAGATTTTAATGATGTGACGTTTTCCACTAAATAACAGTAATGTTACATGATGAAGTTGGATGCATCTTGAATGGTTTGATGTCAGGTTTTGGCTTCTAGGGTCTTACCCTGCTTCATTCCTCCTCTTACAGGTTGGCACAGCTGCACAAGAAGTTAAGTATTCTGAAACTTTATGTGTAATCAGTGACTAGACTGCTGCAAGTTAGCTGCTGTAGACAGGTTTAACCCTTTCACCCCTCCGTTTCCAAAATGGAATCTTGGACGGGTCCACTCTCATAAATACCGTAATGTTCCTAAGTTTTGGGACAGATAGACCTAAGCAAACAGTGCAGACCCAAATCAGACGCCTCGTGAAGGAGCCGTCTGATCAGGGTCTACACTGTTTGTCAATCAGTCTACATCATTTGGTCTCCTTGCAGGATCATGAAACAAATTTGTTAAAGTTTAAGGAGAATTACAGCAATTCCTCAAGTTGTCCGAATTTTTAGAATTTTTACAGTAGTGGATTTTACTAAATCGTTTTCAGGATGTCAATCTGTGTAGATCCTGATGAGATGGCTCATTATGAGTCGTCTGATCAGGATCTACATTGGTTGCATAGCTATCTGTTCCAGTCTTCAGGGTGGTGGTGAATGTAGAGAAGTAGGAAAGTTGTTGAGTGGTTGTTAAAAGGTACATTAGTTTATATGCATGGTATGACAGTAATGTATAGTATTTAACTTTTCAGACACTGTCAAGAGAACCATCAGTTTTGAAGGAGGGGCTGGTCCACTTGGATGAAGTTTTGAAACATCTGGAGCCTTTACACCAACCCTTGGAAGCCCCTGGAGGGTCAGTGCTGCTCCGAGAGCTTGCCAATGCTTCCCAGAATCCAGATGCTACTCTATCTCCTACAGCCACTCCATTACTGCATGCCCTGTCCTCGGCTCATGCTTACATTATGATGTTTGTACATGTCTGCAGGATTGGACAGGTGAGATAGCATGCATGTTTTATCAATGTAACTTTGTATGATTTCAGGTTTAAAGTCCCCGTCAACACTATTTAGGTCATTTTGAGACATTGCTTCCAGTTTTGTGGGACTTTTACATGACATTGAGATGTAGTGACATCTCAAGCCCTGCCACCCAATGAAACCGATATAGTTTATATGCATGGACAGTCCAACTCGCACCACTTTGCCTAGGCAGGCTTATACTTAAACAGTTTACCAGTACTCATATACGCCCAGAAATATATGGAATGCATGATGCTTCCACGCAGAGCTGAAACTGACCTGCACACAAGTACTGGTAAACCTCTTAGAGGATCTAAGCCTGCCAAGGCAAAGCGGTGCGAGTGTCGACCCGTCCATGCTTATATACCCTATTTGTTTCATTGGGCGACAGGGCTTGAGATGTCTTTTCATCTCAATGTCGGGTAAAAGTCCCACAAAGTTGGAAGCAACATCTCCAAAATGACCTTTACAGTGTTGACGGGGACATTAAACCCCAAATCAAACAAATAAAACCAGTACTCATATGCGGTTGGTTTCAGCTCTGCGTGGAAGCACCTCTGCGTGGAAGCACCTGATTTGAAATAGATGATCATTCTGTTAAGTGCCTGCCTTGATGGCTTAGTCTGATGCGCATCTGACTGGTCATCAGGAAGTTGCCGGTTTGATCATCACCAGGTCTGGCAACAGTCTTTTGTGGAGATTGATCCTGAAATATTATCAGCAGTCTTTCAGTCGCTTGCACTTATTTGAGATGGACAGTTGTTTGTTTCAGGTGAATGAATGAACACTACACTGGTTCATTGCTGATGTACAAGCCCTGCCCAAAGTGAAATTCTGCTATTAAGACCACCTAAAATTAAGACTAATTCTGCTTTAAAAAGCTTATTTAGAAGGATGCAGTTATTCTTACTTTGTGTTTTCTGCACACAGTGTCCTCAGGTCAGGGACCACATTTGGGACTGTTCAAAAGTGGTCTTAAAGACCACTTTTGAACAGTCCCAAGGGTAGTCTTAATATATAAATGTTACTGTATTAGATCATGCATGCACAATACATACACATAATCTTTAAAATGGAACCTGCTAGCAGAACACTTTCCTTTTGAGTTTCTTGCTGAATGCTGTTTTACCCAATGTTTCATTTTATTATTTTCACAGACCCACATTAGGACAATATCAGTGAGTAACTGGGGCTCAGACCTAGGTCTACAAGTTCTGGAGGGTCTTGGTAAACTCTACACTTCTCTGGTCTGGGAGAGCACAGTGCTTCTGGCCCTCTGTAGCGAGGACATCCTACCACCAGGTTGTGACTTCGGTAGAGCTGACATGGAAAAGTTACTACCTAAAGATTTCAAGGTGGAAAAAGAGAGCAAAGATGAGGAGGGAACATTGACGCGAGCTTCGGGCGAGATGGGGAGTAATGGTGTCAGTCATGCCATGGAATCTCTCTCCACCTCTGACCAGCCAATGCATGTTGATTCCGAGCAGCCATCAACTTCTGGTGATAAAGAGGGAAAGAAGTCAAAGCTGTCCCCTGCCCTGCAAGCTCAGGTCAAACAGATGAAGCCATTGTTAACAGTGTCCTCGAGGCTTGGAAGAGCATTAGCGGAGCTGTTTGGACTACTGGTGAAGTTGTCCGTGGGTTCACGTGTGAGACAGAGAGGTAGTCAGATGCCGCCGATGCCAATCCTGCCGATTCCTGCTGCTCAGTCTGTTGCCAAGGCCTTAACAAAGCTACTAACAGATGGCCTACAGTGGGAGCCACCACCTTGTTCACCTGCTCCAAAGTTAAGGTTGGTTCAAAATTTTCTATGAAAGAAAAAAATCTGTAGTGTTTATGAACAATATATGTGCACATCAGCATCTGCATACAACACCTCTACCATGGTAATGATCCTAAGTATTGGGACAGACAGGCGTAAGCAAACCCCTACCTTTGCAAACAGTGTAGATTCTAACACTAGTGTTCTTAACCAAAATAGAATATTCTCTTGTGTTTGATAAATACACTGGTTGAATACGACACTCATATGCACCCTCGTTCAGGTTGACGTCACAGCACCCTATGTGACGTCACTAAACAATCATCATTCTTGTTGTGTCATCACAATATTGAGAACGTTGGTAATGGAAGTGACTGCAGCATTAAAAGTCTGTGCTAAGAAATGGAAGTTATGCAAGAAAAAGAATCCTATATGGGTGGATAGCAAAATCCGTCCCTCGGGATCACTGTCCAGCATCACTTGGCAAGCCTCGTGATGCCGGACTGACCCCTTGGGATGGATTTTTCCATCCACCCTTCACACCCATATTAGATACTTATATTATGTATGTAAGTCCTAAACCTTTATCCTGCTGAAGACGAAGACCCCTACCTTTGAAAACAGTGTATGCAGATGAGATGGCTTATAAGCCATCTGATTATGATTTACAGTTTGGCAAATGAACAAATACATAATATCAAATAAACTGATTTGGGGAGAGTCCGAAATGGGTGTGACTCTGACAACATGATAAGGGTTAACAATATGAACCTCAGTCTAATCCTCCACTTCGAAATACTGTTTGTTCATCCTTGTAAACCCTTATCCTGCTGAATAAATTAATTTAGCCTCTCCCATTTCTGACCAGCAAACAATCAAATTCATATAATTTCATTCACTACACAAATTGCATGACAGTAGATCCTGATCAGATGATCTGGATCAGCAGGTTAAGGGTTAAAATCTGTATTAAGATTTCACACAAGTAAATAAGGCCCTCATCGACCACTACACTTAATTTTTCTGGTGATGCTGATCCATAGCTACAGATACAAGAACTAACAAGGATAATCTTGTGATAAATTTTCTTATTACTCCATTAGAAGCCTCCCTGGTGTAGTGGTTACGCTACTCGCCTTGTAAACCAGGGATCCCAGGATCGATCCCGGGCTTCTCCAGACTTTCGGATGAGTCTTTAAACCGAGGTCCCGTCTCCGTATGACCTTAGCTGTTGGTGGGACGTAAAACTCAAACACTCACTCACTTATTACTCCATCAAAAAATATGTTGTGGGTTCTTGTTAGAATCTCCTCAACAATATTACTGTGACCCCACCCATCGAGGAATGCACATAAGCCCTGTTGGTTTCATCGGGTTGCAGGGCTTGAGATGTCATTTTGTCTCAATGTTGGGTAAAAGTCCCTCACAATTGGAAGCAACGCCTCCAAAATGACCTAAATAGTGTTGACAGAGACGTTAAAACCTCAATTCAAACAAACAAAACAATGTTTCTTACAAGTAACAAAAAAATTCATTATCTTGCCTAGTGTCTAGAGGTCATCATAGCTCCAAATAAGATGCTTTTTCCGTCCGAAAAGTACGCATAATTTTTTCTCATTTTTGCTTAAAATCATATGTTGTGGGTACTCATTAGAAGCGCCTCACTGAGGCGCTTCTAATGTGTACCCACAACATACGTTTTCGTGCAGAAATAAGAAAAACACTATGTGGATATCCCCTCTTATCAAAACAGTTCCACTGGTCATACAAATTCTCATGTTTTCAGATTGACCTTCCTGGTGTGTTCTGTTGGATTTACATCACCCATGTTATTTGACGACAAGAAACAACCATACCACCTCATGTTACAGAAATTCATGGCTTCTGGTGGGCAAGATGCACTCTTCCAGTAAGTAAAGTTTTGAATATAAAATAGTTAGAAATTGATTGTGCAGTAACGAATGTCCACTTGAACATGTGCATAGTGAAGATTGAAAAAATATTGCCCCTAAAGGATAGTGCAGGCCCAAATCAGACGCCGCAGAACGCAGCGTCTGATCAGGGCCTGCACTGTTTGCTAACAAAATTTTCCGTGAAAAATAGAATAAAAACGAAAAAATAGGCCTGACACACCTTATATGACAATGGACTTGTCCAACATAAAGCAATGGAAGAGTCCTCTAGTATACAATGATGGATTAAACCGTTCCAGAAAAGTGTGTTAAGGTTAACTGATCAGCTTGGCATGACTTTATGACCTAATAGTATTGATTGGCAGTTGGCAGTTGACACTTTTGGCCCTGTAGACTGGTACTGATACCCATGCAAACAGTGTAGATCCAGATGAGATGGCTCATAATGAGCCATCTCATCTTGATCTACACTGCTTGTCATACTGTTAACCCTTTTTGTACCAAATGGAATCTTACTCCTTATATATAGCAGGAGTCCATTTCAAAATTTAGGGGTGACAGGTTGTGTTTTCTTCAAAATTGATTTGGAAAATGGCTGAACTTTCAGCAAACAGTGGAGGCCCTGATCAGACGCCACGTTCTGCGGCGTCTGATCTGGGCCTGCACTGTTTGCCAACTACCCGTTTTGGGGTTTCCGGTACTAAATGGGTTAATGCTTATTGACTAAACACCCTTTTTACAAGAAAAACTAAACATGAAAAATGTTATATTTTTCTATTTTTCAGGGCATTTTCTTGGGCCTTGTCAAGAGATGGTAAAGTGCCTCTTTCTGAAGGTCTGGAAGACCCCCAGCTACCAGGTATGTTCAGGCTATTCATTAAGTTTAGAAGTAGGCAGCTAGAATTTGAAAGTAAAAGGCAGATGGTATTAGGGAGCATCTGATACACATGCCTGCTGTTTTTAGAAGAGACAACTTTTGTGTTGTGAAAATAGAGACCCTCTTACAATGGTCCTCTTAAAAGGGAGAATTTTCTCCCGCTCCCCAGGAGCAAATTCTTTCTTTTTAGAGTAGATCCCTTAACAGAAGAGAGACAAAAATATTTTTGAAGGTGTGAACATTCCCTTTAAGACCGCATAGGACTGGTTAAAAAAGCCCTTAAGTAGAAGATTGTACCTAAAGAGTAGAACCAACCGACCGCACATGAGTACTGGTAAACAGCTTAGAGGATCTAAGCTTTCCCAGGCAAAGCGGTGCAAGTTGGCCTGTTCCATGCTTATAAACCCTATTGGTTTCATTGGGCGACAGGGCTCGAGATGTCGTTTCATTTCGATGTCAGGTAAAAGTCCCACAAAATTGGAAGCAACATCTCCAAAATGACCTATATAGTGTTGACTGGGATGTTAAACCTCAAATCAAACAGAACCTAAAGAGTAGAGGGCAATTTAGCCTCTTAACACTGACTCATGAGTAGGCTGTATGTTGAACATGCTTTCAGTACAGTGGGGAAAATAACACTGGAATGGACTTGACAAGTTTTGTTAGCTCACCTGTCACGTAGTGACAAGGTGAGCTTTTGGGATCACTTTTTGTCCGTCGTGCGTGCGTGCGTCCGTAAACTTTTCTTCAAACGACATCTCCTCCTAAACCACTGATCGTATTTCTACCAAACTTCACAGGAATGATCCTTAGGTGGTCCCCTTTCAAAGTTGTTCAAATGGTTCCGGTCCGTTGCACATATAGGTCACAGTAGCCAAAAATAGATTTTTTTCACCGCAAACTTAAAAAATCTTCTTCTCTGAAACCGCAAGTCCCAGGTCTTTGATATTTGGTATGAAGCTTCATCTAGTGGACCCCTACCAAGATTGTTCAAATTATAGTGCTGGGGCCAAAAATGCCCCCGCACGGGGGCCCTTTGGTTTTACATGGGCTTATATAGGGAAAATCTTGAAAAATCTTCTTCTCTGAAACCGCAAGGCCCAGGTCTTTGATATTTGGTATGAAGCTTCATCTAGTGGACCCCTACCAAGATTGTTCAAATTATAGTGCTGTTGCCAAAAATGCCCCCGCACTGGGGCCCTTTGGTTTTACATGGGCTTATATAGGAAAAATCTTTAAAAATCTTCTTCTCTGAAACCGCAAGGCCCAGGTCTTTGATATTTGGTATGAAGCTTCATCTTGTGGACCCCTACCAAGATTGTTCAAATTATAGTGCTGGATCTAAAAATGCCCCCGCACCGGGGCCCTTTGGTTTTACATGGGCTTATATAGGGAAAATCTTGAAAAATCTTCTTCTCTGAAACCGCAAGGCCCAGGTCTTTGATATTTGGTATGAAGCTTCATCTAGTGGACCCCTACCAAGATTATTCAAATTATAGTGCTGGGGCCAAAAATGCCCCTGCACCAGGGCCCTTTTGTTTTACATAGGCTTATATAGGGAAAATCTTGAAAAATCTTCTTCTCTGAAACTGCAAGGCCCTGGTCTTTGATATTTGGTATGAAGCTTCATCTTGTGGACCTCTACCAAGATTGTTCAAATTATAGCCCTGGGGCCAAAAATGCCCCAGCTCCGGGGCCCTTTGGTTTTACATAGACGTATATAGGGAAAATCTTGAAAAATCTTCTTCTTTGAAACCACAAGGCTTAGGTCTGCGATATTTGTTATGAAGCTTCAGCTAGTGGACCTCTATAAAGATTGTTCAAATTATAGCCCTGAGACCAAAAATGCCTCCTCCATGTGGCCCTTTGGTTTTACATAGACTTATATAGGGAAAATTTTTAAAAATCATCTTCTCTGAAACACAAGGCTTAGGTCTTTGATATTTGTTATGAAGCTTCAGCTATGGACCTCTACCAAGATTGTTCAAATTATAGCCCTGGGGCCAAAAATGCCCCTGCTCCGGGGCCCTTTGGTTTAACATAGACTTATATAGGGAAAATCTTGTTTTACATAGACTTCTATATGCAGGGTAAACCTTTAAAATCTTCTTCTCTGAACCCAGAAAGCCCAGGTCTTTCATATTCGATATGAAGCTTCATCTTGTGGACCTCTACCAAGATTGTTCGAATTATAGCCCTGGGGCCAAAATTGACCCTGCCCGGGGCCCACTTGTTATACATTGGATCAGGTGAGCGAACCAGGGCCCTCTGGGCCCTCTTGTTAAGATGGCTTTGACAGTTCTTGAATTTATGAGTACTTTGTGTTGAGGTTTTATGTCCCTGTCAACAGTGTTTAGGTCACTTCCAAATTTGTGGTACTTTTACCCAACATTATAATGAAATGACATCTTAAGCCCCACCGCCCAAAGAAACTGTTAGGGTTTAAGGAGAGGTACGACCCGCATCACTTTTCATGGGCAGGCTTATTCCTAAGGGGTTTACCAGTTCTCAAATTTGGTTTCAGCTTTGTGCGGAAGCACCACGCAGCCCAATTTATTTCCAAGCCCTGATGGGCAGGGGTGCATTAGATACTTCTAGAAACCCTCAAGATTTTGTACCAAGCAGATTGACATGAAGTAAGGTTATTAATACGAGTTGACATTTTTTATTACCTAGAAACTTCAGAAAGTAGCAGACTTTGAGATTTTGAAGTAAAATACAGTAGAACTTCATGGCTCAAACATCGATGGCTCGTTTACCATGGCTGAGTCGAACCCATTCTTGAGTCCCTAGCAAAATCCTCTACATAAAAAATAGTGGGGGTTATTAAGGAGATTTTGGTCTTTTATCTTGCACATGTATGCTGTGTGTACTTATTAGAATCGCCTTGATGAGGCGATTCTAATGAGTACACACAGCATACATTTTCATTATAGAACACCGAAAGGATGTTTAAAAGTATCACGTTATGCCTCCTGGCAGTAACCTCAGTGGCTCGAACTACCCCTGTCTCGAACAGATTTTCGAGGTCCCAAAGGTGTAGATTGTTTCCTTGTTATGTCTAAGAAGGGGGATGTCCGTTAGAAAAAATTGAGACGCAGAACATAAACACTTAACCAGAGAGGATTAAACAAGAAAATAAGACTGGGGCCCAGTTGTTCAAAGCATCGTTAGCTTGACAAATTCACAAGTGATCAAATTGTTAAACTGTCCCAGCAAGTATAATATCTAGTAGCAATGCAAAAGCTACTCAAAATATGAGTACATTTGCCATATTAAATGATCAATGTTTTAATGATACATTAACAAATGGGCCCTGTCAAGCGATTTTGGTACTTATCGCCTATGCTAGCAGTGAATCAAGAGGAACCTTCAGACAGAAAGCCATATCCCTGGCCCCTCTGAATGACTGGGCATGCGCAGTTAAAATTTGTCATGACGGAATGGTCGAAGACACAAATTCGCTTGGCACGGCTCAAATGACTTTGTTAGTCTTGAACAGCTGGGCCCTAGCAGCATGCATTATGGTATGGACAATGTTTAGTTAAACATAACCTGAATTTGAAATAATTCTGGTTGCTTTCAGATGGCACTGGCGAGTTTCTGGACTCCTGGTTCATGTTGATAGAGAAGATGGTCAACCCAAAGACAGTACTGGAGACCCCACATTTCATGATGGATAAATCCACTCAGCCTGGCTTTGTTCCCTTTAACCCTGTTCAGTACCTGATCTGTACCCAAAAGGTAGGTTCGCTTTAAAAGGTAAATGGATACACCTTTAAAAGGTAAATGGATATTCTGTCTCGCCTTGTTCAGAAAAGAGGGGCCAGCTTTGGTAGCTCAGTCGGATGCTCAGCGACCTTAGATCAGGAGGTCCCAGGTTTGATTTGTTTGTTTGATTTGAGGTTTTAAAATCCCCGTCAGCACTGTAAAGGTCAGTTTGGAGACATTGCTTCCAATTTTTTAGGACTTTTACCCGACGTTGAGATGAAATGACATCTCAAGCCCTGTCGCCCAATGAAACCAATAGGGTTTATATGCATGGACGGTCCGACTTGTAACGCTTTGCCTGGGCAGGCTTAGATCCTCTAAGCGGTTTACCAGTACTCGTATATGCAGGTCGGATTTAGCTCTGGGTGGAAGCATCGTGCAGCCCATATATTTCTTCAAGCCCCGATGGACGGGGGCCGCCCAGGTTTGATACCTGCTAGGACGGCGACATTCTGTTGCGGATAGTGTTCATCAAATCTTCTCTTTGGTCATTCTTTTTCTTCTGCTGATTCACAAAGGGCAGGCGTCGGTTTCTGGGGAAAAAACAACAACAAAACGTGCACTCTAAAGCCCTGCTGCCGATCAGTTAATAATCATGAAAACAATTATCTGCTAAATAATAACCTCACTTAAGTGAAGTGACTACTTGTAATTATCAATTTTGTGATAATTGAAGGATAGTTTTTGTCAATTCTCCATAAAAACCTGTGTTGTGGGTATTCATTAGAACCGCCTCGCCGAGGCGGTTCTAATGAGTACCCACAACATAGGTTTATATGGAGAAATAAGGAAAACTATCCTTCAGTTATAAAAAAACATACTTACTATGACTGCTTGTGTGACATCCTTTTTTTTTTTTTTTTTTTTGGTTTTACGGCTCTTCCAAGATTATTTCACTCATATCGAGCCGAGCGTTAATCAGAGGTGGGCGAAACCCGGAGAAAAAACACCTGATCTTCCGTTGCAGAACTTGGCGTCTCACATATGACCCGAGCGAGGCTCGAACCACAGCGATGAGAGACCTAATGATCAAGAGTCAGCGCTCTTAACCACTAGGCCATGGAGGCCCGTTGTGTGACATCCTCTAAATCTTTTTTGCAGGCTGCATTCAACGCTGTGATGAACCTATGGAATAAGAAACCTCTTAAACTGTATGGTAGCAGGATGTCTGAGTCAATCCTTGCTATTCTCTGCCATATCATCAAGGGAGAAGGAATTATTAGGGTAAGCCATTGCTAGTTACTGCTATATCAGTCTAGACTTGTACATTTAAAAAAAAATTCTAATGCACTTGCGTATGAAACGTGAATTCTGATTTGATAATGTCAAAAATTTGTGACAGTATATTCTACGATATACCGTCAGTTCCCAAGTTATACCCCTTTGATTAAGTTTTTTTCCTAACATTCTTGTATGCGCCATAACTCAGTAACTGTTAGGGATAAATTCATGCAACTTTATAGGAAGATGTATTTGGTCATGATGACTCGTCGTGCACAAGAATGATTGTTCCTCCTTTCTTAGATTCCAAGTTATGCCCCTCTGATTAGTTCTTCCAAACACCATAATTTGGTAACCATTTAGGATATCTTATGCAATTTAATAAAAATATGTATTAGGTCAGGACATAGGAATGATTGCTCCCCCTTTCTTAGTTTCAAAGCTATGCCCCTTTGATTAATGTTTCCAAACGGGTGTACAATGCACTGCTTGTGAAGCTCTTGTTATATCTAAAATTTCAAATCTCTTGCTGATCTGTGTAGCTGAGTAGATCAGTTGTGTGTCACAGTGTCATAAATCCAGACAACTGGTTTTTATCATGCCTGTTTAAAGTATGGCTCGATATAGGAGTCCGTTTTCCATCCGTTCATCCATCCGTTTGTCAATCAATCAACAGTTGCAAGTCCTAAAAGGCATGACATAGCCTTTGACTGAAGTCTTGTCTTGTGATGGGGCTCATATCACTTTCAGCTTTATCAAGTTCTTTGACTTCCTGTTTGCTTTTATGTTCATTAATTTTCTTGTAGAAAGGAACCTCCCCTGAAGGGAGAGTTCAACTCAAGCGACAAAAACATTTCTACACTTCCATTCTTTTTCCTCTTTCTCCCCTGTCCCTCACTTTCATCTCCTCTGCTATCTCTTCTATCTCCTTTCACCCTTTCTCTGGAAGACAACACAAAATGACCCACAAGTGTTGACATGATGTGTCGTTAAACTCCAAGCAATCAGTCATTCTCAAACTGGCTGATTTTGTTAGCAGTGAAGTCTCTGATCATTTCCGTGGCATCTGCTCTGGGTCAATACTGATTGTCAATGTCCCATTTTGGGATTTCCTGTCTAGAATGGGTTAACCTTTGTCCAGGGGCCAGTTGTTCAAAGCATCGTTAGCTTAACGAGCTCGTTAGCAGTCATATTGTTAACTGTTCTAGCAAGTACAATATCAAAAATTTTGGCATTTTTGCTGAAAATATGTGAGCAGCTTTTGCATCCGCAAAAGCTGCTCACATTTTTTTCAGCAAAAATTTCAACATATTTGCCATATTTAATGATCAAAGCTTTAACGATACGTTAACTAACGACGTCGTTAGTTTTGAACAACTTTGTCCAGCTGAATAAATTAATTTAGTCACACCCACTTTTGACTAACATCTTGTTCAATTCACAAAATGAATAACAGTGTGGATCCTGAATGAAGAAGCCATTTGATTTGGATCTACAGTAGAACTTCAATGGCTCGAACACCCATGGCTCGTTTACCATGGATGTGTCGAACCCATTCTTGAGCCCCTAGCGAAATCCTCTACATAAGAAATAGTTGGGCTAATTAAGGAGATTTTAGTCTTTCATCTTGCAAATGAATGCTGTGTGTACTCATTAGAATCGCCTCGATGAGGCGATTCTAATGAGTACACACAGCATAATTTTTCATTATAGAACACCGGAAAGATGTTTAAAAGTATCTCTTATGCCTCCTGACAGTAACCGCATTGGCTCGAACTACCCCTGTCTCGAACAGATTTTCGAGGTCCCAAAGGTGTTCGAGCCATTGAAGTTCGACTGTACATTGTTTGCAAAGGTGGGGTTTATGGTGTTCAGCAAGACAGGGTTTGGTGTTTACATTCTGTATATTTTCTTTGTTCACAGGAACAGCTTGCGAGCCAGAAAGGAGAGCCAGTCCCAGCCCCTAGTACATCAGGAACAGCAGCTGCTGGGCCGTCAACTTCAGGTGCAGCGTCCGGGGCTGCGGCTGCTTCTGCACCCCCTGGGGCGGCCGCCAGTGGGAGACCAGCTCTCAACAACTCGCACGTGCAACAGGTTTGTACTCTGGGAAGTTTGAGGTTAACGTCCCCGTCAACACTGTAAAGGTCATTTTGGAGATGTTGCTTCCAATTTTGTGGGACCTTTACCTGACATTGAGATGAAATGACATCTCCAGCCCTGTCCCCCAATGAAACCAATAAGGTTTATAAGCATGGACTATCCGACACTCACACCGCTTTGCCTGGGCAGGCTTAGATCCTCAAAGTGGTTTACCAGATTCAGCTCTGCGTGGAAGCGTCATGCAGCCCATATATTTCTTCAAGCCCCTTTCTTTCTTTCTCCCGATACTATTTTCGGTCAATTCTGACCATGATAACAATGGGAGTGGGGGTGGTGCTTTGAGATCAGGTTGAATCAGATGATACTTGAGGCTTGGGACAGATATTTTAACCCTTGTCCTGCTGAGCTCGGATATACATTATTTTCCAAACAATGAAGATCCTGCCATCTGATCAGGATCTACATTGTTTGCCATTCAGATTGTGAATTTGTTGCAATGATTTGCATCAATCAATCTGATTGGTTGATAATCGGTAGTGGGTGTGGCATATATAAATATTCAGCAGGTCATGGGTTAACCATTCCCATACTGACTATTTCAATATGCTACACTCCTCCCCGATTTTCTGCAATTTGTGTTTGCATGATTTCATGTTTTACCATGGATTCAGAAGCAGAATGGAGAACAGTTAAATTCCAGATCTGCTTGCTTCTGGCATAACAGTTGATCTGGATCTAGACTAACAAATTAACCCTTGTCCTGCTGAATATTCATATATGCCACACCCACTACCGATTATCAACCAATCGGATTACTTGATGCAAATTATTACAACAAATTCACAACCTGAATGACAAACAATGTAGATCCTGATCAGATGGCTTCGTCAGAAGCCATCTGATCTGGATCTACATTGTTTCAAAGAAAAGGCATATCCGGGATCAGCAGGACAAGGGTTAAAAAAAACAACAAAAAAACAAACAAACATTATTATGGCATATTTCATTAATAAATGACAATTTACTGAAATGCATGTACCTTTAAAACGGCCAGACCTCCAAGGACAGATAGACAGGATTTCATATCAATTTGTATGCATAAGAGTAGTGATGCAAATAAGTTCTAGAACGGGTTATATTTTGGAAGCAAAGAATACATCACAGAACTGGAAAATATGGAGTGTACATGTTTAAATATGGAGTACACAAAGTCTGTATACATGGCCATTTTTACCAAACACTTTTTCTTTTTAGTGAAACAGATTTCAAAGCCATAAGTGGGTCTTAAATTTCCCCCAGTTTGTTGCTAGACAAAAATCGAGCCAAATGATATTTGGCAATTTTATGGCCAGAATTATAGTGGTATGTATAAATACAAATGCTCGGGCTGAATTCTGGTCCCACATATCCAGATGAATCAATTTTTTGACAAAAGATTCATAAACCAAATGGAGGCAAAGAACCAAAACTGAAAATAAAACCAATCTTCGGTTAATTGCTTACCCTATTATCAGGTTGAGTTAGTTTCAGAAATTTCTTTACAAAATGGTCAAGCTTTTTACAATCAATGAAGGCCCTGATCTTTGGCACCTGATCTGGACCTGCACTGCTTACCTGTTTTAAGGTTTCTGGTCTGAAATGGGCCAAATAAAATTATGTAACTATTCTTTGGCAAGCTTTATAAAACTCACAAAGGCTTGTTTCTTGAAATAAGCCCACTTGCTTCATATGAACAACCAAAGGTGTGTATTTCAGTTAATGGAGATGGGGTTTTCCCTGACAAGATGCATAGAGGCTCTACGACAAACCCAGTCTCTTGAACAGGCCACAGACTATCTCCTGCAGGGAAATGACTTTGCTGCTCCCGGACAGGTTGGCTGCTTTCTTACTTATAACTTGACAATGATCATATCAAAGTAGGAACAGCGCTGGGTCATGTGCAAAGTAAATGAACCCCTTCTATGTTTATTTATGTTTATTGAAATCGGAACAACATTCGGTCATGCACAAAGTAAATGATGGATGTTTATTGACATAGGATTTGTTTGTTTAATTTGAATTTTAACGTCCCCTTCAACACTATTTAGGTCATTTTGCTGCCAATTTTGTGGGACTTTTACCCGACATTGAGATGAAATGACATCTCAAACCCTGTCGCCCAATGAAACCAATAGGGTTTATGAACATGGCTTTGCCTGGGCAGGCTTAGATTCTCTAAGCGGTTTACCAGTACTCGTGTGTGGTCAGTTTCAGCTCTGCGGGAAGCATCATGCAGCCCATATATTTCTTCAAGACCAGATGGGTGGGGGCAACTTTATTGAAGTAGGAAGGAAGGCCATTGGGTCACCTAATAGGTTCATTCGCTTTTGCACATACCTCAGTATTGTTCCTTAAGGGGAAAGGGAACACCTTCAGGGGAGGAAACTCCTGCAAAAGTTTTTTGTCTCCCATGTCAATAGGGGTCAACTCTTAAAGGAAAGAATTTACTCCTAAGGAGCAAATTCTTTCCTTTAATAAACCCATTTTTCAGTGGGACAAGACTTATAGAAAAGCGAACAGGAAGTTGCGAAAGTTGTCTCCCTTTGAAAAATGGCAGAAAAATCTGTCAGGTATTCCCATTCCCCTTAAATGGGTTTGCTTTGCACATTAATCAGTGTTGTTCATACATCTATAATCATCAGGAAAATGAAATTTATTTGTTAACCCTTAAGATGCCGAGAAAATGTTGTCTGCTTATGTCGTCTGCTGAATTTTTTGCAAACTTTTTAAAAATATATTTGCATACAGGCAAACAGTGTGGGCCGAAGATCAGACTGCTCCTACAGGAGCAGTCAGATCTGGGCCCAAACTGGTTGCAAAAAATTACTTTTAAGGTAACCAGCAGATGACAAATCAGACGACAATTGTCGTGATTGGCATTTTTTGGGTTAATAGCTGCTGAAAAACATGGTTACTGAAGAAAAAAAAAATAGCTTAATTACTATATCCATTATTTAACAAGAATGGCATGTTTTCATTAAGCACTGATAAACTGCTAAAAGGTCTAAGCTAAGCCTACCAAGGAAAAGAGTAATTAACATAATAGGTGATCGTTTTGATCAGGTGTTAAAGCTCAAAACATAGAAAGACGCCAAGCCTAGATATTAAAGTCCGCAAGTCGGGTATTGAGCTGAAGAAGCACAGGTGTGTTTTATTCGGGTACTCCAAATTTCCCATCTGCTCAATGACAGCGAAATGCCCGTGAAGGGGAAAAATGTCTCATTTATTATTAACCCTTGTCCTGCTGACTAACAACCAATGAAACTACATGATGTAATATATTTGTTCAGTTAAAAAAATGCATGGCAGTGTAGATCCTGATCAGATGGTGGTGAGTCTGCAGAGTTGATTCATGCACCTAAGAATATGTTCTATAAAAGGGTTATCCTTTAGGTGCAAAGAACACACCACAGAACATAAAAATTTGGAGTGTGTGGTTTTCTGGCCCAGACTAGCTAGTTTCAGCCAATTGGGCCTCATCAGTGACGCTCAAATATTTTCAAGATTCCACAATTGAATGAATGATCCCAAAGAAGACCAGTGTAGTGGTTATGCTACTCGCCTCATAAACCAGGGGTCGTGGGTTTGATCCCGGGCGTCTCCAGACTTCCGGATGAGTCTTTAAACTGAGATAGTCTCTGTATTACCTTAGCTGTTGGTGGGACATAAAACTCACATTGACTCAGTGATCCCAAAGGACAAGAAAATATAAACTACACTGTGATGAAGGGCAGGGAGACATTATACTGCCGCCACACATTCCCTTAACACCAGCTGTAGTGAGGTTAAATATGTTCTATAAAAGGGTTTAAGAATTAAGAAAATGCTTCACACTATTTCAGGGCCTGGGGGGTCTTGACCTTGACCTGTCAGAAGAAGCTCAGATGATGCAAGCTATTGCTATGTCACTGGGGGAGAATGTTGTCATGACAACAGACCAGGTATGATGCAATGAAAATCAAAGGTTTTTGAAAAATAAACAACAGACATAATGCCACCATCAAAGAATCAGATGAGCCTGTGCAGTCTGACAAGGATACACACTGTACTGGTGATGGAGTTCCATGCACAGACTAGTAGGGCTGGCTAATCGGAGCTGAAAAGATAATCGATTATCAGTCCTGTCATTGCGATCGATAATCGATTAGTAATCGCTAATGTTTTTGTCATTTTTTTACCTGTCTGGCTTTCTGTCTGAGCATGACTCTTACCATATGTTGCACTTTACCATATGTATATTTGAACAGATAGGCCTGAGCAAACAGTGTAGACCCAGATGAGACGCCGCATAATGCGGCGTCTCATCAGGGTCTGCACTGTTTGCCACTCATTCAGCTATTTTAGGCATAACTTTGGGTAGTAAATTGTACCTATCAAGTAATCGATTAAAAGCAAATAAGAAATGATAATCATTTTTGTGGAATTTATCGATCAATTAATCAATTATAAGATTAATCGTGTCAGCCTTACAGACTAGGGACAACAAGGTGGTTGGGTGAGGAAAAGGATGTATCTTTTGGCATCTGGACAGAGCATGGAATATTACAATGGTTTTCTGGCCCAGACTAGCTAGTTTCAGCCAATTTTTTCCACCCTAAAAATTAGGGCCCCACATGGCAGTGTGGATCCCTATAGTAATCACCCAGTCTGTCAGTCTGTGTGTTTGTCACAACCTTAACCAAAAAACCTAACCTTTGTCATAGCTCCAACATTTATTGATGGATTTTGATATCACTTCACACAAATGTTGGGCATGATATCTCGAGCGAGTTCGACTTTCAGGGTCTGGGGCTCAAGGTCAATATCACTGTGGCTATTTTTAGAAAAACTTTTTTTATCACTCTAGCACCTACATTTATTGATGCATTTTAATGTAACTTCACACAAATGTTGGGTATTATGATTGATATCTCGAGCAAGATTGACTTCAAGGGTCCTTTGCTCAAGGTCAAGGTCACTGGTTATATTTGGAAAAACTTTGACTTTGCGCTAGCACCTACTTTGTCATTGCTCTAGTGCCTACATTTATTGATGGATTTTAATTTAATTTCACAGAAATGTTGTGTATCATAATATCTCGAGCCAGTCCGACGTTAAGGGTCCTTGGATCAAGGTCAAGGTCACTTGCTATTTTTAGAAAAAAAAACATTGTCATCACTCTAGCGTCTACATTTATCGATGGATTTAATATAACTTCACACAAATGTTGCATAACATCACACAAATGTTGCGTTTGATAATATTTCAAGCAAGTCCAACTTCAGGGTCCTAGGCTTAAGGTCAGGGTCACTATGGCTATTTTTTTAGCTCACCTGAGCACGAAGTGCTCAAGGTGAGCTATTAGGATCGCTTTGTGTCCGTCGTCCGTCCGTCTGTCCGTCAACAATTTCTTTAAATGACATCTCCTCCTAGGCAAATGGCCGGATTTCAAAATCATTTCACAGAAATGTTCCTCTGGTGACCCTCTACCGAAATTGCTAAAATGGTTCTGCTCCGCTGAACAAAATGGCTGCCAGAGCTAAAAATAGAAAAACCTTTAAACGACATCTCCTCCTAGGCCAATGTCCTGATTTCAAAATAATTTCACAGAAATGTTCCGTGGGTGACCCTCTACCAAAATTGAAGCCCCCGCCCATAGGGGCTTGAAGAAATATATGGGCTGCATGATGCTTCCACGCAGAGCTGAATCCGGCCCGCACACTAGTACTGGTAAACCGCTTAGAGGATCTAAGCCTGTCCAGGAACCGCGGTGCGAGGCGGACCGTCCATGCTAATAAACCCTATTGGTTTCATTGGGCGACAGGGCTTGAGATGTCATTTCATCTCAATGTCGGGTAAAAGTCCCACAAAATTGGAAGCAACGTCTCCAAAATGACCTTTACAGTGTTGACGGGGACGTTAAACCTCAAATCAAACAAACAAATCTACCAAAATTGCTAAAATGGTTCCGCTCTGCTGAACAAAATGGCCGCCACATCTAAAAATAGAAAAAAACCTTAAAACGACATCTCCTCCTAAGCCAATGGCCGGATTTCAAAATCATTTCACAGAAATGTTCCTCAGGTGACCCTCTACCAAAATTGCTAAAATGGTTCTGCTCCGCTGAACAAAATGGCCGCCAGAGCTAAAAATAGAAAAACCTTTAAACAACATCTCCTCCTAGGCCAATGTCCCGATTTCAAAATAGTTTCACAGAAATGTTCCTTTCGTGACCCTCTACGAAAATTTGCTTAAATGGTTCCGCTATGCTGAACAAAATGGCCGCCACATCTAAAAATAGAAAAACCTTAAAACGACATCTCCTCCCAGGCAAATGGCCAGAATTCAATATCATTTCACAGAAATGTTCATCTGGTGACCCTCTACCAAAATTGCTAAAATGGTTCTGCTCCGCTGAACAAAATGGCTGCCAGAGCTAAAAATAGAAAAACCTTTAAACAACATCTCCTCCTAGGCCAATGTCCCGATTTCAAAATAATTTCACAGAAATGTTCCTTGGGTGACCCTCTACCAAAATTGCTAAAATGGTTTCGCTCTGCTGAACAAAATGCCTGCCACATCTAAAAATAGAAAAACCTTAAATTGAAATCTTCTCCTAGGCAAATGGCCGGATTTCAATATCATTTCACAGAAATGTTCCTCTTGTGACCCTCTACCAAAATTGCTGAAATGGTTCTGCTCCGCTGAACAAAATGGCCACCAGAGCTAAAAATAGAAAACCTTTAAACAGCATCTCCTCCTAGGCCAATGGCCTGATTTCGAAATAATTTCACAGACAGTCCTTGGCTGACCCTCTACCAAAATTGCTTAAATGGTTTTGCTTTGCTAAACAAAATGGTTGCCATACTTTTGCAGAAATATTCCTAGGGTGACCCTCATCCAAACTTGCTAAAATGGTTTTATTCCAATGAACAAAATGGCCACCAGAGTTAAAAATAGAAAAGCCCTTCAGATGACAGCTTCTCCTAGGCCAGTGGCTAGATTTCGAAATAATTTTACTGAAATGTTCCTTGGGTGACCTTTTATCAAAGCTGCTTAAATGGTTTCCCTTGCTGAACACAATGGCTGTTGGATATTATTATTTTAGGTCTAGCCTGCCCAGGCAAGGTGGTGCAACTTGGACCATCTATGCACATGAACTATATTGGTTTCTTTTGGTGGCAGGGCTTGAGATGTCTTCTCAGTGTTGGGTAAAATTCCAACAAAATTGGATACAACATCTTCAAAATGACCTAAATAGTGTTGACTGAGACGTTAAATCTCAATTTAAACAAAAAGGGCATAAGAGGACCAGTCTGATCTGGATCCACACTGTTTGCAATAATGACTTTAAAGTAACTTATCAATATACATGTTGTGGGTATTTATTAGAACCACCTTGCTCTTAATGAATATATACACACCATACATTTTTATCAAAAATAAGGGAGACTTTAGCTGATGTACCACTAAATACCCACCATATCTACAGCTCTAGGAACTAAAGATTTGACTGATTGACTGTTTTAAGTTTAATGACATGTCAACCCTTGTGGGTCATTTTGTGTCCTCTCAGGGAAACGGAGAAAAGAGGTAGGAGAGATAGTAGAGGATATGAAAGTGAGGGACAGAGGAGAAGAGGCAAATGAATGGAAGGAAGTGTATATAGAAACAGAAGAAATAACATTCCCCTCTCTACCCATACTTGCAGCAAGGACAGTAGGCCTTGTCCAACTGTGAGCCAATATCAGTTGGACACAACAGTGATGCAAGATACACTAGATTTAATACCAGTATTAATAAATGAATTCTGAGCCAAGGCACAGAAAAGAATCAAGCTGGCATAAACTATTGGCATGCCTAAATAGTGTTGACATGGATGTAAAGCTCAACACAAACAAACAAATTAACCCTTGCCCTGCTGAGCTTGGATATGCCTTATCTTTCAAACAATGTAGATTCTGATCAGATGGCTTCTTGGCTTCTAAAGAAGCCATCTGATCAAGATTTACACTTACATTCAGTTTGTGAATTTATAGGAATAAATTACATCATTTTAACCCAGTTTTTGCCGAAAACTTAGAATGGGATACTGGCAACCCGGGATTGGCAAACAGTGAAGGCCCAGATCAGATGCTGCAGAACTTGACGTCTGATCTGCCTACATTGTTTGTAAAAGGTTCTGCCATTTTCCATATTAGGAGTTGAGGTTGACAAAACAGTAAACCTAGAACAGATGCCACAGAATATGGCCTCTGTCTGATCAAAGTCTTCTTCGTTACTTACAGTGTAGGAAATTTTGAGTCATATGCTGCAGAATGTGGCATCCAAATTGGAATTTACACATTTTGCTTACAGTACAGAAATGTACAAGTAATAAACGAAATGTAAACAGTCTATACCGCAATTCAGGGTCATTTTCCTAGCCTACATTCCGACACAATTGACCCACCAGTGTTGTCAGTGCTTTGAAATATGCTATTGTTTCCCAAAATAAAACTGACTTCATAACGAACTTAAGTGTTAATGCTCAAAAATCTAATGTCATTATTTCCAAAAACAAAACTTTAACGTCATTTATATTCAAATACAAAAAACTCCAGTCCAAACTAACACAATTTCATGTTATCAGAAAATTAGTGTTAGAAGGTTCTATGGTGAAATGGTTAAACTACTTGCCTAATAAACCAAGTTTCATTGGTTCAGTCCCAAGCTTCTCCACACTTGAGGCGTTTTTGATGCCGAGAATCCACATCCTTTGAACACAGTGACTGAATTTAAGAAAAATTTTACAAAATCTCCACCTAAGTTCTTAAATGGTTCTGCTACATTGAACAAATAGCACATAGACAAAAATAAAAACATCATCAAAAGATAATACAACTTGACTCAGGTGAGCGAATTAGGTCCATCATGGACCTCTTGTTTAGAAAAACTTTGTCATCTCTCAAGCACCTGCATTTATTGCTAGATTTTAATGTAACTTCACACAAATACTAGGCTAGGCTCAAGGTAAAGATTACTGGCTATTTATAAGTTGTCTTGTGCGAGGGATTTGTATTGCCTGTGATGTCTTGTTAGCTATATGTATAGACTTATACCATCCCTCTTTGACAGCTCTATGTGAGGCCCTTTCTGACGTGGTCAGTGATCTAGTTTTACATGGAACCCAGAATTTGCTATAGGAGCCTTATATGAATAAATATTACAAATGAAAATATCACCAGGATGTCCAATTTGGCTTCTGGAATCCAAATCTGCATCCATTATCCCCAAACCCTAAACCATGTATATACTTGTTTATCTTATGTCTCAGACCAGCACATCCCCCATCCATCGGGGCTTGAAGAAGTAGATGGGCTGCATGTTGCTTCCACACAGAGCTGAAACTGACCACACACGAGTGCTGGTTAACCGCTTAGAGGATCTAAGTCTGCCTAGGCAAAGCTGTGCAAGTCGGGCTTATAAGTCCATGCTTATAAGCCCTATTGGTTTCATTGGGCGACAGGACTTGAGCTGTTATATTAACACAGATTTAGCCAGGAGTGTTTAAAATACCGACAGAGATTACCAACAGTGCAACCCCATTGTACATCTAAACTTTTCTACCAATTTGTCCCCCCACCCACTAGATACACACATACACATTGCCGCCCTTCAAACATGCTATCACAGTGGCCCTGATCATGACAGTGATGGTTCTAGTTACTATGTAGTTTGTTTATTTTATGCTCTTCAAATATTTTTGTTTAATTCACATCCTGGTTAAAGCATCAAATCTACCAAATCAAATCAAGTTGGGTAGAGGCTTAAATTATTAGATATATTGCAAAAAGCCACTACTTGTTCCAAGTAAACTTCCAAACACTTACTCTTGTCTGCCAGGTGGTGCTTGCAGAGAGGCAATTCCAAACTTACTTCCCCTTCTTTCACAGAAAAATTTAAACAAAAATTATTGACAATCTCATTAACCCAGCCAATGTATTATTAACCCACTTTGTACCGGAAACCCCAAAACAGGTATGGCAAACAGTGCAGACCCAGATCAGACGCTGCAGAATGCGGCATCTGATCAGGGCCGACACTGTTTCCAAAAAGTTCACCCATTTTCCAAATAAATTTTGAAGAAAAACACAACCTGTCATCCCTAAATGTTGAAATGGAGTCCTGCTATATATAAGGAGGAAGATTCCATTTGCTACAAAATGGGTTAAGACCACACAAAATTAAGATTATTTCTACTTTAAAAAGCTTATTTTGTATGTTGCAGTTATTCTTCCTTTGTGTTTTCCGCATACAGTGTCCTCTGGTCAGAGACCACCTTTGGGACTGTTCAAAAGTGGTCTTTAAGACCACTTTTGAACAGTCTCAAATGTGGTCTTAATATAGAAATTTTACTGTATTTGCATGAAATTGAGTACATTGTGTCCTATTGTTGTGTTCCAGAGTGAAGAAGAAAAGAAAAAAGAAGAGAAGAAAGAAATAGAAGAAAAAGAGAAACAGAACAGTGAAGAGCCATTGGACAAATCTGTATTAGATATCTTTACAGAGAAACTTTTCCCAGGTTTGTACAGCAGCTAGAGAGACAGTACCCAAGATACGTCAATTCTTGTACCAGTTTTACTTCTCATCACATTAAAAGATCTGCTGTCACCCCATGATGCTTCCACGCAGAGCAGAAACTGATCGCACACGAGTACTGGTAAACTGCTTAGAGGATCTAAGCCTGCCCAGGCAAAGCGGTGCGAGTCGGACCATCCATGCTTATAAACCCTTTTGGTTTCATTGGGCGACAGGGCTTAAGATGTCATTTCATCTCAATGTTGGGTAAAGGTCCCACAAAATTGGAAGCAATGTCTCCAAAATGACCTATACAGTGTTGACGGGGACGTTAAAGTCAAATCAAACAAACAAAAACTTCTCATCGCATTAAAAGATCTGTTGTAAACAAAGTTGGTATTTTGTGGTAATCGAAGGATAGTTTTTGTAAATTCTCTATAAAAACCTATGCTGTGGGTATTCATTAGGACTGCCTCAATGACATGGTTATAATGAATGTTGAGGCTGTTCTAATGAATACCCACAACATAGTTTTATAGTGAGAAATAAGGAAAACTTTCCTTCAATTTTCACAAATACCAACCTTACCTGTTGGTATAGTTGTAAATTTTTACAAGGGTAAACTTCTCTGCCTGCTAGAGGGCAGTTCTCTGTTTCTGATGGAAGAATCCAAAACAAACCAAGCCAAAGGGTGCGGAGGGGAAGATTGGGGCTTGCAGAAATAGATTGGGCTGCAGGATGCTTCTATGCAGAGCTGAAACCGACTGTCCTTGAGTACTGGTAAACCGCTAAGTGGGTCTAAGCCTGCCCAGGCAAAGTGGTGCAAGTCTGACCGTCCATACATACAAACCAAAATACATACAAACCATTTTGGTTTGTTTGGGTGGCAGGGCTAGAGATGTCATTTCATCTCAATGTCGGTTAAAAGTCCCACAAAATCGGAAGCAATGTCTCCAAAATGACCTAAATAATGTTGATGGGATGTAAAACCTTGATTCAGATAAACAAAAACACCCTTAGGACCATGAAAATCTGTTTGAGATAGGGGTAGTTGTCCGAGCCACTTAGGGCTACTTCCAGGAGGTATAACAGGGATAGCTTTGGGACTTCTTTTTCGATGTACTATAATATAAATATATGCTGTTTGTACTCCATAGAATAGCCTTATTGAGGAAATTCTAATGAGTACAAAGGTATGCTGCGTGTACTCATTAGAATCGCCTCATTGAGGCGATTCTAATGAGTACAAACAGCATACATTTGCAGGAAAAAAGACAAAACTATTCTCAAAGTTCCCTTGCTATTTCTAATGCAGAGACATTTAATAGGGACCCAAGAACGGGCTTGACTCAGCCATGGTAAACAAGCCATAGGTTTTGGAGCCATCAGAGTTCTACTGTAGTTTTATATAATGAACACACTTGTAAACTCTAATTCCTTTAAAAACTGTGGTGTTTACCAGGGTAAAAGCATTCATATTTCTGCTCCAAAACATAGAAAGTGGATTTTCCTGTGAGGCGCTTCTAATGAGTACCCACAACATACATTTTCCTGCAGAAATAAGAAAAATAATACAGATGACTCTTATCTCAAAATCAAAGGGACTAGAAATGTTGGTTTGAGATAACAGTAGTTGGAGATAAAAGGCGTTAAAATACACTGAATATATAGCAAAATTAAAACACAGTGCTAAAAGTCCAGTTTGACTTCAGCAGAAATTTGAGAGATCTATCATACCAGTGTTTTAGATAACAAGGTTCAAAAGTCTGGATACCCCTTTTATCCGGGGTTATGTGACAATGAACATATAGCAATAAAAGAGCAATAAATTTAAGGCACATTACAGCACATGCGATGTAGATATTGTTGCTCAGGGTGACCACTTTCAGGGAAGACAACTCTTTTTGATTTTTAGCTCCACTGGCCGAAGGCCAGCGGGGCTATTGTCATGGCCCTGTGTCCGTCGTGCGTCCGTGCGTTAACTTTTTTCTTTAAACATCTCCTAAACTACTGGGCCAGTTGAAACCAAACTTCACAGGAATGTTCCTTACGTAGTCCTCTTCTAAATTCCTTCAAAGAATTTTGTTACACCCAGAACTCTGGTTGCCATGGCAACAAAACCACAAAAAAAAATAAAAATCTTTAAAAATCTTCTCCTCCAAAACCACCCGTTGGATTTCATTTTTATTTTGCATGAATGTTCCTTGGGTGGACCTCTTTCAGATTCCTTGAAGAAATTTTGATCCGACAAAAAACATGGCCGCCATGGATGGGGCTTATTTTCACTATTCAACATATAGTGTAATGCTAAAACATCTTCTCCTCCTAAACTACTGGGCCAATTGTAACCAAACTTCACAGGAATGTTCCTTACTTAGTCCTCTTCTAAATTCCTTCAAAGAATTTTGTTAGACCCAGAGCTCTGGTTGCCATGGCAACAAAACCACACAAAAAAATTAAAAATCTTCTCCTCCAAAACCACCTGTTGGATTTCATTTTTATTTTGCATGGATGTTCCTTGGGTGGACCTCTTTCAGATTCCTTGAAGAAATTTTGATCCGACAAAAAACATGGCCACCATGGGCGGGGCTTATTTTCACTATTTAACATATAGTGTAATGCTAAAAAATCTTCTTCTGCAAAAGTACTTGTGGGATTTCATTATGCCCCCAACTTCGAAGAAGTTGTGGGGGCATATTGGTTTTGCCCTGTTCGTCCGTCCGTCCTTCCGTCCTTACGTCCGTCCCACTTTTTACTGCATAGCATAACTTTAGAACCATGGGTGCTAGGTTTTTGAAATTTCATATATGGATTCCTCATGAAAAAATAATTGACCCGTGTTTTTTTTCTCGTCAGGATTATGCCCCTTTTTTGAGTTATGCCCCTTTGCAAAAAATACTATGAAATCTTGTAAGCAAGATATCTCAAAAACAGTTTGAGCTATTGCCTTGAAACTTTACATGCTGGTTGGGGATGATGAGTAGATGAACTGATTAACTTTTGAAAAAAATCCGAAATTTTTTTCTTGAGTTATGGCCCTTTGAAATTTTTCGCGTTTTAAGTTTGTAAGCAAGATATCTAAAAGAACTATTTGAGGTTTTTCCCCGAAACTTCACAGACTTGTCGGGGATGATGAGTAGATGAACTGATCAACTTTTGAAAAAAATCCGATTTTTTTTTCTTGAGTTATGGCCCTTAGATTTTTTTCGTGTTTTCAGCTTGTAAGCAAGATATCTCAATAATTGTTTGAGCGATTGCCCTGCAACTTTACAAGCTGGTTTGGGATGATGTGTAGATGAACTGATTAACTGTTGAAAAAAAATCCTATATTTTTTTCTTGAGTTATGGCCCTTTGAAATTTTTCGCGTTTTAAGTTTGTAAGCAAGATATCTCAAAAACTATATGAGGTTTTTCCCCAAAACTTCACAGACTGGTTGGGTATGATGAGTAGATGAACTGATTAACTTTTGAAAAAAATCCAATTTTTTTTTCTTGAGTTATGGCCCTTTGATTTTTTTCGTGTTTTCAGCTTGTAAGCAAGATATCTCAAAAATTGTTTGAGCTATTGCCCTGAAACTTTACAGGCTGGTTGGGGATGATGAGTAGATGAACTGATTAACTTTTGAAAAAAATCCGAAATTTTTTTCTTGAGTTATGGCCCTTTGAAATTTTTCGCGTTTTGGCGTCCTTCCGTCCTTACGTCCGTCCCACTTTTTACTGCATAGCATAACTTTAGAACCATGGGTGCTAGGTTTTTGAAATTTCATATATGGATTCCTCATGAAAAAATAATTGACCCGTGTTTTTTTTCTCGTCAGGATTATGCCCCTTTTTTGAGTTATGCCCCTTTGCAAAAAATACTATGAAATCTTGTAAGCAAGATATCTCAAAAACTGTTTGAGCTATTGCCCTGAAACTTTACATGCTGGTTGGGGATGATGAGTAGATGAACTGATTAACTTTTGAAAAAAATCCGAAATTTTTTTCTTGCGTTATGGCCCTTTGAAATTTTTCGCGTTTTAAGTTTGTAAGCAAGATATCTAAAAAACTATTTGAGGTTTTTCCCCGAAACTTCACAGACTTGTCGGGGATGATGAGTAGATGAACTGATCAACTTTTGAAAAAAATCCGATTTTTTTTCTTGAGTTATGGCCCTTAGATTTTTTTCGTGTTTTCAGCTTGTAAGCAAGATATCTCAATAATTGTTTGAGCGATTGCCCTGCAACTTTACAAGCTGGTTTGGGATGATGTGTAGATGAACTGATTAACTGTTGAAAAAAAATCCTATATTTTTTTCTTGAGTTATGGCCCTTTGAAATTTTTCGCGTTTTAAGTTTGTAAGCAAGATATCTCAAAAACTATATGAGGTTTTTCCCCAAAACTTCACAGACTGGTTGGGTATGATGAGTAGATGAACTGATTAACTTTTGAAAAAAATCCAATTTTTTTTTCTTGAGTTATGGCCCTTTGATTTTTTTCGTGTTTTCAGCTTGTAAGCAAGATATCTCAAAAATTGTTTGAGCTATTGCCCTGAAACTTTACAGGCTGGTTGGGGATGATGAGTAGATGAACTGATTAACTTTTGAAAAAAATCCGAAATTTTTTTCTTGAGTTATGGCCCTTTGAAATTTTTCGCGTTTTAAGTTTGTAAGCAAGATATCTAAAAAACTATTTTAGGTTTTTCCCCGAAACTTCACAGACTGGTCAGGGATGATGAGTAGATGATTAACTACAGCTTTTCTTGTGTAATTTCAGCATTACAGCCACATAAAAACAAGATATCTCAATTACTGTTAGGGACAAGCAGTGTTAGGGTCAAGCAGTTGGGGGCATTGTGTTTCATAAACACTGGCTCTAGTTGTAATTTGGATCAGACAAAAAACATGGCCACCATGGCCATGCCCCACATGGCTGCCATGGCCATGCCCCTTGGCTCATTAGCTTTCAAAGACTTGTAAGGGGAAAAGTTTTAAAAACCTTCTCCTCCAAAACCGCTCAGCTCAATGGATTTCATTCTTACTTTGCATGAATGTTCCTTGGGTGGACCTTTGTCAGATTCCTTGAAACAATTTTGATCAGACAAAAAACATGGCCGCCATGGACACGCCCATTGGCTAATTAGCTTCCATAGACTTATAAAGGGATCTTTTTTTTTTTTTTTAAATCTTCTCCTCCAAAACCCCTAAATGGATTTCGTTCTTAATTTTCATGAATGTTCCTTGTGTGGACCATTGTCAGATTCATTGAAGAAATTTTGATCAGACAAAATACATGGCTGTCATGGCCACCACCTTTGGCTCATTAGCTTCCATAGACCAATAAAGGGAAAAACTTCAACAATCTCCTTCTCTGAAACCATAAGGCCTAAAGCTAAGACATTTAGTATGTAGCAAAGTTATGTGGTCACCTACTAAGTCCTGCGAACTATGCCTCTGGAGTCCGAATTGGCAACGCCCCGGTGCTTAGTAGCTCCCATAGACTAATAATGAAAAAATCTTGAAACGTTTCTCCTCTGAAACCATATGGCCAAGAGCTTAGTATGTAGCAACTTGAAGTATTCAACCACATAAATCCTGCCAACCATGCCCCTGGGGTCCAAATTGGCCACACCCTGAGGCCCATAAGCTCCCATAGACTTATACTGGGAAAAACTGTCAAAAATCTTCTCTGAATCCATCAGTGCCCAGAGCTTAGATATTTAGTATGCAGCAACGTCAAGTGCTCACTCACATAAATCCTGCCAACAATGCCCCTGGGGGTAAAAAATTGGCCACGCCCAGAGGCTTATTAGTTCCCTTAGACTTACAATAGGAAAAACTGAAAAAAGTCTTCTTCTCTGAAACCATAAGGCCAAGAGCTTTAGATATTTAGAACTGAGCAATGCCAAATGGTCACTCACATAAATCCTGCCAACCATGGCTCTGGGGTCCAAAAATATAGAATGGACATTCCTTGGGTGGATCACTTATTTTTTTTTACCCATTGCATGCGGGAAAACCCAAAACGGGTACCTTGGCAAACAGTGCTGGCCCAGATCAGACCCTGCAGAACACCGTGTCTGATCAGGGCCTGCACTATTTGCTAACAGAATTTTCCATCAAAAATAGAAAAAATAGGCCTGACACCCCTTATATGACAAATGGACTGGTCCAGCATATAGCAATAGAAGAGTCCACTAGTATACAATTGGTTAATGTAATAAATATGACAATTGTCTGAAGTTAGCCGGTGGAGCGACAGGCCCTCTTGGGACTCTTGTTTTTTTCTGAATTATAAGAATTGGAAAGAGTTTGCTTTTGAATTTGTGTGTAGACTCCCTTTATCAGAAGGGGCCACTTTACAGAAAATAAGCAGAATGTTGTGAAAGGTATTTGCTGGAAGATATGGTACAATATTGAAACAAATATATTTCCATTTTAAGGGGAGTGGGAACACCTTCAGCATAGGCAACTCCTGCAAAAGTATTTTTGTCTCCCATGTCAATAGGGATCAACTCTCAAATTTGCTCCTAAGGAGCAAATTCTTTCCTTTAAGAGTAGACCCCTTTTTTATGTGGGACAGGGCTTATAGAAAAGCAAACAGGAAGCCCCGAAAGTTTTCTCCCTTTGAAAAAATGGCAGAAAAATGTGCTAGGTGTTCCCATTCCCCTTATTTCTGCCATATTTTGTTACCAGGGTGTTTGAAGCTGTTGGACACATTGCCGGAGACTGTGTACAGAGTTTGTGAGCTGTTGACTGTAGTCACACAGAGAAATGGTCCAGACTGGCAAAATATGGTCCTCACAAATCTGGTCAAAGAGGTAAATACATGTATCTTTTATATTTTGTTTGAAATGCATGTACCAAGTTCTGCAACCGAAGGTCAAGTGGGCTTTTCTCTCGGTATTCCGGTTTTTGCCAATCTCAGATCAACAATCGGCTTGAAATAAATGAAATGATCTTGAAAGGGTCGTAAAACCAAACACCCCCCCCCCCCCCCCCCCCCCCCAAAAAAAAAAGAAAAGGAAAAAAAAAATGCATATACACTACAACTTCTTTATAAAATCTTTGTAAGGGTCCACAAGCTGAAACCGTTTTAGTTAACCAATCCTATTATAGCCAAACAAAAATGTATAGATTATATAGAAAAATTACTATTTATGGTCATTTTTTCTATATAATTACAGTCTACCAAATTTGATTAGATTCTGGTGATCTGACTTGTTTGATGACTGTTGTTGTTTTTAGCTCACCGTCACGTAGTGACGAGGTGAGCTTTTGGGATCACTTTTTGTCCGTCGTCCGTCGTGCGTGCGTCCGTAAACAATTTCTTTAAACGACATCTCCTCCTAAACCACTGATCGGATTTTGACCAAACTTCACAGGAATGATCCTTAGATGGTCCCCTTTCAAAGTTGTTCAAAAGGTTCCGGTCCATTGCACATCTAGGTCACAGGAGCCAAAAATAGATTTTTTTCACCAAAAACTTAAAAACTCTTCTTCTCTGAAACCACAAGGCCCAGGTCTTTGATATTTGGTATGAAGCTTCATCTAGTGGACCCCTACCAAGATTGTTCAAATTATAGTGCTGGGGCCAAAAATGCCCCCGCCCTGGGGCCCTTTGGTTTTACATAGGCTTATATAGGGAAAATCTTTAAAAATCTTCTTCTCTGAAACCACAAGGCCCAGGTCTTTGATATTTGGTATGAAGCTTCATCTAGTGGACCCCTACCAAGATTGTTCAAATTATAGTGCTGGGGCCAAAAATGCCCCCGCCCCGGGGCCCTTTGGTTTTACATAGGCTTATATAGGGAAAATCTTTAAAAATCTTCTTCTCTGAAACCACAAGGCCCAGGACTTTGATATTTGGTATGAAGCTTCATCTAGTGGACCCCTACCAAGATTGTTAAAATTTTAGTGCTGGGACAAAAAATGCCCCCGCCACGGGGCCCTTTGGTTTTACATTGGCTTATATAGGGAAAATCTTTAAAAATCTTCTTCTCTGAAACCACAAGGCCCAGGTCTTTGATATTTGGTATGAAGCTTCATCTAGTGGACCCCTACCAAGATTGTTCAAATTATAGTGCTGGGGCCAAAAATGCCCCCGCTCTGGTGCCCTTTAGTTTTACATAGGCTTATATAGGGAAAATCTTTAAAAATCTTCTTCTCTGAAACCACAAGGCCCAGGACTTCGATATTTGGTATGAAGCTTCATCTAGTAGACCCCTACCAAGATTGTTCAAATTATAGTGCTGGGACAAAAAATGCCCCCGCCACGGGGCCCTTTGGTTTTACATAGGCTTATATAGGGAAAATCTTTAAAAATCTTCTTCTCTGAAACCACAAGGCCCAGGACTTTGATATTTGGTATGAAGCTTCATCTAGTGGACCCCTACCAAGATTGTTCAAATTTTAGTGCTGGGACAAAAAATGCCCCCGCCACGGGGCGCTTTGGTTTTACATTGGCTTATATAAGGAAAATCTTTAAAAATCTTCTTCTCTGAAACTACAAGGCCCAGGTCTTTGAAATTTGGTATGAAGCTTCATCTAGTGGACCCCTACCAAGATTGTTCAAATTATAGTGCTGGGGCCAAAAATGCCCCTGCCCTGGGGCCCTTTGGTTTTACATAGGCTTATATAGGGAAAATCTTTAAAAATCTTCTTCTCTGAAACCACAAGGCCCAGGACTTTGATATTTGGTATGAAGCTTCATCCAGTGGATCCCTACCAAGATTGTTCAAATTATAGTGTTGGGACAAAAAATGCCCCCGCCACGGAGCCCTTTGGTTTTACATTGGCTTATATAGGGAAAATCTTTAAAAATCTTCTTCTCTGAAACCACAAGGCCCAGGTCTTTGATATTTGGTATGAAGCTTCATCTAGTGGACCCCTACCAAGATTGTTCAAATTATAGTGCTGGGGCCAAAAATGCCCCCGCACCGGGGCCCTTTGGTTTTACATAGGCTTATATAGGTAAAATCTTTAAAAATCTTCTTCTCTGAAACCACAAGGCCCAGGTCTTTGATATTTGGTATGAAGCTTCATCTAGTGGACCCCTACCAAGATTGTTCAAATTATAGTGCTGGGGCCAAAAATGCCCCCGCCCCGGGGCCCTTTGGTTTTACATAGGCTTATATAGGGAAAATCTTTAAAAATCTTCTTCTCTGAAACCACAAGGCCCAGGACTTTGATATTTGGTATGAAGCTTCATCTAGTGGACCCCTACCAAGATTGTTCAAATTATAGTGCTGGGGCAAAAAATGCCCCCGTCCCGGGGCCCTTTGGTTTTACATAGGCTTATATAGGGAAAATCTTTAAAAATCTTCTTCTCTGAAACCGCTGGGCCCAGGTCTTTGATATTTGATGTGTAGCTTCATCTAGTGGACCTTTGCCAAGATTGTTCAAATTATAGCCTTTGTTGATGTTTGGTATGAAGCTTCACCTTTAAGACCTCCCTCAACATTATGCACATTAAAGCCCTGGGGCCAACAACGGCCCTCTCTGGGGCCCACTTGTTACACTTTGGATCAGGTGAGCGATCCAGGGCCATCATGGCCCTCTTGTTTAAGGTCACATGCTTCCAAAAACTGTCACTTTTGGCCATAAATGGCTTGTTTGCAGCTTACATTTGGTGACCTTAACCTAGCTATTAAAGTCAAATGGCTGGTTTAAGATATATTAAGGGAGGGGGGAACATAGTTTTCCTCTGAAAACATTTCTAGTTGATATTGGCTTACAGTTGGGCAATGCTTGCTATCCTTTTAGCCGGTTTAGGGTAGAGGATAAATCTTTTTTATCTCTTCATTTTCTTTGTTTCATTCATTTCCTCTTTCTCATCTGTCCCTATCATCTCCTATACTAACTCTATTCTCCTTTTCTCTGGGAGATGATACAAAATGATGCACAAGGGTTGACGTGTTGTAAACCCCGAACACAGTCAATCAATAAAATGGACCATTGAAATATAGTAAAATGTCTAAATTAAGACCATCTTTGGGACTGTTCAAAAGTGGTCTTTAAGACCACTTTTGAACAGTCCCAAAGGTGGTCTCTTATCAGGATATACTGATTGTAGGAAACACAAAGAAAGAATAAATGAAACCTTCTCAATAAGCTTCTAAAAGCATATTTAGTCTTAATTTTAGGTGGTCTTAATAGCGGAATTCTACTGTATGTGATTTTATTGAACACAGGTTCAGGAACTAGCAAGAGAAATTTTGGCTACAGATCCTTCTGAAATCAACAACTCGCCAGCACAAGAAGCTGCGGCAAAGTTTGCTGTGAGAATACATCTCTTCAGTCTTCTCTTTGAGGTAAGTTTTGATTGCTGACGGGCCTCCGTGGCCGAGTGGATAAGAGCGTTGACTCTTAATCATTAGGTCTCTCACCGCTGTGGGTTGGAGCCTGGCTCTGGTCACATGTGAGACGCCAAGTTCTGCAACAGAAGGTCAGGTAGTTTTTCTCTGGGTACTCTGGTTTTCGCCAACCTCTTGATTAACTATCGGCTCTATATGAGTGAAATAATCTTGAAAGGGCCGTAAAACAAAAACAAACAAAAAAAAAGTTTTGTTTGCTTTTATTGGAGTTTAACAGCCTAGTCAACACTATTTTAGGTCATTTTTGAGCCGGTCAGTTTACCTATCCACACTTTTCCTGGGCAGGCTTATACGTAAGCGGTTAACCAGTACAGTGCACATTCTTTTGCCAGAAACTGACAACTGCCGATCTTGAATCAGCCGAAGAGAGAGAATGACCATAGAAAAGATTCCATGATCAATCTCAAAGAATGAATGTTGTTGACCCCGGCAGGTATCGGACCTGCATCCTCCTGATCGCCAGTCAGATGCGCATCCTACTGAGCTACCGAGGCTGGTTCTTTGAGGTAAGTACACAAAAACCTCTTTATAACACTAATGGGGCCCACAGCAGAAACCATGTTAGTTAAACATGTTATATCCAAACGAAAATGTATAGATTATATAGAAAAATGACCATAAATGGTCATTTTTCTATATAATCTATACATTTTTGAGATCCATCTTGAAACCATATTATATCCAAAACCGTGTTATAATGAACAGTGTTATAATGAGGTGGTGTATCCAGAAAAATTTGTTATGTAGAGTAGGTTGCAGTTATCACTCTAGACATAAGACGATTTTGCCGGAAACTGATACACAGCTGAATGGTGATCAGGAGGTCACTTGTCCAATTTCCACTGACTCCAGCAACATTCATTGGTGGAGATTGATAATTAATGCATCAGCATTGATGAGCATAGCTATTTAAGCTATTGTCAGATGGTTCAGGTCATGCTCACATGTTGAGCATGAAATCGTGAAGTTCAAATGCTGTTTTAAAATCCCCAAGACTAGTTATGTGTAGTTTTACCCAATGTTTTGCCCCGTAGCATCACCTGCTTGAAACAAGCAGCTCCTAGAAACTTTGTTGACATCCGTGTCCATTCAGTTTTTATACCCCCGCCATTCGAAGAATGGTGGAAAGGGCATATAGCGTTGCCCCTGTCCGTCCGTCCGTGCGTCCGAAACCTAAACGCATTCAATAACTTCCTTATTTCTCGATGAATTTTAAAATTACTTGGCAGAAATGTTAACCATCATGAGACGATGTGTCACATATAAAACTCAGGTCCGTACCTCCAAGGTAAAGGTCATACTTAGAGGCCAAAGGTCAAAAAAAGGGTCCGAAACTTAAACGCAGTCCATAACTTACTTATTTCTGGATGGAATTTTGAAAGTACTTTGTAGAAATGTTAACCATCATGAGACGATGTGTCACATGCAAAACCCAGGTCCGTACCTCCAAGGTCAAGGTCATACTTAAAGGTCAAAGGTTTAAAAAAATGGTCCGAAACTTAAACGCAGTCAATACCTTTCTTATCTCTGGATAGATTTTGAAATTACATAGCAGAAATGTTGGCCATCATGAGACAATCTGCCTCACACAAAGCCAAGGTCCTTATCTCCAAGGTCAAGGTCATACTTAGAGGTCAAATGTGAAAAAAGGTCCAAAACTTAAACACGGTCAATAACTTTCTACGAACATAGACATATTTTCAGGCGGGGGCATCCGTGTCCTATGGACGCATTTCTAGTTGTGGAATAAGTCATTGTTCAATGTTTAAGATGTTTTGAATACTTCATCATGTTGATTGGGATGATTTTCCAGTTATAAAAATCGTCTAAGAAATGTCAAATCCTATTTTCTGGGAAAAATATTCCGAAATGTCGTCAGCTTTATAAAAAGAAAATACCCAGCATGCAGAGCATTAATGTATTTTTAGCTCACCTGTCACGTAGTGACAAGGTGAGCTTTTGTGATCACATTTTGTCCGTCGTCCGTCGTCAGTGCGTGCGTGCGTAAACAATTTCTTGTCCGCACGATAGCATCTTCATTTATGATTTGATTTTAACCAGACTTGCATACAACTTGTACCACCATGAGATCTAGGTTCCTTTCTTGAACCAGCCATATCCCATCATGTGTTCTGGAGTTACGGCCCCTGAAAGGGCAAAAATTGCCTATTTTGGTCTTGTCCGCACGATAGCATCTTCATTTATGATTTGATTTTAACCAGACTTGCACACAACTTGTACCACCATGAGATCTGGGTTCCTTTTCTTGAACCAGCCATATCCCATCATGTGTTATGGAGTTACGGCCCCTGAAAGGGCAAAAATTGCCTAATTTGGTCTTGTCTGCATGATAGATGTTTCATTTATGATTTGATTTTAACTCAACTTGCACACAATTTGTACCACCTCAAAATCTCGGTCAAGTTCGAATATGGGTCATGTCGGGTCAAAAAGTAGGTCAGTAGGTCAAATCAGAAAAAAACCTTGTGAAGACACGAGAGGCCACAGTTTTGGTCGGATCATCGTCAAGCTTGCCCAGAATGATCATTTTGACAATATCTCGGTCAAGTTCGAATATGGGTGTTGTCGGGTCAAAAAGTAGGTCAGTAGGTCAAATCATAGAAAAACCTTCTGAACACACTAGTGGCCACAATTTATGTCCAATCATCATCAAACTTGCTCAGAATGATCATCATGATAATATCTTGGTCACATTCGAATATGAGTCATGCCGGGTCAAAAGTAGGTGAGTAGGTCAAATCATAGGAAACCTTGTGAATACACTAGAGGCCGCAGTTTTGGTCCAATCATTATCAAACTTGCCCAGAATGATCATCTTGACAATATCTCGGTCAAGTTTGAATACGGGTCATGTCAGGGCAAAAAGTAGGTCAGTAGGTCAAATCATAGAAAAAGCTTGTGAACACACTAGAGGCCACAGTTTTGGTCCGATCATCATCAGACTTGCCCAGAATGATCATTTTGACAATATCTCCTATGGGTTATGTCGGGTCACAAAATAGGTCAGTAGGTCAAATCATAGAAAAACCTTGTGAATACACTAGAGGCCCCTGTTTTGGTCTGATCATCATGAAACTTGCTCAGAATGATTATCTTGACAATTTCTCGGTCAAGTTTGAATATGGGTCATGTAGGGTCAAAAAGTAGGTCAGTAGGTCAAATCAGAGAAAAACCTTGTGAACACACTAGAGGCCACAGTTTTGGTCCGATCATCATCAAACTTGCTCAGAATGATATTCTTGACAATATCTCGGTCAGGTTCGAATATGGGTCATGTTGGGTCAAAAGTAGGTCAGTAGGTCAAATCATAGAAAAACCCTCTGAACACACTAGAGGTCACAGTTTAGGTCCGACCATCATCAAACTTGCCCAGAATGATCATCTTGACAATATCCGGGTCAAGTTTGAATACGGGTCATGTCGGGTCAAAAAGTAGGTCAGTAGGTCAAATCATAGAAAAAGTTTGTGAACACACTAGAGGCCACAGTTTTGGTCCGATCATCATCAAACTTGCCCAGAATAATCATCTTGACAATATCTCAGTCAAGTTCAAATATGGGTCATGTTGGGTCAAAAAGTAGGTCAGTAGGTCAAATCATAGAAAAACCCTCTGAACACACTGGCGGCTACAGTTTTGGTCCGATCATCATCAAACTTGCTCAAAATGAACATTTGACAATATCTCGGTTAATTTTGAATATGGGTCATGTCTGGTCAATTTGTAGGTCAGTAGGTCAGATTGTTGAAAAACCTTGTGAACACACTAGAGGCCCAAGCTTTGGTCCGATCATTACCAAACTTGCTCAGAATGATCATCTTGACAATATCTGTGTCAAGTTAGAATATGGGTCATGTCGGGTCAAAAAGTAGGTCAGCAGGTCAAATCATAGAAAAACATTTTGAATACTCTAAGAGGCCACAGTTTTAGTCAAATCATCATAAAACTTGCTCGGAATGATCATCTGGACAATATCTCAGTTAAGTTCGAATATGGGTCATGTCAAATCAAAAAGTAGATCGGTAGGTTATTTTGTCATAACTTTTGAACCGTTTGAGATAGAGCCTTCATATTTGGCATGTCGGTTCCTTCTGACAAGGGCTTCCCACTCATAAAGATTTGACCTGTGACCTTGATCTGTGACCTACTTTATCATACCTTTTGAACCATGTGAGATAGAGCCTTCATATTTGGCATGCATGTTCCTTGTGACAAGGTTTTCTCAGCCATTCAAAACTTTTGACCCATGACCTTGACCGTTTACCTACTTTGTCATAACTTTTAAAGCATTTGAGATACAGCCTTCATATTTAGCATGTAGGTTCCTTGCGACAATGTTGCTTAGATGATCCTCTACCAAAAAGGCTAAAAGAATCCCACTCGGATGAACAAAATGGCCACCGTAGGTAAAAATAGAAAAATATTGTAAATTTGATTCAAACGGAAACTCCCCCTAAACCCTATGGCCAATTTGATTCAAAGTTCCCAGGAATGTTGCCTAGGTTACTCCCTACCAAATAAGCTAAAATCACTCTGCTGATGAACAACATGGCCACAAGAGCTAAAAATAGAATGTACTCGAGACAGTGACACACAGGTGAGCGAACCAGGGCCCTCTGGGCCCTCTTGTTAGTAAAAAGAGAAGTCTTATAAATAAGCAGTGTTTGTTTTGTAGGAGACCATGATGCCATGTGCAGAGGCTCTAGAGATGTCCAACTTGACAGATCTGTTAGTTCAAGTTATGTCAGCAGGGAAAGATTACCTTGTAGCTGTGAAACATGCCACAACTCCAAAGTAAGTACAGTAACCTTTAACCCTTTCTGTACCAGAAACCACAAAACGGGTACCCTGGCAAACAGTGCAGACCCAGATCAGACGCCGCAGAATGCGGTGTCTGTTCTGTGGCATCTGATCAGGGCCGCCACTGTTTGCTAAAAGTTCAGTCATTTTCGAAAACACAACCTGACACCACTTAATTTTGAAATGGACTTTTCAGATAGGTTCTCTTATGTGGTCTCTGGTTTTCATCATTATATAAGTAAGATAGGAAGTTACATCTATTGTACAGGGAAATTCTGCTATTAAGACAAGAAAAATCAAGATGGTAAGAAACCACCTTTGGGACTGTTCAAAAGTGGTGAACAGTCCCAAAGGTGGTCTTTATATAATAATTTTACTGTATTTGAAACCTCTTGAAAAGGTTTACAGATGGGTGGGGGTGGGGTTCCATGAAGGGAAATCAACACACTTTTGGGGTATATAACATTAAAACATATTTTTGTCTCCCTTACAGATAAGGGTCTGTTCTTATAGAAAAGTACTTGCTCATGAGGAGACACCCTCGGTGACGTTGAAGGACTTTGTTTAGAGGAAAGCAGGAAATCACAAAATAATTTCCATTCTAAAAATGGCAGAAAAATAGGTTGGGTATGTGCATTAAACTTTCCATACATGTAAATATTGTTTGCTTACAGATGGTTAGCTCCCCTACTTTTACTGCTGGACTTGTATGAGAAGGTATCTGTGATATCTCAGAGAAAGGCAGAGGCAGAAAAATCATTGGTAAGAAAGAATTTTTGTATACACCACTCATATAGTAAATCCCCCTTTGTGGCTCATTCTGATGTATGTCTGAGAGGTGATTTGGAGGTCTCGGTTTGAACCCTGCAGTGACCAGCATTCTTTGGTAGAGATTGATCATTCATATTTTGTACAGTCATTGTCTCCTATATGCAGATTCAAGAAGGGCAATGGTCAGTTTCTGGAGAGAGAATGTGCACTAAATTAAATGACCGCTTATGAATGAACCTGCTCTGGAAAAGTGTGGTTAAGTAAACTGATCTGGTCGGCACATGACCTAAACAGTGTTGACAAGGCCAACATAAACTAAACCCAAGAAAAAAAACAACTGGAAGATGCCATGTGCAGTGTAAAAGCCAGACATTGGCAAAATCCAGGGTGTTAATCCATAAAATGCCAATCACGACAATTGTCGTCTGCTTTGTCGTCGGCTGGTTACTTTAATAGTCATTTTTGCAAACAGTGGACCCAAATCAGAATCGGATTGCTCCTCTAGGAGCAGTCTGATTTGGGTCTACACTGTTTGCCTGTACGCAAAAATATTTTTTTAAAACATTTGCAAAAAAATTCAGCAGATGTTGCTGATACCTGCCAGGGTCAGCAACATTCTTTCATGGAGATTATGAAATCTTTTCTACGGTCATTATCTCCCGCTGATACAAGAAGGGCAGTTGTCAGTTTCTGGAGAAAGAATGTGCACTGTACTGGTTAACGGCTTACATATAAGCCTGGCCAGGAAAAGTGTGTATAGGTAAACTGACAGGCTAAAAATGACCTAAAAGTGTTGACTGGGCCGTTAAAACTCCGATACAAACAAACAAAAACAGATAGGCCAAAGCAACCAGTTTAAACCCAGATAAGATGCCACAGAATACGGCATCTAATCAGGGTCTGCACTGTTTGCAACTCATCCAGCTATTTTTAGACACATCAGGTATTAAATTATACTTGTTGAAATTTTAGAACAAGTATGGTATGGTATCCAAACGTTTAGAGTAAATACAGTTATAAAATGGGTATAATGACAAGTTCAGCTCTTAAAGCTTCAAGAAAATTTGCCAGCCACCACCCACCGGGGCTTGAAAAAATAGATGGGCTGCATGATGCTTCCATGCAGAGCTGGAATCGACGGCACACGAGTACTGGTAAAACGCTTAGATGATTTAAGCCTGCCCAGGAAAAGCAGTGCGAGTCAGACCCTCCATGCTTATTAAACCTATTGGTTTCATTGGAAGACAGGGCTTGAGATGTCCTTTCATCTCAACTTCGGTAAAAGTCCCACAAAATTGGAAGCATTGTCTCCAATATGACCTATACAGTGTTGACGGAGATGGTAAACCTCAAATCAGTCAATCAATCAAGGGAATTTGCATGGTAGACTACATTCAGTTTTGTTTTTCTTTTCATTCAGAGAAATATTACTTCCAAAAGAAGATTCACATAAAAATGTCAAGCACTACTTTCTCTGAAAACAAACCCCAACTAATAATTGAAAATGGCAGCTGCATCTGCTTATGAGTCGTGATTGGTGCTTTAAGGGTTAATACCTCTGTTCTGTTCCATTCAGGCAAACTGTCACACGTGGAAGTGGTTTGATGACCAGAGTGGTAGATGGTGTAAATACAACACAGGAAACAACAAGACGATAGATGATGCCTACAGAGCAGGAGATACTAGTGTACGATTTACTGCTGGGAGAAGACGCTATACTGTACATTTCAGCTCAATGGTTCAGGTTGGTAATTTCTTTGCAGTCAGTATATTCATATTTTTTAACCAGGTGTTTGTGTAAAACCTCTTGTGCTTTTCATGAATTAACCCTCACATGCTGAACCTGGATACATTTATTTTTTTAAAACTGTATAGATCCAGATCAGCTGGCTTCTGAGAAGCCAGCTGATCAGGATCTATACAGTTTTCCATTTTGCTTATGAATTCATGGCAAAAATTGAAATCCTGCAACACAAATGGCTGAAAGTCAACGAGGAGTGTAGCATACTGACATATTCAGCTTGGTGAGGGTTAAAATAAAGAGGAATGGAGACACCTGGGCATATTTTCCACCATCTTGTAAAGGGAGATCACTTATGTGACTTCCTGTTTGCTTGGTGTTCACTTTGCCTTTCTGAAAAAGCATCTGCTGCTCAAATTTTTTTTTCAGCAAAAATACCAAAATTTTAGATATTGTAATTGCAAGAACAGTTAATAAAATGATCACTGACGAGCTCGTTCAGCTAAGGAGGCTTTGAACAAATGGACTCTGATACAAAGGTTAACCTGCCAGATGGCTGGCCGACACCTGCTTGCCTGCCCAAACATCCCTCTTTTAACCCTTTTTGTACCAAATGGAATTTTCCACCTTACTTATAGCACAAGTCCATTTCAAAATTTGTGGGTGTCCGGTCATGTTTCCTTCAAAATCTATTTGGAAAATGGCTGAACTGTTTGCAAACAGTGTAGGCCCTGATCAGATGCCGCGTTCTGTGGCATCTGATCTGGGCCTGCACTGTTTGCCATTTACCCCTTTTGGGGTTTCCAGTACCAAATGAGTTAAAAGACCGACTTTTGAAAAACCTGTCCAAAAATTCTTACATTGTGAATCACCTCATTCAGGCACTTCAGTGAGTCAATTCTATCAAATACCTGCAACACATGTTTCTATCAGTAAATAAGGAAAATGATCCCTTAATTATCTTAATTTCTCCTCACATCTGGAGCTATTAAGATATCCTCAGTAAGTTTTCCAACTGAATGCCATTAAGAAAACAGACCTATACAAATACATTGTAAATTTTACTGCGAAAAATGAAAATTTTAAGATGAAAAATGGTGGTATTTTTCTTATTCTGCTCAAAACATAGATTGTGGATACTTGTTAGAACCGACTCGTCGACTACCGGCCCCGATAGCTCAGTTGGTAGAGTGTCCGCTCCGGGGAACGGGAGGTCATGGGTTCGATCCCGGGCCGTGACATACCAAAGTCGTTAAAAATGGTACTAACTGCTCCTCGCTTGGCACTCAGATTTACGGGGTAGAGCTAGGACTGGTCGATCCAGTGTCAGGATAATGTGACTGGGTGTAGTATCATGTAATGTGTCTGGGACATGATACTTCAGTGGGGCACCACTATAAAAGTGAGCATTGAGCTCCCTGTCGCAACCAGACACCGTCGTGATATGACTGAAAAATTGTTGAAAGCGACGTTAAACCCGAATTCACACACATACACACACACGGCCTCGTCGAGGCGGTTCTAACCCACAATCTATGTTTTAAAGCAGAAATAAGGAAAAAAATATATACCCCTGCAAACCCCAGTTTTACTATATAAAAGTGGGGTTTAAAGGAGTCAATACTATATAGGCATGCTTTCGTGATGTCTTACGGGGACTTTAAACCTCAAATCAAACAAACAAACTTACGTGGTATTATATTCAATAGGTAAATGAAGAAACCTCTAACCGCCGTCCTATCATGCTGACATTCCCACCTGAGGAGACAGCCCCACCCCCTAAGAAGGAAAAGAAAGAAGAGAATAATTCCCAGACTGCTGCAATCCCAACCCTGCCCCCAGCCATGGATGCAGAAATGGCATCACCATCTAGAAGTGAGAAAACTAAATCACCTCCTGTGGTCACGGGTTTGAAGAGTAGCCAAGTTTCTGAAGTTATCAGGTAATTTTTGTATAGACCATAGCCGATGTTCAAGCATTATATAAGTTTGTGCAAAAAAGTGACGGTGAAATTTTTTTTACTGAAATTTTTTTTACTGAATAAAATGTGAGCAGCCTTTACATCATTTGTAAAAGCAGCTTTCTGCAAAATTATTAGTATGTATTTGCCATCTTAACCCTTACAGACACCGAGGTAAACTACATCTGAAAATGTCGTCTGCTAAATCTTCTTGTGCTAAATCGTCTTGCCTGAGGAAAACAGTGTGGACGCTGGGCAGACCAGTCCTAGAGGAGCAGTCTGATATGGGTCCAGACTGTTTGCAAAAATGACTTTTAAAGTAGCCAGCAGTCGACAAAACAGGCGATAGTTGTCGTGATTGGCATCTTATGGGTTGATTAAAGTTCTGAAGATATGTTAACTAATGACATTGTTCATTTTGAACAACAGACCCCAGAGTCCTCAAAAGTGGTCATTAAGACCACTCTTGAACAGACCCAAGGTAGTCTCATACGACAGGTCATGTCATGTAGAAAACATATAGAGAGAAAAACTGAAACCTTTTAAGAATTATAAGCATAGCCTCAGATAAGATGGGGTGTCCACATAATATTTTTTTCTTAATTTCTGCACAACGACATATGTTGTGGGTACTCATTAGAAGTGCTGTGCCAAGGCGCTTCTAATTATTACCCATAACCTGTTTTCATGCAGAAATAAGAAAAATATCAGTACTCTTGGGGTAGGGAAAAAAAATACGCTTTATCTGGAGCTATGTTAGCTGGTTTTAATGAAGGAATTTTACTATATTACATATATGAACAATAATAACTTGCTTTTGGTTACTGTTACATGTGCTCTCATTTTTTCAGCAAAAAATAACACTATATTAGATATCATACTTGCTAAAACAGTTAACAGTTTCACCACTAGCGAGCTCGTTAAGCTAACAATGCTTTGAAAAAATAAAAACCTTGGTGATCAAGAATTCTCGGATTCGCTTCCCGCCAGGTCCAGCAACATTCCTTTGTGGAGATTGCTCATGGAATTTTCTTCTGTCTTCTCTCCTACATCATTCCCTCACTTCCACTGATTCAAGAAGGGCAGTTGTCTTCCTTGCAAAAGAATGTGCACTGTATTAGATAACTTTTTTATGTATAGCCTGCTTAGGAAAGGTGTGGTCTGGTAAACTGATCCCCTTAACATAACCAAATGTTTTTCTGGATAGCTACCTATTCTTTATCTGGAAACCTGTAAAAGAAACATAAATAGTGCAGAGCCGCGTAATGCGACATCTGATGAGGGTTTACACTATTTGCTACCAGAATTATCTGTCAAAACTAGAATGAAAACTGAAGCAAAATAGACCTGGCACGCCTCAAGGGGAATGGGAACACCTGGCAGATTTTTTCGCCATTTTTCAAAGGGAGCCAACTTTCGGGACTTGATGTCCACTTTTCTATAAGGCCTTTCCCACTGAAAAAGGGGTGTACTCTTAAAGGAAAGAATTTGGTCCTCAGGAGCAAATTCTTTCCTTTAAGAGTTGACCCCTATTGACAAGGGAGACAAAAATACTTTTGTAGGAGTTGCCTCCCCCAAAGGTTTTCCCATTCCCCTTAAATGACAAATGAACTTGTCCAACATCCTATAACTGAGATGTCCACCAGTACGTAATGCGTTAAGAAGAGACACCCCTTTTGGGGAGATAACTCTTTTAAAAAAAAATACATGTCCTTCTGTCTCCCATATTAATAAGAGTTTACACTTAAAGGAAAGACTTGCTCCTGAGGAGCATAAAAAGTTCTCTCCCTTTCAAAAAATGAAAATAGGTCAAGGCCCAGTTGTTCAAAGCATTATCATAACAAGCTCATTAGTGGTCAAATTGTTAACTGTTCTACCAAGTACAATATCTAAAATTCAGATATTTTTGCTGAAATAATGTGAGTAACCTTTTTCTGCAAAAATAATAGTATATTTACCATATTAAATGATCAAAGTTTTAAAAACATGTTAACTAACGACGTCAGTTTTGAACAACTGGTCCGGGGTGTATATATTCACCTTCATGATTTCAGGTCTGTTGTGAGCCTTATCAGTATTCCAGTTGAAGCTGAAACTCTGCATGCAGCCTTGCGTCTGATCCTACGGCTAACTAGAGAACACAAGTATGCACTACAGTTTGCCGAACTTGGGGGACCAAAGCTGCTCTTATCACTAACACAGGCCTCGGCATTCCAAGGTTTTCTCTCACTTACTATGCTGATATTCCGACATATCTTAGAGGAGCCTGCATCTCTCAAGTACTGTATGGAAAAGGTGGGTACTTATGTGTCACCAGTATTGTCTCAAAATGTCTTGAGCAACATTTAATCCTTATCCTGCTGAATAAATTAATTTAGTCACGCCCATTACAGACTGTCAACCAATCTACTATCAACCAATCAGATGATTTAAAATATTGTATTTATAATCAATAAACAGAATGACAAACTGTCTAGATCCTGATCAGATGGAGAAGCCATCTGATCTGGATATAGACTGTTTGCAAAGGTGTGTGTGGGGGGGGGGGGATTCAATTTCTGGGTTGATATTTTATGAGGCAGAAGATTAAATTCAGTACAAAATGGGTTCAGTAGATGTACATTTGTATTGGCTTTCATCATTGTTCAAGTAAGATTGAAGTTTCCTCTTATGCTTGCAATGACTTTGTGCAATCATGCTTTTGCAGGTGATTAAAAGTGTGTGCTCAGGTTCCGGGTCAAGTGTGACTGGGGTATCTCAGCGTAGTGTGGGGGCCAAGGAGATGCACTATGTCCTGAGAGTGCTTGGACCAGCAGCCTGCAGAAGTCCTGTTCTGTTCTCCGAGTTGGCAAAAGAGATTATGAGAGTTGCTTTACCGCCGCCATCCAAAAGAGGTATGTCATTTTAACGTGGGTAAATGAACAAGAAAGACCAGGGGCCAGTTGTTCAAAGCATCATTAACTTAACAAGCTCATTAGTGGTCAATTTGTTAACTGTTCTAGCAAGTACAATAACTAAAATTTTGTGGGTTTTTTTGCTGGAAAAAATGTGAGCAGCTTTTGCAAGCTGCTCACATTTTTCAGCAAAAATATTAGCATATTTGCCATATTAAATGATCAAAGTTTTAACGATTTGTTAACTAACAACGTCGTTAGTTTTCAACAACTGACGTCATTAGTTTTCAACAACTGACCCCAGCTAGGTCTCTGATCTACAAGTGTACATTGAGTGTCAAAAGTTTTCCATGGCTACCAGAGGTTTATGGTTTATTTATTTCATTAAGGTTTATGGTTATTTTATTTTATGAATGCAGTGTATGTCATATCATTTGTGAAGCTTGTCATTATTGTACTTATTCCAAAATGGAATTGTTGTAAATATTGACAAATAGATGCTTAACCTGCAGTTGATCAGTTCTAGACATGAAAAAACAATGTTTTTATTGAATTTCTAACAAGGGTACCCTTAATATTCAGACACTTTAAGTCTTTACCATACTTGTTCTAAAATTTGAATATGTACAATTTACTGTCCAAGGATGTGTCTAAAAATAGCTGGATGAGTGACAAACAATGTAGACCCTCATGAGATGCAGCATTCTGCAGCAAATACATACATTAATATATGGTGTTGTTTAATGGCATAATAAAATTTATCTCAGAAATCTTCCACATAACTCTTTATATGGAGCTTTGGTGTCAGTCTTATCTTATTATACAGTGAAACTAAATGGCTCAAACTTTAACCCTTATCCCGCTGAATAATTAATTTAGTAATCACCATTTCTGACTTTGAACCAATCAGATTACTTGATGTTATTTATTCCTACAAATTCACAAACTGACAATGTAGATCCTGATCAGATGTTCAACCTTATTGTGTACCATTTCAGATGAGGATGAATCTCGACTGGTAGGACCTAACGCTCCCCAGATCATCAAATGTTGTCCAACAAAACAACTGACTGTCACCTCAGCAGAACCTCCGCTCAAAGATATGGTTGAAAGTTTGCTTAACGCTCTCATTGTGAAATACTCCTGGAAACAGGAAGATGGTATGTATCTTAACCCATTTCAGCCCCCCGCCCATACGGGCTTGAAGAAATATATGGGCTGCATGATGCTTCCACGCAGAGCTGAATCTGGCCCACACACTAGTACTGGTATACCGCTTAGGGGATCTAAGCCTGTCCAGGAACCGCGTTGCGAGGCGGACCGTCCATGCTAATAAATTGGTTTCATTGGGCGACAGGACTTGAGATGTCATTTCATCTCAATGTCGGGTAAAAGTCCCACAAAATTGGAAGCAACGTATCCAAAATGACCTTTACAGTGTTGACGGGGACGTTTAACCTCAAATCAAACAAACAAACAAACAAAACTTAGGGGTACCAGGTTGAGTTTAGTTTAGAAGGCTGAACTTTTTGCAAACAGTGAAGGCCCAGATCAGACGCTGCAGAATGCGGCCCAGATAAGACGCTGCAGAATGCAGCGTCTGATCTGGGCCTGCACTGTTTGACAACGACCACTTTTGGGGTTTTCCTGTATCAAAATCATTCAATGGGTAAATAAAATTTATTATTGACATAGAAAAAGGTATTGTCTGTATTTGGTGATAAGTGAGAGATAATTTTTGTCAGTTCTTCATAAAAAACCTGTGTTGTGGGTTTTGCCATCAGTACTGCCTCGTCTGTTTTGTTTGATTTGAGGTTTAATGTCCCCGTCAACACTGTGTAGGTCATTTTGGAGATGTTGCTTCCAATTTCGTGGGACTTTCACCCAACACTGAGATGAAATGACATCTCAAGCCCTGTCGCCCAATGAAACCGATAGGGTTTATAAGCATGGACGGTCCGACTTGCACTGCTTTGTCTGCGCAGGCTTAGATCCACTAAGTGGTTTACCAGTACTCTTGTGCGATCGGTTTCAGCTCTGCCTGGAAGCATGATTCAACCAATCTATTTCTTCAAGCCCCGATGGACCTCATCTTAGCATTCCTATTTTTATCCATTCTGTTTTGAGTTATGACTGAAATCTGTTGTGGTCACTGAATCTGAATTAAAAGAGAGACCCTCAGAAGTGTAAGCTGCAGTTTAAAGCTAAATGGTTTAATAATCATTAATGGTCTGTCTTTGTATTGTATTGTACATGTAGGTGCTGCGAGTAATGTGGAAGTAAAAGACAAGACGTGGGTTGAAGCAATTGCTGAGGTGGTCAGTGAGATGTCAGAGCGACCCGGTGGTGCAGTTGACATTCAGAGTACAGAGGAAGAGGCTCCAGTAAGAATCACATTTTCTTTCTTCTTTTCTTTTTCTGTGTCACACCAAACATAGAATTTCAAGCCAGAACTCTACTAACATTTCTTGAGCTGACACCCTTAACATTGTCAGATTTGTGTACCTCAAATGTGTATTTGCAGCTATCTGGAATGGCTAGACACATGATCTCACATGAAGCCACCTCAAGACTACCTCTACATGTCTGGCGCAGCAAAGGCTCTGGCAAGATTGCGTGTGTTGCTTGAACTATAGCTTGTTGCCTAGGCAATAATGACCATGACCTTGCATGAAGCCCCCTTAAGGTCACTTCATGTCTGGAGCAGCAAAGGCTCTGGCAAGACTGTGTGTATTGCCTGAACTATAGCTTGTTGCCTATGCTATAATGATCCTGACCTTGCATGAAGCACCCTCAAGGTCACTTCATGTCTGGAGCAGCAAAGGCTCTGGGAAGACTGTGTGTATTGACTGAACTTAAGCTTGTTGCCTATGCTATAATGATCCTGACCTTGCATGAAGCACCCTCAAGGTCACTTCATGTCCGGAGCAGCAAAGGCTCTGGGAAGACTGTGTGTATTGACTGAACTTAAGCTTGTTGCCTATGCTATAATGATCCTGACCTTGCATGAAGCACCCTCAAGGTCACTTCATGTCTGGAGCAGCAAAGGCTCTGGGAAGACTGTGTGTATTGCCTGAACTTAAGCTTGTTGCCTATGCTATAATGATCCTGACCTTGCATGAAGCACCCTCAAGGTCACTTCATGTCTGGAGCAGCAAAGGCTCTGGGAAGACTGTGTGTATTGACTGAACTTGATCTTGTTGTCAGTGCAATAATGACCTTGCATGAAGCCACTTCACAGTCTCTTCATGACTGGCAAAGTAAAGGCTCTGGCAAGACTGTGTGTATTGCCTGAACTTCGGTTGTTGCCTATGCGATAACAATCCTGACCTTGCATGAATCTACCTTAAGGTCCCCTCTACATGTCTGCGAGCAGGGAAGGCTCGGACAAGACTGTGCTTATGCGCAGTCTCGCCCGAGCCTTCGCTGCTCGCCTATGCCACTAAATGCTTGCACGAAGCTATCTTTGTACATGTCTTTGAGCAGCAAAGGTGCCGGCAAGACCGGCTTACGCGCAGGCTCACTTTAGCCTCAGTTGCTTGCCTCTCCTATAAATAACATTTCTCATGAGCTGGATTGCATGTCAGTTTGTTCTTCAAAAAGTCTGTTGACTATCTTAGCCCCTAATTAGGGCCCCGCACTGAAAGTGTGGGTGCCCTATAGTAATCACTCTGTCCATCCGTCTGTCTGTCCGTCTGTCCGTCCACAAATTTTCCTACTCCTCTGATAGCGCTGCCGGGGCCCTAGTCAGTTTCACTGACAGCTCTAGTTTTGAATCAGAATTGACATTTCGTATGTTACAATAAAATATCTTACAATAAAATAAGATTTTGACAGTAAAACTGGTGTTCACAATTTACCTCCTCAAATGAAAAATTTAGATTTAAGACAGTAAAACCGATGCTCACAATTTAGCTCCTCAAATGACAATTTTCAATGGTTATCCCCTAATCATTCACATGCATTTATTTGAAACTACTCTGTGTGTGTAACTAAAAGATTTACAGGTAAAACTTGATTATTATAGGTGCCAGGAGAGTCTGGTGAAGCGAGTGCATCAAAGGCACAGACAAAGGAGACGGAGACCAAGTCTGCCGAGGAGGCAAAGAAGCAGAGACCGTTGTTGCCAAAATCTTCCATACTGAGATTGATATCAGAGATTATCAAGTCATACTGTAGCTGTACTCAGCTTATCACACAGCATATGTATCAGGCAGGACAGTCCGAACTTGTAACGGAGGTGAGAATTTTACACTGTGGCAGCCTTCTTTACCCTCTCAGTCCTTCAAAGATTTTATTGGTCTATAAGATTTACACTTGTTATACTGAAAAGAAATTTCCAGGCTTTTGATTGGACAGGGCAAGGGCAATTATTTTCCATACATCCTGTGAACAAAAATGTATTACTCTCTCACGCTTACTTTCGCTGAAATGCAATGTCTGCCATCTTGGATTTACTGTAGTTGATAAGAAATATACTGAACCGAAAAAGAAAGGCAACTTTTTAACCCAAAAGATTTTCATGCAACCATCAGGTTGACTGAAAAATCATTTTGCGATTTACTTTCATACTTTTTAAACTTTCTTATACAGAAAACATTTGGGCGATATCTGTACAGTTTAACGCTCCACTTGGCGATTCGTTGTTTTCATCATTTCCTCGTGCAGTACATTAAATGTATACAGTAACCTCATCATATTGGCATATTATGTTACCTGGAGTTTAGGTTTCAAAAGTCCGGTAAAATTTCTCTACATAATATGGTAAGTTTGATGCAAGATCAAAGTAACTTAGCGGTCCAAATGTGTGGGACATCTCAGGCTGTCATCGCCAGGAACTTCCAAGTGAGTAAATGGACGATAACTCGTACCAGCGTCTACGTCAAATGGGAACGACAAATGACAGGCCCAGAAGCTCCTGTAGGAGCAGTCTGATCTCGGCCCATACTGTATGCAAAAACATTTTTAAAAAGTTTGAAAAAAAAAATTCCGCAGACGGCTTAAGCAGCCAACATTTTCAGATGTAGTTTTTCATGGCATCTTAAGGGTTAAGTAAATGACAGCAGACCATCAATGTGTTTTTAGGATTTTACAGATGTATTTTTTTTTTTCAGGACTGTTCAGTACTGGCTTTTGTGCTGGATCATCTGTTACATGCCAACACAGGTGCAGGAGACAAGGACTGTCCAGCGCTTTCCAGAGTGTTTGTTGCCAGTATCGCCTCCTGCAATCACAGCCCTGAGGCTCAGATGACACTAGTCAGTGAAGTTAAGGCGGCCCTACAGAGGGCGCTCGCACTGCCAGAGAGTGCAGATAAACATTCACGAGTTCAGTCCCTCACCGGCATAATAAGTACAATGATCGAGTCTTGTCCGTCTCCTGGACAAGTTATGAATCAAGTGTTCAAAGGACAACAGAGTATTATGAATAATATAGTGAAGAACTTGTTAAAACGAGGTCTAGTCACGGACTTGGCTAGGATTCCGTATCATTTGGATCTGTCGAGTCCTTACATGGCTAACACAATCAATGCTGCTCTGAAGCCACTAGAGACACTATCAAGAAGTGTGAACCAGCCAGCACAGGGTGTAACTGCTAAACAGAAGATTAAGACAGAGGCTGAAACTATGGAAAATACAGAGAATAATGTTACTATACCTAACACAGAAGGTAATTTATTCTTGTGTATTACATAGCTCAAGCTAAGGAGTACATGAGTGTTCATGTATTATTGAATTTATTAAATGAGTTGAGGAAAAGGGATAAAATGCGATGCTTTGCCAAGCATTTTATCCCCTTTCCTCAACAAGTTTAATAAATTCATAAAACATGAGCACGAATGGAAGATTCTATTTATCATATGACATTAAAAACGCATTCACGATTTTTTAACATCGTTGTTAATGACGTCATACATGCAAGGTTAAGGAGCGTTTCTAACTAATTTGCATATTTAATCCACTAGTGGATTACGGAATTTGTTATATGGCGTTATTACACTTTCAGACGCGACGTCATATGGTAAATCTGGAAAATAAAGGGATAATTTTTTTATTTCCCATTAGAAACATAAGTTGTGGATAGTTGTTTAAGACCTCATGGAGGTGATTCTAATAAGGACCATAATGTTCCTGAAGTATCGGGACGGACAGCAGAGATATCTCAAATCTCAAATAAAACCTATATTGTGGGTACTTGTTAAAATTGCCTCAGTGAGGCGATTTTAACAAGTAGCCACAACAAGAAATAAAGAAAAGATCTCTTAAGGGGAATGGGAACACTTGGCAGATTTTTCCGCCATTTTTTAAAGGGAGGCAACTTTCTTGCCTTTAAGAGTTGACCCCTATTGACATGGGAGACAAAAATACTATTGCAGGAGTTGCCTCCCCTGAAGGTGTTCTCAATTCCCTTAATTATCATTTTTGTCGCGCCTGCTATTAGCATGGCGCGATATAGGGGCCCGGTTTTCGGTCCGTTCGTTTGTCCGTCCGTTCGTCAAGGCGTCAACATTTGCGACCACCCTAGCGTTCACCCTAAGGTTCAAGTTTACCACAGGCGCGACATAGCCTTCAGCGGAATTCTTGTTATTCCACCTTATCTGTATCTATGTAAACGCTGGCCTCGGTAGCTCAGTCGGATGCTCGTCTGACACGGGTTCGAAACCTGCCGGGGTTGGCAACATTCTTTTGTGGCGATTAATCATGAAATCTTTTCTACGGTCATTCTCTCCCTTAAAGGCAGTTGTCAGTTTCTGGGGAAAGATTGTGCACTGTACTGGTTAACAGCTTAGTATAAGCCTGTCCAGGAAAAGTAGGGATAAGTAAACTGACCGGCTCAAAAATTACCTAAATAGTGTTGACTGGGCCGTAAAACCCCAATACAAACAAACAAACAAATAAACCTGTATCAATGTAAACTCAATTGTTTTTATCTGTGGCAGGAGCAGAAGCAACAACAACAGAAGCAACAGCAGAAGGGAGTGAGGTGAGGATAGAAGATGTAACCAACGACGCAGGAAGTCATAACAACCTGGAAGAATCACATGAAGGGAATGCGGTAGAACCATCACAGGTATGTTGCTTGGTATGTTACTCACTTCAGAATAAAAATTCCTGCCTTACTTGTGCCATCTGTGTAGGCCCAAATATCACTGTTCAACATCAACATCTCTAAAGTGGCCGCTTTGACTCATGTTTTCAGGTATTTTCCTGCCCTTCATAATCAGGGTCCAGGGGCCATTGGGTTTGGGAAAAACATCTCGCTAATATGTAAAGTTGGGAATTTATATCAGTTGTAACTTTGTCAGTTGTGGTTCAATTTTCATGACATTTTCATCAAAATGTAGCACAAAATCAGAAATTGAGAAATTTGTCGTAAAATTTGGGAATATCTGTCTCTAAATTGGGAAAAATAGGGGCAGATTACAGGCCCCAAATTTGCACTAGGAAAATCCCTGGTTTTACTGGTGATTGGGAGGATGTGGGTTTAATGCATCATGGTAATGTTAGTCCTGAGCTTCTCATTTGATCCTGGATATATCAAAAGCTACAATATGTCCTGACCTCAGCTGGATGCTTGTCTGACTAATGATCTGGGGCCAGTTGTTCAAACCTAACGTTGTCTCTAGTCAATGTATCGTTAAAACTTTGATCATTTAATGTGACCAATATGCTAATACTTTTACTGAAAAAAAATAGCGCAGAATACTTAAGTAGGAATTGGACTTGCTAGAACAATCAATAATTTCACCACTAATGAGCTTGTTAAGCTAACAATGCTTTGAACAAGTGGACCCAGGAGAAAACAGGTTTGATCTGGCTTGGTCTGGCAACATTCTTTCATTGAGATGGATGACCATGAAATATTTTCTATGGTCATTCTATCCCTTCCTCTGACCAAGAAGAGCATTTCTATGTTTGTAGCAAAAGAATGTGCTCTGTACTGGTTAAATGTGTATGTTTAGGCTTGTCCAGGAAGTGTAGTTAGGTAGACTGACTGGCTTGACATGACTTAGGGGGAATAGATACACCTTCAGGGGAGGCCGCTCCTTCAAAATTATTTTTGTCTCCCATGTCAATAAGAGTCGACTCAAAGGAAAAGGATCCAAATTCTTTGCTTTAAGAGTAGACCCATTTTTCAGTGGGACAGAGTTTATAGAAAAATGAACAGGAAGTCCAAGTTGTCGCCCTTTGAAAAATCAGAGAAAAATCAGCCAGGTGTATCCATTCCCCTTAAATACTGTCAACTTGGCCATTAAACTCCAAGCCAAACCAAAACAACACAATTGGGGAAGTTAGACTTTTTCTGTTCCCTCAGAACATATTCGTTATGATTATCTTGCACACCTGTTGATTCAAAATACTTGATCCAACCTTTTCACCACTCGAGTTGCTGAAGTAGTCGCTTCAGTCTTTGAAATTAGAAACGTCCTTATGTGTAAATTGGAAGTGTAGGCAAAATCATCAACTAGATAGAAAACAGTATAGATCCTGAGCCATTTTATCAGGATCTACACTGCTTTTGTATCTCTACTGGTCTACAGTGTTGAAGGGATTAGATTTTGTTCTCACCTTACTGCTTAGCTGATGTTTCTTCTCATAGGATCTACGATATGTAAACAAGCAGTCTCATCAGGATCAATACTGTTTGCATTGGCATCTGTTCCTGCTTACAGCATTGAAGAGGTTTAACCCATTGCATGCGGGAAACCCCTGAAGGGGTACCTTGGCAAACAGTGCAGGTCCATATCAGATGCCGCGGAATATGGCGCCTGATCAGGGCCTGCACTTTTTGCTAACATAATTTTTTGTTAAAATTAGAATAAAAACTGACACCCCTAATATGACAAGTGGACTTGTCCGATATATAGCAATGGAAGAGTCCACTAGTATACAATGGGTTAACTTAGTTTTCATCTTACTGCGTAGAGTTACCTTTCTTGGTAGTTTTTAAATAACAGATTTGAAAGATGATTTTTACATTATGATTTTTACATTGCTATCTGACTTAACAAAAACTCTCATCAGAGGCTTCGGAATTTCAGGAGGAGTCCTCAGAGTTAGACCAGGTTTTGGATCATTTGTTGCAAAGAGGTCAAACAGAGGATGGTGAAAATGAGGTGGTGGGAGAGATAATTATGGAGACTGGTAAGTCTTGTATCGTGTAACTGTCTGCTTATGGTATCAGGACTGTGATTTCCACATGACTGAGGTCCTAACACTTTAACCCTTGTGTTTCTCAGGCAGATGGCTTTATCATTGACTTAGGGTACTTTGTTTGTATTGGAGTTTACCTGGGCAGGGTTATACGTAAGTGGTTAACCAGTACATTATACATTCTTTCGCCAGAAACTGATAACTGCCCTTCTTGAATCAGCAGAAGGGTGAGAATAACCATAGAAAAGACCACATGATCAATCTCCACAACCCGCGTGCTCCTGATCACCTGTCAGATGCACATCCGACTGAGCTACCGAGGCCGGCGTAATTAGGTTATATCTGTTAGATGTCCAAGATGGTCTCTTTCTTTGAAAAAGGGGTGTATTAACGGTTGCTGAAATGGACTCCTCTGTCTCCCCAGAATTAGCGTACATATGTTATTACTTACTTGGGTAAGTCAGAATTTAAAAGGAGAAAAAAAAAATGCTATCATCTTCCCATGTCTACCATGCTATTGGTGGTTCGTGGAGTTCTTGGGTAGCTAGAGTGAATGTCTTGGAATCAAACCATAGTTTCTTTCTCATGAAACGCTGGTTCAAGAATTGACTACAGACCTAGTGCATGTCTTTAGTGCCCATTTGTTTGAAGTATTGTTTGCAAAACAAGATAGAAACAGATAAAGTATTTTTTGATAATTGAATGATAGTTTTCCTTATTTCTCCACATAAACCTATGTTGTGGGTATTCATTAGAACCGCCTCACATTTTTTTTTTAGCAAAAATAGAAGTGTTCACAGTTGACTGCCTAATCATTAAGTCTCTCACCACTGTGGGTTCGAGTCTTGCTCGGGTCATGTGGGATTTCAGTTGCTGCAATACAGAAGGTTGGGCGTTTTTTCTCCCATTGATCCAGTTTTTGTCCACCTTACTTACGAAATAAGTGAAATAATCTTGAAAGGGCTGTGGTTTTTGCCCACCTCTGACTTACCTTGGAAAGGGCTGTAAAACCTACCCCACCCCACTAAAAGGAGCATGGTTAGTTTTGAGCTAATTAATGCCTGAATTGTGTCACAGTCATCCCGTATAAGGTGCCAGAATAAAATAGAAAAAAGAGTGTCAAAAAATCATTGGCCCGCCCATCAAGGCTTGAAGAAATAGATGGGCTACATGATGCTTCCATGCAGAGCTGAAATCGACACATGAGTACTGGTAAACCGCTTAGAGGATCTAAGCCTGCCCAGGAAAAGCGGTGCGAGTCGGGCCATCAAATGCTTATAAACCCTATTGGTTTCATTGGGCAACAGGGATTGAGATATCATTTCATCTCAATGGCGGGTAAAAGTCCCACAAAATTGGAAGCAACATCTCCAAAATGACCTATACAGTGTTGACGGGGACGTCAAACCTCAAATGAAATGAAATGAAAATGTCGAAAAATCATGAAACACACATTAGACTGACATGAAAAAAGATCAATAGTATCAGATCAATACTTACTACAGTCGAACTTCAACGGCTCGAACACCTTTGGGACCTCAAAAATCTGTTCGAGACAGGAGTAGTTCGAGCCACTGAGGGTTACTGTCAGGAGGCATAACGAGATACTTTTACACATCGTTTCGGTGTTCGATAATGAATATAGAAGCCTCTGTGGTGCAGTGGTTACGCTACTCGCCTTGTAAACCAGGGATCCCGGGCTTCTCCAGACTTTCGGATGAGTCTTTAAACCGAGGTCCTGTCTCCATATGACCTTAGCTGTTGGTGGGAGTAAAACTAAAACTCACTCACTCACTCGATAATGAATATGTATGTTGTGTGTACTCATTAGAATCGCCTCATCGAGGCGATTCTAATGAGTACACAGCATACATTTGCAAGATAAAAGACTACAATCTCCTTAATTATCCCCCACTATTTCTTATGAAGAGGATTTCGCTAGGGGCTCAAGATGGGTTCGACACATCCATGGTTAACGAGCCTACCGTGTTTTAGCCATCGAAGATCTACTGTATCTGCTAAGAGAGTTATGCTACCATCTTCCCATGTCTACCATATTGTTGGTGGTTCGTGGAGTTCTTGGATAGCTAGAGTGAATGTCTTGGAATCAATCCATAGTTTCTTACGAAACTCTGGTTAAATGAAAGAGGACAATCAGAACTCCAGGGGCCAGTTGTTCAAATCTAACGCCGTCGTTAGTTAACGTATCGTTAAAATTTTTATCATTAAATATGGCAAATATGCTGAATTTTTTGCTGAAAAATGTGAGCAGCTTTTGCGGACGCAAAAGCTGCTCACATTTTTTTCAGCAAAAAATACCAAAATTGATGATATTGTACTTGCTAGAAGAGTTAACAATATGACCACTAACGAGCTCGTTAAGCTAACGATGCTTTGAACAACTGGCCCCTGATTATGTACAATTTATGAGCCAGCACATTACAAAAGGGCACTGAGCATTTCTCAATTGATGTTCTTTAAATATGCGTACACAGCCAACTGTTAAGACTTACAATCCAAGCTGCGCAGAGCTGAACCGTCCGCACATGAGTACTGGTAAACTGTTTAGAAAGTCTGAGCCTGCCCAGGCAAAGTGGTGTGAGTCTGACCGTCTATGCATATAAACCCTATGGGTTTCATTGGGCGGCAGGGATTGAGATGTCATTTCATCTCATTGTCTGGTAAAAGTCCCACAGAATTGGAAGCAATGTCTCCAAAATGACCTAAATGGTGTTGACAGGGATGTTAAATATCAAATCAAACAAACAAAATCTCAGACTCCAAGGAATCAGACAGTTGAGGTAGCAATATTTTAAGAGAAAAAATGTGTGTAATTAACCCTTGTCCTGCTGAGCCCGGATATGCCTTATTTTCCAAACAATGCAGATCCAGATCAGATGGCTTCTGACGAAGCCATCTGATCAGGATCTACATTGTTTGCCATTCAGATTGTGAATTTGTTGCAATGATTGGTTGATAATTGGTAGGGGTAGTGGCAGATTAAAATATTCAGCAGGACAAGGGTTAAGGGGTAGTGGCAGATTAAAATATTCAGCAGGACAAGGGTTAATAAGCAGTAGTTTGAGATATGAGTGTTTTAGATATTAAGAGTCAACTACACATGTATTTTACGGAGGACCCTCATTATAAAGACAGTATTTGTTCCCTATTATTAAGCTGTTGTATAGAATTTGCCGCCATAAAGAATCCCAGTTAGGGGTATGAAGTATAAAAGGCTTCTCTAAGAAACAAATGTTATAGACATTTGTTAGAATCGCCTTGGTGAGACGATTCTAATAAATATCTATAACATTTGTTTCTTGGCGTATTAGATTACAGAACCCTTTCATGACTATGGACTCGATTTGTGCATTTCCAACCAGAGGGAAGTGCATGCCGCTTGGAACCAAGGCTTAGCCTTTAGCTAAGTAGTCATTCTATTGAAATTGCCGTTATAACAAGTTTTGCCATAGTAACGAATGTCGGTATTAAGAGGGTTGACTGTATTTTCAGACAATAGTCGGTTGCCACCAGGGGATGACACAACTGGTGTGATTGTTGACGTGGAGCTAGAGGAGGGAGAATTAGATGACCACCATGACTCCCAGATGATAAGTCAATTGATCTCGGAGGGTGAGGATGATGATATTGACCAGACAAGAAGTAAGTTGCCAGGCTGAACCATGACAAGCAAAAATTTATCTTCGGACATGTACCCCCAGCAAAGATTCCAGTTGGCCGGTGCAGTGTGATTGTAGTCTTTGCAGGGTACTGCAGGAACAGCCAGAGTTGCTCCATGCAGACAGACAAAGTTGTGTTTCAATTGAGCATTACGAAAACATGCCTGTACAAATACACTGTAAACTTAACCGCCGAAAAAACGAAAATTTTAAGACGAGAAATTGTAATATTTTTGGCTCGGCTGTTTTCGATGAAAACGACGAGGTATTGTCATAGCTCTAGCGTCGTCTGCGTCGTCGTCGTGCAAAAACTTAAGACATTTTGTAATATCTCTGTCATTACTGAACATATTAACTTGAAACTCGGAATAGTTGTTCATTATGAAAAGGGGAACTCATACCAATAGGTGAGGTAACTCTCAAAATATTTTTGACACAGTTATGCCCCTTTTTGGACTTAGAATTTTTGCAAAAACTTGGACATTTTGTAATATCTCTGTCATTACTGAACATATAAACTTGAAACTCGGAATAGTTGTTCATTATGAAAAGGGGAACTCATACAAATAGGTGAGGTAACTCTCAAAATATTTTTGGCACAGTTATGCCCCTTTTTGAACTTAGAATTTTTGTTTAACTAAAAGAAACTGCAGCCGAGCGTTGGCACCCGCATGCGGTGCTTTTGTTTCTTATTTCTGCTCAAAATATAGACTGCGGGTACTCTTTAGAACCGCCTCGCCTCATCGAGCAGAAATAAGGAAAATAAGGGGTTCGAGGGGGTCAAAAGGGCCTTAAAACAAATAAACAAAAAAATTACTGCATCACAAGAAATTCTGCTTTGTGCCTGCTCAGTAGCACAGGACACACCAGTGCTTTCACAATTGAGCTGGGGCACGAAGATCTGAGCAAGCTTATAGCGCCAGATAATGCCCTTTTTTCATCCGAAAAGTACTGATATTTTTCTTATTTCTACACAAAAACGTGTTATGGCTACTCACAGCATATGTTTTCATACACAAATAAGAAAAATATTATGTGGATACCACATCTTAACCCTTATCTTGCTGTTCATGACAACCCCAATCTTTGCAAACAGTGTAGATCCAGATCAGATGGCTTCTGAAGAACCCATCTGATCAGGATCTACACTGTTTGGCATTTAGTTTATGAATTTGTAGCAATAAATTACATCAAGTAATTTGATTGGTTGATAGACTGAAATGGGTGTGGCTTAAATGAATATTCAGCAAGATAAGGGTTAACTGGAGCTATGTTAATTAAAAACCAAACCTGCAAGAAGCCCTGTGGGATCAACAAAGTCTGCAACTTATTCATTTGATAGCCCATATGTTATAAAAGGTATATGTGAACAGCAAAGATACCTGAATGTCCAGGCTGATCTTACTCTATGCTGACAACAATGGCGTAGTTGCTCCAGCTCAGTTGAAACTAGGGCCCATGAAATTTGTATGCTGGAAGTAAAATAATCTAGCTTAGTTGAAATTAGGTTCATGAAATTTGAATGCTGGTAGCAAACTGCTCCAGCTTAGTTGAAAGTAGGGTTCATGAAATTTTCATGCTGGGAGCAAAATGCTCCAGCTAAGTTGAAATTAGTATCAATGTAGTTTGCATGTAGGGTTCATGAAATTTGTATGCAGCAGCAAAATGCTCTAGCTCGGTTGAAAGTAGTATCCATGTTGTTTGCATGTAGGGTTCATGAAATTTGTATGCTGCAGCAAAATGTTCCAGCTGAAAGTAAGGTTTAGCTAGTAAGGTTCATGCAGTTTGTATGCTGGCAGCAAAATGCTCCAGCTCAGTTGAATGTAGGCTTCATGAAATTTGCATGTTGACTGCAAAAGCACAGCAAAGATTTTAACCCTAATCCTGCTGAACACTGCAACCCTATCTTTGCAAACGGTGTAGATCCAGATCAGATGGCTTCTGAAGAAGCCATCTGATCATGATATACATCTTTTGCCGTGCAATTTTTGAATTCAACAAATGGTATGTATCAAGTAATTTGATTGGTTGATGGTCAGCAGTGGGTGTGGCTAAATTTTTTCAGTGGGATAAGGGTTAATCATGCTGCACAGTTGCCAAGTCTGAGCCTTTACTGGCTGTACATGTATAAAAAACATGTTTCCTTTTTTGAGTAGACAGCTCGGTAAATTTATTAAAGCTTGATAATTTAACCGCATTCTTGTGTACGGCTGGCCCTATTAGATGGGTCATATCGAGAAGGGCAGAATGCTACAGTAAACTGATCATTAGGATGTCTTTTAATATAGAAAATCATGTACCATTTGATGATTTTCACAAGAAGATACCAACATTTGTTTTTCCTTCAAAACAAAAGAAAAGAGCTGTTTTGGCCATCACAAGCTAACAGCCTCAGTGCCTGAATTCAGAATTAGCGAAAGGGACATATAACAGGGGCTTATAATCAGGTAAATCAGTAGAAAATAAAACAGTAAAATTCCGCTATTAAGACCACCTAAAATTAAGACTAATTCTGCTATAAAAAGCTTATTTAGTAAGTTGCAGGTATTCATTCTGTGTGTTTTCTGCATACAGTATCATCTGTTCAGAGACCACCTTTGGGACTGTTCAAAAGTGGTCTTAAAGACCACTTTTGAACACTCCTAAAGGTGGTCTTATTATAGGAATTTTACTGTAATTCAGGACTCAAAAGGCAGTCTGCTCAGCCGCCGTTGTCCTAGCACTGTACTTAACGCATAAAGGCCTGTTCAATAGATGGCATTTTCAAAGTATTTGATTTTTAGCTCACCTGAGCCGACAGCGCAAAAGGTGAGTTTATAGTATAGGCAGGCATCCGTTTTCTCTCCGTCGTTGGTCAGTCCGCCATCCATACACATCTCAGTTACCAGCTGGCCAATCTTGTTCAAATTTTATGTGCAGCATCGCTGGGTTAGGGGATTGACTGCATTAGGTTTTTGGACCAGTTTTTATCACTGGTTGCCATGCAAACAAAAATCTTCCATAGACTTATAATGGAGAAAACATCTCCGAAATTTTCTCAGCCATTTCTGATCTGATCTTAAACTTGCAGATAAGCACAAGAGGCATTCTTGTGTACGGCTGGCCTCATTATATAGGTCATATCGAGAAGGGCAGAATGCTACATTAAACTGACACATTCTTGTGTACGGCTGGCCTGATTATATAGGTCATATCGAGAAGGGCAGAATGCTACAGCAAATTGATAATTCAAGTGTAGAGAACTACATTGTATTTGTATTTAATGGCTTTCTCAAGAAAGTATCAACATTTGCTTCAACTTGGAATGAAACCAGTTTTCTCTCTTCTCTTTGATGTTACTTTCAGTCTTGTAGAGTTGGAATTGCACTCACTCATTGGCCGTTTGAATAGGCTAATTGTTGAATAAGCAAATGCTCAGGCAGGCCAATCCATATATGCAGTCTCAGTCTATTTTTCTTAGTTCACCTGAGAAGTGCTCAAGGTCAGCTATTGTGATCGGCCACTGTCCGTCGCCCATGTTTACATCCATTGTCAACGTTTGCTTTAACCAATAAAATACTAAGAACCCACCTGATTAGTCGGCCCCCGCCCATCGGGGCTTGAAGAAATAGATGGGCTGCATGATGCTTCCACGCAGAGCTGAAACCGACTTGCACAAGAGTACTGGTAAACCACTTAGAGGATCGAGGCCTGCCCAGGCAAAGCGGTGCGAGTCGGCCCGTCCATGCTTATAAACTCTATTGGTTTCATTGGGCGGCAGGGCTTGAGATGTCATTTCATCTCAATATCGGGTAAAAGTCCCAAAAAATTGGAAGCAATGTCTCCAAAATGACCTTTACAGTGTTGACGGTGACGCTAAACCTCAAATCAACCAACCAACCACCTGATTAGAATCTACACTGTTGGTTGTGCAGTTTGTGAATTGAATGAATACTTTATATATAAAGTAATTTGCTAGGTTGGTAGTCAATCGTTGAGGCTGAATTAATTTATTCAGTAAGATAAGGGTTAAATATAGTCACAATAGATGGTTAAAGCAATATAGTTTTTCTGAGAACTACAACATGCATTCTTGTGTACGGCTGGCTCTGTTAAGTGGGTCATATCGAGAAGGGCAGAATGCTATAGCAAAATGATATCTTAACTGAAGAGAATCAAATCATGTTTGATTGTTTTCTAAAGAAAATATCAACATGCCTCAAAGAACATTGTGCCTTTGATAGACAAATAGCTGAAATACGTCTCTTGTTTGCTAGTATGTCTACATGTATGAATGTGGGAAAAAATTATCTGTATCAGTGGTAGATGGTTTAGACATTTCAGTTTTTCTCCAGACTGACTGCAGTATGCATTCTTGTGTACGGCTGGCCCTGTTACATGGGTCATATCGAGAAGGGCAGAATGCTACAGTAAACTGATACCTTAGAAACGTAGAAATTCATATCATGTTTGATTGTTCTCCCAAAAAGATATCCACATGCCTCAAAGTGCAGTGTCTGTTCATGCTACTATATGTATATGTATGAATGCAGTAAAAAAAATAACTGAATCAGTGGTAGATGGTTTAGGCATTTCAGATCTTCTTCAGACTGACTGCAATAGGCATTCTTGTGTACAGCTGGCCCAGTTAGATAGGTCATACCTTAGAAATCGTAGAGATTCATATCATGTTTGATTGTTCTCCCAAGAAGATATCCTGACCCCCGCCCATCGGGGCTTGAAGAAATATATGGGCTGCATGATGCTTCCAAGCATAGCTAAATCCGACCCGCACACCAGTACTGGTGAACAGCTTAGAGGATCTAAGCCTGCCCAGGCAAAGCGGTGCGAGTCGGACCGTCCATGCTTATAAACCCTATTGGTTTCATTGGGCGACAGGGCTTGAGATTTCATTTCGTCTCAACGTCGGTAAAAGTCCCACATAATTGGAAGCAACGTCTCCAAAATGACCTTTACAGTGTTGACGGGGACGTTCAATATCAAATCAAACAAACAAACCAAGGAGATATCCACATGCCTCAAAGTGCAGTGTCTGTTCATGCTAGTATATGTATATGTATGAATACAGTAAAAATAAAAATGAATCAATAGTAGATGGTTAAGGCATTTCAGTTTTTCTCCAGACTGACTGCAGAGTGCATTCTTGTGTACGTCTGGCCCTGTTAGATGGGTCATATCGAGAAGGGCAGAATGCTACAGTAAACTGATACCTTAGAAATGGTGGAGTCTCATATCATGTATGATTGTTCTCCCAAGAAGATATCCACATGTCGAAATGCAATATCCATTTTGTAGACAAACAACTGAAATAAAGTTCTGTATGCTACTGTAACTAAATAAATGAATGCAAGAAAAATTATCTGACTCAGTAGTAGATGGTTTAGGAATTTCAGATTTTCTCCAGACTGACTGCAGTATGCATTCTTGTGTACGGCTGGCCCTGTTACATGGGTCATATCGAGAAGGGCAGAATGCTACAGTAAACTGTTACCTAAGAAATGGTGGAGACTCGTATCATGTTTGATTTGTTCTCCCTAAAAGATATCAACATGCCTCAAAGTGCAATGTCTGTTCATGCTAGTTTATGTATATGTATGAATGCAATAAGAAATAGCAGAATCAATGGTAGAGGGTTTAGGCATTGTAGTTTTTCTCTAAACTGACTGCGAAATGCAATAGCCATTTTATAGTAATGTTCTATATGGCTAGTATAACTAAATAAATGAATGCAAGAAAAAATAATCTGAATCAGTAGTAGATGGTTTAGGAATTTCAGATTTTCACCAGACTGACTGCAGAGTGCATTCTTGTGTACGGCTGGCCCTGTTACATGGGTCATATCGAGAAGGGCAGAATGCTACAGAAAACTGATACCTTAATAATTGGAGAGAATCTTATCATGTATGATTGTTCTCCCAAGAAGATATCCACATGTCGAAATGCATTATCCATTTTGTAGACAAACACATGAAATAAAGTTCTGTAGAACTAAATAAATGAATGCAAGAAAAAAATATCTGAATCTGTAATAGATAGTTTAGGCATTTCAGATTTTCTCCAGACTGACTGCAGTGTGCATTCTTGTGTACGGCTGGCCCTGTTACATGGGTCATATCGAGAAGGGCAGAATGCTACAGTAAACTGATACCTAAGAAATGGTGGAGACTCGTATCATGTTTGATTTGTTCTCCCTAAAAGATATCCACATGCCTCAAAGTGCAATGTCTGTTCATGCTAGTTTATGTATATGTATGAATGCAATAAGAAATAGCGGAATCAATGGTAAATGGTTTAGGCATTTCAGATTTTCTCCAAACTGACTGCAATACGCATTCTTGTGTACGGCTGGCCCTGATAGATGGGTCACATCGAGAAGGGCAGAATGCTACAGTAAACTGATACTGTTTAAGAAGAAGGGTTATAATAAACGATGATTCTTGGAGAAAAGTATCAGACACACCTTCAGGGGAGGCAACTCTGTCAATGATGTATTGTCTATGTTTCCAGTAGGGGACAACTCACAGAGGAAAGAATTTACCCCCTAAGGAGCAAATTCTTTCCTATGAGAATAGACCCAATTTCATATCAAGGTTTGTTTTTTGTTTATATTGGAATTAAATGGTCCAGTTAACACTATTAAGATCATATCGAGCTGGTCAGTTAACCTATCCAAAATTTTCCTGAGAAGGTTTATTCAAAAGCGGTTAACCAGTACAGCGTACATTCTTTCTCAAGAAACTGACAACTGCCCTTCTAGAATCAGTGGAAGAGAGAGAATGACCACAGAAAAGAGTTCATGATCAATTTCCGCGAAAGAATGTTGCTGACGCCAGCAGGTATCGAATCTCATATCGAGCTCGGTGGACTGGGAAGCAAACAGGAAACTGGAAAAGTTGCCTCCCTAGGAGAAATGATGAGGGGGGAAATGTGCCCGGTGTATTCTTCCTCTTTACCCATTTTCTAATGCACTTGTATATGAGCCAGCGCACGACAAAACCTACAATAAGACGTGCGACCAGCAGAGACTCAAATCAACCTGCGCACCCATCCACTATGACAAGACATTTTGCTTATGTCTCTTTGCATAGATATTAGCCTAAAGTAGGTACATGCAACCAGCGAAGACTCTGATCAGACTGCACGTATGTGCAGGCTGATCTGAGTCTTCGCTGTCGCTCAAGCCTTATTGTAGCTTTTGTCGTGTGCTGGCTCATATGTAACACGATGTCTGGTTGGATAACATCAAAAGTTTGCCACAATACATTCTGTGATTTACTGTCTGAAACCGCATGTCATCAAGTAACGTCACTTTTCATTGGCTGGCATTTGGTATTATGCAGTTCACAGCGCTTGCCGTTTTGTGAATAATAGTACATTTTATATCAAAACAACTAAATTAGTGCATTAGAATGGGGATAACTTTATTGAAAAATTCATTTGGGGAGGTAATTCGTAGGTTTTACGGTCGCTAAGTCCATTTTACGGCTCCGCTGACATGTCGCCGTAAAACGAAATTTCCGATTAATCTCCCAAATGACAATTTTGAAAACAGTTATCCCCTAAATATATGGTTTGTCAGTTTGATTTGGAATTTAACAGCCCAGACAACACTATTTAAGTCTTGTTGACTGTCTGTTTACCTATAAACCAGTTTTCTTGGGCAGGCTAATGCAATAAGTGATTAACCAGTACAGCCCAAAACTGGATACTGGCAAACATTGCAGGCCCAGATCAGACACCACAGAATGTGGTATCTGATAAGTGCACCCACTTTTTGCAAAAAAAAATAAAAAAACAATCCGTCATTTTGTGAATAAATATGTACAAAAGAATCACACAGCCGGATACCCTGAAATTTAAAAATAGACTCCTGATCAGTTTGTTTGATTTGATGTTTAACGTCCCCGTCAACACTGTATAGGTAATTTTGGAGACGTTGCTTCCAATTTTGTGGGACTTTTACCCAACGTTGAGATGAAATGACATCTCAAGCCCTGTCGCCAATGAAACCAATAGGATTTATAAGCATGGACGGTCCAACTGGCACTGCTTTGCCTGGGCAGGCCTAGGTCCTCTAAGACATGAAGAAAAACTGCATCTGAGGATGATTGTTTGTTTGTTTGTTTGTTTGAATTGGGGTTTAACTTCCCCTTTAACACTATTTGTGTCATTTTGGAGACTTTGCTTCCAATTTTGTGGGACTTTTACCCGACATTGAGGTGAAATGACATCTCAAGCCCTGCCGCCCAATGAAACTGCACTGGACGATCTAACTCACACCGCTTTACCTGGGCAGGCTTAGTTCCTCTGAGCTGTTTACCAGTCTCTTGTACGGCCGGATTCAGCTCTGCATGGAAGCATCATGCAGCCCATTTATTTCTTCAAGCCCCGATGGGCTGGTTCAGTAAAAATGGGCTAAGCTGTGAACTTTCTATTGCTAGATGTTGGTGATGACTTACGGGATGATGACGATACTGCTGACAGTGGTTCTGATGCTGATGATGATGACGATGACGATAATGATGATCAGGACGATGACCAAGATGAGGATGATGATGATAATGATGATGATGATGAGGTATCATTATGATAACACATCTGTGTGATATAATGCATTTTTTTTCACATCCCCAAAATGGCTACTTTTCTGATGAAAATCTGTGATATTTCTCTAATTTATACTGTAAACATAGGTTATGATGTTCATTAGAACCGCCTCATTGAGGCGGTTCTAACGAGTACCCACAACCTATGTCTTGGAGCAGAAATAAGAAAAATAATATACCCCCATAAACCCCAGTTTTCTTTATATAAAGTGGGGTTTAGGGGGAAGCTCATTTTACGGATTTGTTCACGTAATGTAAAGTTCCTTAAATACAGTTGAAGTTGAGTGGCTCTTTAGGATCATAAATAGTTACTCAAGGTAAGGGAATTTTGAACCACAGAGGGTTAATCATATTGCAAGGTCAGAAGGCTAATGAGGACGACTTAAGAATCTCTTTTAGAACTTATTTAAAATAATGGTATGTTGTGTGTACTGATTAGAATTGCCATATCAAGGCAGTTTAACAAGTTAAAACAACGTATCTTTTCAAAATAAACAAGAAAACCACCTTTAACCCGTACCCTGCTATTCACAACAACTCCTACCATTGCAAACAGAGGAGATCCAGATCAAATGGCTTCTGAAGCCATTCGATCAGGATCTACACTGTCATTCAGTTTTGCAATTTGAATGAATAAATTACAACAGCAAGTAATTAGATTGGTTGTAATGTGAATGGGTGTGGCTAAATTAATTTATGCAGCGTGATAAGGGTTAATTATTAACAGGTCTAGTAAATACAGTATGCCAAATGGGTGATGCATATTCACATTCAGTGACCAAAGTTTTAACAGCATGCTTACTAACATCATTAGTTTTGAAAAAACTGGCCCCAGACTAGAGAAAGTCTCCATTGTGTCACAGTTTTCTCACCACAAGGATTAGATTAGAGTGCCTAAAAGTCATGAAACTAGATCAGTCCTTACTGCTAAAAGAGTTATGCTATCATCTTCCCATGTCTACCATATTGTTGGTGGTTCGTGGAGTTCTTGGGTAGCTAGAGTAAATGTCTTAGAATCAAACCATAGTTTCTCATGAAACTCTGGTTCAAGAAAAGACTACAGACCATTTGCATATCTTCGGATAGCTAGGAACATAAAAATTGTTATAATGGAATCATTTTCCAGAGTTGTCCATTTAAATGTGAACTGTTAGAACTCCATTACCAAGATATGAGAAGTCATTTAGGTCTATCAGGGCCATATATCCGGCTCATTGAAGATTTGTCTAGGCACATATTAACCTTTGAACCCTATAGACCAGCACAGATACCAATGAAAATTAAGTGTAGATCCTGATGAGACATTTCATAATTAGCAGTGTGTGTGTGTGTTAGTTTTCCGTCCCACCAACATCTAAGGTCTAACAGAGGCCAGACCTCGGTTTAAAGACTCAGAAAGTCTGGAGAAGCCTGAGATCGAACCTACGACCCTTGGTTTACAAGGTGAGTAGCATAAGCACTACACCATGGGGGCTTCTAACTCATAATGATCAGTCTCATCAGGATCAGGGGCCAGTTGTTCAAAACTAACGACGTCGTTAGTTAACGTATCGTTAAAACTTTGATCATTTATTATGGCAAATATGCTAATATTTTTGCTGAAAAAATGTGAGCAGCTTTCGCATTCGCAAAAGCTGCTCACATTTTTCAGCAAAAATACCAAAAATTTAAATATTAAACTTGCTAGAACAGTTAACAATATGACCACTAACGAGCTCGTTAAGCTAACGATGCTTTGAACAACTGGCCCCAGCTGTTTGCTATCCTGTTAATGACTTTTTACCAAGCCTTTGATTAACAAGAATGATGTGCCTTTTTCCAGTGATTTAAGAAGGGCAGTTGTCAGTTTCTGGAGAAAGAATGTGCACTGTACTTGTTAACCACTTGCGTTTAAGCCTGCCCAAGAAAAGTGTGGATAGGCAGGCTGTCAAGTGTTCCTATTTTTCCTATTTTTTCCTATTTTTTCAGGCTTCCTATTTTTTTCCTATATTTTAAACCCATTTCCTATATTTTTACCAAATTCCTATATTTTTAAAATGCTGCAGATTATGTGCATATAGAAAATAGTGAAAGATGATGAAGTTGAGTTCAGAAGGATTGATCATTACTGGAGAGACATTCTGATATTGAAAACTGGTAGTGGCAAAGATAAGTACCCTAGGCTTGGAAAAGTAGTAAAAGGAGTGCTGGCATTATCACATGGTAATGCTGATATTGAAAGAGGGCTAACAGATAATAAGAAAATGTTGGGAAAAGATAGGGTAAAGCTGCTATCAAAATCCATTATAGGGAACATACTTTCTAAAGAGGCTGTGAAAATCCATGATCCTAAACATATATATGCGGCCAGAATGTGTACCTCTTACTAAGGCACTAATAGGTTATGTCAGAGGTAGTCATAGAGTAAGCAAGGAGAGGCTAGAAGAGGAAAAGCAAAAGAGAGAAGAGGAGAAGAAGACTAGACAGGAAAAGAAAGAAGAGCCTGCACAGCTTGAAAAACAAGAACAAGAAGCATCAAAAGAAAAAGAATCTTTGAATGAAAAAAAAATGAAAAAGCTGAATGGTAAAGAAAAGAACTCTAAAGAAGAACTCGATGCTGCTGACAAACTGCTTGAAGAAGGAAATGAAAAACTTGATAGAACATTAAGAGATTTTTCTAATGCATCATTGGGTCAGTCATTGATCAAGACTGCTCAGAAAAAGATCAAAGAATCAACAGAGCGTCTAGACAGAGTAAGAGAAGAACAGAAGTCAGTGGAAAGCAGGAAAAGGAAGAACCTGGAGAAAAATTGCTCAGGTTGATACAAAGAAAGCTAAGAAATGAGGTGAACTTAGCCAATAAAAGCAAATTCTGAAGTTTGTGACTTGTATGCCAGATTAATGTTATTTATTCTGAGTTTTGATAGTGTAATAATATGGCCACTTATATTTTCATTTTTCAAGCACATGATTAAGAGAATTCATGGTACAAGAAGTACAATGTCTAAGCTTGATAAGTTAAAGAATTTCAACGTCGAGAATATGATTAAGAGAATTCATAGTACAAGTAGTACAATGACTAAACTAGGCAAAATTATTTGTCAGTTTCTTAAAATTCTATTACTTTCCATGTTGATACTTTGCTATGTGCTTGACCATCCCAAGATACCCATGGTAAATGCACAAAGACAGTTATGTATAACTGTATACATAATTTTCTCTTGATGGTTTCTTTAAAAATTCATTTTTTTCATGATGTTACATGAGCTAGTCATTAAACAGAGTAACCTAGTCAGTAACTCATGTATCTTGTATTAATTGCAACACAACATATCTTGCATTGGTCAAACACATTTGATGTTATGTTGACTCAAAGCAATAAAGATGATTATAAATTAATTTTTTATTGCCACTAATATAAAAAATAGAAGTGAAGGCAATGATCAGGAATCAATACAATTAACCCACAGCTCCCATCAGAGAGACCAAAGGGAAAGAAGCACAAACTTGAAACAACTAGACCCCAGTGGAAACATCAATAGCGGAAAGCCAAAAGGACAGTTACTCTCCCACAAAATGGCCAATCGGCTATCATAAACAAAATAATATATGCGATGCACACACTTAAAGACAAACCATAACAAAAATAAACACCAACAGAAGAACCTTTGATGACATTTAAGATGGTGATTGAGGACTGGCTGTAAGGGGAGGTGGAGACAAGACCATATCAAAATCTGACAGTGGCTAACAAGTTTTAATCCTATTACCAAAACTTCTTGTTGCTTTTTGTCTTTATTAAACCTCTGTTTATATTTAGAATACCTGCATTTTTGGTAGTTATTTATGATAATAAGGCCTTTTTGCTGCTAAACCTTGATAATTATCCTATAAATTTCCTATTTTTTTTCCTATATTTTTCCCATAAATTTCCTATTTTTTTAAGCCCAGAATATATATTTTGCACCAAAATACACTTGACAGCCTGGATAGGTAGACTGACCAGTTCAAAAATGATCGAAAACAGTGTTGCCTGGGCTGTTAAACTCCAATACAAACAAACAAACAAACTACCCAATTTTTGTGTAAGAAGAGTGGGATGAGTGGCAAACAGTGTAGACCCAGATGAGATGCCGCATGCATCTCATCTGGGTCTACACTGTTTGCTAAGGCCTACCTGTCCTAATACATACGGTAAATATGGTATTCTCCTGCATACCTATTTGTGTTTTGGCGTGAACATTTGCATCATCCCTAGCATTCATTCTAGCCTCACCCTAATTGTCAACACCATAGGGACGATATGTCTTCTGGCAGAATTCTTGTTCACAAATTAATACTGTCTCATTATATCAAAATAAACTTCATTAATTGTAGGGTTCAGACATGGAAGCAGAAAACGATGATTATCAGGACGTTGAAACCTCACTGGGGCGACCGTTTGACAATGCTTTTGTGATCCACGCTGATGATATGTTTCCATCTGGTGAGTAAAAGTACTTGACTCTTGCCTTGGTTTGTTCAAAAACAAATCTGTTCTAAATGTTTGCCCCCAGCCCATCGGGGCTTGGAGAAATAGATCGGGCTGTATGGTGCTTCAGAGCTGAAACTGACCGCACAGGATTACTGGTAAACTGCTTAGGACTAAGACTGTCAGACCATCCAATGCATATAAGCCTTTTGCTTTTATTGAGTGGCAGGGATCGCGATGTCATTTCATCTCAATGTCGGGTAAAAGTCCCACAAAGCATTAGCAAGCAATGTCTCCAAAATGACCTAAATAGTGTTCATGGGGACATTTAACCTCCTTTCAAAAAAACCAATTGGCTCAGAGCATCTTAAGACTAATTGTCAAATTGTTAACCCTTATCTTGCTGTTCACGACAACCCCTATCTTTGCGAACAGTGTTGATCCTGATCAGATGGCTTCTTCAGAAGCCATCTGATCAGGATCTACACTGTTTGGCATTCATTTTATGAATTTGTAGCAATAAATTACATCAAGTAATTTGATTGGTTGATAGACAGAAATGGGTGTGGTTTAAATGAATATTCAGCAAGATAAAGGTTAATTTCTTTATCAAGTACAGTATGTAATACTGTTGTATTTTTCCTGCTAAAAGAGTGAATAGCTTTTGGAAGTGCAAAGTCCTTGTGTTGAAAATATGAGCCACGCCAAGCGAATTTGTGTCCTCTAGCATTCCGTCATGACAAATTTTAACTGGGCATGCCCAGCCATTCAGAGGGGTCAGGGATATGGCTTTCTGTCTGAAGGTTCCTCTTGATTCACTGCTTGTATGTGAGCGAGCAGCGAAGGTTCTGGCGAGATTGCACGGATTGGCAGGCTCGCCTGAACCTTCGCTGCTCCCATAGGCGATAAGTACCAAAATCGCTTGACGGGGCCCATATAACATTGCTTGTTTTCATAGCTCCAGATATTTAGGATAATTTTCATCATTTCTTGTAAGAAACATATGTTGTGGGTATTTGTTGGAATCGCCTCATGGAGGCAGTTTTAAAAGTACCCAGAACATAAATTTCTGGTTATAAAGTTTTGGTGTAAGTTCTTGTTTATGTTAGAACCACCTTTGGGACAAAGAAAATCAGTTCGAGACACAGGTAGTTCGAGTCACTGAGGTTACTGCCACGAGGCCTAACGGGGTTAATTTTGGGACATCTTTTAGGTATTATAAAATAAAAATTTATGCTGTGTACTCATTAGAATCGCCTCAGCAAGGCAATTCTAATGAGTGCATACAGCACACATTTGAAAGATAAAAATAAAAAATCTTATCATATACTACTTCTTATGCAGAGGAATTCGCTAGGGACTCAAAAACGGGTTGGACTCAGCCATGGTAAATGAACCATTGGTGTTCGAGCCACCAAAGTTCTACTGTATATGGGGGCAATTCTGACAAGTTTCCATGACAAATTTATAACAAAAAATAAGGAAAATTGTCCTAGTTCTTCCACATTATCCAGAACTATGTAATCTTGTCTTGATACAGGTGGCAACCAACATGTGGTGTTCAATGCCCTAGACAGTGGTCAGGTGAGGACCTACCAGATGCCAGTCGCCCTCCAAGACAGTGATGCCAATGGAAATGAAACTGCAGGTATTTGGATTATAACAGAAGTTAAGCCCCAAAGTTGGCAGCCATATGCTTTTGGGTTCTTGTTAATCTGTACCCTGAGTGCATTTGAGTGCACTGCAACATCTTCAAAATGTATAAACACGCCGCAGAACACTGTGTCTGATCAGGGCCTGCACTGTTTGCTAAAAGTTCAGCCAGTCTCCAAATAGATATTGAAGGAAAAAAAACTGTCTGCCCCTAAATTTTGAAATGGACTAATGAAAAAAACCTTTTTGGTTTCATTGGCTGGCAGGGCTTGAGATATGTCATTTTATCTCGGTGTCATGTAAAAGTCCTACAAAATTGGAAGCATCATCTCCAAAAGTACCTATACACAAATCAAACAAAAAGTAAACAAACTTGCAGCCCAGGGGCCAGTTGTTCAAAACTAACGACGTCGTTAGTTAACGTATCGTTAAAACTTTGGTCATTAAATATGGCAAATATGCTGAAATTTTTGCTGAAAAAATGTGAGCAGCTTTTGCATCCGCAAAAGCTGCTCACATTTTTTCAGCAAAAATGCCAAAATTTTCGATATTGTACTTGCTAGAAGAGTTAACAATATGACCACTAACGAGCTCGTTAAGCTAACGATGCTTTGAACAACTGGCCCCGGGAAGTTTGTATTCTGACTAAGTTTGTGTAGAGAGTGATCTGAGACTTATACAGGCCTCATATTTTTCAGGCACGTGCAGGATTTCAGGCTTTTAGAGCTTGATTTTTTTCTTGATTTCAGGCTTTTAGATTCTGATTTTTGCGTATATCGTCTGTTTAAAAACTATTTAACCCTTATTTCTGACTATAAGTCAACCAAATTACATTATATTTTCACAAACTCCATTACAAACAGTGTAGATCCTGATCAGATGGCTTCTTCAGAAGCCATCTGATCAGGATCTACACTGTTTACTAAGGTAATGTAGTTGTGTCTTGTTCAGCAGGATAAGGGTTGAAGCTGCAAAATCGGGCCTTTCAGGCTTGGAAAAGCATGGTCAGTATGAGGCCTGTTTATAGAGAGTGATGTGAAACTTTACAGAGAGTGATTTGAGACATTGCTGAGCACTTTCATGGAAGAACCCTTTTCGCTCATCAAAGCCCATATCATGCTATCATTCTTCCCATCGCCATCTGTATTATGGTGGTGTTTGGTGTTCTTGGGTAGCTACATTTACTGGCTGAGAAACAAGATGAAATCTCACTCTTGAGACTTTGGTTTCAGGCTCAGCCTATATTACAACACTTTGTGTTGGATTCTGAAACGTGCCTCTCACATTCATTTGTGTGTGTGTTTGGTGGAGGGTGCAAAACTGGATGGTACACAAGGGTTGATTTTGTCATAAACTCTTTAATCTGTAAGTTTCTGAAGTTGTTCCATCTTTGAATTTGGACATGTGCACTATTAAATAGGGTGTATAGTCAATAATCGTTAACAGGATTGCAAGCATGGATTGATTTGTCTTTAACCTTTTCTCTCAGATTTTCTGAAGTGAACTCTCCCATCTTTGAGTTTGGACACATCCATTCTATGCAAAAGTCAGGGTGGCAAGCATCATAGTTTCTGATGAGATGGCTCATTCTGGATGTACACTATTTGCATAAGTATTTGCAGAATGTCACTTGTTTTTTCTCCCGGTAACCCAGTTTTTGCCCACCTCTGTTTTATAAATAAGCGAAATAAGCTTGAAACGAAAACCATAAAAACTGGTAGAAAGGGTTAACTAGGTTAATTCAGCAGACAACAAATTGATATTTTCTTATTTTTCATAATTGTCATCTGCTGAAAAAAATACCCAGCATGCAGAGCATTAAAGCACAACACATTTAACCATCTAACCTATGTGAATATATGACAGAATATGCATCCACGTCTTGGATCCCTACACCAAGGCCCTCACACATCGTGTCAAGATGGTACAACGCAGAGCTGCCAGATTCGTTTCTGGGGATTACCGCCGAACAAGCAGCATTAGTACCATGCTCGAAAGCCTAGGTTGGGAAAACCTCCAAGACCGGAGAAGGCAAGCCAAGGCTGTAATGATGTATCGGATTGTAAACGGACTTGTCGCCGTCAGCGTTCCCACCCTCATACACCACCAAGGGGTAACTACAAGAGGACACTGCAACCGGTTCATCCCTCCTTTCTGCAGAACCCAGACGATGAAGGGGTCATCTGGAACCAACTCTCTGACGGCCTTGTCCCACCCCCCAGCTTGGAGACCTTCAAGTCTGGGATCGCCGCAGCCCACCACTTCTAAGCCAGCTGGCGGTTTTTAACCTGTTTTTAGTTTTCGACCCTCACACATGTAAATAATCACCATGGTGCGAGTATGCTAGCAGATTTGCAGCCCTGCACGACACAAGAAGAAGATATCCTTTTGGTATATACTTACAAATAATCCCTATCTCCCTACTTGCATTTTCTTCTTGGGTATCACCATCCTTTGAAGAAGCCAGATCTGAGCTCCAGCATTGGCTGCAATTTTAGAAAGCAGCCTTATGTAACAGGGAACCAGATGATGCCACTTGCATACAGAACAAAGCATCAAAATTTCGGTTTAGTGGTTATGCTACTCGCCTTGTAAACCAGGAATAGCAGGATCAATTCCGGGCTTCTCCAGACTTTTGGGTGAGTCTTTAAACCGAGGTCCCATCTCCGTATGACCATAGCTGTTGGTGAGACGTAAAACTCAAACACTCACTCAATCACTCCCGCTTATTTACATTAAAACTAAATTACTTAACAGTAAAACAGGTACATAATGACACTGCTACTATAGTAGCTTGATCTGCTGCTCTATATCATGTCTTGTGTCTTTTGGACTTTCCCAGATCTGATGCAACACACTTGACATAGAACATGATATGTGATTTGTTAATCTGGAAACATCAACTCAATTTGATACAATGTGGCGGATCAAGCTACTGTAGCGATGTGTCGTGTATTTCTGGATCTTGTTAACAACCCAAATTATAAGGGATAACCCCAAATAGGACATTAGCAAGGAGTGCAGGCCCAGATCAGACACTGCAGAATGTGGTGTCTGATAAGAGTTAGAGTTAATGAGTACACATGGCATACCTTCATTTAGACACATGAACTCTAAAATGAACTCGAAATAACCCAACATGACATCCTTAATTTTGAAATGGGCTCCTGTTACATATAAGGCAGGAGATTCCACTGAGTACAAACTGGGCTATCAAACAAAATTGCAAAAGTTATGCATGAAGACATAAATGCTACACCTGATACAGTGGTCCTTCAGTGTCTTAAACACTTATGACTCAGTTACCAGGCTGTTGGAACTTGATCTTGAGTATCTGGGAAAATTTTCCATAACTGCAGATATGATAAGTTTCTCATTTTATCTTGAAAATGTTTGTTGTGGTTACTTGTTAGAATTCCCACTACATAAATTAATTTAACCACACCCATTTACGTTTCAGCCAATCAAATTACTTGATCTAATTTATTCCTACAAATTCACAAACTGAATGTCAGTGTAGATCCTGATCTGATGGCTTACAGAAGCCACCTGATATGGATCTACACTGTTTGCAAAGATAGGGGTTGTCATGAACAGCAGGATAAGAGCTAATGAGTACACATAACATAAATTTATTTTAAAGAAAATAAAAAAGATGTTGCTTTTGTGCCTTCTGATCCGATGCTATGATTATTTTAACCCTTAGTGACTTGATCTACCCCTATTAGGAACAAAGTTTCATCGTCAAGTCATTGAAATTTGACTATATTGTTCATTTTATTTTCAGTTCCAAGTGTCCCACCAGCTCCAAGCAATGTGTCAGCCATGCACCCTCTCCTAGTTAGACAGGCGGAGTCTCAGAACTTGATGGGTATAACAAGAGTCCAGCAGCGAGGTCGACAGCGGGGAACTTGTAGATTCAACCCTAGTACACAGATGTTGCATGTCAACTTCCCAAGACAGCCAAATCCTCCTGTGATCTTACAAAGGTATGCATTTTACTTTTTTGGACTTTTTCCCCCTTTGCTGCTTCAAGCATGCACAATATAGGAGTCAGGTTTTCTACCCTTTTGTCAATCCATCAATATTTGCACTGACCCAAATGTTCAAGCCCATTTCTCAAGAAATACAATCACAGGCATGACAGCCTTTGGCAGAATTCTGACATAGTAAGGGTGGAAACTGGTCAGTGCCCAGCTGTTCAAAGCTCATAAACATGCACAATTTTTCATCCAAAAAGAACTGATTTTTCTTATTTTTGCTCAAAAACATGATGTGGGTACTCATTAGAAGTGCCTCACCGAGTCACTTTCTTGAGTACCTACAACATACGTTTTTGTGCAGTTAGAAGGTGAGGCACTTCTAATGAGTACCCTCATCATGTTTTCATGCAGAAATAAGAAAAACAATTTGTGGATACCCACTTTTTTGGGGCTATGTACTATATGGGCCCCGTCAAGCGATTTTGGTACTTATCGCCTATGCGAGCAGTGAAGGTTCAGGCGAGCCTGCGCATCCGCGCAGTCTCGCCAGAACCTTCGCTGCTCGCTCATACAAGCAGTGAATCAATGAGAACCTTCAGACAAAAAGCCATATCCCTGGCCCCTCTGAATGGCTGGGCATGCGCAGTTAAAATGTGTCATGACAGAATGCTCGAAGACACAAATTCGCTTGGCAGGGCTCATATAGGAGTGAGGTTTTCTGTCCTGTCAATCCATCAATATTGGCACCAATACTTAGGATCATTACGGTACACATAAACCTCTTTATATTAAACCAGCAATGGACGGTCAAGTACTCTGCTTTTTGCTGACCATTGATTTATGGTTGGCTTGTGTGTGTGAGTTTTACATCCCACCAACAGCTAAGGTCATACAGAGATGGAACCTCGGTTTAAAGACTCATCCGAAAGTCTGGAGAAGCCCGGGATCAAACCCACGACCCCAGGTTTATGAGGCGAGTAGCATAACCACTTCTAACAATTGGCTTGAATTAAGTGAAATTTAATTGGTTTCTGCTTTGGACCCCAACAGTAGTTTTATAAAGAGTTTGTTGTGTACATGTCTGCTATTTTATACAGGTTACTGGGCCCAGCTACAGCGGCAGATGTTCTCCAGTTGACAAACAGTTTGAGCACTCAGGCTGGCCCCTCCCACACCAGGGTCGTACTGTCAAACAGTGACCTCAGAATTATCTCAAGACCAGAGGAAGATATCTTAGAGGATCTATGGGTAGGTATTTAGCTGCTTTAGAACATCATATGCTATACTGACCACCCCTTTACAACTGTTGGGTTTAGTCAAAAGCATTAACAGGGTCCAGTTGTTTAAAGCCTCGTTAGCTTAAAGAGCTCATTAGTGGTCATATCGTTAACTGTTTTGGCAAGTACAATATCTTAAATTTTGATATTTTTGGTAGCTTTTGCTACTCACATTTTGTCAGCAAAATATTAGTATAATTGCCATTTTAAATAATCAAAGTTTTAACAATTCGTTAATTAACAGCATCTTTAGTTTTGAACAACTGGCCCCAGGATGGCAGTGACACCCCCCCCCCCCCCCCACCCACACACACATTCAAAATTTTTGTCCACCTCAGTTTAGCTCCCCTGTATAAAATATTATCCCTCTCTGTTTTAGCCTCCCTTTAAAAAATTATCTATTATCTACCTAAGTTTAGCAACCCCCCCCCCCCCCCCCCAACACACACACACATCTCTTTAGAAAAGGTTTAAACTAAGAAAACTAAAAACTGTCAGCCTAGTGGTTTAGTCAGGACTGGTGATTAGGAGGTTATGCATTTAATGCCAGCCAGGACCGACAAATTCTTTCATGGAGACTGATTGCTCTCATAGTCACCTTCTGCTGTTTCAGTTTCTGGTAACAGAATGTGCACTTTACTGGTTAAGTTCTTAAGCCAGCCTGCCCAGGAATAGTGGTGATAGGTTAACTGACTGGCTTGAAATGGCTTATTATAAATTTCAAAACATGCAGTCAAACTGGAAACTGCTAGATCCTACTTTCTCCTGTCAAAATATCTTCCTAAATTATCCACTACTACACCCGGACCTCGTTATAGCACGATTCGTTACAGCACGAATTCGGATATAACACGGTTTTGGTTTGGACCCCAAATTTTCCCCAACCAACATTTATAAATATTATCCAAGGATTGTATCAGGTTTCAAGCACAACAACATTATTTTCCTCTCACTTTTGACTGCGGTAATACGGTAGCTAACACGGTAGCTAACACGGTTTATAACGGTACTTTTTGATATTTATTGCAGGCCTCCATCAGAGTTGAATATACAGTATATTAACTTGTTTAGCTTGACACGCATGATAAACATGAACTGCCATCGGCACAATCAAAAGTGTTGGCTTAGTGAGATAAAGAGATTAAAGAATTCAGTTACGCAACCGGAAAAAAAAATATTTATCACGCTCTGTTAAGGATCACTGCTCAGCAGAAATTTTAAACATCGATGCAGACAATGTGATCGGTCACTGCAATAAAACTCATTTTCTAGAGCCGCATGTAAAAGAAAGTCAAATTTATTCCATCTTAAAAGCAAATGATAAAACATATTCAAGATCGATTTTCGCGGTAAAAAAATCATTCAAAGATTTTTTGCGCCATTAAAAATCATTTCAAAAGGCTAAAATATTAAGGGTAAGACATTTCAAGGGAAGTAATTCAAATTTCTTGTAAGCGTTGATCATTGCCGGTTCCGAACCCTAACCCGGTAATATCACCATTGAAATGCATTAACAGTACTGTATTTCGGTACGGTTCCGGACGCTCAGATACAACAAAGTTAGCCGGGAACCAGCTATCAAAATGGCGTCATACTCGCTGTCAGATCGGACGATTTCTGGATATAAAACTTGGTTTATCAGCTGGTTTCGATTAAAGTGACTTGTTTGACTTGATGGGTCATGGTATTTACTGCCATTGATTAGTTCTAAACACATTTTAGTCGGGAAATACGGTCATTAACCGGACCGCACATTATCTTGTTTGGGAAACTATTGATTAACTTTTAGTCAATGGTTGATCTGTGACAAATACTGTCGGCGTTTATAACACGATTCGGTTAACTAACACGGTCCGTTGGTTGGACCCGGAGTTCCGTGTAATAACGAGGTTGAGGTGTATTTCTTTCTGCGGCGTCTGATATCAGCCTACACTGTTTGCCAAGGTACCCCTTAAGGGTTTCCTGCCTACAGTGGGCTAAGTGAGGTGATTTGAATAAGATTTTTTGGAGAAAAATCATAATCCAGTTGTTAGCTTTGAAAACCATCCCATGTAGAATCCCCAGTAGTATAAAGATCCCATTGTCTCCCTAAGTTGGCTCATTTATTTTGCAGTCCAGCCTTGGTAGCTAAGTCTGATATGAGCCTCACAAGTGATCAGGCCACAGGTCTATACCTCCCGGGCCGCATTATTCTTTCACTAAGTTGGTCATGAAATCTTTTCTTAGGTCATTCTGTCTACACCCCCCCCCCCCTCCCCATCAGTGCTTGGAGAAATAGATTGGGCTGCATGGTACTTCCACACGAAGCTGAAACTGACCGCACAGTACTGGTAAACAGCTTAGAGGGTGTTATCCTGCCTAGGCAAAGTGGTAGGAGTGGGACCGTCCGTGCATATAAACCCTATTGGTTTCCTTGGCTGGCAGGGCTTGAGGTGCCATTTCATTTCAGTGTCGGGTAAAAGTCCCACAAAATTGGAAGCAACGTCATCAAAATGACACAAAAAATGTTGATGGGGATGTTAAACCTCAAATCAACCAAAACAATCATTCTCCTTTCCACTGACTCAAGAAGCGCAGTTGTTAAGGTCTGTCAAAAGAATGTCTATTGTACTGATTACCGCTTATGTATAAGCCTGCCCAGGAAAAGTGTGGTTTGGTAAACTGACTGACTGATTGTATATGATCTAAGTAGTGTTGGCAGGGAAGTTAACCCTTTTTGTACCAAACGGAATCTTCCTCCTTATATATACCATTCCAAAATAAAGGGGTGCCAGGTGTTTCTTCTTCAAAATTTAGTTGGAAAATGGCTTAACTTTTCGCAAACAGTGTAGGCCCTGATCAGACGCCACATTCTGTGGCATCTGATCTGGGCCTGCACTGTTTGCCAGGGTACCCGCTTTTGGATTACCGGTACTAAATGGGTTAAACTCAGAACAAACAAACAGATCATTTATTTTACAGGACCCAGAGAACAGTCCATTTGTGGCGGCCCTACCCTCAGTTCCATCAACATTGTCTCGTTGGTCAGAGGAGGCTAAAGTTCTTGATGGGGACAGCATGCACGACTGTATGGCTGGTATGTATAAATCAAAGCAGTGGGTTGATTGTCACCGAGTTTAGGCTGATCTGTGTCTACATTGTTTGCCAAACCAAGCATATGAGTCCTGGCCCCGAGGTTATAAAACTTTTTTCATGCTTAACTCAGCATGAAATTTGTCCTGTTCACAAATTTTAGAATGCCAACAATTGTTTGCATTTTAAAATTTTTGCGAGCAGGACAAATAACATTCTCTGCTATCTGAGAGAGAAAAATCGCTCAATTTCGTAGTAGTTACAGGCTTTCAAGTAGTCCTACTTTTTCCTACTTTTCCTACTTTTTAGCTCACCAGAGCCGAAGGCTATGGGGGAGCTTATAGGATAGGCAGTTGTCCGTCGTCTGCGTCTGCATCTGCATCGTATGTCCGTTGTCAACACTTTCAAACAACTTCTCCTCTGAAGCCACTGGGCCGATTGGGCCCAAATTTTATCTGTAGCATCCTTGGGCGGGGGGATTGAAAGTTTGTGTGTTCCATGAAAATCGGCTCATTAGTTTGGTTGCTATGGCAACTTAGAGTTCCCATAGACTTATAATGGGGAAAATTGAAAAATGGCATTTACTGCCAAGCCTCTGCAGATATTTTGACAAAACTTTCATAGAAATGTTCCTTAGACAATCTGCTCTCTGCCATATGAATTTAGGGCTGCTGCTCATTTGTATTGGTTGCCATGGAAACCAAAATGAAAAAAAATAGAAAAAAAATACTTAAAAAATCATCTCTTCAGAAACTGTATGCTCTATGAGGCTGAGAGTTTATGGAAATATTCACCATATTTGCCTTTACAGGTTTTGTGTTTTTAGCTCACCGTCACGTAGTGACGAGGTGAGCTTTTGGGATCACTTTTTGTCCGTCGTGCGTCCGTCCGTCCGTCCGTGCGTGCGTAAACAATTTCTTTAAACGACATCTCCTCCTAAACCACTGATCGGATTTTGACCAAACTTCACAGGAATGATCCTTAGGTGGTCCCCTTTCAAAGTTGTTCAAATGGTTCCGGTCCGTTGCACATCTAGGTCACAGGAGCAAAAAATAGATTTTTTTCACCAAAAACTTAAAAAATCTTCTTCTCTGAAACCACAAGGCCCAGGTCTTTGATATTTGGTATGAAGCTTCATCTAGTGGACCCCTACCAAGATTGTTCAAATTATAATGCTGGGGCCAAAAATGCCCCCGCCCTGGGGCCCTTTGGTTTTACATAGGCTTATATAGGGAAAATCTTAAAAAATCTTCTTCTCTGAAACCACAAGGCCCAGGTCTTTGATATTTGGTATGAAGCTTCATCTAGTGGACCCCTACCAAGATTGTTCAAATTATAGTGCTGGGGCCAAAAATGCCCCCGCCCCGGGGCCCTTTGGTTTTACATAGGCTTATATAGGGAAAATCTTTAAAAATCTTCTTCTCTGAAACCACAAGGCCCAGGACTTTGATATTTGGTATGAAGCTTCATCTAGTGGACCCCTACCAAGATTGTTCAAATTTTAGTGCTGGGACAAAAAATGCCCCCGCCACGGGGCCCTTTGGTTTTACATTGGCTTATATAGGGAAAATCTTTAAAAATCTTCTTCTCTGAAACCACAAGGCCCAGTTCTTTGATATTTGGTATGAAACTTCATCTAGTTGACCCCTACCAAGATTGTTCAAATTATAGTGCCGGGGCCAAAAATGCCCCCGGCCCGGGGCCCTTTGGTTTTACATAGGCTTATATAGGGAAAATCTTTAAAAATTTTCTTCTCTGAAACCACAAGGCCCAGGAATTTGATATTTGGTATGAAGCTTCATCTAGTGGACCCCTACCAAGATTGTTCAAATTTTAGTGCTGTGACAATAAATGCCCCCGCCACGGGGCCCTTTGGTTTTACATTGGCTTATATAGGGAAAACCTTTAAAAATCTTCTTCTCTGAAACCACAAGGCCCAGGTCTTTGATATTTGGTATGAAGCTTCATCTAGTGGACCCCTACCAAGATTGTTCAAATTATAATGCTGAGGCCAAAAATGCCCCCGCCCTGGGGCCCTTTGGTTTTACTTAGGCTTATATAGGGAAAATCTTAAAAAATCTTCTTCTCTGAAACCACAAGGCCCAGGTCTTTGATATTTGGTATGAAGCTTCATCTAGTGGACCCCTACCAAGATTGTTCAAATTATAGTGCTGGGGCCAAAAATGCCCCCGCCCCGGGGCCCTTTGGTTTTACATAGGCTTATATAGGGAAAATCTTTAAAAATCTTCTTCTCTGAAACCACAAGGCCCAGGACTTTGATATTTGGTATGAAGCTTCATCTAGTGGACCCCTACCAAGATTGTTCAAATTTTAGTGCTGGGACAAAAAATGCCCCCGCCACGGGGCCCTTTGGTTTTACATTGGCTTATATAGGGAAAATCTTTAAAAATCTTCTTCTCTGAAACCACAAGGCCCAGTTCTTTGATATTTGGTATGAAACTTCATCTAGTTGACCCCTACCAAGATTGTTCAAATTACAGTGCTGGGGCCAAAAATGCCCCGCCACGGGGCCCTTTGGTTTTACATAGGCTTATATAGGGAAAATCTTTAAAAATCTTCTTCTCTGAAACCACAAGGCCCAGGACTTTGATATTTGGTATGAAGCTTCATCTAGTGGACCCCTACCAAGATTGTTCCAATTTTAGTGCTGGGACAAAAAATGCCCCCGCCCCGGGGCCCTTTGGTTTTACATTGGCTTATATAGGGAAAATCTTTAAAAATCTTCTTCTCTGAAACCACATGGCCCAGGTCTTTGATATTTGGTATGAAGCTTCATCTAGTGGACCCCTACCAAGATTGTTCAAATTATAGTGCTGGGGCCAAAAATGCCCCCGCCCCGGGGCCCTTTGGTTTTACATAGGCTTATATAGGGAAAATCTTTAAAAATTTTCTTCTCTGAAACCACAAGGCCCAGGACTTTGATATTTGGTATGAAGCTTCATCTAGTGGACCCCTACCAAGATTGTTCAAATTATAGTGCTGGGGCCAAAAATGCCCCCGCCACGGGGCCCTTTGGTTTTACATAGGCTTATATAGGGAAAATCTTTAAAAATTTTCTTCTCTGAAACCACAAGGCCCAGGACTTTGATATTTGGTATTAAGCTTCATCTAGTGGACCCCTACCAAGATTGTTCCAATTTTAGTGCTGGGACAAAAAATGCCCCTGCCATGGGGCCCTTTGGTTTTACATTGGCTTATATAGGGAAAATCTTTAAAAATCTTCTTCTCTGAAACCACAAGGCCCAGGTCTTTGATATTTGGTATGAAGCTTCATCTAGTGGACCCCTACCAAGATTGTTCAAATTATAGTGCTGGGGCCAAAAATGCCCCCGCCCCGGGGCCCTTTGGTTTTACATAGGCTTATATAGGGAAAATCTTCTTCTCTGAAACCACAAGGCCCAGGACTTTGATATTTGGTATGAAGCTTCATCTTGTGGACCCCTACCAAGATTGTTCAAATTATAGTGCTGGGACAAAAAATGCCCCCGCCACGGGGCCCTTTGGTTTTACATAGGCTTATATAGGGAAAATCTTTAAAAATCTTCTTTTCTGAAACCACAAGGCCCAGGACTTTGATATTTGGTATGAAGCTTATTATATTATAGTGCTGGAGCAAAAAATGCCCCTGTCCCGGGGCCCTTTGATTTTACATAGGCTTATATAGGGAAAATCTTTAAAAATCTTCTTCTCTGAAACCGCTAGGCCCAGGTCTTTGATATTTGATGTCTAGCTTCATCTAGTGGACCTTTGCCAAGATTGTTCAAATTTTAGCCTTTGTTGATGTTTGGTATGAAGCTTCACCTTTAAGACCTCCCTCAACATTATGCACATTAAAGCCCTGGGGCCACAAATGGCCCTCTCTTGGGCCCACTTGTTACACTATGGATCAGGTGAGCGATCCAGGGCCATCATGGCCCTCTTGTGTTTTATATTAGGATCACTTTTTGTCTGTCATCCGTGCGTAAACAATTTCTTCAAACGACATCTCCTCCTAAACCACTGATCGGATTTTGACAAAACTTCACAGGAATGATCCTTAGGTGGACCCCTTTCAAAGTTGTTCAAATGGTTCCGGTCCGTTGCACATATAGGTCACAGGAGCCAAAAATAGATTTTTTTCACCAAAAACTTAAAAAATCTTCTCCTCTGAAACCGCAAGGCCCAGGACTTTAATATTTGGTATGAAGCTTCATCTATTGCACCCCTACCAAGATTGTTCAAATTATAGTGCTGGGGCCAAAAAAGGCTCCACCCCAGGGCCCTTTGGTTTTACATAGGCCTATATAGGGAAAATCTTTAAAACTCTTCTTCTCTGAAACTACAAGGCCCAGGTCTTTGATATTTGGTATGAAGCTTCAGCTAGTAGACCTCTACCAAGATTGTTCAAATTATAGCCCTGGGGCCAAAAATGCACCAGCTCCAGGGCCCTTTAGTTTTACATAGACTAATTAGCAAAAATCTTGAAAAATCTTCTCTGAAACCACAAGGCTTAGGTCTTTGATATTTGTTATGAAGCTTCAGCTAGTGGACCTCTACCACGATTGTTCAAATTATAACCCTGAGACCAAAAATGCCCCCGCCATGTGGCCCTTTGGTTTTACATAGACTTATATAGGGAAAATCTTTAAAAATCTTCTTCTCTGAAACCACAAGACCCAGGTCTTTGCTATTTGGTATGAAGCTTCATCTAGTGGACTCCTACAAAGATTGTTCAAATTATAGTGTTGGGGCCAAAAAAGCCCCCGCCCCGGGGCCCTTTTGTTTCACAAAGGCATATATAGGGAAAATCTTTAAAATCTTCTTCTCTGAAACCGCAAGGCCTAGGTCTTTGCTATTTGGTGTGAAATTTCATCTAGTGGACCACTGTCAAGATTGTTCAAATTATAGTGCTGGGGCCAAAAATGCCCCCGCCCGAGACCCTTTGGTTTTACATAGACTTATATAGGGAAATCTTTAAAAATCTTCTCTGAAACTGTAAGGCCATGGTCTTTGATATTTGGTATGGAGCTTCATCTAGTGGACCTCTACCAAGATTGTTCAAATTATAGCCCTCGGGCCACAAATGCCCCCGCCCCGGGGACCCTTTGGTTTTACATAGACTTATATAGAGATAATCTTTGAAAATCTTCTTCTCTGAAACAGCAAGGCCCAGGTCTTTGATATTTGGTGTGAAGCTTCATCTAGTGGACCTCTATCAAGATTGTTTAAATTATAGCCCTGAGGCCAAAAATGCCCCCGCCCTGGGGCGATTTGGTTTTACATTGGCTTATGTAGGGAATATCTTTAAAAAAAATCTTCTTCTCTGAAACCGCAAGATATTCTCTGATATTTTGTGTGTAGCTTCATATAGTAGACCTTTGCCAAGATTGTTCAAACTATAGCCTTTGTGGATATTTGGTATGAAGCTTCACCTTTTTAGACCTCCCTCAACTCTATGCACATTATAACCCTGGGGTCAATAATGGCCCTCCCCGGGGCCCACTTGTTACTTTATGGATCAGGTGAGCGATCCAGGGCCATCATGGCCCTCTTGTTTATGAAATTCGGCTCTTTAGTTTCCTTGCTATGGCAACTTAGATTTTCCATAGACTTATAATGAGGAAAATTGAAAAATGGCATTAACTACCAAGCCTTTGTACCGGCCCCGATAGCTCAGTTGGTAGAGTGTCCGCTCCGGGGAACGGGAGGTCTGGGGTTCGATCCCGGGCCGCGACATACCAAAGTCGTTAAAAATGGTACTAGCTGCTCCTCGCTTGGCACTCAGATTTACGGGGAAGAGCTAGGACTGGTGGATCCAGTGTCAGGATAATGTGACTGGATGTGGTATCATGTAATGTGTCTGGGACATGATACTTCAGTGAGGCAGCACTATAAACGTGAGCATTGAGCTCCCTGTCGCAACCAGACACCGTCGCGATATGACTGAAAAATTGTTGAAAGCGACGTTAAACCCGAATTCACACACACACACACACACCAAGCCTTTGCAGATATTTTGACAAAATTTTCATGGAAACGTTCCTTGAGTAAACTTCTCTCAGCCATATGCTTTTATGTCAACCTGTGGGTTCGTAGGTTGTGCCAGGGCCATGCCCCGCCCCCTCCACTTCATAAAATGCCTTATATCTCAGAAACCTTACAGATCCCCACCCTTAAACCATATATATTCTTGTTCCTTATGAAAAGACACATTAATTGGCACCAACCTGGGGGTTCCCCTGGATGTGCCGGGGACATGCCCCCCCCCCCCCCCCCCCCCCACTTCATTAAATGCCATTTATTTCTTATGATAAGACGCACTCAATGACAGCAACCTGGGGGTCCCTCGGGATGTGCCTGGGCCATGCCCCACCCCCTCCATTTCATAAACGGCCCAATATCCCAGAAACCCTACAGATCCCCGCCCCTAAACCAGATATATTCTCGTTCCTTATGATAATTCGCATTCAGTAACACCAACACCACTGCTTAAAAAGCCTTACATCTCAGAAGCCATACATACCCCCACCGCTAAACCATAATGTTTCTGTACCTTTTGATAAGATGCATTTAGTGACACCAACCAGGGCTCCATTGGGTTCATGCCCCACCCTCTCTACTTTATAAAACACCTAATATTTCAGATACAGTCCACATGAGTGCTCATTTGGGTATGGGGTTTGTTTGGGAGACATTATAATTGGTAGATTAAAATCATATCCTGTTAAAATACAATGTCATGGGCAGTGCCCATCTGAGCTTTGGTTTATGAAATTTGGATCTTTGGTTGGTTTGCTATTGCAAGTTAAGAATTTCCATTGACTTATAAATGGGGAAAATTGAAAAATGACATTTATGCCTTTCAAGGTATTTTGTCAAACTTACATAGAAATGTTCCTTTAGTAATGTTCTTTTAGGCCTATTAGTTGCCACAGATGGGAAATTGTCAATTGTCATCTGTTGTCCTGCAACAACACATTCAAGCGACATCAGACCTCTGAAGCCACCAGGCTGATTGGGTCCAAATTCTATCTGTAGTATCCTTGGGCGCAGGGCTTCCATGGTTAATTAAAATACATTGCTGCCAGTGGGCAGTGC